>CM044566.2:4080030-4680030 GCA_024416835.2 Perccottus glenii | reverse complement strand
GCAATGTAGGTTAAGTGTCTTGCCCAAGGACACAACAACAGTATGTGGGGGAGAG
The DNA here is from genome assembly GCA_024416835.2 of Perccottus glenii. Classification (NCBI taxonomy): domain Eukaryota; kingdom Metazoa; phylum Chordata; class Actinopteri; order Gobiiformes; family Odontobutidae; genus Perccottus; species Perccottus glenii. Next base: position 4,679,975 of record CM044566.2, on the reverse strand, counting down.
CGGGATGTTATGATGTTTTGGGATGTTTCGACCGGGGATCAAACCGCCCACCCGCCGGTCGAAGGATGGCCGCTCTACCCACTGAGCTACTGCCGACCTACTGAGCTACTGCCGCCCTACTACCTACTAACTGAGCCAAGAAGAGCTTTGTAAACCAGAGTCAGACAATGACAAAGAATAATACCCAGATACTTATAATAGGTTTGCCTTTGAAAAGTTAGGATTGATGGAAAATTCCCTGGTACTCCTGGTGGAAAACTCACTGGCATTAGAAAAAAAAAACATGAGTTTGGTTTTGTCTGTATATAAAACCAATTTAATATATGAATGACTCTAATACTTGAATGAATTTCCCTTTTTTAAAATGAGTTACTGAATGAATTAATATAGAGTGATTGTTAACCCTTTCAATCTTGCAATATTTTTGCACTAAAATTGGTTGTTATTGTTTTATAAGTCACTAATGCCATTTGAATAAGCACAGTTATTGTATGGACGTAAAGGAATGGGGAGACATTAACTGTGAAGTTATCTGCTTTTTGCAAAAAAAATAAAATGTAACTTTTAGCCACTAGGGGCACAGCTCTACAGACTGACTGTGTTTGTTTGTTTTCGAGAGGAAACTATCCAAAACCAGCAAGTTTGGTAGAAAAAAAACATATTTTCTGAAATGGTAGTGTCATTTTAGTGCAATTTATACAAATAAAAACTCTGCTAGGGTCCAGTGTAGGAGAGGTCTGCTCATCCCGGTGGCATGAATTATAAACAATTTATATCAGAGTTTTCTATCTGTCTGAGCATGCTGTGTCAGAGAAATAGGTATGATTCTACCAATGTTGTGTTTATGAATTTTAAATCAATACGAGAATGTGCATTTTTGGAAGTTAAAATTACGTGATGCTACTAGCTAAAAGTGAGGGTGTCCCTGGGTCCTGTAAAGCCTAAACCTTGTGACATTAGCAAAGGCATCTAGACTTAGTTTTTAAGATGAAGACGTTTCATCTCTTATTCAAGAGACATTTTTATAATTCTGAGTTCAACTGAGCTGAGCCTAATATCTCTAGAGGGCAGGGTTTGACATGAAACTACTGTGGATGACTGATGACTGAGAACCTTCACATACTTGAGACATTTTGACTGAAACATGTAAAATCCACTGCACTGCGAGCATAATGAACTGTGTAATTCATTGAAAAAGAAGCATTCAATGTCTCCTTTCAATTTTGTCAGTCCAGAGGCTGTCTATTGGTACTGAATTCTGATTGGTTGTATGTCTAGCCAATTATATACAGAGGGAGTTTAATCTTGGTCCATTTGTTCCGCCTCCTGGAAATTGGACTTGAATCGATGGGGCCCAGACTAATTCTTTGTATAGAATAGAAAAACAAGTACAATGGTTGACCAGGCTGAGGGAAAACCTTTTCTCAACCACATGGGATTTTTTGCTGCAATATCTCACGTGTCCAAAAGGAATCTAGATCATAATACATTGAAAACCATCCATCCATCCATCCATCCATCCATCCATCCATCTTCTACCGCTTATCCGGGGCCGGGTCGCGGGGGCAGCAGTCTAAAGTCTAAGCAGAGACGCCCAGACTTCCCTCTCCCCAGACACTTCCTCCAGCTCTTCCGGGGGGATACCGAGGCGTTCCCAGGCCAGCTGAGAGACATAGTCCCTCCAGCGTGTCCTAGGTCTTCCCCGGAGTCTCCTCCCGGTGGGACATGCCCGAAACACCTCCCTAGGGAGGCGTCCAGGAGGCATCCGAAACAGATGCCCGAGCCACCTCAGCTGGCTCCTCTCGATGTGGAGGAGCAGCGGCTCTACTTTGAGCTCCTCCCGAGTGACCGAGCTCCTGACCTTATCTCTAAGGGAGCGCCCCGCCACCCTGCAGAGGAAACTCATTTCGGCCGCTTGTATCCGGGATCTTGTTCTTTCGGTCATGACCCAAAGCTCATGACCATAGGTGAGAGTAGGAACGTAGATTGACCGGTAAATCGAGAGCCTCCACTGTAAACAGTGTTGGCAGGGCACTGCTTCCCCCTCCTGAGGCGCCGGACGGTTTGCCAGAATTTCTTCGAGGCCGACCGATAGTCTTTCTCCATGGCCTCACCGAACTCCTCCCAGACCCGAGTTTTAGCCTCCACGACCACCCGGGCTGCAGTCCGCTTGGCCTGCCGGTACCTATCAGCTGCCTCAGGAGTCCCACGGGCCAACCAGGCTCGGTAGGTCTCCTTCTTCAGCTTGACGGCATCCCTTACTTCCGGTGTCCACCATCAGGTTCGGGGGTTGCCGCCACGACAGGCACCGGAGACTTTACGGCCACAGCTTCGAGTGGCCGCATCGACAATGGAGGTGGAGAACATGGTCCACTCGGACTCAATGTCTCCAACCTCCCTCGGGATCTGGTCGAAGGTCTGCCGGAGGTGGGAGTTCCACATTGAAAACATTTTGACTAAAATTTAGCATTTTGTTTAGTCCCTACACTACAACATTTTACACCTTGGCAAGCAATGGCAAACTATGAATTAATTCCAACGGTTAAAATATTACAATATGTTACAGCTTAAAGACACACTCAGCTGTTATAACATAAAAGCATGTGTAAAAAGTAATGTATAATGCATTTCATTTAGCCTGAGCAGTCTGATATAGATGCTGTTCTCTGACACAAGATCAGGCAAGTGCACACATAGACATCAAAGGGGGCTTGAGCACCTGCCCTTTTTATTCCTGGAGAGAAAGTGCCCTTTTTTCTGGGGTGTTTTTTTTTTTTTTTTTTTGAAAAAATAATATATATTCCTGTTTGCGCACAGCTTCCCTGTCAAACAAATATATTTATTGAAGAATAGTATATCTAAATATCAGGTCAGGAGTTCTGAAGCGCCCATTGTCCTTGGGCAAGACACTTAACCCACCTTGCCTCCAGTGACTGTAACACTGGTAATTACATTAGAACAATGTAAGTCGCTTTGGATAAAAATGAATAAATGTAAATTTTATTTAATTTTTACTCAATTATTTTGGTAAGTTTAATTCAAACAATCAAGTAAGATTTTCAGAGATTTTATTAAGTTAATTAGGTTAAATATTTACTAAGCCACAGAATATTTTTTGAGTGTAGTTTAAAACAAACTCCATCTAAATGTGGATTTTGAAGGTTTTATTTGATGATGGTGATGATACAGTCCTCCCTCAAATGTGAAACTAAGTCCTTGTCAGTCACCATCAGTTATTGTGTATGTGTACATGCATAGCAATAATAATATTAATGTATTTGATTAAAACATTAAGGCAATTCAGTATTCTGATGCTTAGTTGTGTGAAGCTAAAAAGTTATTTTGCTTGTGAAACAAAAAGTATTTAAACAATTAATTTTAATCATGCTTGCAGTGCAGGGCCAGGCAGGCAGCATAATGCCAAAAAAAGAGAGGATACAGAAAAGAAGGGAGAAGGAGCGCCAGGAAACAGCCAAGAGTAGCAAATCGCTAAATGCATGGTTACAACCAGTTACCAGAAGCAAAACCCAAGAGAGAACAGATAACTCAGATGCTGAAAAGTGATAGACCTGACCTCTGTTAAAGACACTGAGAGACAACAGTGGACAGGATATCTTTCCAACACTGGTGGAAATGATAAGAACTTATGCAACAATTCCAGTATCAACAGCAACAGTGGAGAGGTCATTTTCCAAGCTCAAACTGGTTAAAGACACACTCAGAAGCCTATGCACCGAAGAAAGGGTTTCTGATCTCCTCCTCCTGGCTATTGAGAAAGACATTCCTGTAAACCACAGTGAAGTAATAAACATCTACAGGGACACGGCCCCCAGAAGGTTGCCGCTATAAGGGAGGAAGGAGAGACAACCAGGAAATGGAAGTAACAGATTTTATTTTGAAGTAGAAGACCCTTTTATGTAAGAATTTTATTAAGTTGCTGTATTTTTGTATTTTTGCAGTGATTTTTTTCAGTAAAGTTAACAAAAAAGCAGCAACAACCCTCTTCAGTTTAGAGTGAATATTTGTGTTGATTTAAAAGTGTTATGTGTTCTGATAACACCAAAATAATTAAAATGATGTAGTGCCTTGTGCAAAAAATAAACAAATTATTAGTAAAACACACCCCTCTGCTTGATGCAGATATTTTGGTTATTCTAAATATATACTTGAAACTAGTAGCATAGAAAATGTTTTCAAAACATGCACATTGTGGGATGGTTTCCTTTGCTGCTCTATAAACCTAGTGAATACTAAGGAGACCATGGTTTCTGTGTGAACTGATTATTTTGTAGACATCTTTTGAAAATTAGAGTTTGAGGAAGATAAAATTAATTAACTTTTTAATTTTTTTTTTTTTAAAGGAAGTCAGTGTTGCATTAATATATATACTTTTTTTGTTTTTAAAAAAGAAAACAAATACGTAATTATGAGAAGTGCCCTTTATTTCACTTGAGCCCCTGCCCCTCAAAATGTCCCTGCACAAGATGACCTTTGGCCAGTGAATTAGATGCTGTTCCAAGCCACGGTGCTGAGAAATTCAATCCCTCACAGTGAGACAAATTGTTCTATTAGCAACTCTCTGTCCTTTTTGTTTTTCAAACCGGTTGATTAATGGCTAAAGAGCAGTGTTTGTCACAACAGGAGTCAGAGTTGGCATGTCTTCCTGGCGACTGCTCAGCCTTGGCCTGTTCTAATGAGCCTGCACTCTCCCTTCGCCTCGCAGCAGATTGCTTTGATGCTCATATTTATCAAGTTTCTGTTGGCTCACCAAACAGGAATGCATCCGTCAACCCCCATCAACTAAAATTTTGAATATTGAGCGTGTGGCAATGGGAAAAAATGAGATAGCTGCATCAATACAAATGTTATTGTCACTCACTTTAATGTAATGCAATACAACATGCATTTTCAATTGAATCATCCATTTGGTCTGGCTTGTGCTTGTACAGGCTCATCAAGTGCAAATATTTAATACATGGGCCAACTCATAAAGCTGCATATTTTATCCATAAGAATGAAATAAGAGAATGGCTGAGAAAATCAATTTGCTCTGGCTTAGACCCTGGGTAATGCCTCAGAGTGGAGGAGGCATGCTAATGCAGTTCTTGATCAGTGCTCCACGGAGTTGGCCTCTTCCTTTTTTTCACTGGGTTTTAACTCCGAATTCACCAGTTGGTTTCAGCGGATTTAACTTAAAAAAAAAGGGTGACTTACTTTTCTGCATAAAGTGCATTCTACAATTAAGCACATCAAACGGTATTATACAAGTGATGAGTTCTCATTCCCACACTGAGTAAGGTTACAAGGTTTATAAAAATTGACAAGACTACTTTACCTTGTGACCTACGTATGTGTATTTTACTTCAATGCAAGTTTTAAGGCTTATATAATGTGCCCATCTCAGTTTAACAGTCTCTGATGAGGGAGCACAGACACTAAAAACGAATAACTCTGGAGTTATCTGCAGAAGCTTAAACACTTGTACAAATAATGTAGATGATTACTTCAGTATTTCAGTAATGTTCTCTAACCACTCACTGACAGCATACACATAGTCAGTTGGTTGCCCATCACCATCATAATTATATTTTTTATTATAAAACTTTGATGCTTGGACCCTGGCAGGAGAGACATTGTACAATGGATGACAGGAGAAGAGCGGAATAGATATTCTAGGAAGACTTTCCTGGAAGACTGGACACTGGAGATGGAGATAATGTGGGTGAAGTAGTGATGGGATTTATGGCTCTTTGAGGGAATCCGGATCTTCGCGATCCGTTCCTTTCAAAGAGCCGTTCAAAAGAACTTTTAAATATTTAGTCTGTTTTAAGAAGCCAGCTTGGGGGCATCTCAGTTTATCCTGGAAATAATCACTGGGAGGAATGATGAGGTGAGATTTGTAGTCAAATAATTAAAACACAGATATCACACACCAATATCTGAGTTTGAATTATTCTGAAATATTGATTATTACCTCATTTGTCATGTGTTGACTATATTCCATAGGGTTGCACAAATCCCTCTGCTTAGACAGTGACATCATTATTTTGGATTTACATTTAGTACAAAGTGTGTGTGTGTGTGTGTGTGTGTGTGTGTGTGTGTGTGTGTGTGTGTGTGTGTGTGTGTGTGTGTGTAAAGCAACGTTGACAGAGGCACGCAGGTTTTTTTTTTCCACTGGAGTACTCACGTGAAGGATGCGTGCACAACTAATAACTAATATCATCACGCTATAAAGGGTCGGCCTGCGCTGGGTGCGCCCCTCCCCCTATAACTGTTCTGTCTTGCGGAGGAGCTCATTTGTGTGCATCTGTGTGAGACACGCATAGGAAAAAAGAACGACAGAAAAAGAACGGCTCCCTTCCAGCCGCGACTCGGCTCCCATCGTTCATGTTTATGAGCCGTTCAAAAGAATCGGTTCGTTCGCGAACGTCACAACTCTAGGGTGAAGCTATTGGTGATGATGATTGTGAAGTAGCGTAGCATTGAGTGGCTAAAGTGGCTCAAGAAGAGAGGCTCAGAGGCAAAGTCAAGTCTAAAAGGTGTCTTTTATTTACAGTGTTCCCCCACCTTCTATACATACAGCAGCGGCAGCATTGCCCTCTCTCCACACAACCAGCCCCCCTCCCACAGACACACACCTGCCTTGTATCCTAGGCCAATTGAATTTGGCCTATCCCACTTAGCTGGAATCCTCAAACAAAGTTATAATCAACTCCCCAACATCCGAAACATTATAATCACTGCACACACAGTAACCAAATACAGACATTGCACAGAAACCCCAAGTTATAACAGGTAAGCCCCAATCATTTAAGATCTACCTCAAGAAACCCGCTCTCCAAATAGTAGCTTCTGATGATGTCACTTATGACATCATCAGTTCCAGGTATAACCAGGAAATGTTTGGGCCGGCCTTCCTCTCTATTTCCAGGCCCCTCCTGGATCAGATCACCACAACAAAACTCATGAACCCAAAATAAAATAAACAGTTTAACTGATAAACGTACGTGTGTGTGTTTTACTTAACCATAAAGATTGTTTTGCTTAACTGAGTAAAATTAATGAACTACTAAGGCTAACAAAACAGTGTTAATTGTCATACTGAGTAAAATATAAAGTTTATATACGTTTATATAAAGTTTATATATATTATTATATATTTGCATATGCTCTATGTTTCCATTGAGCATTGGGTAAGTCTCAAGGTGCTGCTTAGTGCTTCTGGAATAATTACAGTTCCATTAAAGATAACAGCGGCAGAATTACTTTATGCAGTATTAGTCTTAAGTGTGATAAGTTAAATAAAAAATGATGATATATTACTACATAGCTAAAGGTTAGGTTTTATATGTTGAAATGATTCACATAATGTTCAAATTCAAAGGCACGCACCCCACTCCACTGTTTGACATAACACCAGTAATGCCTCTATCCAGTAGAAGGAACACCTTGAATTGCTCATATAAAGTATTTTTGTGTGGTATAAATAAAGAATGGTTCCTGTGTTGGAATTCATCAAAAACACATGTACAACACATCCATTTGAAGCCTGGTAATCAAGCACTGTGTAAATGTGCTTGTGCTGACAGCCGTGACATGTTTCCTGCTCTGGAACCCCGCCATGTGAGGTGTAACGGTGTGTGACCCATTGCCTGGTGCTTTCTGCTGACTACTCAAAGTTTTATTTATTTATTATTGTTTTCGTGATTTCCTACTTGTCAACTAAATGAAAAACCTTCACTGATTGATCCAGGGACATACATTCAGGCAGGAGCTGTCACTGGCGGATGTATTCACTTCAGCTAAAATAAATTGCTACTGGAGAGATACAAATACAGTAATTAATATAGAACAGTAGGTACCTGCACAATTGTTACCTTTTAAAGACCTCTATGTTCCTAATTAAAGGTTCCAAAAATGTTTCCATGGCATAATTTAGTCTCCACCCAACCCTTAAACAACGTATATTCTAAGCATTCCTCGTTAAATTTGCAAAGTCCCATCCTGAACTGCAGTAACCGACAGTAATGGCTTTTTTGGCAGGTGCCATAAAACTGCTTAAAATACTTGGTCCAAAATAAATGATTTTCAGATTTGAGACCTACAAGCAATTTAAGATGTAATTTAAGACCTTGATTTAAATTAAAAATTTTAATTTACAAATTTTTCATATCAGTTAGTAAATTCCCATCATTGAAAATCATTGCAAAGCAGCAAAACAACACAATTGCTTTGAAGATTAATTTTCATAACTAGTCCTATCAAAGGTCGATACACGCTTTGTTCGAGAGGTACTATCTCAGGCTTAAGGACTGTATAGGTGTTAGCTCAGAAATAGATATCCGCCCCGGGGTGCCGGTCAGAACACAGGAACAGGATGCAGATAATACTTTTAGTTGGTTTAATGAAGTGCAGGTAGCAGCATTAATACAGCCTCAATGTATGACAACAGATGGGTATATGTATGTATGTGTGGTCTATAAAGAAAGAAGAAAAAAACAACAAATTAGGTATGCTATAATTACCATATTGTAAAATATATAAAGGCTAAACAAACCTAGAGTGACTAAATAATATATATGCAGACTTACAGAAGTAAAGTAATGAACATGCTCAACTTATAATTAAGGTACACGGCAAGACACATCACCGGGAATAGCATTAGCCTGTAAGCTAACTCTCTTATTAATGATAAAACTATAGAGATATAACAATTAACACACTGAACATTTAGACCTTTGTAGAACAATATCTGTGGACTTGTCAAATGTCCATGCATTTCGAGATACAATAAACTTACTTCTTTTCAATAACGCACAACTTGTGCTGCTGCTCGATGGCTACACCCCAGAGCCCTTATGCTGAACTAACAAGAACTACCGCGTGCTCTAACTAAAGGGTGTATCTACTATGAAACGCCACTAGTAGGCGCTCTTTACTAACCTACTGCCTTTCCAACACGCTTACACATAACTTAAACAAATTTAAGAACATGTGTTGCACTCTCAAAAGAAATTTCTAATCACCATCCTGGCACCTCAAATGAAAGTACAAACCTAGACCACCAGATATGCCCAGTGCTCAACCAAATCCACATCCACCGAAATATGAGCATTCCCCGACCAGCATCAACTGGTAGTGGCTGCCAAGGAATTTCCCCACGGGGATAATAAATAAAACAAAATGATCATATAATGAACATAGGGCATAAATACACACTAGTTGTACTCAGTGCTCACCTCATGCCAGTCTCACTTGAGTTTACTGTTCCACTGAATATTACCACCTCCATATTCAAAAATAGGTCCAAAGATTTATATTAATCTGCAAAGCAGCAAAAACAACATAATTGCTTTGACTGACAGTCTCATCGGAGTGACGCAGGAACAATTAAAAGAACTTACTTCTTTGGTAAGCCTCCTGATATTTCCTGCAAGAAAATGAATAATAAAAAGCTGCCATAAAATATGGATAAAAAGGGAGAGACTGTTAAAGAGCAGGATATCTACAGAGAAACAAGGCTCCCGCTAAATAAAAATGGTTCAGTTCAGAAAAGTTGTGGGAGCAGCCTTGTAGTCTGCATCTTTGACGATATTAACGCTGGCGGGGGCTTGTCTCTCTCGAGAAGGTTTGGGTATAATAATCAACTCAACACCAATTCCATAAGTGGAGTTACAGACTTAAAGTTTGTAGTTTGACACAGAAAGTTTATTAAAGTTTTTAAAGAGAACTATTCTTATCCCTTACTATAAAACTACACCTTACTCTTTTCCATGAGACACTAGTTTGTGATTTTGTGGCAGAGAATGGCTCTGAGTCTGAGTTGTAAGTTGTTCATTTAAATACCTACTACAAAGTCATGCAATGCAAAACAAAGTGCAATTTCCTTTTTGCTGTCCCTGTCTCAGACCTCCACTCACCTCAAAAAGCAGGTATTTATCCTGATTTTCTTTCATTTAAAAAGTCAAACTGGACCAATTTTTTCACTGAAAATCAAAAAATACATTTTACCAAACTGAAGTTTAGAGCTGACTGTAAACTCATAGCTCCATATTCAGGATGGAAACAACAATTATCTCAAAATAAAGGTTTTGTGCATTTTCTTCAATTCAGTGGCTGGATCTTGCATTATTTAAAGTCTTTATTACTTAATGTGAATTTGAATGCTTTGAGGTTTCTCGGCAACCGTAAACTAGCCCTTATGAGCACGCCCCAGAAATTAGTGCCTAGACTAGAATTAAAACAACGGAGATGCGGACAGAAACCTCCCACTGGCCCCGGAGTCATCTTACACAATATTACTGATGTGTAAGGTCTTTTATGAGCAGCTGGGAGTACTGTGCATACAGATTTTATAATCTGAAGCTCTTCCAGACAGAGGAACACAAAGAACCACGGTGTTGCTTAATTTTATAAGCAAAGATTTTAGTCTGTTTTTTGTTTGCACAAACTGCAAATTGTGATGTTCTAGTTTGTGCTATAATAATTCTAAATGTTTCTTATAATATTAAAAGTAATAATACTAAAAAAAAATAAAAAATTGGCCCTAGATGTAAACCCTGGGGTCCTACTCTTCTGCCTTAGCCTTAGTTTTGAATAAGCTTTAATGCCTAAGCAGCGTCATTAATCCATATGAAAGTCCAGATGGAAAGGGTCACATTAGTGGCCTTTCACTCACAGTGCAACGAACCAGACTCGGCGTCACTCATGGGTCACAGCCAAATAGACTTAATGAAGGATCCTGCTGTATACTGTTTGTGACCTGGTGACCACCGAGGAGGATTACGTGACGTGACCTATTTTTGACTTTAATGACGTACAGGACTGATAATCTATTTGTTTGGCAAGGTGTTATCATGTGTTTAGCCATATTTAGAAAGACACTTCCAAAAAAGAAATGCTTTTTAGTCATTGGTAGTAAAAAACAGTTTGCAAAGCTGCAATTTCAGTCTGAGGAAGTTCAACCGGTAACAGTTTTCAGAGCCACGTGATTGGATTAAAGATAGCACATACCACGACCACTCCAGATCAGGAACTTTTGCTAAATGTCATTCTGTGGCTGAGGTTTTGAGACCGTTTTCTTTTAAGCATTTAACCATGTGACAACTGACACACAAAAAAACGCACTTAAAATACAGGTATAGTAAAGAGACCACAGTAAATCTAACATTTTTTTTGCAGGCAAACAACCTCTTACAAGTGACCAGATGTCTTGTCCTTGTAAAGATCCGGCTCTGCTTTGTCCAGTAGTAAACAAGTGGGAAAGATCGTCATTGCAGACCTACCAATAAATCAGCTGTAGGCATTTCAAGTAGAGTGCGTAGTTTGAGTGACAGCTCCAGCGCTAGTCAACAACAACAACAACCAATGTGCTTGCACCCGCTTCTATTGAGGCATGTCTCAAAGAATTAAAAGTGGTTATTGTTTAAGCACAAACTAGCAAAACTGCACACACACCATTGTACTCTGTGACGTGAAACAAGCATTCAATAGAATTGTGTGGCCCTACCTCTTTAACGTCTTGCTAAGGTTTGGTCTTGGAAAACACGTATTAAAATGAATAGCGTTATTATACAAATGCCCTACAGCTTGTATAATGACAAATAATAACTTATCCAAAAAAATAACTAGAAAACTAACTAGGAAGATCAACGCGCCAGGGCTGCCCCTTGTCTCCATTATAGTTTATTTAAGCTATGGAGCCCTTTGCTATGTTGATAAGAACTGAGGTAAATCTGTCGAGGATAAATATTGGAGACCAAGAACATAGGATATTATTGTATGCACAGTGTTGTAGTCGAGTCACTAGTTTTCAAGTGGTATGCACATGATGTGATCCTCTTTGTGTCGAATTCATCAAGCAGTGTCCCAACATTGTTATAATTAATTAACAGTCCTGGACTCGGAATGAGGGTATGCCTCAATGACTCGACTCACGCTGGCCTTTGTATGGCTTGTGTCTCGTTTATTTTCAGACACAAGGACTCGTGACTCAACTCGGACTTGAGAACTGATGACTCGGTCTTAGACTTGGACTTGAGTCCTTCCAGCCACTAAATGTGACCATAAAGTTGAGCCTAAATAAAAATTATATATAAAAATATAGGCCTATATAAGCTACAGCCTTAATTGATATGCCACAACCAAAACTCCATTAAAGTGTGAGTAAGCGCGATAGGGCAATAGCAGTGACTTTAAAAGGGGCTGGACATAAGGAGTGTGACGTCACCCATAGCGTTACAAACCTCGAGTCAAAGAAGCAAGTGCTGTGTTTTTGAGATAAAGTAAAGTTTTGATTTTTGTTTTTCAGTTTCCTTACCCGTGCAACTGCACGTCAAAGACCTCAGGAGCAACCTGAAAGTTCAAGAAACCCTTCCATCATCTGGAGAAGAAACTTAGCAGCAGAAGCCTACAGAACTGTGTGAGTGTATGTAATTCTTGTCTCTTTGAGCTTAGTGCCGTGTTATTGCTGAGAAACCGTGCAGTGTTTTACTACGACCCTGTCACGTGGTGCACCGGCGTCTACTCTCAGCTGCTAGCGGGCTGGTTTCGTCTGAGTTGTTTGTGGCCGTCTAGAGGCGTGACCAAACGCCAGCTCCGCTCTGCTATATTACCCCGTGGTTTAATCGAAGTCAGTAGGAGAAGCAACTTAGCAGCAGAAGCCTACAGAACTGTATGAGTGTATGTAATTCTTGTCTCTTTGAGCTTAGTGCCGTGTTATTGCTGAGAAACCGCGCAGTGTTTTACTACGACCCTGTAACGTGTTGCACCGGCGTCTACTCTCAGCTGCTAGCGGGCTGGTTTCGTTTTAGTTGTTTGTGGCCGTCTAGAGGCGTGATCTGCTGAATTCAATTACTTGAATAGACGGGTATTTAAGTGGGAGTAACCACCGCGGCAGCGGACATCGCGTGAAGACCGAAGAGAGTAAAGACCATCGACTCTACCTGCATGCGACTCCACCGAGCAGGGACACACCCACAGAGGACCTGAGTATTGCACTTCTTTTTTAGTTGTTTGCATTTATAATTTATTATTTCTACTTTTACTTTCTTCTTGCATATTTCCTCTTCGGCTCTTCAATGTGTTTTCAAATTACTACTGTCATTTCAACACGGAAATTATCAAAAAAAATAAATAAATAAAAAAAAATTCTCTTATCCTTAGCTTTGTATACTGTGCTGGGTTTAAACTGACTAGTTTTTTGTGCACTTATGCTTTTTGTATCTTGTGTTGTTAAAATTGCTTCCATTGTTTTTCCTCACTTGTTAGTCGCTTTGGATAAAAGCGTCTGCTAAATGATTAAATGTAAATGTATCTTTGCAGCACTAATTTATCATTCCAATTTATAAAAAGACAAAACAATGTGTTTTATTAATTCTGATTCTTTTCCACAATAACATCTTTGCATATTGCATGCTAAAATAACACTATTGTGATAAATAAATGATTTAAAGTTGTGTCTTTTTACTTTCATCTACTTTCATGGTATTTAAAGGTTTCTTTAAAAATTAATAAAAATAAAACACTTTCTACAAGTTATTAACTCTGTGCTCTTAAATACGAAGTGTATAAATTATGTCAGATTCAAGAGCTTGAAATACAGTTTATTTATGCCTTCAAACCTAGAAGCACATACATAAATGGAGATTTGTTTTAGTTTAAGTTTATTTAAAAGAAACTGAAGATGTAGATGGACCAGGATGTGAAGTCAGATGAAGCTGAGGAAGACGAGGCTGGGCTACGTCAGCTATGCAGGAGCAGAGAGGACCGACAGAGCAGCAGACCGATGACTGGACTGGACAGTCCTGGACTAGACTGGACAGTACTGGACTGGACAGAAGCAGCAGCAGACAGGTAACTGTAGAGGGGCTCTGCAAAGACAGAGAACAAAGTAAAAACTTAGTCTTGCTGTTGGGACCGGTCACCGGAGTATTGTATTTACCAAAATGGCACTTTCCATATCTTTGTAAAAGAGTACATTATGGTAGCCCACTTCTAATTGTTGCTTTTATTATTATGATTATATTATGGCCTTTACTGGGTTTGCAAACTAAATAGTGATTATTCAGTCAGAGACATTTATTCTTATTTTACAAAAAAAAATGTCAAAATTTGCTTCAGGTCTTAACGCGTAGGTTACAAAATTAGCACAAACACCAAACAGTATAAAGCATTATGCCTTTCTAGTTGAAGGTTAGATATGATTGTATAATAATATTAATAACCCAGTTCGATCCAGTTATTATATTAAACTATAGTTTAAACGGTGGAGCAGTATGTTAGGCCTTTAGCAGCCACCTTTGGGTCAGCTGACAAAAGCTCAATAGTTTTGCCAACTGTATATATTCTGAACAGTATTTTAACACATGCAGAATTTACTCACCTACAAACTAAAGCGTAGTTCATTTAGTGCAGTTGAATAGAAAACAACAAGACGGGAGTGAGTGCCAATCAAACCTGTTATCCACGCCCCCGCGAGCCGACATAGCAGAGTGGAGGCAGCTGATAGATCAGTTATTAATCTTAATTATTGCTTGGCAAGTTAACGCGCTAATGAATTAACGCAGACAATTATTTTATCGCGCAATAATGTAGTTTTTATTAGGCCCGAGCCGGTGATGACCGGGAGGGCCTATTATTTTTGCTCGGATTTTTTTTTTTTTTTTTTTCTTCCGACCCAATGATCCTAAATTTGACCCAGTGAACATGCACGAAAAGTCATTTTTATTGGTCCCAGACTTCAAGCTCGGCGAAAAATTTATGTATTTGAAGTCACCGAAAAAAAAATACGAAAAATGACTCAGTGGCGACCCCTACAAAATCAAAATACATTGGGCCTATGGAAAGTGAACTTTTTCCAACGTAGAAAAATGAAACTTGGTATATCCATAGGACACCTCAGGGCAAACAGAAAAGTCAATGACAGTCACACCCTAAACTTAACAGGAAGTCCGCCATGTGGGGTGAAACGCGCGGCCACTAAAATCGCACCCCTTGCGCAGAAAGATGCAAATCATTGTGCAAATCTAAATGGCCCCAAATTTGGTGAGTATCATCTACACACGTGTGCCAACCAAAGTTGTAACTTTGTTGTTGATATCTTATCGGGTATGGGTGTGGCAAGCCTGTAACGAGGTGGCCATTTTTGTGAAAATAAAACGTCTCTTAACTCTCAAACGCCTTCTCGGATCGAGTTTGACCCAAAAAGGCGTTTGTGCACATTCATGACCTGAACAAAAAAATATGTAAATAAAAGGGTTATCTTTAGAAATGGCTCTCCAGCGCCCCCTACAAACTTATAATGGGACCCAAGAATTTAGTTTGTTATAGAGACATAAAATTTGGTACACACATCTCTTATGTCATGACGAGCATAAAAGCCAATGACAACCACCCCCTATCTATAAATGTGTTGCCATAGCAACGTCCCAAAAAATGTGAAAAAAGTCAATGGGAAGTGAAATTTTTACATCTCTTATGTCATGACGAGCATAAAAGCCAATGACAACCACCCCCTATCTATAAATGTGTTGTCATAGCAACGTCCCAAAAAATGTGAAAAAAGTCAATGGGAAGTGAAATTTTTAGTTTGTTGTAGGTAAATAAAACTTGGTACACACATCCACCATGGGCTTATGAACAAAAAAGCCAATGGGGACCACACCCTATCACACACAGGAAGGCGGCCATTTTGAATTGAAAATGTGAACCGACTTAAAATACACCTCTTTTTAAAAGTACACAGAAAAAAAGCTGCTTCTGTTCCACAGACACCAAACTTGGCAAAATGAGCTAAACACATGTATGTAAAAGAGACAAGTGTTTTCTAGACTTTTTTGCCTGAGTTATATTTTTTTTATTATAATTCGTATATATTTTTTATTATAATTTTTCTGCAAAATGATCCTCAATTTAACCCAGTAAAAACAACTAAAAGTCATTTTTATTGGTCCCAGACTTCAAGCCCGGCAAAAATTTATGTATTTGAAGTCCCCGAAAAAAAACGAAAATGACTCCAGTATGGCCCCTAGAAAAGTCAAAATACATTGGGCCTATGAAAAGTGAAAGTAACTTTTTCCAACGTAGAAAATGAAACTTGGTACATCCATAGGACACCTCAGGCAAACAGAAAAGTCAATGACAGTCACACCCTAAACTTAACAGGAAGTCCGCCATGTGGGGTGAAAGGCGGCCACTAAATTCGCACTTCATGCAGAAAGATGCAAATCATTGTGTTTTAATCTAAATGGCCCCAAATTTGGTGAGTATCATCTAGACACATGTGCCAACCAAAGTTGTGACTTTGTTGTTGATATCTTATCGGGTATGGGTGTGGCAAGGTTGTAACGAGGTGGCCATTTTTGTGAAAATAAAATGTCTTTATCTCTCAAACGCTTCTTCTCGGATCGAGTTGACCCAAAAAGGCGTTTGTGCACATTCATGACCTGAACACAAAGATATGTAAATAAAAGGGTTATCTTTAGAAATGGCTCTCCAGCGCCCCTACAAACTTATAATGGGACCCAAGAATTTAGTTTGTCATAGAGACATAAAATTTGGTACACACATCTCTTATGTCATGACGAGCATAAAGCCAATGACAACCACCCCCTATCTATAAATGTGTTGCCATAGCAACGTCCCCAAATATGTCGAAAAGTCAATGGAAGTGAAAATTTTAGTTTGTCGTAGACAAATGAAACTTGGTACACACATCCACCATGGGCTTATGAACAAAAAAGCCAATGGGGACCACACCCTATCACACACAGGAAGGCGGCCGTTTTGAATTGAAAATGTGAACCGACTTAAAATACACCTCTTTTTTAAAAGTACACAGAAAAAAGCTGCTTCATTCCACAGACACCAAACTTGGGCAAAATGAGCTAAACACATGTATGTAAAAGAGACACGTGTTTTTCTAGACTTTTTTGCTCGAGTTATATTTTTTTTATTATAATTCGGTATATTTTTTTTATCATATTTTTTCTGCAAAATGATCCTCAATTTAACCCAGTAAACATACAACTAAAAGTAATTTTTATTGGTCCCAGATTTCAAGCCCAGCGAAAAATTTATGTATTTGAAGTCCCCAAAAAAATACGAAAATGACTCAGTGGCGAATTCCTAGAAAAGTCAAAATACATCGGGCCTATGAAAAGTGAAAGTAACTTTTTTCCAACGTAGAAAAATGAAACTTGGTACATCCATAGGACACCTCAGGGCAAACAGAAAAGTTTATTACAGCCATATCGTAAACTCAACAGAAAATCTACTATGTTGGGTGTAATGCGTGACCACCTAAATCGACCCTTGTGCTAAAGGCTTTTCATCTAAACAGCTCCAAATTTGGTGAGTATCATCTAGACACGTGTGCAAAAAAAGTTATCAATTTGTTTTTTGATACATTTGTGGCTGTGGTCGTAATGAGTCTGTGAAGAGGCAACCTTTGGGAAATAAATGCCATTTCCCAATTGCCAGGATCCTTCCTTTAGAGGTGGCCCCTCCAGAGCCACGGCTAGAGTCTTAGAAAACTCCTCAGAATCCTTTTACCGTGAAGTTTACGCTTTAAAGCACGAGTGCATTTGTCCCCGCGGTCTCAAGGGAGGCGAGGGCCTTTATCGCCGCTTGCGGCTTTAATTAGGCCCGAGCCGGTGATGACCGGGAGGGCCTATTGTTTTTGCTCGGATTTTTTATTTTTTTTTTCTTCCGACCCAATAATCCTAAATTTGACCCAGTGAACATGCACGAAAAGTCATTTTTATTGGTCCCAGACTTCAAGCTCGGCGAAAAATTTATGTATTTGAAGTCACTAAAAAAATACTAAAAATGACTCAGTGGCGACCCTACAAAATCAAAATACATTGGGCCTATGGAAAGTGAAAGTAACTTTTTCCAACATAGAAAATGAAACTTGGTATATCCATAGGAAACCTCAGGGCAAACAGAAAAGTCAATGACAGTCACACCCTAAACTTAACAGGAAGTCCGCCATGTGGGGTGAAACGCTGCCGCCACTAAAATCGCACTTTGCGCAGAAAGATGCAAATCATTGTGTTTTAATCTAAATGGCCCCAAATTTGGTGAGTATCATCTAGACACGTGTGCCAACCAAAGTTGTAACTTTGTTGTTGATATCTTATCGGGTATGGGTGTGGCAAGCCTGTAACGAGGTGGCCATTTTTGTGAAAATAAAACGTCTCTTAACTCTCAAACGCCTTCTCGGATCGAGTTGGACCCAAAAAGGCGTTTGTGCTAGAGTTGTGACGTTCGCGAACGAACCGATTCTTTTGAACGGCTCACAAACATGAACGATGGGAAGTCGCGCTGGAGGGGAGCCGTTCTTTCTGTCGTTCTTTTTCCTATGCGTGTCTCACACAGATGCACACAAATGAGCTCCTCCGCGAGACAGAACAGTTATAGGGGGAGGGGCGCACCCAGCGCAGGCCGACCCTTTATAGCGTGATATTAGTTATTAGTTGTGCACGCATCCTTCACGTGAGTACTTCATTGCAGCCCACTTTGTTATTGTTCATTGACTTAAAGGGGCTGATGTCCTATTTGCAAAGTTTACAGTAGTAATAGTATGTAGTATGTAGACATTTCCATTTTATTTATTCTATTTTATCTACTTTAAATATTTTTTGTTTTCTATCAAAATGTTCTTGTGTGATAATGTTCTTGTGTGGAAGTGTTTGTAGTAAAAGCTGTTTTGCACAGAAATTCATTGCAGCCGGCTTTGTTTTTGATGTTTATTTGTGAGTAGGTATTGTATGAATAACATAAGTCAACGTAGCTTTACACACACACACACACACACACACACACACACACACACACACACACACACACACACACACACACACTTTGTACTAAATGTAAATACAAAATAGTGATGTCACTGTCTAAGCAGAGGGATTTGTGCAACCCTATGGAATATAGTCCAAACATGACAAATGAGGTAATAATCAATATTTCAGAATAATTCAAACTCAGATATTGGTGTGTGATATCTGAATTTTAATTATTTGACAACAAATCTCACACCATCATTCCTCCCAGTGATTATTTCCAGGATAAACTGAGATGCCCCAAAGCTGGCTTCTAAAAACTGACTAAATATTTAAAAAGAGCCAAAGAGCCGTTCTTTTGAACGGCTCTTTGAAAGGAACGGATCGCGAAGATCCGGATCCCCTCAAAGAGCCATAAATCCCATCACTAGTTTGTGCACATTCATGACCTGAACACAAAGATATGTAAATAAAAGGGTTATCTTTAGAAATGGCTCTCCAGCGCCCCCTACAAACTTATAATGGGACCCAAGAATTTAGTTTGTCATAGAGACATAAAATTTTGTACACACATCTCTTATGTCATGACGAGCATAAAAGCCAATGACAACCACCCCCTATCTATAAATGTGTTGCTATAGCAACGTCCCAAAAATGTGGAAAAAGTCAATGGGAAGTGAAATTTTTAGTTTGTTGTAGGCAAATAAAACTTGGTACACACATCCACCATGGGCTTATGAACAAAAAAGCCAATGGGGACCACACCCTATCACACACAGGAAGGCGGCCATTTTGAATTGAAAATGTGAACCGACTTAAAATACACCTCTTTTTAAAAGTACACAGAAAAAGCTGCTTCATTCCACAGACACCAAACTTGGGCAAAATGAGCTAAACACATGTATGTAAAAGAGACAAGTGTTTTTCTAGACTTTTTTGCTCGAGTTATATTTTTTTTATTATAATTCGGTATATATTTTTTTATTATAATTTTTCTGCAAAATGATCCTTAATTTGACCCAGTAAACGTGCAACTAAAAGTCATTTTTATTGGTCCCAGACTTCAAGCCGGCAAAAAATTTATTTATTTGAAGTCCCCAAAAAAATATGAAAAATGACTCAGTGGCGACCCCTAGAAAAGTCAAAATAATTGGTTCTATGGAAAATGAAAGTAAATTTTTCCAATGTAGAAATACAAAACTTGGTACATCCATAGGACACCTTAGGGCAAACATACAAGTTTATTACAGCCATACCGTAAACTCAACAGAAAATCTACTATGTTGGGTGGAATACATGACCACCTAAATCGTACACTTTGTGCTAAAGGGTTTTCATCTAAACAACTCCAAATTTGCTTTAAAGCACGACATGCAATCCTCCGAATATATGTGTCCCCGCGGTCTCAAGGGAGGCGAGGGCCTTTATCGCCGCTTGCGGCTTTAATTATTATTATTATTATTTTGAAAGTCATCACGCATCTCAACCAAGAATAGAAAAGATCTGGCACAGACAGGAAAATGGAGAAAGGTACCGAGCTCTTAAATAGACATTTACACTTTAAATCTCTTCCACATGGCGAAGTTGATAAAACGAAAGTTATTTGTAACCACTGCAAAGTTGAGTTTTCTCATCACCGGAGTACTTTGAGTCTGAAGTATCACTTATATGCAATACACACCGTTGATGCCAGCAAATCACCCACCCACAGAAACAGTGGAGGAAGGCTTCGGCAGACTACAAAGTATAGATAAACAAAAGCAAGAAAAGCTAACAAATGCCATATGTGGGTAGCAACAAACTGCAGGCTGATTAGTATTGTGGAAGATGTCGGTCTGAAGAACATTCTTAGGATCGCAACAAATGACTGCATGTATGAGCCGCCCTCAAGACGCACCATCACAAGAATAATACACGAGTTGTATGAAAAGGAGAGGACTACAAAACGCGACGGCGTTACAACAACTATTGCCCTCACCGGAGACTACTGGACATCGCTAGGCAACCATAATTACCTCGGCGTTACAGTGCATTATATTGATGAACAGGGGGAACTGCATTCACATGCTCTGACTGTAATGAAAACACAGGAATGGATAAATACAGTTATTTGTGTCATTGTGTCAACTACTCATCTTGCATCACTAATTTTTTTTTTTTAATTACGACTGTCTAAAGGAAAATGATCCACCCTCATTAAAAAAAATGTTTCTGCTTGTACCTGTTAAAAAAAAAAAAAGAAAAAAAAAAAAAGATTTATATTGTTGCCCGGCCTGTTTGTTTATTTGTTTGTTTAGTTAAATGGATCCCATTAGCTGAAAGCAATGCAATCAGCTAGTCTTCCTGGGTCCATTGTCATTAAAAGACACTGTACATTTCAACCATACACATATGATAAAATATTTTGTAATCATTATCAATCATTACAATCATTATAAGGACAATTTCACACTTCATTGAAAATAAGAATATCAGTCTATATTTTATACAATCGCACATTTACAGATCAAAACCATCTAACACATGACGCTTTAGATTGCTTACTTTTAGTTGACGAATTTCAATAGGAACATGGTTCCAAATGGATTTTGTGCTAATGCACATTATCACAGAAAATAATTTGATTTAATATAAAAGCAGGCATTTTTAGGGTTAGTGTATTATATAACAAGGTGCCCAATGTGACTTGTATTCTTTGATTTAAATTAAGCCAGGACAGCGTTGAGTACATCTGCTCCCTGATTGTTCTGATTGAGCAACCAAGAACAAGTCCTGCTGCTTTGTTTTGAGCCACCTATATTTTTGCCAAATCTTTTTGAGATGCAGAAGACCACACTTCAGAATAATATGACAAGTGACATAGTGTTAACGACTTTGCGACCATTTCTAAAGTGTTACGTTTGACATAATGACAACATTTTTTCATTACTGAAATACTGCGACCCATTTTATTAATGATAGTATTTATAAGCTGCTATCAATAACCAGAACCAACAGTTTGGCTTTAGTTACTTGTTGTATATTTTCCCCGGCAATGTTTAATTTTTTTTTTAATCCACGTGCCAACTTTTGTTTTGACCCAATTACCATATATTTCGTTTTTGTAATGTTCAGCTTGTTTCCTTTTATCCACTCCTGCAGCAGGTTCAGCTCTCTAGACAACAGAGAGTTCATTTTCTCAGATGAATCTGCAGCATAATAAACAGTTGAGTCGTCTGCATAAATTGTCATCGAGGCATTTTTCACAAATAAAGGTAAATCATTAATAAAAACAGAAAACAAAAGAGGTCCTAAACAGCTTCCTTGTGGAAGTCCACATGCTAGACTTTTACTGTTTGATGAATACCCATTATGAAAAACTCTTTGAGTTCTGTGGGAAATATAGCTTTGCATTAGTGCAACAGCAGAAGTAATAAAACCATAGCTTTTCAGTTTTTCTATCAAAATGTGATGATCTATCACATCAAAAGCAGCGCTCAAGTCCAACATTACCACACCGACTAATTCAGAATTATCCATACTTCTAAGCCATCCATCTGTCATTTGCGTAAGAGCTGTGCAGGTAGAATGGTCCTTCCTGTATGCATGCTGAAATATTGTCATCAAGTCATTCATTTGAAAATGTCTATACATTTGTGCATGAATGAGTTGTTCCATAATCTTACTAAGTACAGGAAGGAGACTTATAGGTCTGCAGTTCTGGCCATTGAAAGGCTTTTTCTGGTCTTTGATTAATGGAATGATTTTGCCTTCCTTCCACAGAGTGGGAAAAGCACCTGTCAGGAAACATTGATTGAAGATATGGCACAAAGGACCAGCAATATATTCAGCTGTTGTATTTAAATGATGTAAGAAGTTGTCTAAGTTGTCTATTCCAAGAGTACCATGTGTAGGAAGAGACTTGAGCAGGGTTTTCACTTCTGCTGTTTGCACACAGTCAAAGCTAAACTTACAAGTTTTATCGACCAGAATTACATTTTTAATCACAGCGTTACGTTAAAATTGATTGTGTCCAAACCCTCTCTTAAAACACTAACTTTATTTGTAAAATAGTTATTAAAATATTCTGTAATTTTTAGGGGTTTGTTATAAAACCACTATCAGACTCAACAAATGAAGGACATACATTTCTGTTTCTGCCCATAATTTCATTTAGGAAGCTCCATAGTTTTTTTTACCAACATTGTCAATTTTTTTTCTGTAATATTGTTTTCTCTTTCTTTTATTCATTTTGGTAGCTTGGTTCCTTAAGTTGCAATATTTTAATTTGTCCTCCAATAATCCAAATTTGGCACTTCTTTGGCTTCATCCCTCAATTTCATCATATTCTTCAATGTTGAATCAATCCACTTAGCGTTGATTCTTTTTATTATTTTTTCCATTGGTGCATATTTATCAATGATGCTCAAAAGTAAATTCATAAAAGCATCCAAATAAGTCACTGCTTGGTGAGCATTAAATACAACATTCCAATCAACCTTACTTACTTCTCTCACAATATTTTCAATAGCAGGCGATTTATAAATCCTTTTATATTCGAGATTGGCCTTTACTTTATGGACTTTAACTTTCTTTGTGACAGTTATAAGATTATGGTTGCTGAACCCAACTGGTATATGTCATGTCCCAAACTAGTCTGTTTATGTAATGTTGTAGTGATCTACAAGTTAAGAGTTAGTAGACATTCACCCAGAAGCGGTCTCTTTAAGGGAGCGGGTTTTTCAGAGTTCGCGGGCAGTTATAGAGCCGTTAGAAAGTTGTGGCTTAACTGTTGTTTTCGCTGTACAAGTGTGTGAATTAAAAAGTGTTTAGTAAAGAAGACTCGACTCACCTCCGTCTCCTGTCTCATCACTTTACACACTCCACATTGGTGACCCCGACGTGAGTTGGATAAGTGGAATTATGTCACACAACGGCGGTGGTGAAAATGATGCCGTGGCGGCGCCCGCAGCTGCTAGCGGCGCGGCTAACGTTGGTGCAATCTACGCTGCCACCATCAAATTGCCAGACTTTTGGCAGAACAGTCCACAAGCGTGGTTTAAGCATATCGAGGCCCAGTTCCAGCTACGAGGAATAACACAAGACGTCACTAAATATTTTCACGTAGTAACGGCTTTGGACGCCTCGACGACAGCCAGAGCTATGGTGCTATTAGAAGCTCCTCCGACGGACGGCAAGTACGAGGCACTTAAAACTTTCCTGTTGCGCCTGTTTGAACTGTCAGAACTGGAGAAGGCAGACCGCCTGCTTTCTCTGAATGGTCTTGGCGATAACAAGCCGTCGGAGTTAATGGAGAGGATGCTGACTGTGTTGGGAGCAGCGGATCCAGCATTCCTATTTGCTCACATTTTCCTGCGGCAGCTTCCAGCCCCCGTACGCACCGCACTGGCCAGTTCCCCCCTCCTTTCCTCCAAAGACTACCGGGCGCTGGCTGTGGAAGCAGACAGAATATTCCTTGCCAACCGGCAGCAGTTTGTTCGCGCGCTGTTGCCCTCAGCCCACGCCTGCCCTACTTCCGCCCCGTGGACGCAACCGAGTACCGCAGCTGCTGTAACAGCCCGCCGGCAGCGTGAGGACAGCTGGTGTTATTACCATTCACGGTTTGGGGCCAAGGCCAAACAGTGTCGTCAGCCCTGCAGTTTTGGAGCCCAGGAAAAGCCAGGGCCGGCGCTCATTAGCAGCTATGAGTGCTGGCCGTGACTGCAAGCTGTTATTCATCACTGATGCTTTGTCTGGCCGAAGGCTGCTGGTTGATTCTGGGGCTCAGCGCAGCATCCTCCCAGCAAAACTGGTGGATACATTGGCTGGCGGGCATGGCCCCCCGATGGATGCCGCAAACGGCACACCCATTCGCATTTATGGCGGCACGAGGTGCGTGGAAGTGTGTTTCGCGGCGGCGTTCGGCTGGGATTTTGTCATGGCCGCAGTGTCCACATCTTTGCTGGGGGCAGATTTCCTCTGCGCTTACAGACTGTTAGTGGATGTTACAAACTGCCGCCTGATCGATGCACTTTCTTTTGCTTCGTACCCCTGCACGCTAGGGGGGGCTGGACCACTTTGTCTATCAAGTACGCTTGCCACTGGAGACCAGTACCAACGCCTACTGGCTGAGTTCCCTGACATCACCACGCCCACGTTCTCATCGGCGGTGGCTAAGCATGGTGTGGAGCACTACATCACCACGGTGGGCCCCCCAGTCTACGCACGGCCCCGACGCCTCGATTCTGCCAAGCTCGCGATCGCCAGGGAGGAGTTCGCCACGATGGAGCGCCTCGGCATTGTGCGGCGCTCCAACAGCCCGTGGGCTTCCCCCCTGCACATGGTGACCAAAGCTGATGGTAGTTGGCGTCCCTGTGGTGATTTCCGTCGCCTGAACAACGCCACCACCCCTGATCGCTACCCAGTGCCGCACCTACAAGACTTCTCTGCCCACCTGGCCGGCGCCACCGTTTTTTCAAAAGTGGACCTGGTTCGTGGTTACCACCAGGTGCCAGTCCACCCGCAGGATGTCCCCAAGACAGCAGTCATCACGCCCTTTGGCCTTTTTGAGTTCCTACGGATGCCTTTCGGCCTCAAGGGAGCAGCGCAGACGTTTCAGCGCCTTATGGACTCTGTGCTGCGGGACATGCCTTTCTTATTTGTGTATTTGGATGACATTCTGGTGGCCAGTGCGTCCGCAGACGACCACCGGGCACATCTCCGGCAGTTGTTTGGCCGGCTCAGTGAACATGGTCTCATTATTAACCCGGCCAAGTGCGAGTTTGGCCGGGCGTCCATCACTTTCCTGGGCCACCACGTCACCCCGCAGGGAGCCATCCCCCTACCTGCCAAGGTGGAAGCCGTGGCCAAGTTCCCACGCCCACGCACGGTGAAGTCCCTGCAGGAGTTTCTGGGAATGGTGAATTTCTACAACCGGTTCCTCCCCCACGCGGCCCAACTCATGCGGCCCTTGTACGACGCCTTGCGGGGTGGAAAACCGGCAAAGGTTTTGGACTGGTCCCCGGAGATGGCTGAGGCTTTTGACGCTGCCAAAACCGCGCTGGCCAATGCTGCTCTGCTGGCGCACTGCCGTCTCCTACCGCCCCGTTACACTTACCACGGACGCCTCTGATTATGCTGTTGGGGTTGTGTGTGAACAGTGGGTGGGCGGAGCCTGGCAACCGCTAGCCTTTTCAGCAGGAAGCTCCGTGACAACGAGAGGAAATACAGCACCTTCGACAGGGAGCTACTTGGTTTGTTCCTCGCTACTCGTCATTTTCGTTTTCTGTTGGAGGGCCGGCAGTTTCACGGCTTTCGTCGACCACAAGCCACTGGCGTTCGCCATGGCCAAGTCTTGAGCCATGGTCTGGTCGACAGCAACGCCAGCTCTCTGCCATCTCTGAATACACCACTGACATTCAGCATGTGGCCGGCAAAGACAATTTCGCTGACTGCCTCCCGGCGGTCACGGGTCTGTCCACTTGGGCCTCGACACGCGGCAATGGCTGAGGAGCAGGCTGCAGACCCGGAAGTACAAGCCTACAGAACGGCCCCACGGCGCTACTCATGGAGGATGTGGCGTTCGACACGCCAACGCCACACTCCTCTGTGACGTCTCTACTGGCCAGCCGCGCCCATGGTACCTGCTGGCTGGAGGCGAAAGGTTTTGACACTATCCACGGCCTTTCCCACCCGGGTGAAGGCCTCCACCAAGCTGGTGGGAGCCAAGTTCGTCCTGGCCAGGCCTGCGTAAGGACGTTAGGACCTGGGCTGCTGCCTGTGTTGCGTGTCAGCGCCAAGGTGACTCGTCATACCAAGGCCCCTTTGGCGCCCTTCAAAGTGCCGGAGGCGTTTTGATCATGTGAATGTGGACTTGGTGGGCCCACTTCCCCTCCCGTGGTTATACTTACCTCCTCACTATGGTCGACAGGACCACTAGGTGGCCGGAAGTGTGTCCCCTGTCCTCCATTACGTCAGCTGAGGTAGCCCGGCGCTCATTACAGCTTGGGTAGCCCGTTTCGCACACCGTCCGACCTCTCCTCAGACAGAGGTCCGCAGTTTACGCCAGAGCTTTGGACGGAGCTCGCCGAGGTCCTGGGAGTGAAGGTCCACCGCACTCACAGCATACAACCCACAGAGCAACGGACTTTGCGGCGTTTTCATCGGGACATGAAGGCTGCGCTCAGGGCCAGCCTTACGGACAACAACTGGGCTGACCGCCTTCCATGGGTCATGCTGGGCCTTCTGCCCCCAAGGAAGATCTTCAAGCCTCATCGGCCGAGTTGGTGTATGGCCAACCTCTGCGCGTTCCGGGAGAATTCCTTCCAGATGCCACGGTCCCGTGGTCGGTTGCCTCACATCGTGCCATGTCCAGGAAAATTGCAGAGGCCTTTGCTCCTGTTCCAACGTCTCGCCACGGTTTTCCCCAAACATACGTGCCTAAGACTTTACCGTCGGCCAAATATGTTTTTATCCGCCATGATGGTCATCGTACCCCATTGCAGCCCCCCTACGACGGGCCCTTCCGTGTCCTTACCGGAGGGTCTAAGAACTTTGTTGTGGATATGGGCGGTAGGCCTGAGCGGGTGGCTATTGACCGTCTTAAGCCTGCTCATATGGATGTTGGTGACCGGTTTCAGCTGGCCCAGCCCCAAGGAGAGGCGCCCTCCTGCGGCCGTCTCGGCCCCTGCCCAAGCCCCTAGCACTGTCCCTGCCCCAACCCGTGGTGTTTGCCACCCTCCTGTTAAGCACAGCCGGTATGGCCGCCGGATCTGTCCACCTGTCCATTGACTCTAAGGGACTGTTATGAGAGGGACTGTTCGGTTGGGGCATCTGTTAGGACTGAGCCTATTATTTTTGGGTGAATTCTGGGGGGGCCTGTGTAGTGATCTACAAGTTAAGAGTTAGTAGACATTCACCCAGAAGCGGTCTCTTTAAGGGAGCGGGTTTTTCAGAGTTCGCGGGCAGTTATAGAGCCGTTAGAAAGTTGTGGCTTAACTGTTGTTTTCGCTGTACAAGTGTGTGAATTAAAAAGTGTTTAGTAAAGAAGACTCGACTCACCTCCGTCTCCTGTCTCATCACTTTACACACTCCACAATGTATTTAATTTACTGTGTTTTATTGTGAAGAGTCTTTCCCCCGGTCTGTCTTGCAGATTTACTTCCTGTCTTGTCTTTTCCCTCCGTTGTGATTACATGCTCCGCCCTAATGTGTTCCACCTGTGCCTCATTGTGTTCCCTATAAGTTCTGTGTGTTTTCCCCTGTCCTTTGCTGGATTGTTGCGTGAATTCTCTGGATTGTATTCCTTGAACCACTCACCTCTATTCTGTGGATTGTTGCCCCATGTCTGAACCCTTATGCCTCATGGCCCTGAATTATAACCTTATGTCTGAACTGGTATGTTTTAAGTCTGGAGTGGAGCTTATGTTTTGAAGAAGACCTTTGTTTTGTAGTATTAAGTTATAGTGACTTTACTGGTATTTTTGAATCCAGAGCTTTTGTGTTTTGACCTAACCTTGTTTGTAATTAAACGTTTTAGATTTGGCACTTCTGCCTTTTGTGTTAAATAAACCCTTTTGAACCGTCGGCCTTCGTGGGGTCTGCAAAGTGAGTCCTTCGGCCTGTTCCAGTCGTGTACCCGTGACGGTATTGACTCAACGTCTTTACACAGATCAGGCACATTAGTATAAATATGGTCAATACATGTTGCAGTTGTACAGCCCAGCTTGTTGGTAGAAAATTGTGTTGGCAATTTAACAATCTGATACAGGTTGCAAACACTTGAATGCTCTTTTTCTTTGGGCAACTGTCATCGTTCCAATCAATGTTCATATCTCCGAGCAAGTATAGATCACAATTGGCATCTGAGGCTTCATCTAGAATTTCACCTAAACGTGTCACATAGTTAATTTGTGCATCAGGAGGTCTATAACAACATCCCAAGAGCAGTGGTTTTATGTAAGGTACAAGCACTTCCACCCAAATATATACCCTGTTATAATGTTATGATCGAGGCGCTGGACATAACTTGTTTTTCTATAACAATCTAAACAAAATATTAATGCCCTTGCAAAAGCAAATTTTTTGGGTTTTATATTTAATTTGCTTACATTAATGTTTAAGTGGAGAATTACAACAACTATTTTAACTGCTACTAACTTTTAACTGCTGTAAAAAGCACCTTGTTTAAAGTGTTTGTAAACCAAATGTTATTGTTCTTTTTTTTTCTAAGAGCTTTTCAAAATAAAAGTATGCATTACACTACTTTTGAATTCATTATTTAATTTTGTGTATAATGCAATTAATCACAGAAAATTGTGTGATTAATTGAGATTTAATGCTTTAATCAATGCCCAACACTTATCTTAATATCTTGAGTTATGTGGCAAATATAAATATATAACAATTACTGTTAATAATAACCATGTGTTAAAACAAAGGTGGCAGGGTTAGAATGATGACTGTGACAAAAATAATTACTTCGTAATTGGCGCCGCTTTTTCAATGGAAGTCAGTAGGAGCGTCTAAACTTCAAACCCGTCAATGGTCAATAGTCATTATTCTCCTGACAGCATGCCTTTTTTGGAACTGGAATTATGTTTTTCCAGATAGTCTTTCCCCTCGAAAATAGTCTATAGCCTCAAATTTGCAGAAGAAATCATTTAGCTCTTCTGCCTTTTCTCCTTCATTTAGCACATTTTTTGTCATTTGTCATAACTTCGTTGGAGTCCAACAGTTCCCTGGTATCCATTGCTAAACAGTTTGACTCAAGTTTCTCCCTTGTTTTTCCCTGGCTGTTCTTAGTTTTTGAATACGCTATCTTTGCAGATCCTTTATTCTCTCCAAGTACCCATTTTTAAAACTTTTTTTTTTTCTGTACTATACACTCTTTCATATCCTTGGAGATGTAATTTTGTATTATTTGGATACATAGATTCATTTTTGATTTAGTGCATTCCCCTTACAAAACCTAATACATATATCCAGTTATTGTGTCGGTGGCCTACTCTAACGCCAGGTCAGGAAAGAGGCTCCAATTGGAAGCATCCTCTCAGGGTTTCAATACCATCCTCATTTCATATAAATACCTGTTTGACCTGTGGTTTACAGCGTTTTAGCATGGTCTTGTAGGTAGGAAATAAATGCACAGCACTGTAAGGCTGTCAAAATATCTGAAAAGCTAAATTCATTTTTTTTTTTTTAAATATTAGCAAATTTTGAATTATAAGGCTATAATG
The DNA here is from genome assembly GCA_024416835.2 of Perccottus glenii. NCBI lineage: Eukaryota > Metazoa > Chordata > Actinopteri > Gobiiformes > Odontobutidae > Perccottus > Perccottus glenii. The sequence continues at coordinate 4,649,965 of CM044566.2, read as the reverse complement.
GCAATACTAAATCTTAGAGGAAAACCATACTCAATTGTCTGCTATGCCCACAAGAGGGTGCAAGCAATAAGCAAATATAAACCAAACCAAGCATTGCATCTTTTATTGATACACACATGGACAAAAATGTTGGTACCCTTCGGTCAATGAAAGAAAAACTCACAATGGTCACAGAAAAAACTTTATTCTGACAAAAGTAATAATAAAAAAAAAATCTATGAATGTTAACCAATGAAAGTCAGACATTTCTTTTCAACCATGCTTCAACGGAATTATTTAAAAAAAATAAACTCATGGAACAGGCCTAGACAAAATTGTTGGTACCCCTAGAAAAGACTGTAAATAATGTGACCAAATGGACATGTTAATTCAAGGTGTGTGCACTAATTAGCATCACAAGTGTGTACAATCTTGTAATCAGTCAGTGGGCCTATTTATAGGGCTTCAGGTAGTCACTGTGTTGTCTGGTGACATAGTGTGTACCACACTCAACATGGACCAGAGGAAGCTAAGGAAAGAGTTGTCGCAGGAGAATAGAAAGAAAATTATAGACAAGCATGATAAAGGTAAAGGCTATAAGACCATCTCCAAGCAGCTAGATGTTCCTGTGACTACAGTTGCACATATTATTCAGAAATTTAAGATCCATGGGACTGTAGCCAACCTCCTGGACGTGGCAGGAGGAAAATTGATGACAAATCAAAGAGACGGATAATCCGAATGGTAACGAAAGAGCCCAGAAAGACTTCTAAAGAGATCCAAGGTGAACTCCATGCTCAAGGAACATCAGTGTCAGATCGCACCATCCGTCGTTGTTTAAGCCAAAGTGGAGACGACCAAGGGGGACGACCAAGGAGAACACCATTGTTGAAAACAAATCATAAAAAAGCTAGACTGGAATATGCCAAACTACATGTTGAAAAGCCACAAAGCTTCTGGGAGAATGTCCTATGGACAGATGAGACAAAAATGGAACTTTTTGCCAAGGCACATCAGCTCTATGTTCACAGACGGAAAAATGAAGCATATCAAGAAAAGAACACTGTCCCTACTGTCAAACATGGAGGAGGCTCTGTTATGTTCTGTGGCTGCTTTGCTGCATCTGGCACAGGGTGTCTTGAATCTGTGCAGGGTACAATGAAATCTGAAGAATATCAAGGGATTCTAGAGAGATGTGCTGGCCAGTGTCAGACAGCTTGGTCTCAGTCGCAGGTCAAGGGTACCAACAATTTTGTCCACGTGTGTATGCTCGAACAAAGTTTTGCAAGCCTTTGCCATCCACAACACTTATGGGGCGCATATCTTTGCAGATGAATTTAGTACGTTTTTGGGTGATGTCTTCCTGTTTTGCAGAAGGTATGGCCTGTGTAGTATTCCTGGTGTAGAACAAAGTTACCCTGGACTGCTTTACTGCTGGCCCCTCGTCATGACAATCTCGAGAAAACTCCTCGGGATGACACAACTGCATGTGCGTTCTCAAATTAGACATTGTGGAGTGATATAGCAGTGGTTTCTTGCACAACTTACAAATAACATTGGTTTTGTCAATGATTTCCCCTTTGAGGCTACAGAAACAAAAGAAACGCCACACAGCCCTTTTAAGATGTTTTGGAGTATGCAAAAGTCCAACTCTAAGTCCTCACGCTCTTTTTCAGCCATTTTTCACATTAATGCACTGCCCACCGAGCTGTAATGGATCATCATGGCTTGTGTTCCTCTTGACACAGCAAAAACTTTTTAAATTTGAAATATATTATGAAATAGTATTGTGATCAAATGAGCCTAAAACAGGTTTCACTTTGGCTTTATAGGTGTTTTTTACATTCACGTAACATTTGTCCAAAACATTTTCTTCTTCTGTATTGCACATACAGTATTGATCAAACTTGGGCAATTTTCTATTAACACAGTCTGCAATTACATGTGCTCCATTTGATGCGTTCCAGCTAGGCAGAATATAAATCATACATAATAAAATATTCCCAACTTTGCGGGAATTTCTTTACGTAATGATATAGCTTTAGAAGTAAAACTTTTCAAACTTTAACAATATCATAGATCTTTGACTCCTAGTATCGTATACAGTTTGGTTGAAAAACGTATACAAAGTAGGCCTTCAGATCCAGTTCCTGTTGGAAACCAATTTGTTATGAACTGCCCAGAAATAAATTGCCTGAATCACAAAGCTCTGCCTTGCTGCAGCTCTATATTAATTGCTTGTATAAACCTGCTCCTAAACCACTGTGTACCCAGGATTTATGTATTAGTTTGCTGTCACTTCCTCTTTGAAAAGCCTTCCATCTTTTTTAAGTGGATTTAGACTCTGGTCCTGTCTGAAAAGAACATATGTATTTGGATATAATTGTACTAGCTTTGCACACACTAAATTATAACTGGATAAATAAAGGACAGGGAGTGGGTTAGAGGGGAAAAAAATGGTTTTAGTCTTAATCTGGATTGAGTTCAGAGGCAGTGCTGACCATCCAGAGATCCTAATGAGCATCCAAATGTCACAGGCAGCAGAAGTAAAGACACATGTAGCTTTAAATATACTGAACAAAAATTTAAACGCAATACCTAATTTTGCTCCCATTATTCACTGGCTGAACCCAAAGAAATAATACTGTTTATATGAACACAAAAAGCCTATTTCTATCAAATATTGTTCACAAATCTGTCCAAATCTGTTTTAGTTAGTTGCCGAGATAATCCATCTACCTCACAGGACGCTGATTAGAGAGCATGATCATTGTACAGGTGTGCTTTAGACTGGCCACAATAAAAGTAAACTCTAAAATGTGCAGTTTTATCACACAGCAATTGGCATGCTAACTGCCATGATATCATAAAAGAATTCTAGAATGTCATGATGGCATAAAGGATTCTAGAATGTCATGAAATCATGAAGGGATTCTAAAATGGTATGGTGTCACAAGGGATTCTAAAATGCCATGATATCATAAGGGATTCTAGAATTTGATGATGGCATAATGGGACTCTAGAATGTCACACAGGATTCTAGAATTCCATAATGTCATGTGGGATTCTAGAATGTTATGATGGCATAATGGGATTCTAGAATGTCAGGATGTCCTAAGGGATTCTAGAATGTCATAAAGGGATTCTAGAATGTCATAATGGAATGCCAGAATGTCATGATGCCATAAAGGGATTCTAGAATGTTATGATTTTATAAAAGGATTCTAGAATGCCATGATGTCATAAATGATAGAATGTTATGATGTGATCAGAGATTCTAGAATTCCATGATGAATGTGGGATTCTAGAATGTTATGATGGCATAATGGGACTCTAGAATGTCACGCCGTCAAAAAGGGATTCCAGAATTGCTGTGTGAGGGACAGAGGAGGGCGGAGGGAGAACAGAGACAGAGGCAGTGCTGAAACACAAAGAATTGACAAGCTTGACGGCGTGTGTCTCAGGAAAAAAACATTTAATTAGATAATTAATAATGATTTTTGATCTTCACCGAGGTCCTGACGACAGGGACTTTATAGCTGGCTACGGCCATACGTGTAACCACACCTCCACATCCAGAATCTTAACCACCAATATCATCTGAGACCTGTGTAGCGACTACTTCGGGCTATAATTAGCTGGTATATGCATTGTACGCATGGATGGAATAAGGAGAGAATGAGTAGATCCTACCAGCTCGCCACTTGTCGTTGACAAGAATTGGTAGTCTCCAGTTAAGAGCTAGAAACAACCCTACAAACAAACCTGCAAACAAAAACCTGACCTAAAACAAGGCCAGGACAAACAATTAGCATTCGGATCAACAGTTACCGGTAAAAAGTTACTATCTCAAGTCAGTTATATTTAGTTAACCATTTAACTATCAATATAACTCAGTTCAATACAATTCAGTTCAATACAATTCAGTTCAGTTGCGCAACACACAATTTCAAAACTAATTAGCAAAGGCTACAAACAAATGATCGAAACACCATAAAGGAAAGGACCTGTCTCTAAGACAAGGTAGCCGCATTAAAGGCAGTAACTTAAAAATCATAATACTGTTCACATCATCTCCATGCATTACTTTTAAAGTGCTTAAATAAATGAAAATAACCAGAAACGCTCATTTCGTAAATGGAGGTTTCACTATACCGCCAATAAAACTCAATAAAAAAAACAATTTGCTACTATTAAAAAAAGGTAACAAGGTAAAAGTAAACGAAAACTCACCACTGAGTCAATTGTTAAGGTTAGGAATTCCCTTTACTTTCTGAAGTGTTTTTCCAACTTCTTAGCACCGCTAAGCATACTGCAGCCACAGTAGGAACCAGATTACCGGACATATCCCTACACCTGCTCCTGAACTTATTGCATCCAGCGGAGCGCATGAGCGAATGAGGAGGGACTATTTTTTTCATGTGACATGGGTTACACCTGCCAACCGGACAGCTGCTGCAACAATCGGTTTGCATCACCAAAGAATTTCTGCACAAACTCTCAGAAACTGTCTTAGAAAAGCTCATCTACATTGTCCTCATCAGGGTCTAAATCTAACTGGAGTTTTTGTCGTTGGAGTGGACCAACATTCCAAAGGCCACAATCAACAATGTTAAGTTTACAGTCACACTACACAGCTGTTTGACTTGTGACCAGGAGTGTTGTATTACAAGACAGAGCAGCAAATAAGATTACACAATACAGGGTCTCTCACCCCAACTGGTCCATTAGCCCTGCTAAAGAAGATTTCTAATTTGAGCTAAAAAACTTGTAGGCTAAGGTTTAAACAACCCCAAAATGCATCAAGCAATGACAGCTTTTATGTAGTATGCAGGGACACAAGCTGAGACTGCTAGAATCATATGGTAAAACAGGTTTCAAACACATACACTTTATTAAAAACTTTATCAGGTGTTTTTTATGCTCCTGTACCAGCTTCAAATATCAGGTTGTTTTGCTCAGCTTGAAATTTTAGCTAATGATTGTTGATTGTTGATTGATGTTGTTGCTGTTTTATGTTGGTCTTTAATTTAATGTACTCTGTCATTTTTGTCACATGAAGTGATGAGTTAAAATCACTTGAGAACTAGTGATTCAGCTCCTGTTGATAGTAAAATGTGCCAGGAAAGGCTTAAATTATATTTTGATGAGCTGAAAACATGTGAGCAGTCAGTGCACTTCTTCATGTTGAGAACTTAGAGATTTGTAGATAAGATGTGTCTTCAGTGAGAAATGGCACTGTGAGGGCTTATTTGAACAACACAGAAGAAACACTGACATGCATCTGCAGACGACAGGCCACTTCATCACTGATTTATGCTACAGGAAAAATTGTCAAAACTCGGTTTGACTGTTATTTTGTTGTCTCTGTAGCTGAACAGACTGTGAATAGGATTTTCAAAAGTGGCTTTAGGGAAGGTTGCTTCTGTGTTTTTTTTTTCAAAGGTTGACAGTGAAGTGTCACTATTTTCTGTTTCAATTCAGTCTTTCGAAAAGTCCTCAAAGCCTTTGTAAAAAGTTGCAATGGTTAATAGCATAGTTAAAGAGAATTTCATTGTTTTTGTTCAACATCATAAAAGTAAAATACACACAGAGCAGGCTGACTGAACAAGATTATGAAGTCGACAACTTAATCAAGTTAAAACTGTTCACAATTCTGACCTAAATATTTAATAAAGGTTATTTTTAAGTGGGATTTGGGCTTCTCAGTGATGAAATGATACAGAATCCTAATGTTACAGAATCCTAATGTTGGATTTTGATTTTCCAGACATTGACTTGAGGAAATTCTCCCCTTTGGGACCTTTATACATGTTATTTGAATACAATTGCTTTAGTAACTGCTTTAGTTGCTCCCTACAAAACATAGTCCTGACCTGTCAAAACATTTTTCCTCGAAGGGCCAAAACGGAAATGTATGTGTGGGCCACGGCCAAACACAAATATCTTTCACATGTGATGAAAAGTAGGGATGGACAATATCGCCGCTAATATTTTTTATCAAACAATGAGAAAATATGTCCGATGTTTACAGCCGATATTACATTCTGTCAACTAGTTTGTTTGTGTGCCTGTGATACTGTAGTTATGGCCTTAGCCAGCTATGAGGTCACCGAGGTATGGTCCTAGGGTTAAAATTTAACATTAAATGGGTGCACATAACTGGAACCGCACAAATGCAGAGCAAAAATATCTGTCTCTGTTCTTCCTCCCCCCTCATCTGTTTCTCACACAGCATCAAACTGACCTCAGATCTTCTGCTCGAGTCTGATTAACTGGGATTTGAATACAGACCACGACACACAAGTTTAACTGAGGGTGAGAGGTCAATGGTGCTGACACTGAGTCAGAAATTAAATGAAACATCTGGGAATGAGGGCATTCCCAGATGTTTACATTGAATACCAACAACAATGGTATTACCACCAGAGGATACCACCAGAGGAGTACCATCCTCAGGAAAGGATGAAATAATCCATCCAACTCCTCCAAGAAATGTCCAAGCTGACCTGGGGGCTGATAGATAACTACAAAATTACTTTTAACAGCGTGCAGGTAGAGTCGATGGTCTTTACTCTCTTCGGTCTTCACGTGATGACGGCTGCCGCGAGCGCTGCCGCGGTGGTTACTCCCACTTAAATACTCTTCTATTCAAGTAATTGAATTCAGCAGGTCACGCCTCTAGACGGCCACAAACAACTCAAACGAAACCAGCCCGCTAGCAGCTGAGACTAGACGCCGGTGCACCACGTGACAGGGTCGTAGTAAAAACACTGCGCGGTTTCTCAGCAATAACACGGCACTATAAGCTCAAAGAGACAAGAATTACATACACTCACACAGTTCTGTAGGCTTCTGCTGCTAAGTTGCTTCTCCTGAGATTCAGCTAGAGATTTTGCTAGAGCCAAAACTAGAACCAAGAAGATGATGGAAATTAATGTAGTAGAATGAAATTGCACAGTTTATGCGCAAATGTGCATTTTCAATAAAAAAATAAAAAAAGAAGAAAATTATATATTATTCAGTAAACCAAAGGCCATTTTAAATGATGTTATCTACATCAGTTAATATTGCTATTGGCCACAACATCAAGATAATAATCGGTAAAACAGTATTGAGGCCCTCACTTCCTCCTCCTGGATATAAAATTGGGGTGTTGGAAGGGGGGTAGGAGGGGAAAAAAAGGAACAGGCCACTGTTCAAACCATGCATTAAAAGTGGTCAGTGTGTCTGGGAGGTCATTGTCAGTGTCAAGTAAGTTTTTTTATTTATTTATTTTTATAGTCGGGCATTTCAATTTTTTTTTAATGCATCTGGTTTCATTTGATGCTATCTGTGTTCTGACTTACTGTATGTGCATATGTTGATTAACTTTTTTATATTTGCTGACGTTAGTTTGTGTTTGGTGTAGCGTGTATAATGTAATAGAGATATTAATTTCATAATTTATCTCAATTATCAATTAATATTTTTACTATCAAAATGATTGTCTCCCCTCCTTGAACCGCAACCTTATCGTGGTGGAGGGGTTTGAGTGCCCGAATGATCCTAGGAGCTATGTTGTCAGGGGCTATATGCCCCTGGTAGGGTCTCCCAAGGCAAACAGGTCCTAGGTGACGGGCCAGACAAAGAGTAGTTCAGAACCCTTTATGAAGACAAAAAAATCAAGGACCGTGACGTCGCCCGGTATGGCGCAGCCGGGGCCCCACCCTGGAGCCAGGCCCGGGGTTGGGGCTCGCATGCGAGCGTCTGGTGGCCGGGTCTTTCCCCACGGGGCCCGGCCGGGCTCAGCCCGAAGGAGCGACGTGGGGCCGACCTCCCGTGGGCCCACCACCTGCGGGAGGAATCGTAAGGGGCCGGTGCAAAGTGGATTGGGTGGCAGCCGGCGGAGGCCTCGACGACCCAATCCCGGACACGGAATCTGGCGCTAGGGACATGGAATGTCACCGCTGGCGGGAAGGAGCCTGAGCTTGTGCGGGAGGTTGAGAGATACCGACTAGAGATAGTCGGGCTCACCTCCACGCACAGCTCGGGCTCTGGAACCCAAATCCTCGAGAGAGGCTGGACTCTCCACTACTCTGGAGTTGCCTGCGGTGAGAGGCGGCGGGCTGGTGTGGGCTTGCTCATAGCCCCCCAGCTTAGCCGCCATGTGTTGGAGTTCACCCCGGTGAACGAGGGTCGCTTCCCTGCGCTTCGGGTCGGGGATAGGTCTCTCACTATTGTTTGTGTTTACGGGCCAAATGGCAGTGCAGAGTACCCGGCCTTCTTGGAGTCTCTGGGAGGGTGCTGGAAAGTGCTCCGACTGGGGACTCCGTCGTCTACTGGGGACTTCAATGCTCACGTGGGCAGCGACAGTGACACCTGGAGGGGCGTGATTGGGAGGAACGGCCCCTGATCTGAACCAGTGGTGTTCTGTTATTGGACTTCTGTGCTAGCAACAGTTTGTCCATAACGAACACCATGTTCAAGCATAAGGGTGTCCATCAGTGCACGTGGCACCAGGACACCCTAGGTCGGAGATCGATGATCGACTTTGTAGTTGTTTCATCTGACCTCCGGCCATATGTCTTGGACACTCGGGTGAAGAGAGGGGCGGAGCTGTCAACTGATCACCACCTGGTGGTGAGTTGGATCCGATGGGGGAGAAAGCTGGACAGACTCGGCAGGCCCAAACGCGTACTGTGAGGGTCTGTTGGGAACGTTTGGCAGAGCCCCCTGTCAGTAAGACCTTTAACTCCCACCTCCGGCAGAGCTTCGACCAGATCCCGAGGAGGTTGGAGACATTGAGTCCGAGTGGACCATGTTCTCCACCTCCATTGTTGATGCGGCCACTCGAAGCTGTGGCCGTAAAAAGTCTCCGGTGCCTGTCGTGGCGGCAATCCCCCGAACCCGGTGGTGGACACCGGAAGTAAGGGATGCGTCAAGCTGAAGAAGGAGACCTACCGAGCCTGGTTGGCCCGTGGGACTCCTGAGGCAGCTGATAGGTACCGGCAGGCCAAGCGGACTGCAGCCTGGATGGTCGTGGAGGCTAAAACTCGGGTCTGGGAGGAGTTCGGTGAGGCCATGGAGAAAGACTATCGGTCGGCCTCGAAGAAATTCTGGCAAACCGTCCGGCGCCTCAGGAGGGGAAGCAGTGCCCTGCCAACACTGTTTACAGTAGAGGTGGGAACCTGCTGACTTCAACTGGGGATATTGTTGGACGGTGGAAGGAATACTTCGAGGATCTCCTCAACCCCACCGACACGTCTTCCACTGAGGAAGCAGAGGCCGAGGGCTCGGAGGTGGACTCGTCCATCACCCAGGCTGAAGTCACTGAGGTAGTTGGGAAGCTCCTCGGTGGCAAGGCACCGGGGGTGGATGAGATACGCCCTGAGTACCTCAAGTCTCTGGATGTTGTAGGGCTGTCTTGGTTGACACGCCTCTGCAACATCGCGTGGCGGTCGGGGACAGTACCTCTGGACTGGCAGACCGGGGTGGTGGTCCCTCTTTTCAAGAAGGGGGAGTTGAACCTCAGATTCAGGAGGAACAATGCGGTTTTCGTCCTGGTCGTGGAACACTGGACCAGCTCTATACCCTCTCCAGGGTGCTGGAGGGTTTATGGGAGTTTGCCCAACCAGTCCACATGTGTTTTGTGGATCTGGAGAAGGCATTCGACTGTGTCCCTCGTGGCGCCCTGTGGGGGGTGCTCTGGGAGTATGGGGTCCGGGGCCCTTTGCTAAGGGCTGTCCGGTCCCTGTACGACCGGAGCAGGAGCTTGGTTCGCATTGCCGGCAGTAAGTCAGACCTGTTCCCAGTGCACGTTGGACTCCGGCAGGGCTGCCCTTTGTCACCGGTCCTGTTCATTATCTTTATGGACAGGATTTCTAGGCGCAGCCAGGGGCCGGAGGGAGTCTGGTTTGGGGACCACAGGATCTCGTCTCTGCTTTTTGCAGATGATGTTGTCCTGTTGGCTCCATCAAGCCAGGACCTTCAGCGTGCACTGGGACGGTTTGCAGCCGAGTGTGAAGTGGCTGGGATGAGGATCAGCACCTCCAAGTCTGAGACCATGGTTCTCAGTCGGAAAAGGGTGGCTTGTCCCCTTCAGGTTGGTGGGGAGATCCTGCCTCAAGTGGAGGAGTTCAAGTATCTTGGGGTCTTGTTCACGAGTGAGGGAAGGAGGGAACGTGAGATTGACAGACGGATCGGTGCAGCTTCTGCAGTGATGCGGTCGATGTACCGGTCTGTCGTGGTGAAGAAGGAGCTGAGCTGTAAGGCAAAGCTCTCGATTTACCGGTCAATCTATGTTCCTACTCTCACCTATGGTCATGAGCTTTGGGTCATGACCGAAAGAACAAGATCCCGGATACAAGCGGCCGAAATGGGCTTTCTCCGCAGGGTGGCGGGCGCTCCCTTAGAGATAAGGTGAGGAGCTCGGTCACTCGGGAGGAGCTCAAAGTAGAACCGCTGCTCCTCCACATCGAGAGGAGCCAGCTGAGGTGGCTCGGGCATCTGTTTCGGATGCCTCCTGGACGCCTCCCTAGGGAGGTGTTTCGGGCATGTCCCACCGGGAGGAGACCCCGGGGAAGACCTAGGACACGCTGGAGGGACTATGTCTCTCGGCTGGCCTGGGAACGCCTCGGTATCTCCCCGGAAGAGCTAGAGGAAGTGTCTGGGGAGAGGGAAGTCTGGGCGTCTCTGCTTAGACTGCTGCCCCCGCGACCCGGCCCCGGATAAGCGGTAGAAGATGGATGGATGGATGGATGATTGTCTCGTTGAGGGCACCACCCAGAGTCAAGTTCTGGGAAACTGTTATATTTCTCAATTAATCTGAAGGAATAGAATTATCTGTTTTCGAATATGTCTTATATAAAAAGGAAAACGCCAAATCAGAGTATCATGATGGGAACAGAACACAAAGGGACAGTTATTAACAGTGGTGGACAGTAACGAAGTAAATGTAATTCGTTACTGTACTTAAGTAGTTTTTTCCAGTATCTGTACTTTACTAAGTATTTCCATTAAGGGATACTTTTTACTTTAACTTTACTACATTTCAACGTCAAATATCTTACTTTTTACTCAAGTACATTTTGCAAAATTAGTCGTTCCTTGTGTTTCCGTTAAATATTTTTGTAGAAGAAGATCTCAAAGACGCGTCTCAGTGGGAGTGTCAGGACCGGCTCAATAGAAGCCTCATTCTCTACACGCGAGCTGATAAACATGAAAATAACAAATACAAAATACACCTGTGATGAAGCTTTGGTATTTGTAATGGCTGACTCTGATTCTGAGGGAGAACATTTACCTTTAGAGTTTTTTCAGCCGAGTGAAAGTGAGAATGAGCGAGAGTGAGTGCGTGTGTAACTTGGACAGCCGCTGCTCGTGCCTTTCTCAGTGTCTCTCATAAAGCACACGCTGTTTTTCCCATATTTTACCAAACATCAGTGAAAGAAACGGGAGGAAACTAGTCGTGAAGGGGATGTTGGAAAGGGAAGCCGTGTGCGCGTAGCACCTGCAGCTTTACCTTTAGCACCTGCAGCTTTACCTTTAGCACAGGTGATAGAAGCCGGGCGGTGTACTGCGTCGTGGCGGGAGTGACAGGGAGTTTGGGAATAATGCGGCTTCTATTGACAGCTGTTTGGGACAAATACGTGTTGTTCATCCTGACGCTTTACCCAGTCGAGGAGGTAGAGGCAGGGGTAAACATAGTCAGCGAGAATGCGCTAATCAAAGCAGCGATCGTAATAAAAGTGATGGCTGTGTGCTGTGCTTTATGAGAGGTCCCACACTCTAAAAAACTATGCCACATGGATGGATAAGAAAAGATAAAGCAACTGCAACCACACACATACAGTACATGTGTATATTTCTCATAACTATTTGCATACGTTTTACTAGTTATGGTTTATTAGAAGTTGTAGTTATTCTTTATTTCAGAAAAAGAAAAAAAAACTATTCTAATATGTTCATTAGTGTGTATGTACTGAAAAAAACATAACCGCCAATATATAATGTCATGGTATGCAAATTATATGCAAATTATATGCTTAAATTTTATTTACTTATATACTTTGGGTCATACCTGACATTTTTGTAGTTTATAGTAGGACTCTATCTCTTATCATTTTCAAACCACAGCCTTTTGAAATTTGGATCTCAAAAATCTGTATTTTTTAAATAATTCCTGGCGCCTAAAGGGGGCAAGAGACTGACAAAAATTATAAGGGCATTATAGCCTAGTACTTGGATACTTAAGTACATTTGAAGGCAAAAACTTTTGTACTTTTACTCAAGTGAAAGTTAAAAGGGAGTACTTTTACTTTTACTGAAGTAATATTTTACCTAGTGTATCTGTACTTTAACTCAAGTACTTGGTTTGTGTACTTCGTCCACCACTGGTTATTAACACATAATGGGAATAGTGATTAATACAGAACAATAAGCAATAACATTTACTGATTAGAACTTTGTGAAGGACAAGGAATGTTTTGACTAAATAAAACTCAGCTGTTGAGCTTAATTACAGGACTATTAAAAAGGGGTTTAGGGAAGGAGATAGGGGAATTTATGGATATAATCGAAGTTCTGAATGGACCTTTACTCAAGACAATGTACAGGTTTATAACGCCAAACATCAGTGTCAAGTGCTCAACTCACTCTAGTCGTCCGACGAACTCAGCACTCGGGGCCAAAGTTCCAAAATGATGCTCCAGAATTTTTAAGCTGCTGCTCCAGCTGGTTGTTGCCAAGCGACAAGATGGCGGCACGTGTACGCTGATCCCAAAGGAGCCGTGGAGCTCCGTAGTAGGGTAGAGAAGGCGTTCTGTTACTGTCTTTGAGTGTAAGGCAGGCCTCTACCCAGTGGTTGAGGCAAGAGTCTTTAAACACAAAAATTGATCACTGAAAAAGGGTCTCAGGAGTCGTTTTCTCTGTCAAAAGAGTGTTTTACAAAAATAATCAATGTGCGGAGGCTTTAAAAAGGAAAAATTCACGTTTGGCAACGAGTGTATGCCACGTGGCTAGAACTTGAAAGTTACTAAGTAAGTTTAAGATGACAGAGGAGAGTCCACACGCAAGCAGGGTTGCTCGGCACAAGGAAAGGAACAATAGAAGAGAGAAGAGGCCCTATTTCCAGCGCGCACAAGGTTTTTGTTCTGGCCGAAAAAGAGGCGTGTTTTCGACACGGCCTAGGGTGTGTGGCTTAGGATTGGGGAAAACGTTATTCTAACTAATTTTGATTAAAAAAAATCCCTTTATCTTCCACAAAGTAACATTGAATTTCTCAACACATATAAATCCACATCGCTTTGCACCGTAGGATTCATACATAGAAAATACATTTTTAAGCATATCATGGAAACATGTATTCATTTCAATTTATTCACACTGCTCACTGGGAGGGTGATGAAAGAAGTAATTTTATCCCGTTATAACTCAGCGCCCTGTAATGAACAGTATGAAGGTTAACACATTTAACACAATATACTTAAATACACACTTTTAATACAAGAGTCTCAGTCATTCGTTTGATGAAAAACTTAGCGTCGTTCATCCATACCGTCACTAGATGGCAGTATGTGACCATTCAGAAAGCTCAGAGTCCTTGACATCAAAGCGTCTCTTCATTAGTGTCTGGCTGGCTTCAATACACAAAATCGTATTTCAAAGAGCCATAACTGTCAGATACTGGGGCCAGCAAGTCTAGTTGGTTGGAGATACCACCTTGATATGTTTCGAATGGAACAAAACAAAGTCGTTAATTAGGGTTACTCCTGGTGTTTTGTCCTTAGGAAAACAACTGGCCATCTGCTACGAATTAGCAGAGGTGTGCAAACCGGGTCTTCATTAAAGCAAACACTTTTTGAGAGTCTGTGGAAAGGAATTTAAAGCATAAATTGTCAGTCCGTGACATTCCGTGAGGGTCACTCCTAGTATCACTACAGTCCCCCATTTTGACACGGAGCAGGGTTCCACGCTTTGTGTCGACCATCCTTAGTGACCCGGGAGGAAGCCACACGTTAAGACACAGAAAGAGTTTGGCGTTATAATACATGTACTGATGTAAACATGATTAAAGGAAACACATGTGTGTATAAGTGTGAAGTGGTCTTCACTTGTTCTGTACTATATCTTTGGCTAAAAGGAGATAGTTTAAGTTCAACACTTAAAGAGGGACTTAATGGGGAATAAAGAAACAAGAGCGAGGTCTCAAGTTGATTATCTGAAATTTATTAAGTCATTTACCATAACGTGAAGCACATTAGTGGGTCATAATTTGGAGGGATTCTGCATCCATTTTAGGGATGAGAATAAACATGGTGATTATAAAAGGCACATAATGGTTATAATTGAGTACACAATCAACATAACATTAACACATTACATTATGGTGTACCCGTCAACACCAGGAGGGCTGGAGTTGGGTCGGCTTCGTCAGGGGCCGAGAGACCCTCATTCAAGGTATAGACCTCGGGGGGCATCGTAGGGTTTTCTCTATTCGCAGGACGACGGCGCACAATTCGTGCAACGCCCTGGGTACATTGGCTGAGTTTTGCTTTGAGACGTCGTACACTCCTAAAGAGTATGACGGTTATGAGGATGGCCATGATGTAACCTATTCCTACTGTGGCTGCAAGAACGGTGTCGGGGGTTGACCATGCATACATAATGGGTTGGATAGGGGCTTGTTGCTGTTGCTCTAATTCCTTCAACACGTTATCTAAAGGTGCCAGGTCAATGGTTCTACTACATTTGAACTGAATTTGATTGAGTGTAGCCGGGTGCAATTCAAGAGGAAGTTCTGAAAAGAAATCTGACATTTCTATTTCACTCTCATACTGATCTGCGTTAAGATGATGCAGGGCGACCTCCCCAATGTGGAGGATTGCATTTGGGGGTACGTTTACCCAGAAAGTCTGATCGGGTAAATTTACACGGGACGAGGTGTCGTGCTGATCGTAGGTCAGCGTGCCGACTGGAAGAGGGGTGTTCATTAGCCAACGGTTGCCGATTATCTCCGCTTGGGTGTCGGTCCCCTGACGGCGAGACGTGATTGTCGTTGGACATCTGGTTTGAAGGCTCATGAGCTTAAGGCCACAGATCCCGTCCGTGTTGTCCCGAACGAAGGGTTTACTGGGACATAAGTAGTGTATGTCCTTGGATAGGGTGCACATGCGTAGATTAGGGGCCAGGTATAGATTGGGATTGGCATTGTGGTATGCCACGACTGAGGGAGTGTGCACTTTAACGTGCATGTCTCAATGCCAGGATCCAACGTTTACGACGTCCTTAAGACGGTAGATGTTTTGGGCATCGATGACAGGCAGATTTATAATAAAAGCCATTTCGCGGAACTCTGGGTTTACGTAAATGGGTACGGCACTGCCTAGGGTGTAAGCTAGGTGGGCCTGAAGGGGCGTTACAGTGGAAATGCTAATCGTATTGACCGTGGACAACCCGAGGTTAAACAAAGTACCCAAGCAGCAGCTGCCACAAGAAGTCTTCCTACAAACCGTTTAGATCTTTTGTAAGCTCCAGTGAGTTCAGCCTGAGTGATGGTGAATTTCTCAAGCTGAGTAAGCATGTGGGAAATATCCGACTCTGCGTGGTTAAGGATATTTGTGGTCCAGCTAGCGCCGGTCCAACTGGTGAGACTGAGGGTGGCGCGGACGTGTTTCCGGCACACATCTGTTGGATTTAACCTGACAAAAACCCTTTGGGTGTGCAGGCGACAGTTTGTGATCAATGACTGTAAAAGGGCTGGACATAGGGAGTGTGACGTCACCCATAGCGTTTTGAACCTCGAGCTCGAGATTGACGCTATTTCAGTCGCCATTTTTAGCCGTTAGGGTGGTCGCCATGTTGATTTTATGGAGCCAGAAGTCCCAATTTGGGCATATGGACTGAGTTGAATGCCCGTTTGCATGGTAACCAGTGAGCCAATCAGAAGCTCGCTTGCTCGTTGACCACGTGCTCGCTCCTGCAGACAGCGGCAAAGCTCCGACAGAGACCTGAGCTAAACTTAGCATCGCTGCTCCTTCACTGTCTCTGTGTTATCGGCGCCCTCTGGTTGCTGCTCTAATTCAGGTAAATTTCACTTTTACACCAATATCTACGTTTTTTTTATATATTCACCTACTTTACTTATCACTGTTTGTCATCTTTGTCAAGACTGTTCAAAACACATCTACAATAGTACTAAACTGCTATATTATTAATAGATATCCTCATAATTATAAACTGTATGTTGTAAAGATATATAAAGTTGATCCTTTAGAATGATATTTTCTGTAGGAAATCTTAGAATGGTTAATAATTTTCTTCAACTTATTCTGATAAATACATAAAAATAGGCACTTCGCATACCCTTTTTAAGAAACTGGTTATTTAGAAATTGTAGTCAAAGAAGCAAGTGCTGTATTTTTGAGATGGAGTAAATATGTGTTAAACCAGTTTTGATTTTTGTTTTTCAGTTTCCTTACCCGTGCAGCTGCAGGTCAAAGACCTCAGGAGCAACCTGAAAGTTCAAGAAACTCTTCCATCTTTGCACCACTACTTTATTATTCCAATTTAAAAAGAGACAAAACAATGTGTTTTATGATTTCCTATTCTTTTCCACAATAACTCCTATTGCTTATGGCATGCTAAAATAACACTAGAGTGATAAATAAATGATTTAAAGTTATGTCGGTTTGCTTTCATCTACTTTCATGTTATTTAAAAGTTTAACTCACTTAAATAGAAAGTGTATAAATTGTCAGATTTAAGAGCTTAAAATACAGTTTATATATGCCTTCAAAACCTAGAAGCACATAAATGAATAGAGATTTGATTGAGTTTAAGTTTATTTAAAAGAAGCTGAAGTTGTAGATGGACCAGGATGTGAAGTCAGATGAAGCTGAGGAAGACGAGGCTGGGCAATGTCAGCTGTGCAGGAGCAGAGAGGACCGACAGAGCAGCAGACCGATAACTGGACTAGACTGGACTGGGGGAGGGCCGACAGGAGCAGCAGCAGACAGGTAACTGTAGAGGGGCTCTGCAAAGACAGAGAACAAAGTAAAAACTTATGTTTAAAACAAGTCTTGCTGTTGGGACCGGTCACCTCTGTTCATGAGATTTACTGTTAATCACAGAACATATTACAACATTAATGTTGGTCTTTTATTCACCAGCTCACTGTATGTTACTGTGTGTGTAAGTAGAAAATAGTGTACTTTGATTTGAACTTACATTTGCCAAAATGTAATACTTTAGTAAATATGAACTGTACTGGGTTAGAGGTAATGTCTGTCATGTTGAAAACCTGCCATGAACATTTACCTGTCTACTGTTGTCATGATTTACAGATGACAAATGTACAAATATATAACTAACACATGCACTTTAGCTACAGTAATGTTTAAGGGATGTATGACTGCAGAGTAAGGAAAGTGTTTACTTGAGTAAAAAGTCTCAGAGGTTAGTGGGCATTGCAGGTGTAATGTTTAATGTAATGTGTAGTGTAATGTAACAACCACCTTTGTCTGAATATCCTCTTCAAAGTGCTCACAACACAACCAAGAGCCTTTCTTCTGATCAGCCTCAGCCTGACAGCATCACCTTTAGGAAATCTGTGGAGAGAACAAGATCTATTTTCATAAAATAGGCATGTTTCAAATGTATTTACCAAAATGGCACAACCCAGATCTTTGTAAAAGAGTACTTTAAGCCCACTTATAATTTTTGCTCTTATTATCATTACATTATGGCCTTTACTAGGTTTGCAAACTACACAGTAATTATTTAGTCAGAGACATGTATCCTTATTTTACTATTAAAAAAAACTATAAGAGCATTATGCCCTTTTCCTTCCAAAATTTAAGGTTAGATATGATCGTATCTTCATATTATTAAACAAGTTTGGTCCAGTGGAGCAGTAGTTAAGTTAGGCCTTTAGCAGCCACCTTCGGGTCAGCTAACAAAAGCTCAATAGTTTAGCCAACTGTATATATTCTGAACAGTATTTTAACACATGCAAATATGTACTCACCTAGAAACTGGAGCGTGGTTCATTTAGTGCAATTGGACGATGAAAAAGTTCAGCTGAAAAAATCAGCTGAATTAAACCAAACACAGCTAGCGTTAGCTTTTAGCTAACATTAAGCGATCTCCATTCATGAACAGCAGCAACTAACGTAAGTGTATCCTGAGTCGGTCGGTTTGAGCTAAAATTCGCTAACTTTTTTGTCTTTTACGGGTGATCACGTCGTTTGTCTCTGGAGTTCAGACAACTAACTGGTCTTATAATGAAGTGTAATTTCTTACGTTTCTAACCATATATTGTTTGAATTATTTCTTTGCGAAATGTTTTTACTGTGGCCGTAAAACGAGCGCTATCGTCCGAGCTTTTGGCCGGAAGCTACTATTATCCAGATTCGGACACTACTATTATCCTTAATCGGACACTCACCTTTTCGCTCTATTTTAGCTTTATTTTAGTCTGGGATCAAGCTGTTGTTATTATTTAACACATCTGGTGGCTGATTTCTGCCTTTCAACATAAAATTACTTATTTTGTCTAATTCTTCACAATAAAATCTGAATATAAAGGCGTTTGTAACACCACCTGCTGGGTGTTTTGTGAAATAGTTTTTCATTTCTTACCAATTTCTATTTACAAATCGTATGTTTTATACACTCCTATTTGAATATGAAATCATTATAAATTGAGTTTGAGTTTAAGTATAGTTAAACCATAATACTTTAGCTTATGTCAAAAGCAAAATGATGTTATAATGATCTGCAAACAGCGTGAAGTCAACACTTGTGTCAAGTTTTTTTACTCAGAACTCTAAAACACAAGACATTAATCCATTATAACATCCTATCAAAATTAATATTATATATATATATTTTGTATTCTAAAATACAATATGTATATAATATTAAATAATATATTAAATATTCTAACACAAACAAAATAAATAATTTTCTTTAATTTCCGCTGTGGCCATTGACTGTGAAGTGAACATAAGCCAACACATGAAACCATTTCAACCTGGAGAGACTCAAAAGAAAAGCATGATGCAAATGAATTATTTATTAATAGATTTAAAAAAGGGCCCTGACATTGTGGGATGCGATGGAGGGCAAGAGTAGATTAAGAGTAGCTCTCTCCCGGAGCTGAGACAGAGACATGAGGAGCTGCTGATGCTGAGGACAGAGAGGGTCACACTGCTGCGGAATTGGTGCAGCAGCACGAAGAAAAAACAGCTGATAACAAAGAGAAAGGGTGCTTTAGATTTTGTCAGCTGTTTGATCATTTACTAAAAGCTTGAGGTGGAGGGTTGTTTAGGAAGAGAGAGATCGTCGGCTGAGAAGATGCAGCGTGCTGTAGATGAAGGGGAGAAGTCTTCCTGGTTGTGTTTACGCTCAGCTTCATTTATGACTGTGGTTTGCCTGCAGACAAAAGAAGAAAGTGTTCAGTATCGGCCGGTAGAGTTTAATAGGCATTAGTAGTATGAAGAATGATGTATACAGTTGGATAAAAGAAACTGTGCTGTACAATACATTCCCAAGTAAAAAGCAAAGATTTTAATGTTCCATGAGTCAGGTGTTCAACATACAGTAGTTGTCCATTCGCAAACTTCTTTAAAGTAAAGGGGCATAAGCTTTGTTTCAGTTCATCACTGAAATATTTCACAAAGATATCAAACATAATGTTTTCCTGAAGCTGAGTAGTTCAAAAGAATTGACACACAAAA
The DNA here is from genome assembly GCA_024416835.2 of Perccottus glenii. Classification (NCBI taxonomy): domain Eukaryota; kingdom Metazoa; phylum Chordata; class Actinopteri; order Gobiiformes; family Odontobutidae; genus Perccottus; species Perccottus glenii. Next base: position 4,630,265 of record CM044566.2, on the reverse strand, counting down.
CTGTTTAACCTGGCCACCCCACACTTAACCACTTAACAAAGTTAAAGTAGTCTGGTAACTATTTATCCATCCATCCATCTTCTACCGCTTATCCGGGGCCGGGTCGCGGGGGCAGCAGTCTAAGCAGAGACGCCCAGACTTCCCTCTCCCCAGACACTTCCTCCAGCTCTTCCGGGGGGATACCGAGGCGTTCCCAGGCCAGCCGAGAGACATAGTCCCTCCAGCGTGTCCTAGGTCTTCCCCGGGGTCTCCTCCCGGTGGGACATGCCCGAAACACCTCCCTAGGGAGGCGTCCAGGAGGCATCCGAAACAGATGCCCGAGCCACCTCAACTGGCTCCTCTCGATGTGGAGGAGCAGCGGCTCTACTTTGAGCTCCTCCCGAGTGACCGAGCTCCTCACCTTATCTCTAAGGAGCGCCCGCCACCCCTGCGGAGAAAGCCCATTTCGGCCGCTTGTATCCGGGATCTTGTTCTTTCGGTCATGACCCAAAGCTCATGACCATAGGTGAGAGTAGGAACGTAGATTGACCGGTAAATCGAGAGCTTTGCCTTACAGCTCAGCTCCTTCTTCACCACAACAGACCGGTACAGCGACCGCATCACTGCAGAAGCTGCACCGATCCGCCTGTCAATCTCACGTTCCTCCTTCCCTCACTCGTGAAAAAGACCCCAAGATACTTGAACTCTCCACTTGAGGCAGGATCTCTCCACCAACCTGAAGGGGACAAGCCACCCTTTTCCGACTGAGAACCATGGTCTCAGACTTGGAGGTGCTGATCCTCATCCCAGCCGCTTCACACTCGGCTGCAAACCGTCCCAGTGCACACTGAAGGTCCTGGCTTGATGGAGCCAACAGGACAACATCATCTGCAAAAAGCAGAGACGAGATCCTGTGGTCACCAAACCAGACTCCTCCGGCCCCTGGCTGCGCCTAGAAATCCTGTCCATAAAGATAATGAACAGGACCGGTGACAAAGGGCAGCCCTGCCGGAGTCCAACGTGCACTGGGAACAGGTCTGACTTACTGCCGGCAATGCGAACCAAGCTCCTGCTCGTCCGTACAGGGACCGGACAGCCCTTAGCAAAGGGCCCCGGACCCCATACTCCCAGAGCACCCCCCACAGGGCGCCACGAGGGACACAGTCGAATGCCTTCTCCAGATCCACAAAACACATGTGGACTGGTTGGGCAAACTCCCATAAACCCTCCAGCACCCTGGAGAGGGTATAGAGCTGGTCCAGTGTTCCACGACCAGGACGAAACCGCATTGTTCCTCCTGAATCCGAGGTTCAACTATCGGTCGCATTCTCCTCTCCAGTACCCTGGCATAGACTTTCCCGGGGAGGCTGAGGAGTGTGATCCCTCTGTAGTTGGAACACACCCTCCGGTCCCCTTCTTGAAAAGAGGGACCACCACCCGGTCTGCCAGTCCAGAGGTACTGTCCCCGATCACACGCGATGTTGCAGAGGCGTGTCAACCAAGACAGCCCTACAACATCCAGAGACTTGAGGTACTCAGGCGATCTCATCCACCCCGGTGCCTTGCCACCGAGGAGCTTCCCAACTACCTCAGTGACTTCGGCCCGGGTGATGGACGAGTCCACCTCCGAGCCCTCGGCCTCTGCTTCCTCAGTGGAAGACGTGTCGGTGGGGTTGAGGAGATCCTCGAAGTATTCCTTCCACCGTCCAACAATATCCCCAGTTGAAGTCAGCAGGTTCCCACCTCCACTGTAAACAGTGTTGGCAGGGCACTGCTTCCCCCTCCTGAGGCGCCGGACGGTTTGCCAGAATTTCTTCGAGGCCGACCGATAGTCTTTCTCCATGGCCTCACCGAACTCCTCCCAGACCCGAGTTTTAGCCTCCACGACCACCCGGCTGCAGTCCGCTTGGCCTGCCGGTACCTATCAGCTGCCTCAGGAGTCCTACGGGCCAACCAGGCTCGGTAGGTCTCCTTCTTCAGCTTGACGGCATCCCTTACTTCCGGTGTCCACCACCGGGTTCGGGGGTTGCCGCCACGACAGAGACTTTACGGCCACAGCTTCGAGTGGCCGCATCGACAATGGAGGTGGAGAACATGGTCCACTCGACTCAATGTCTCCAACCTCCTCGGATCTGGTCGAAGCTCTGCCGGAGGTGGGAGTTAAAGGTCTTTCTGACAGGGGGCTCTGCCAAACGTTCCCAACAGACCCTCACAGTACGTTTGGGCCTGCCGAGTCTGTCCAGCTTTCTCCCCTGCCATCGATCCAACTCACCACCAGGTGGTGATCAGTTGACAGCTCCGCCCCTCTCTTCACCCGAGTGTCCAAGACATACGGCCGGAGGTCAGATGAAACAACTACAAAGTCGATCATCGATCTCCGACCTAGGGTGTCCTGGTGCCACGTGCACTGATGGACACCCTTATGCTTGAACATGGTGTTCGTTATGGACAAACTGTTGCAAGCACAGAAGTCCAATAACAGAACACCACTGGTTCAGATCCGGGGCCGCTCCTCCCAATCACGCCTCCAGGTGTCACTGTCGCTGCCCACGTGAGCGTTGAAGTCCCCCAGTAGAACGATGGAGTCCCCGGTCGGAGCACTTTCCAGCACCCCTCCCAGAGACTCCAAGAAGGCCGGGTACTCTGCACTGCTATTTGGCCCGTAAACACAAACAACAGTGAGAGACCTATCCCCGACCCGAAGGCGCAGGGAAGCGACCCTCTCGTTCACCGGGGTGAACTCCAACACATGGCGGCTAAGCTGGGGGGCTATGAGCAAGCCCACACCAGCCCGCCGCCTCGCCGCAGGCAACTCCAGAGTAGTGGAGAGTCCAGCCTCTCGATGATTTGAGGTTCCAGAGCCCGAGCTGTGCGTGGAGGTGAGCCCGACTATCTCTAGTCGGTATCTCTCAACCTCCCGCACAAGCTCAGGCTCCTTCCCCGCCAGCGAGGTGACATTCCATGTCCCTAGCGCCAGATTCCGTGTCCGGGATTGGGTCGCCGAGGCCTCCGCCTTCACTGCCACCCAATCCACTTTGCACCGGCCCCACGGTTCCTCCCGCAGGTGGTGGGCCCACGGGAGGTCGGCCCCACGTCGCTCCTTCGGGCTGAGCCCGGCCGGGCCCCGTGGGGAAAGACCCGGCCACCAGACGCTCGCATGCGAGCCCCAACCCCGGGCCTGGCTCCAGGGTGGGGCCCCGGTTGCGCCATACCGGGCGACGTCACGGTCCTTGATGTTTTTGTCTCCATAAAGGGTTCTGAACCGCTCTTTGTCTGGTAACTATTTAATTGAAAAGAAATCCTAAACATTTACCTAAAATTCAGCATGCAATACTTTGGTTTTTGATTGATTGTATTCTTTTCAGATTGTCCAGAGTATGCAGGTACTGCCATGTTTTCTGATAACTTGTGTGTATCCACATGCATTCAGAGGAACTTTAATCTGCTCTACTTGTTCTGCCGACTGGAAATCAAACTCCAAATAAGAGATGTTTTTGTGTAAGAGGAAAAATTACACTGGCTGGCCAGTCATTTAAAGTCTATCTAGTTTCACTTTTACTGTAGTTAAGGTCCTGTTTAACAGTTGTTTCTTGTTACCAGTTAAAGGAATGCTTACTTGAAGGAAGTGGAAGCAGCTCAGGACCCACAGAGGCACTCCCTGTTGGTGTTAATGGCACTAAGAAATAATATGATATTACAAATACTACTAAAAGTTCCTGATGAAAATGGACCATCTTCTTTGTTGGAGGCAGCTGGAAACCATCAGAGGCTTTAAAAGGGGCCCAGAGCAGGAGATGAAACCTGAGGGGACACTCCTAATTTGCAAAAAAAAAATGTGGAGAATTCAATCTGGAAAAATTGTGTTGTCCAGGCATCCTAGTCTCTTCTGGCCAAAGCTTGATCCATTCCTGCTGGTGTTGCCGCTCTATTGTGGATGTGAATAACATCTGAACATTCAGGACCTGTGCTTCTCAGTCACGGCTGTAGTGTGTGGCATGTTAAGGAGCACCTGCTGTATATAATGGCTACTCATGGCTACTCAGTGATAACTGGCATAGCGTGGACCGTATTGTCAACTCATCTTCAGGGTTGAGAACTTTCCATTGGCCTGGTACAGTTAAAGAACATCTTAAAACTGATTTATTGTCATTTTGTACATTTTGACTATTTGTCAGTGTCTGTCCCGGACACATCCACTGCACGGCCTGTCCGTCCTGAGAGTGGATCCTCCTTCTGTTGTTCTCCCTGAGGTTTCTCTTTTGCCCTGGCTGGGTTTTTATGAGTTTTTCTTCTTACCCTGACGGAGGGTCCAAGGACAGGGGATGTTGTCTAGTTCAGCCTGTTTGTCTTCAGTTTTTTGTTCATCCCTTTGCGGCAATTGTTGTTGTGATACTGGGCTATATAAATAAAATTTGATTTAGGCTGGACTTCAGGGCTGATGCTGAGCTTCTCCACCTCCTCTAGGGTTTGTGCCGTGGACTCTGGATTCCATTGGCCAGACTTTCTTTCTGAGCTGCCACTTGTTTTGCATCTGTTAATTAACGAGAATAGAGTTTAGAAGTTATGTTTCAACAATTATATTCTGTATGTATATTGTTATAAAAATGTGGTTAAAGATTTTAAACCACACTAACATTAACATTTACTGTTGTTTTCCTGAGAACAAAATAGATCTCACACTTTTTGCTCGCACAAACTTACCCATATTTTTTATTGTTTGCACTCTTCTTTTTTTATTTTTCTGTCCCACTTAGCTTTTCTGCTACCCAAAACAAAAACAGATTTTCAATATAACATTCACACAGTACAACAACAGACAAATACACTGTACTTGTAAGAAGGCAGGGACATGACTCCAACAAGAAAAGCCCTAGTTATAATATTACAGGGTTAAAGCAAGGCCTAACACTGTTATAAAGAACTGTAACAATATTGGACAAGTGCTCAGTTAATATCATTGTTTAATTTAACTTTTTGACAGCTCTTTTTACCGAGCATCTCACTGCTTTAATATCTGCAACATCCGAATCAAATGCACCGTCCATTAAACTCAAAATTAAGAGTTGGACAACAATAACAAATTATCATCTGATCGTTTTCAGGACAGACTGTAAATGACCTGATACTGTTTGGGACATGTCCTGACACTTGTGGGGACATGTCCAGCCATATTTTAACACATTTGATCATTATATTTCTTTGTTTTTTCCTTTTTTGCTTAAACAGGATATTATGATCAAAAACATATCTGTCTGGTAGTAAAAATAACTCCAGTTATTTTAAAAGCAGAACATATTTTGTCTAACTTAGAAACACATCAATCTGTTGCTCAAATTGATTTTACCACCTCTTTTCTTTTATGAAAGTTTTTATTTTTCCGCACTTGATTCAGACACTCGCAAAGACGAGACTGTTGCCAAAGCCTTTTCGGCAGTATTTTTTTAACTTTTCACAGAGTAAAAACACCATAAGGCTTGTGTCATACACTGGCCTGATCTTTCATCAGGTGGGAGTCAAACTAGCTAGAAACTGGACTTATTTCAGCCCTAATCGTCCAGTTATTGGTAAGATACCACACTGTACGCTATAGGCTATCAGCTAGCCAGAGCGTCGCCCGAGAGCAACTTGAGCATTCTTACGCTTTTGCTCAAAGAAAATGACTTTAATACAAACATTAGACACCTAAATATTGACAAAAATACCTGAAAATCGACATATAAATGGGTTAATATGTGTAGAACTTACCCTTTGGCGGTGATCGCTTAAGAAATTAGCCGTGAGATGAACGGAAACTGCACTATAAGGGGCGTGTCCGAATCAAGATAATAGTGACCGACTCAGGATACAGTTCCGTTAACAAACTAATTAACAAAAAACGAAGACATATTGGCTAAAAAGCTTCGGAAAACATAGAATAACCCAAAACAATCTTTGGGTGTAGCAAAAAGCTTAAATTTCACTGATTTAAAATGGTTCTGTACCTCCATAAATATCCTGCGGCTTCTTCTCCCGAGAGCAAGACGGAGCGAGTGCCAACCAAACCACGCCCCCGTGACCCCGACATAGCAGAATGGAGGCAGCTGATAGGTTAGTTATTAATCTTAATATCTTGACTTATGTGACAAATATCAATAAAACGATTACGGGAATAATAAGAATGTTTTCAAACAAAGACGGCATAGTTAGAATGATGACTGTGACAAAAATAGTCGCTTCGTAATTGGCGCCGATTTTTCAATGGATGTCAATGGGGGTCATGCTTGATGGAGCCTACCCCTACTTCCTAATAGGCTTCCAACCCGGAAGCGGGCTTGCTTTGTCCAGCCCTTTTACAGTCATTGTTTGTGATCAACAGTCCGGGTTGGTCCCTTAGAACGATTCCGGCTGTTGGTCCGGGCTCTATAATTAATTAGTTTTATTCATTCACTCCACAGTCACACACTGGTGGTAGTAAGCTATATCTGTAACCACAGCTGCCCTGGGGCAGACTGACAGAGACGTGGCAGCCATTCCGCGCCTACGGCCTCTCCGACCAACACCATCAACATTCTAACACATTCATACAAGGCAAGGTGGGTTAAGTGTCTTGCCCAAGGACACAACGACAGTATGAACTGTGGGGAGAGCGGGAATCGAACCTACTACCTTCCGGTTGAAGGACGGCCGCTCTACCACTGAGCTACTGCCGCCCCATGAGACCCCATGCCTGTAAGGCTGGTGACCAGGGGGAGTATCGTCTACATCATCCTGGTGAAAGAGAGAGGACCTTTTAACAATGGATTCATTGACAGTGAATACAAGAGTTACCAGTTACAGTTCTTCTCTTCTTCTTTCGTGTGTCGTCATCAAATGTCCAGCTCAGTAGAACTCAGCCACGTTCTCATCTCAGGTCCCACGTCGAAGAGGCCGGCCTCCGAAGGTGGTTTATACAGTGGACAGGTGGTGATTATGTGCTCAGCGGTCTACTCTGGCTCCCCACACTCACACACTGCTCTGTCCTCCAGGCCCCACTTCCTCATCGATGCTTTGTAACGTCCCACCCCAGTTCGCAGGCGGTTTAGCAGAGTCCATTGCCGACGTGGCAGATCCTCTCCTTCAAGACCGCCTCCAGGGTCAAAGATGTAACGGTGGATTCGTGAGGGTCCTGCTGACTCCCACTCCTGCTTCCAAGCTGCCGCGAGCCATGCCTCTGTAGACAGGTCCTCAGGGATGGACCTGAGCAGGTCTTGTGCCGCCTTGTTGTACGGGTGGCGGGACTTCAGTCTATGAGGAGGCAGTGCTGTTGTGGTGGTATTGTGCAGGATATGCCAGTTGCATCTTTGGGCTTTCCTTGCAAGAGCGAGGGTAGCAGCCTCTCGTCGGAGGCCGGCTGGGGCAATTCCTGCTAGTGTTGGCAGATGGTAGACAGGGGTAGAATTCAGGCGTAGAATTCAGGCAGCCAGTTATAGTCCGAAGGGCGGTGTTTATGGCAGTGTCGATTTTCCTGGCGTGTGGGCTTCTGCACCAGGCTGGGGCACAGTATTCAGCTGTGGAGAAGACGAGAGCTACTGTTGATATTGAAGCACCTTGGCAGTTGCACCCCAGCTAGTACCAGCGAGCGTCGGTTGCCACCCTTGATGACACTTTGGCCGTCACTTCTTCAAGGTGTTGTTTGAATGTTAGAGATCTATCCAGGCGTACGCCAAGGTACCGTGGGGCTTGCTGGAACTCAAGACGCTTGTTATTAACGAATATGTCCAGTTCCCGTCTGGCCTCACTGTTGTTCAGGTGGTAAGCTGCTACAACTGTCTTGCCGATGCTGAGCTGTAAACGCCACTCACGCAGGTAGGCTGCCAAGGTGTCCATGTCCTGGTTTAGGCTGGCCTGTATCTGCTCCCATGTTTGTTGTCTCATCATAATGGCCAGGTCGTCAGCGTAACCATATTTACGGGATGTTGTTTCCGGTAAGTCATGGATGTAGATATTGAATAACATCGGTGCAAGGACAGATCCCTGCGGGACACCATTCCTCAGCCTTCTAAGTCTGCTGCATTGACCGTCACTTGTCTTTAAGATGAAGCTACGGTTCGTCACCATCTCAATGATGAACTTCACCATGTGCCGGTCGGGAATGATCTTTAATAGCTTTAGGTGGAGTCCGCGGTGCCAAACGGTATCGTAAGCGGCTGTAAGATCAAGCAGCACTACTCCAGCCTTCTGTTTTTCCTGAAAGCTGTCCTCAATGTCTTGGGTGAGCAGTGTCACCTGGTCAACCGTTGACCGACCGCGCCGGAAGCCAGCTTGTTCCCGTGGGAGTTGAGGGTCCACTATTGGCTCGATACGATTATAGATCAGCCTCTCCAGGGTTTTGAATGGAACACAGAGCAGTGAGATGGGTCGGTAGGATTTGGGGTCTTCCGCAGGCTTGTTTGGTTTTGGAAGGGCTATAACAGCAGCGCGGCGCCATATCTTCGGGAGCTTGGACGTCCGAAGGCATGTCGAGTAGAATGAGCAGAGCCATACAGATGTTCTTACACTCTGGTGAGTCACAAACTCAGGGTGGATGTAATCATGGCCTGGTGCTTTGCCTTGTTTGGTCTTACTCAAGGCAGTCTGGAGTTCAGCTGTTGTAAATTCCCCTGACAAGTTGGCGTCCACACTAGCTGCTCTATACAGGGAAGTCACCTGGTGTGATATTGTGCGGGCAAAGTTCTTATCAGCATCAGGGAAACAGCTGTTCTTAAGGAGCTGGGATGCGATGGCATTTGCTGTTATTGGGCACCGGGAGGTCGATGGTGTTCTACCTGTCAGCTGGTTTATTGTCCGCCACGCCTTACGGCTGGAGTGGGTGAAGTCAATTGACTGAACTACTTCTATCCACCTTGACCTACGGGTGGCATCTAGCTTCTGCAGAAGTACCGTTGCAGATTCTTCAACTTCCTCCCTGGAGCTTGCCTGCTGGTGGACATGCAGGAGGTGGCTGCATTCTCCATCTCAGCCCGGGATGTAATTTGTGTTGAAGCCACGGGGGATGGTTTTCCTTGCTGCCCCAAGGAGTACTCTGCAGTAAGCTGCATACCCAGCATCCACATCAGCGTTGTCTGGATCTGGGAGACAGAATGATGCTTTTTCCGTCTCCTCAGTGAATGACTGCCAATTTGCCTTACGAAAGTTCCATCTCCTGACGGGTTTCCCTACAACTGGCTGCACCAGGGATGGGACCTTTATGATGGACGGTCGGTGGTGTGAGCGGGGGAATCTATCCAGGACACGTCTCTCTGGCTTTTGAGCCGTGTGCCACACAGCAAAGCCAGGTCCGGGTTGGTGTGGGTATTCCAGCGTGCTGAAAAGAAGCTTGGAGGTTCTTTGGGGTCGAACAGCAACAACGCATTGGCACTGGAGGCCCATTGGCTTAATATCTCTCCATTTGGTGTAGTATGGCTGTAACCCCAATCTATGTGTTGGCAGTTAAAGTCCCCTGCATAGATGGCGGGTGCAGGTGCTGATGGAAGTGATGCCATGGTCAGCATTGATGGTGGGGGCTTGTAGACATTGACAACCGTTGTGGTCTGCACCTTAGTGGACAGCCATTCGATACTCGAGCCTGGTGGAGATTGGCCAGTGGCTGTCCAACTAAGGTTGTTCCTTACAAAGGTTGCAAGTCCGTGCTGTTTGCTGTGGGTAGACCCAGCAAGCTGGAAACCGGGCAGCTTGAGGATGTTATCACTGTCACGGTGTGTCTCCTGGAGGAGGACGGCTGCTACTTTGTGGGAATCAGCGAGGTGGTAGATGACTTCCATTTTGGCGGTGGTAAGGCCCTCTACATTAAGTTGGAACACCGACAGACCTTGGTACTCGATGGTCGGGATGGTCACTCGTCCTGACATGGACGCACCATGTCCCTTCGGTCTCTTGCACCTCGGTCTGCCAGCTAGAACCAGTTACAGTTATGGAGGAAGCATGTTTTGGGGTCAAAAAGAGGAGGGAATCGCAAAGTGTCCAAAGGCGCATTAACTTGGTAGGCATCTTGGATCCCTTTTCACACTACGATCCCTCCGGGTCATTATTGTGACAATGGCAATTTATTTGAATGGGCTTTTTTCCGATGTGGCAACCCCTTGGATAGAGCGTGCTCTGACCAAGGCTGGGTGAGGGCAGCCTTGAGCCATGTAGGCCGTACCAATACCCCCACAATTGTACTGTGCCAAGCGTTGGGCCGACAACGGGGTCCCACGCCCCTGGCCCGAACCACACAAATAATGATGCCCAGAAGGCACCACCTGCCTAGAGGGGGGCCTCAACCTGCACGCACACCGAAGAAATTGCTTAACCAAAGGGTGATGCCCGAAAGCCCGCTGTGCGCTCCACATAGCAGCACAAAGTCGGACACAGCATAAGTAACCGCTCATCTGCTGTCGACCCATCTGAGGTGGGGCAGAGAGCTCAAATCCTGATTTCCATGGACCGGAAGGACAAGGTGATAACCTACGGCAAAATGTACGAAGGTTGAACCGACAAGGCGCACAGGTCCCCCGACCTCTTGTTGGAGGATAGTTCCAACAGTAGGGCAGTCATGAAGGAGAGCAGCCGGACTTCCGCCCGCTCCAAGGGCACAAAAGGGGGTCCAGAGAGATCATCCAAAACCGTCTGAAGGTCTCACGGAAGCACCAACTGCCTAGAGGGGGCCTCACCCTGCATGCAACCCGACGAAATCGCTTAACCAAAGGGTAACTACGAGCCGAGAATCGCCCAAAGCCCATCGTGATGGCTGCCGCAAACACCGTCAGAGTTGATGATCACTATCCAGAGGTCTAAGTAGAAATTCCAGGACTACATGTCAGGATTCATGTCTGTTTATATAGTCTGTCAGTTTTGTTAGTGTATTATGTGTGTCTGTTTGTTTTTGATGTCATATTTATTATTGTATTTGATTTTTGTTTTAAGATTGTATTTGAGTTCTTGGTTTTTATTTTGAAATGTCTGACTCCTGTCTGTGATTTATGATTTACTTCCTTGGATTTTGTTTTTTACCAAATAAACATTGTTTTTTTGAACCGTTTGCCTGTGTCTGGGGTTTGAGCCGGAGTCTTCCGGTTTCTGGGCCTTTGGCCATGACACTACATTGACTAAACAGCTACAGGGGCCAACGTTCTGTCTCCACACCAAGCGGCAGAGAGGGCGTCTTATGTCCTGGCCGTGGAAGATGCCCTAGCACACTAGATGGTGGACACCACTGCTGTGCATTCTCTGCATAGGCGACCAGGTTATCCACAGGCTGCTACCCTAACAGGTTTGGCCAAAGATGAACCAGGCTTCCATCCTCACTGAGCGACATGCATGAAGGATGAACTGACAAGGCGCACAGGTTAAGGATGTCTATCCATAACCGTCTGAAGGTCCCAGGGAGGCACCACCTGCCTAGAGGAGGGCCTTATCCTGCGTGCCCCCCCTAAGAAATTGCTTAACCAAAGGGTGACTATGAGCCGAGAAGCTCCCAAAGCCCTCATGGCCCATTGTGATGGCTGCCGCAAACACCACTAGAGTTGATGCGGCATGACCACTATTCAGCAGTCCATGTAGAAATTCCAGGACTACGTTGACTGAACAGCTACAGGGGTCCAACGTCTTGTCTCCACACCGCCATCTGCACCAGGTCCAGGTACCACCCGGCAACTGGACTGTCCGTGGCCACCCTGTGAAGTAGAGGAGCCAAGAGACATAGTGGCGGGAAGGCATAGTCGTGGCCTACGGGCTGGCGCTGGAGATTCCTGAGCGTCCACCCCTAGCGGTAGGTCGTCTGACGACCTGATTGAGAACCAGAGTGGGCACTGTGAGTACTCTGCACTGGCGAACAGGTCGGCCACAGGCTGCCACTGGAACCGGTTCCAAATCTGTTTTGCAACCTTGCTGCGTAGAGGGCATTCTACATTCTACGAGTTGAGTGTCCCGGGCACGCGCCTTTAGGAAGGCCAGGTGTGTGTCCGCTCACATTAGGATCTCTGTTGCCCTCCGATGAAGTAGGGGTGACCTGGTCCTTCCCTGCCTGTTCAGGTAGGCCACAACTGTTGTGTTGTCTGACCTGACCATCATGTGATCTCCTTTCAAGCTTGGGGCAATGTGCAGAAACACCCTTTACACTGCCACCATCTACAGTACATTGATATGGGATAGCGTTGACTCCCAGGCCCCGCCCACTGCGAGCCGGCCCCAGGTCCCGCCCCATCCGGTGAGCGAAGCGTCCGTGAACACCTCCACATAGTGTGGGACGCATCCCATGCGCACTCCCAGTTGGAGACGGTCTGGGGTGAACCAGAATTGCAGGTCCTGCCGAGCCACCGGGGACAGTCTGTCTGTCCCGTGAGGGATGCAATCGGAGCCGAGCAAACCAGCGTTGGAGCCGTCTCATATGAAGGAGTTTCATGCGTACCACCGGGTGAGCCGCTGCCATCATGCACAGTAGAGACAAACCCCTGCGAGCATGGAAGGCGCCGGTACTGCTGTAGGTACGCTGGACCCATCTAAGCCAAGCACAATCCGCCTTACTGTTGTGGTGGATGGGGGCGGGCCATGGAGAGCCGGAAGGGATGACCCAGAAGCATGCTCTTTTAATAAGAAGTAATGGAACCTTCAGCCTTTTTTGACATAAATCTCCTTAAAGGAAGACATGCGGGAGCGGGAGGAGCCAGTGCCCTTCGAACGTTGAAAATTTTCTTTTTTTCCCGGAGTTTTCCCGTCCTGCGCTACAAGACGCAGGGACAGGGTCAGCAGCGGCATCGGTGGGGCGGACCCTAGCTCACGCCCAGGGTCTCGCGGACACCTGACGGTGGTCCACATGCAGACACCACATGTTGGCTGGAGATGCGGAGCAAGCTGCTGGGACGTTTTAGAGGCTAAATCCTGTCGGTGTAGAAGAGACTGAATGTCAGGACCAAACAGGGATGAGGTGGAGAGCGGCAGACCCAGGATTAATTTTTGCTCCTGTTCCTTCAGGAAAGACATGCCGAGCCACAGGTGTCTGGCGCCGAGCTGTGCTCATGGTGTGGCCCCCATCCACGGCGAATGCTTTAGACATTCTCAGAAGAACAGCCGCTTGTCTATCAGACCTTGTCTATTTCCTCGGGCGTGAGAACAGACCGCTCTTGCGTGAGTCTGTCCAAGGAGCCCGCCAGGAAGGCCATATTGCTAGCCAACGCCACCACCTGAGCGGCATTAGCGTAGCAGCGATCCATCAGCGTCCCCCCTGTCTGACGGTAGCAGGCACATCCACACCCTATCTTCAATGGGTGGAACGTCAGGGATCTCGTTCAAGATCTCCACATTGCAGTAGCCCAAATAGCCCCGGGCAGGGCCTCTCCCCAAGAGCAGGCTCTGCCATTCTCGCTTGGCATAATGGGAGATGGGCGTCATCAGAGGGCAGATAGTCGCCACATGTGGTCGAGAGCGGGTCTGTGACGCTAGCCCCAGTGTGAAGTCCGCCGGAGCCATCTCAATCGGCTGGAGCGGGAGCAGAGTCTCCATTCGCTCTGCAGCAGAGGCAAACAGCTGCGGCAGATCATCTAAGTGGTACCAATGAGCTGGCTAGAGATCAAGGGCGGAAAATCTGCGGTTACAAGCGTCATCATAACAACAATAACATCTGCAGTGTGCGCCTGCCTAGGCGACGGGGCTCTGGCTCCTATTGACACTGAATAAGTGTGAGAGCCCGCAGACACGTCCAGGAGATAGGACTGCACAAATGTGGACACAGAGGACCAAGATGCTGCCAAGCATATATCCTCCACAGAGACACCCCTACACAAGGCCTTGAGCCATGTAGGCCGTCCCAAAACCCCCACAAATCCACTGTGCCAAGCGTTGGCCAACAACGGGGTCCCACGCCCGGGCCCGAAGCACACAAATAAGCGGTCTGATGCACGAAAGCCCGCTGTGCGCTCTACATAGCAGCACAAAGCCCTGACCAGACATAGACACATGAGTAACCACTCATCTGCTGTCGACCCATCTGAGGTGGGGCAGAGAGCTCTAAACATGATTACCCTGCACAGGAAGGACGAGGTGGTAACCTCCGGTTGAAAGGTTGGGTTGGGCCAAAGATGAACCAGGCTCGAACGAAGGATGAGTAGGTCTTAAAGGAGAGCAGCCGGACTTTCGCCCGCTTCAAGGACTGAAAAGAAGGTCCAGACTGACCATCCAAAACTGTCTAAATGTCCCAGGGAGGCACCACCTGCCTAGAGGGGGGCCGCGCCCTGAAGAAATTGCTTAACCAAAGGAGGACTACGAGCTGAAAAACGCACTGGATGGTGGACACCACTGCCAGGGAAGTCCTATACTCATAAGCCTCCCCCTTCCAACCTCCAGAATAGGAGCCTGCGGATCAGGAATGGCCGGGACGGAAGGGAACCCCCGGCCCGCAGCAGTGTGTTGGGTTGGTCGGGGAGAGGCCACGGGTCCGTCAACGCCATCTGCACCAAGCTGTCCGGAGCCACCACCAGGATGTGAAGGCCCTGCAACCTCACCCTGTGAAACAGAGGGGCCAAGAGGCGTAGTGGCGGGAAGGCATAGAGGAGGCCTATGGGCCACAACTCCTGAGTTAGAGCATCCATCCCTTGCGGTGGGTCGTCTGACGACCTGAGCGAGAACCAGAGTGGGCACTGTGCGTTCTTTTCACTGGCGAATAGGTCGGCCACAGGCTGCCACCCAAACTGCCGCCAAATCTGTCATGCAACCTTGGGTGCCAAGCCCCATTCATCGCATAGATGGCCACCCTTGTCTGCCCCTGCATTGAGTGTTCTGGGCATATGCCCTTAGGGAGGACAGGTGTGTGTCCGCCCACATTAGGATCTCTGCTGCCCTCCGATGAAGAAGGGGTGACCTGGTCTTTCCCTGCCTGTTCAGGTAGGCCACAACTGTTGTATTGTCCAACTTGACCATCACGTGATCTCCTTTTAAAGTGGGGGAAAAGTGCAGAAGCACCCCCTGCACCACCCACTGCCACCATCGACAGTACATTTATATGGGATAGCGTTGACTCTCAGGACCCACACACTGCAAGCCTGCTCAAGGTCCCGACCCATCCGGTGAGCGAAGCGTGAACACCTCCACATAGTGTGGAATATATCCCATGTGCACTCCCATTTGGAGACGGTGCAGGGTGAGCCAGAATTCCAGGTCCCGCGTGGGATGCAATCAGAGCCAAGCAAACCAGCGTTGGAGCCGTCTCATATGAAGGAGCTCCATGCGTACCACCGGGTGAGCCGCCGCCTTAATTTACAGTAGGGACTGGAGCACACAAGACGGGGCCGATGGAGCCACCACCAGCTTCTGGGCCAGACTCTTGAGCACCACCTGTCTCTCCATGGAGAGCCTTGCACGCATGGTATGTGCATCCAACTGGTACGTCACCTTTTAAGCTGTCAACAACAAGCTCTTGGCCTCGTTCACCACGAACCCCAGCTTTAAGGTGTGACGCAGTACTCTGTCCGTATGCTTCACGGCCTACTGGAGTGAGAGAGCAAGGATGAGCCAGTCGTCTATTTAAGTTAGGATCCTGAGACCCTGACAACTGAGGGGCTCCAGTGCTGCCTGCATCTGGAAAAGGTGCGTGGGAGTAGACGATCGGGAGACGGTTGAACTGAAAAACGATCCCCGATGGCAAACTTGAGAAATATTCTGTGCCTCGGCAGGATGGAGACATGAAAATAGGCATCCGTCAGGTTGATTGAGGTCATCCAATTTCCGGGGCTGACACTCTTCAGGAAGGTGCCTGATTGTTAACACGCGGATTCTCCTTGTGGCCACATACTCTTTCAGGATGCGCAGGTCCAGGATCGGCCACAGTCCCCCATTTCTATTTGGGACCAAAAAATAAGGAGAGTAAAACCCTATCTCCGCCTCCCTTTGGTCCAACTCCGAAATTGCGCCACGATGTAGGAGTGAAGAGACCGCCTCTTGGAGGGCCGTGGCAGCTGCCCGAGTTGTGAGCTGTGTGCGAAAGACACCGCAGAAGGGAGGGGGTAGAAGGGCAAACTTCAGGTCATAGCCCCTCCTCAACGTCCTGTCCAGCCAGGGCAATAGAGGGCCAAGAAGTCGTGTCCAGGCCTCCAAGAAGTGCAATAGAGGGCGCACCACGCCCTGAACAGGAGGATGCGTTGGCCCACCCGCCATCCCAAACCCATCTGAAGGTTCGGGATGCGGCACCCGGTGGGGTTGTATGGGTGGCTAGGGGTAGGTTTCATGTGTTTCTTGTGAAAAGGCCAAAAACTTCTTCTTTCACTCTCAATAGCATTTTGCATCCTTAAAACATAACTTAATTGTCCATTTTTGAACCGAAGGTGATGGAGATAAAATTCCATGGTCTTCTTGTAGCTTTCTCCAAGCCCTGCAAGGCACAGTTGTTTTTTTGCAATTGACTTTTAGTTTGTTTACAAGACTCAATCCCAGTCCACAAAATACTGTACAATCAATTCAGAGCCATGTAGTGGCTTTGTGGGATTTGACCTACACATGGTCTGTTCAGGTTTTAAAGGCCATTGCCATAACTACCCAGTGGAAATACTTGTGTTTGAGCAGTTTGGGTAAGGTTCTACTTTGTGTGTGCTCCGCCCACCTACGGGCTTCGCTAGTGGTTACCTCTGTCTGGCGCCAGCTAGCCCTCTGAGATAGATTTAAAGCATTCACCGCGCCAATCATGCCAACGTACTGGCACAGCCTCAGGGACTTTATAAACCCCTCGCCCAACGCTCTCCCGTTTTCTCTCTCAGCACCTCTGAGATTACTAAAAGAGCGAAGACTATACAGTAGATAGAATAATGGTTTGTGCCCGAGATTTGTCACCTACCGGTGTCGGGCACCACCACTCTTGCCATTCCTGCTGCGCCTGGCTTCTTCCCGAAGACGGCTACGACTATTTTATCACCTGCCTCGGATGGCGTCTTCTTGCTCCGCCTGCCTAAACCTCCCCAGAGAGGAGACCGAGCGGCGAGAACGCTGGCTCCTCCTGCACTGGATTTTTTGGGCTTAGATGGGTCCGGGGCGTACCTAAAGCAGTACCAGTGCCTTCCATGCTCCCAGGGAAGGGGCTTAAGAGGTGCTCTCCTGCGCTCTCTTGTAACTCAAATGCAGCTGGTAAATGGCTAAGGTTTCACTCTGCAACTGCCAGGGGCGGCGTGCATAAATTGGGAGCCATTGGCAGCGCCGGGTTTTGGCTCGGCATGACCTGGAATTTTGGCTCAACCAGGACCGTCTTCAACTGGGAGTACGCATCGTCCCACACTATGTGGAGGTGTTCACGGACGCTTTGCTCACCGGATGGGGTGGGACCTTGGGCCGGCTTGCAGTGGGCGGGGCCTTGGAGTCAACGCTGTCATTTATCAAAGTACTGGAGATGGTGGCGGTGCAGAGGTTGCTTCTGCACTTTGCCCAAAGATTGAAAGGAGATCACGTGATGGTCAGGTCGGACAACTTGACAGTTATGGCCTACCTAAACAGAAAGGGAAGGACCAGGTCACCCCTCCTTCATCGGATGGCAGGAGAAATCCTAATGTGGGCGGACAAACTCCTGGCCTCCCTAAGGGGCATGTGCCCAGCACACTCAGCGCAAGGGCAGACAAGGGTGGCCCTCTACGCAATGAATGGGGCTTGGCGCCCAAGGTTGCACGACAGAGTTGGCGCCGGTTAGGGTAGCAGCCTGTGGATAACCTGGTCGCCAGTGCAGAGAATGCACAGTGCCTACTCTGGTTCTCGCTCAGGTCATCAGACGACCCAACGCTAGGGGTGGACCAGCCCATAGGCCATGACTATGCCTTCCCGCCACTACGCCTCTTGGCCCTTCACAGGGTGGCTTTGGTGGCCCGGTGAGGCTCGACCTCTTCTTCTTTTTCTACTGTTTAATGCCAGTTTATACTCAAGCCGTGATCAGTGGGCCAGGTGAAGCTCGACCTCTTCTTCTTCTGTTTAATGCCAGTTTAGACTTCAGCCGTGATCGGTGGCCCAGGTGAGGCTCGACCTCTTCTTCTGTTTAATGCCAGTTTAGACTTAAGCCAAGATCGTTGGCCAATGTAAGGATTGACCTCTTCTTATTGTCTTTCTGTTTGATGCCAGTTTAAACTTAAGCCGTCATCGGTGGCCCAAGTGAGGCTCGACCTCTTCTTCTTCTGTTTAATGCCAGTTTAGACTTAAGTCGTGATCGGTGGCCCAGGTGAGGCTCAACCTTTTCTGTTTAATGCCAGTGTAGACTTTAGCCAAGATCGGTGGCCCACGTGAGGCTCGACCTCTTCTTCTTCTGTTTAATGCCAGTTTAGACTTAAGCCATGATCGCTGGCCCAGGTGAGGTTCAACCTCTTCTTTTTCTGTTGAATGCCATTTTAGACTCAAGCGTGATCGGTGGCCCAGGTAAGGCTTGACCTCTCCTTCTTCTTCTTCTGTTTAATGCCAGTTTAGACTTAAGCTGTGATCGGTGGCCTAGGTTAGGCTTGACCTCTTCTTTTTTTTCTTCTGTTTAATGCCAGTTTAGACTTAAGCCGTGATTGTAAGGCCTAGGTGAGGCTCGACCTCTTCTTCTTCTGTTTAATGCCAGTTTAGACTTACACCGTGATCGGTGGCCCAGGTAAGGATCGACCTCTTCTTCTTCTTCTGTTTAATGCCAGTTTAGCTTTAAGCCGTGATTGTATGCCCATGTGAGGCCCGACCTCTTATTGTTCTTCTTCTTCTGTTTAATGGCAGTTTAGACTTACGCCGTGATCGCTGGCCCAGGTGAGGCTCAACCTCTTCTTCTGTTGAAAGCCAGTCTAAACTCAAGCTTTGATCGGTGGCCCTGGTGAGGCTCAACCTCTTCTTCTTCAGTTTAATGCCAGTTTAGACTCAAGCCGTGATCGGTGGCCCAGGTGAGGCTCGACCTCTTCTTCTTCTGTTTAATGCCAGTTTAGCCTTAAGCCGTGACCAGTGGCCCAGGTGAGGTTCAACCTCTTCTTCTGTTGAATGCCATTTTAGAACCAAGCCGTGATCGGTGGCACAGGTGAGGTTCGACCTCTCCTTCTTCTTCTTCTGTTTAATGCCAGTTTAGACTTAAGCTGTGATTGTAAGGCCCAGGTGAGGCCCGTACTTTCTTCTTCTTCTGTAAAAATCCTGTTTAGACTTAAGCCATGATCGCTGGCCAAGTTGAAGGAAGCCCCAACTCTTCTTCTTCTGTTTAATGCAAGTTTAGACTTAAGCCGTGCATGGAATGTGGCCTGGGTGAGGCCCGAGCCTTTCTTTTCTTCTTCTGTTTAAATGCAACAGTTTAGACTTAAGCCGTGATCGGTGGCCCAGGTAGGCCAATCGACTCTTCTTCTTCTTCTTCTTGTTTAAATGCCAGTTTAGATCATAAGCCGTGATCGTTGGCCCATGCGTGAGGCCCGACTGCTTCTTCTTCTTCTGTTTAATGCCAGTTTAGATCTAAGCCTTGATCGGTTGGCTTATCCAGGTGAAACTCAACCGTACTTCTTCTATTCTTCTGTTTAATGCCAGTTTAGACTTAAGCGTGATGAAATTTAGCCCAGGCTGAGGCTCGACCTCTTCTTCATCTGTTTAATGCCAGTTTAGATCCCTAGCCCGTGATCGTTTGGCCCAGGTGAGGCTCGACTCTCTTCTTCTTCTGTTTAATGCCAGTTTAGACTTAAGCCGTGATCAAATGGTGGCCCAGGTAAGGCCCGATTTCTTCTTCTTCTTCTGTTTAAATGCCAGTTTAGACTAAAGCCATGTGATCGGTGGTCCATGTGTGAGGCTTCGACCTCTTCTTCTTCTTCTTCTGTTTTAATGCCAGTTTAGATCTAAGCCAAGATCGCTTTGGCCCATGTGAGGCCTCGACCTCTTCTTCCTGTTTAATGCCAGTTTTAGACTCAAGCGTTGCTCCGGTGGCCAGGTGGGAGCCCGTGCTGCTTATTCTTCTGTTAAAAGTATGCCAGTTTGGAGACTTAAGCCAGGATCGGTTCGGTGGCCCAGGTGATGATCGGCCTCTTTTCAACTTCAATGCCAGTTTAGACTTAAGCCGTGATTGGACTCCGCCCAGAGTGAGGCAGTCGACTTCTTGGGGAAATCACCTCTCTGTTTAATGTCCAGTCTAGAGCTTCAGGAAGTCATGATCGGTGGCCCGTGATTGAGGCTAGAGCCTCTTCTTCTTCTGTTAAATGCCAGTTTAGACTCAAGAAGCTCGATTATTGTACATGCCTTGGCTCTAGATTCGTTGATCACCAAAAGAGAGTACCACAGAAACACGCAATGATAGGTTTGGCCCATGAGTTTGATTTTAAAATGTCTGAATTTATTAAGTATGCAGGGTTTAAAGAAGCAAAACAAAACAATGCAAAGAGCTGATCTATATTTCAAGAGTCAATCCACCGAGCATTGGTGGCCCGAATAGCCGGAAATACTGCGGGGCCTGACTCTCTTCTTTGGGAGAGCAGTCTAAGTTTTAGGCCTCGGCCTCCCGTCCGCGCTGTAGATTTGCCGATGGAAGTGCTGCGCTCCTCAGCGGTCTCAGTGGACTCCCAGGTCCTCAGATGCGCGCCACAGGGCTATAACACACACACAAAATGTCGGCTCATGGCCACCTTGATTATCCAATAGAACCGCTTAGGCATGCAATACAAATCGCAGGACCGTCCTTCATAAGTCGTTTTAAAATGGCGCTGTGTACAGGTCCTAGTTCCTTCTAGTCCAGCTTAGGTCTGACCCCGGCGCTCCTTAGGTCTAATGCCAGTCTCTTCCAAAGGGAAGATGGGCGCTGTATGGACTGCTGGAAGGCGGTCTTAGGCATACAGTTAAAAACAGCTCAGATATGGTGTAACCTCCACACAGTTATGGGCACTTCTTCCTGTTTTGCCAAGCTGTATCTGAAGCGTTGTATCGCGGTGGATTCTTGGGGAGGTTTCTCTGGCTTCCCTTATTCTCTTCAGTTGTTCAGCTTTCCGTGCTGCTCGATATCCCTTTCTTCTGACCGTCCCTTCCTCTCTATCTCTGTCCGTTCTTCCGTTGCTGCTTCTCTCTGTTTTCTTCCATGGGTTCTCTCTCCTTCCTGGTTTTCCTTCATGCTGTCTCTCCATTGGGCCTTTTAAGCCGGGTAGGGCCACATTCTATTGTGCCTTTCCTGATTATTCGGTCACGGTGGGAAGTTCCCCATCCGCGGAGGTTTCCCCGTGCGTCACCCAGCATTTAAAGGGGCCGTGTGTTCACCCAGAACACAGTTTAAGATGCAGTGAGGAGGAGTCGGGCACCCTGTGACATTTTCGCCCCACCTTTGTGTTCTTCGTGCGTCCCGACCAGCTGAAGCAGGCGCTTAGACTCGCCGCTGAGTACCAAGCGTGGTGCTGTGGCTTTCTTCTGTTTTCAGGCGCAGGGAGGACTTAAGGTGGGACCTGCAGTGGTGCAGGTCTGGGTTGCCCTTGCTCTTGGAGGAGCCATCGAGAGGACAACGAGCCTGGGTTAGACCAGAAGGTTGGGCGGGGGCTCCCTCAGGCTGATCTGGCTGCAACCGGCTCTCCTTCACTGTAATGCCATAGTAAGAGGACTCAAGCCGAGGAAGGTTGTTCAGGTGATTGCACTGTCTGCGAGTTGGACCTTCCCTTACCCTCTGGCGAATGGTGGCGTAGACTGGGACTTCTATCCTTTCTGAGC
Source organism: Perccottus glenii (assembly GCA_024416835.2). NCBI lineage: Eukaryota > Metazoa > Chordata > Actinopteri > Gobiiformes > Odontobutidae > Perccottus > Perccottus glenii. The sequence goes on along the minus strand of CM044566.2, from coordinate 4,608,659 downwards.
TGGTGCACCACCACATATGGTTAGGGCCCCCATCTTGCTGACCAGTTTGCACCCAGCTCCTCGCGCGGAAGTTCCATTATGAGGTACCCGTTAAGCCTGGGGAGCAGGAGGCCGAAGTCGAGCACTTCTGTTGTTATGTCGGGCCTGGTCCCGGTCCTGGCATCGCTGGATCGTATCTGGCGGCCATCCGGTATCTTCGTGGTTCACCGGGGCCCGTTGATGGTGTAATGACCCCATCCGTCCAGGCCCCTGCCTCTCGATTTCTAAGTGGTGTTTAATGCCACCCAATCAACTGGCAACCGTGCGTGTCTGCCGATACCCGATATAGTGTGTGAGGTCAGGCCAGTGCTGCTGCTGTTTGAGCCGAGTGTTGTTATAGGCCTGGATTGGGTGGGTAAGCTCTCACAGCGCCGCTGTCTCTGTTCGAATCAGTCAAGGTCCATCCTTAGACAGTTGCAGCAGGGTTTAGTGTATTGCTCTCAAACGCTTTCACCGCGCGCTCGTTCCCTTAGGGGGTGGTAGAGGCGGACCAGTCCGGTCCTCTTCAGATGTACAGCTGGCAGTGCGCTGCTTCATCAAGAAGGGGATGATTCAAAGGCCGCGCCCATGTCGACAGGATCCTCTCCAGGACAATGCCAAGGTGAGGGATCAAATGCCGGTCATAGGGCATGCGGTGGTCTCTGCCTGGATTGGTCCCTCTTTGGAGCCACTCACCTTGAATGCCATGTTTAGAAAATAAGTCAGTCATGCAAGGATGTACTGGTAGTAGTCTCCTGGCCTCCCCAGGGAGAGGTAGTAGAACTCCACCAGTTCAAGCATCGGGTGGGGATGTGTGGATGGGCATCAACTTCTTCGGTGCTCTGCCGCCGTGCCGGGCGCGGCCTTATAGCCGGATCGCCAGTGGAGACAACCCCTACTCGAACTCTTCTTCCATCTTTGTCCATCCCGGGCCAGTAGGCGCTGCTTCAGGCGTTGCGGTCGGTGCCGACTGGGGTGACCCATCCACTTTGTTTGTGATGAGGCCTTAGACCACGCTGATCGGTCTCCTGCTTCCCAGAGGCTACGACTGGTCTGCAAGATCTTCCAGCCCGTCCAGTTGCGTCCACAACCTCTTCAGGATGCCCCCTTCCAGCTCCATTCTGTCCTCACTCCTCGGCAGAAGCGCTTTCGGGTATAAAGAGTCCCTTCACGCACTTCGCCAGTGGTCGGGGGCTCCGTTAGTTCACTTCCGTTAGCCGGAGTAGTGTAGGTCGAGGGTCCGATCCTGAGCGTTTGCTCCCACGAGGCCTCGTCCCCGCTTCATTACCTACCAGGAGGCTCGCGTCCGGGCCCCGTCCACTTCAGGCAGTCTAGACGAGGGCGTCCGAATTCCTGTTCCTGAGTCAGGCCCGACTTCTTTTCTTCACCGTGTATTTAATGCCAGTTAGCCAACTGGGCCACCCACCTCTGTTCCATGTTGAGGCTCCCAATCGGGCTGTATCTTCAGATGCACCAGGGGTTGTTGTCGGTGAAGAAGCGGTGGAAGTCGGCCCCATACAGGTAGTCTTTAAACTTTATGCCAGTTTAACCGCCCATTGATCAGGGCCAACAGCTCCAGTTTAAGAGGAGCTATAGTTCCTGGTCGTTCTCTCAGCCGGCTGGGGACTGCGACTCGCGTGAGCCACGTGCTCCTGGCCATCTTGTGCCTGGCTCACTGCAATGCAGTCTCGACCTCTTTTTCTTCTTCAGGCTGGCAACTGTGTAGAACTCTAGTTTCATGAAGTCGGCCCAGGTGAGGCTCCGACCTCTTTCCTTCACCAACGCCAGCTTCCAGGTGGTGAAGGCCAGGTGGACATGGTGGAATTCGATGGGGACTCCTTCCCTTTTGGCTTCTGTTTAATGCCATGTTTAGACTCAAGCAGTGATTGTGCGGCTATGAGGGCTTGACCTCTTCTTCTTCTGTTTAATGCCAGTCTTAGACTTAAGCCGTGAAAATTCGGAGCCAGGTCTCGACTTTACTTCTTCTTTTTCTTCTGTTTAATATTTAGAATCAAGCCAGTGATCGATGGCCCCATGTGAGGTTTGACCTCTTCTGTTTAACTCTTGCTGCATACTTGTATACATAAATTTCACATACACACACATACACACACAAACATACACACATACACACAGAGAATTAAACCAGAGAGCTATACACACACTCACTCACATACACACATACACACACACACACATACACACATACACATACACTCACACACACATACACACACACACACACTCACATACACACACTCACACACAAACACACACACACACACACACACACACATACACACACTCACATACACACATACACACACACACACACTCACTCACATACACACATACACATACACTCGCATACTCACTCACACATACACACACACACACACACACACACTCACACACACTCACACACAACACACACACACTCACACATACACACACTCACATACACACATACACACACACACACACACTCACTCACATACACACATACACATACACTACATACTCACACACACACAAACACACACATACATACACACACTCACTCACATACACACACACATACACACACTCACATACACACATACACACACACTCACATACACACTCACACACAAGCACACACACACACACTCACATACACACACTCACATACACACACTCACATACACACACATTCACACACTCACACATACACACACACTCACATACACACACTCACACACAAGCACACACACACACTCACACATACACACTCCACACACACATACACACACTCACACACACACACACACACACACACACATACACACACACACACACACACACACAAACAAACATACACGCCACACATGTAATATACAGATGTCTCTAACTATAAACAGAATTTTACAGGTAGGTGTATACAATTGTATGTTAGCTTAAGGTAAGCAGTAGATTTAAGGTAGTGCAAACAGTGAAATGTAAACAGTTGGTACTGTATGAACAGTTGGTAGCAAAGGTCCAGTAGTGCAAGGGAGGGTGGGATGGTGGGGATGAGAGGAGAGTCTGTGAGAGTGGGATGGTGGTGGGGGTAGAAGAGTCTATGAGGGTAGTGGGATGGTGGGGGTGAGAGGAGAGTCTGTGAGGGAGTGGCATGGTGGGGTGAGAGAGGAGTCTGTGAGAGGTGTGGGGTCAGCAAGGGTTAGAGTTCAGTAAAGAGACAGCTCTGGGAAGAAACTGTTCTTTAGTCTGCTGGTTCTAGTCCGGAGGCACCTGAAACGCCTGCCGGAGGGGAGGAGGGAGAACAGTCTGTGGGCTGGGTGAGAGGAGTCCTTAAGGATGCTGCGAGCTCGACGCAGACAGCGTTTCCTCTGGATGTTTTCGATGGCAGGAAGTGGAGTCCTGTGATGCGTTGGGCAGTTTTCACCACCCGCTGCAATGCCTTGCGCTCCGCGACAGAGCAACACCCATACCACACTGTGACACAGTTCGTCAGGATGCTTTCTATCGCGCAGCGGTAGAAATTCACCAGGATGGCCGAGGAGAGCTGGTTCTTCCTCAGTGTCCTCGGGAAGAAGAGGCGCTGGTGAGCCTTCTTGACCAGGCTGGAGGTGTTGGTTGTCCAGGTCATGTCAGCCGAGATGTGGGTCCCCAGGAACTTGAAGCTGGAGACACGCTCAACGTCCATTCCATTGATGTGGATGGTGTCGTGTGTGCCTCTAGACTCTTTCCTGAAGTCCACGATGAGCTCCTTCGTTTTGGTGGTGTTGAGGAGCAGGTTATTTTCATTGCACCATGTGGACAGGTGCTGGATCTCTTCCCTGTAGGCAGTCTCATCGTTGTTGCTGATGAGACCAATCACTAGTGTCGTCTGCAAACTTGGATGGCATTAGATCCAAACACAGGCTTGCAGTCGGAGGTGAAGAGGGAGTAGAGAAATGGGCTTAGCACACAGCCCTGTGGTACACCAGTGTTAAGTGTGATGGATGTGGAGCAGGTGGATCCAGATCAGACATTCTGGGGTCTGTTGGTCAGGAAGTTCAGAATCCAGTTGCAGAGTGAGGTATTGATGCCCAAGTCTTCAAGTCTGGCTATTAACTTGGTCGGGATGATAGTGTTGAATGCTGAGCTGAAGTCAACAAACAGCATACGTGCATAAGAGTTCTTATTGTCCAGGTGGGTGAGCACAGAGTGCAGTGCCATAGCAACTGCATCCTCTGTGCTCCTATTGCTGCACTGGAGAGACCCTGAGCCTCGCGATGTACCCGCGCCGCCATCTTGGATCATTCTTCTGTTTAATACCAGTTTAGACTTAAGCGGTGATCGGTGGCCCAGGTGAGGCTCGACCTCTTTTTCTTTTGTTTAATGCCTGTTTAAACTTAAGCCGTGATCGCTGGCCCATGTGAGGCCAGACCTCTTCTTATTCTTCTTCTGTTTAATGCCTGTTTAGACTTAAGCCTTGATCGGTGGCCCATGTGAGGCCAGAATTCTTCTTATTCTTCTTCTGTTTAATGCCAGTTTAGACTTAAGCCGTAATCGGTGGCCTAGGTTAGGCTTGACCTCTTCTTTTTCTTCTTCTGTTTAATGCCAGTTTAGACTTAAGCCGTGAGCGGTGGCCCAGGTGAGGCTCGACCTCTTCTTCTTTTGTTTAATGCCTGTTTAAACTTAAGCAGTGATCGGTGGCCCATGTGAGGCCAGACCTCTTCTTATTCTTCTTCTGATTAGTGCCAGATTAGACATAAGCCGTGATCGGTGGCCGAGGTGAGGCTCGACCTCTTCTTCTTCTGTTTAATGCCAGTTTAGACTTAAGCCGTCGTCGGTGGCCCAGGTAAGGTTCGACCTCTTCTTCTTTTGTTTAATGCCAGTTTAAACTTAAGCCGTGATCGCTGGCCCATGTGAGGCCAGACCTCTTCTTATTCTTCTTCTGATTACTGCCAGATTAGACTTAAGCCGTGATCGGTGGCCCGTGTGAGGCTCGACCTCTTCTTATTCTCCTTCTGTTTAATGCCAGTTTAGACATAAGCCGTGATCGGTGGCCGAGGTGAGGCTCGACCTCTTCTTCTTCTGTTTAATGCCAGTTTAGACTTAAGCCGTGATCGGTGGCCCAGGTGAGGCTCGACCTCTTCTTCTTCTTCATTATCTGTTTAATGCCAGTTTAGATTCAAGCCGTCATCGGTGGCCCAAGTGAGGCTCGACCTCTTCTTCTTCTGTTTAATGCCAGTTTAGACTTAAGCCTTGATCGGTGGCCCAGGTGAGGCTCGACCTCTTCTTCTTCTGTTTAATGCCAGTTTAGACATAAGCCGTGATCGGTGGCCGAGGTGAGGCTCGACCTCTTCTTCTTCTGTTTAATGCCAGTTTAGACTTAAGCTGTGATCGGTTGCCCAGGTGAGGCTCGACCTCTTCTTCTTTTTTTTAATGCCTGTTTAAACTTAAGCAGTGATCGCTGGCCCATGTGAGGCCAGACCTCTTCTTATTCTTCTTCTGATTAGTGCCAGATTAGACTTAAGCCGTGATCGGTGGCCCATGTGAGGCTCGACCTCTTCTTATTCTCCTTCTGTTTAATGCCAGTTTAGACATAAGCCGTGATCGGTGGCCGAGGTGAGGCTCGACCTCTTCTTCTTCTGTTTAATGCCAGTTTAGACTTAAGCCGTGATCGGTGGCCCATGTGAGGCTCGACCTCTTCTTATTCTCCTTCTGTTTAATGCCAGTTTAGACATAAGCCGTGATCGGTGGCCGAGGTGAGGCTCGACCTCTTCTTCTTCTGTTTAATGCCAGTTTAGACTTAAGCCGTGATCGGTGGCCCAGGTGAGGCTCGACCTCTTCTTCTTCTTCATTATCTGTTTAATGCCAGTTTAGATTCAAGCCGTCATCGGTGGCCCAGGTGAGGCTCGACCTCTTCTTCTTCTGTTTAATGCCAGTTTAGATTTAAGCCGTGATCGTTGGCCCATGTGAGGACCGACCTAATCTTATTCTTCTTCTGTTTATTGCCAGTTTAGACTTAAGCCGTGATTAGTGGCCCAGGTGAGGCCCGACCTCTTCTTATTCTTCTTCAGTTTAATGCCAGTTGAGACTTAAGCCGTGATCACTGGCCCAGGTATGGCTCAAACGCTTCTTCTTCTTCTGTTTAATGCCAGTTTAAACTTAAGCCGTGGTCGGTGGCCCAGGTAAGGTTCGACCTCTTCTTCTTTTGTTTAATGCCAGTTTAAACTTAAGCCGTGATCGCTGGCCCATGTGAGGCCAGACTTCTTCTTATTCTTCTTCTTTTTAATGCCAGTTTAGACTTAAGCCGTAATCGGTGGCCGAGGTGAGGCTCGACCTCTTCATCTTCTGTTTAATGCCAGTTTAGACTTAAGCCGTAATGGGTGGCCCAGGTGAGGCTCGACTTCTTCTTCTTCTGTTTAATGCCAGTTTAGACTTAAGCCGTGATCGGTGGCCTAGGTGAGGCTCGACCTCTTCTTCTTCTGTTTAATGTCAGTTTAGACTTAAGCCGTGATGGGTGGCCCAGGTGAGGCTCGACCTCTTCTTCTTCTGTTTAATGCCAGTTTAGACGTAAGCCTTGGTCGGTGGCCCAGGTGAGGCTCGATCCACCGTCGTTTGCGCCATGCCGTTCTTGGATCAGAGGGAGAACACAAAATCGCTCCTCCACAGCAGGAGCGCTGGGAGGAGGAAATAAAAGCCTCTCCAACTCCAAAAAACTCAACTCAAAAGCACTATTTTAAGTCCAAATTCTCAAAACAAATCTTAAATTCAAAAAGTTTGCTTCGCTCACCGCGTCAAGCTATGCCACCTGCTGCTCACTTTCTGTGGGCGTGGCCAGTAGCACAGACTGGAGATGTGCAGTAGTAAAGACTGTAGACGTGCAGTAGAACACTGTAGATGTGCGGTAGAACAGACAGTAGATATACAGTAGAACAGACTGAAAATATACAATAGAACAGACTGTCGACGTGCAGTAGAACAGACTGTAGATGTGCATTAGAACAGACTGTAGATGTGCAATAGAACACTGTAGATGTGCAGTAGAATAGACTGTAGATGTGCAGTAGAACAGACTGTAGATGTGCATTAGAACAGACTGTAGATGTGCAATAGAACACTGTAGATGTGGAGTAGAATAGACTGTAGACGTGCAGTAGAACAGAATGTAGTACTGTACAGTACAGCAGACTGAATATATACTGTAGAACAGACCGTAGATGTGCAGCAGAACAGACTGTAGACGTCTAGTAGAACAGATTGTAGAACAGACTGGAGACTGGAGAACAGACTGGAGATGTGCAGTAGAACAGACTGTAGATGTGCAGTAGAACAGACTGTAGATGTGCAGTAGAACAAACTGTTGATGTGCAGTAGAACACTGTAGATGTATAGTAGAAAAGACTGTAGAAGTGCAGTAGAAGAGAATGTAGATATACAGTACAACAGACTGAATATATACTGTAGAACAGACCGTAGATGTGCATTAGAACAGACTGTAGATGTGCAGTAGAATAGACTGTAGATGTGCAGTAGAGCACTGTAGACGTGCAGTAGAACAGACTGTAGATGTGCAGTAGAGCACTGTAGACGTGCAGTAGAACAGACTGTAGATGTGCAGTAAAACAGACTGTAGATGTGCAGTAGAAAAGACTGTAGATGTGCAGTAGAACAGACTGTAGATATGCTTTAGAACAGACTGGCAGATGTGAAGTAAAACACTGTAAATGTGCAGTAGAACAGACTGTAGATATACAGTACAACAGACTGAATATGTACTGTAGAATAGACCATAGATGCGCAGTAGAACAGACTGTAGACGTGCAGTAGAACAGACTGAAGATGTGCAGCAGAACACTGTAGACTTGCAGTAGAAGAGACTGTAAATGTGCAGTAGAACATTGTAGATGTGCAGTAGAACAGACTGTAGACGTGCAGTAGAACAGAGTATAGATATAAAGTAGAACAGACTGAAAATATACAATAGAACAGACTGTCGACGTGCAGTAGAACAGACTGTAGATGTGCATTAGAACAGACTGTAGATGTGCAATAGAACACTGTAGATATGCAGTAGAACATACTGTAGATGTGCAGTAGAGCAGACTGTAGTTGTGCAGTAGAACACTGTAGATGTGCCGTAGAAAGATGTAATTGTGCAGTAGACTAGACTGTAGATGTGCTTGAGAACAGACTGTAGATATGAAGTAGAACACTGTAAATGTGCAGTAGAACAGACTGTAGATGTGCAGTAGAACACTGTAGATGTGCATTAGAACAGACTGTAGATGTGCAGTAGAGCAGACTGTAGTTGTGCAGTAGAACACTGTAGATGTGCCGTAGAAAGATGTAATTGTGCAGTAGACTAGACTGTAGATGTGCTTGAGAACAGACTGTAGATGTGAACTAGAAGACTGTAAATGTGCAGTACAACACTGTAGACGTGAAGTAGAAAAGACTGTAGAAGTGCAGTAGAACAGACTGTAGATATACAGTACAACAGACTGTAGACGTGCAGTAGAACAGATTGTAGACGTGCAGTATAACAGACTGTATATGTGTAGAAGAAAAGACTGTAGATGTGCAATAGAACAGACTGTAGATATGAAGTAGAACACTGTAAATGTGCAGTAGAACAGACTGTAGATGTGCAGTAGAACACTGTAGACGTGAAGTGGAACAGACTGTAGATGTATAGTAGAACAAACTGTTGATGTGCAGTAGAACACTGTAGATGTGCAGTAGAGAAGACTGTAGAAGTGCAGTAGAACAGACTGTAGCTGTGCAGTAGAGCACTGTAGACGTGCAGTAGAACAGACTGTATATGTGCAGTAGAACAGACTGTAGATATACAGTACAACAGACTGTACATATACAGTAGAACACACTGTAGAGGTGCAGTAGAACGTAGAACAGACTGTAGACATAGATTAAACAGAATGTAGATGTGCAGTAGAACAATGTAGACGTGCAGTATAACAGACTGTATATGTGCAGTAGAAAAGAGTGTAGATATACAGTAGAACATACTGAAGATATACAGTAGAACAGACTGTAGATGTGCAGTGGTACAGCCTGTAGACGTGCAGTAGAACAGACTGTAGATGTGCAGTAGAACACTAGACGTGCAATAGAACAGACGGTAGATATACAGTACAACAGACTGAGTATATATGGTAAAACAGATTGTAAATTTGCAGTAAAACACTGTAGATGTGTAGTAGAACAGAATAAAGACGTGCAGTAGAACATATTGCAGCTATACAGTAGAACAGACTGTAGATATAAAGTATAACAGACTGAAGATGTGCAGTAGAACACTGTGGATGTGTAGTAGAATAGACTGTAGATGTGCCATATAGAGATGTAAATGTGCAGTAGAACAGACTGTAGATGTGCAGTAGAACACTGTAGATGTGCTTAAGAACAGACTGTAGATGTGAACTAGAAGACTGTAAATGTGCAGTAGAACAGACTGTAGATGTGCAGTACAACACTGTAGACGTGAAGTAGAAAAGACTGTAGAAGTGCAGTAGAACAGACTGTAGATGTACAGTACAACAGACTGTACATATACAGTAGAACACACTGTAGACGTGCAGTAGTACATACTGTAGACGTGCAGTAGAACAGAGTATAGATATAAAGTAGAACAGACTGAAAATATACAATAGAACAGACTGTTGATGTGCAGTAGTAAAGACGTGCAGTAGAACACTGTAGATGTGCGGTAGAACAGACAGTAGATATACAGTAGAACAGACTGAAAATATACAATAGAACAGACTGTCGACGTGCAGTAGAACAGACTGTAGATGTGCATTAGAACAGACTGTAGATGTGCAATAGAACACTGTAGATATGCAGTAGAACATACTGTAGATACTGTACATACTGTAGATGTGCAATAGAACACTGTAGATGTGCAGTAGAATAGACTGTAGATGTGCAGTAGAGCAGACTGTAGTTGTGCAGTAGAACACTGTAGATGTGCCATATAGAGATGTAATTGTGCAGTAGAATAGACTGTAGATGTGCAATAGAACAGACTGTAGATATGAAGTAGAACACTGTAAATGTGCAGTAGAACAGACTGTAGATGTGCAGTAGAACACTGTAGATGTGCATTAGAACAGACTGTAGATGTACAGTACAACAGACTGTACATATACAGTAGAACACACTGTAGACGTGCAGTAGAGCAGACTATAGACGTGCAGTAGTACATACTGTAGACGTGCAGTAGAACAGACTGTAGATGTGCCGTAGAACAGACTGTAGACGTTCAGTAGAACACTGTAGACGTGCAGTAGAACAGACTGTAGACATGCAGTAGAACTGAATGTTGATGTGCAGTAGAACAATGTAGACGTGCAGTAGAACAGACTGTAGATATATACAGTGCAGTAGAAAAGACTGTAGATTTGCAGTTAAATACTGTTGATGTGCAATAGAAAGGACTGAAGATATACAGTAGAACAGACTGTAGACGTGCAGTAAAACAGTTTGTAGACGTGCATTAGAACAGACTGTATATGTGTAGTAGAGCACTGTAGACGTGCAGTAGAACATTGTAGACGTGAAGTAGAAAAGACTGTAGACGTGCCGTAAGAGATGTAATTGTGCAGTAGAATAGAACAGACCGTCGATGTACAGTAGAAAAGACTGTAGATGTGCAGCACAACAAAATGTAGAAGTGCAGTAGAGCTCTGTAGACGTGCAGTAGAACAGACTTTAGATGTGCAGTAGAACACTGTGGATGTGCAGTAGAACAGACTGTAAATTTGCAGTAGAACACTGTAGATGTGCAGTAGCACAGACTGTAGACCTGCAGTAGAACAGACTGTAGATGTGCAGTTGAACACTGAAGACGTTCAGTAGAACACTGTAGACGTGCAGTAGAACAGAATGTAGATGTGCAGTAGAACAATGTAGACGTTCAGTAGAACAGACTGTGGATGTGCAGTAAAACAGACTGTATACGTGCAGTAGAACAGACTGTAGATGTGCAGTAGAACAGACTGTAGACCTGCAGTAGAACAGATTGCAGATGTGCAGTAGAAAAGACTGTAGATTTGCAGTTAAACACTGTAGATGTGCAGTAGAACAGACTGTAGATGTGCAGTATAAAACTGTAGACGTGCAGTATAACAGACTGTAGATGTGCAGTAGAACACTGTAGATGTGCAGTCGAAAAGACTGTAGATGTGCAGTAGAACAGTCTGTAAACGTGCAGTACAACAAAATGTAGAAATGCAGTAGAACAGATTGTAGACGTGCAGTAGAACAGACTGCAGACGTGCAGTAGAACAGACTGTATATGTGCAGTACAACACTGTGGATGTGCAGTAGAACAGACTGTAGATTTGCAGTAGAACACTGTAGATGTGCAGTAGAGCAGTTTAAAGACGTGCAATAAAACAGACTGTAGATATACAGTAGAAAACTGTAGACGTACAGTATAACAGACTGTAGATGTGCAGTAGAACACTGTAGATGTGCAGTCGAATAGACTGTAGATGTGCAGTAGAACAGACTGTGGACGTGCAGTAGAACTGCAAATGTGCAGTAGAAAAGACTGTAGATTTGCAGTTAAACACTCTAGATGTGCAGTAGAACAACATATTGTAGATGTGTAGTAGAACAACAAGAAGAAGTGTTATTTATATAGCGCCTTTCCGTAGCTCAAGGTCGCTTAAAACAGACTGTAGATGTGCAGTACAACAAAATGTAGAAGTGCAGTAGAACAGATTGTAGATGTGCAGTTGAACACTGAAGACGTTCAGTAGAACACTGTGCAGTATAACAGACTGTAGATGTGCAGTAGAACACTGTAGATGTGCAGTCGAAAAGACTGTAGATGTGCAGTAGAACAGTCTGTAAACGTGCAGTACAACAAAATGTAGAAATGCAGTAGAACAGATTGTAGATGTGCAGTTAAACACTGAAGACGTTCAGTATAACACTGTAGACGTGCCGTAGAACAGACTGTAGACGTGCAGTAGAACAGACTGTAGATGTGCAGTAGAACACTGTAGACGTGCAGTAGAACACACTAGAGATGTGCAGTAGAACAAACTGTAGACGTGCAGTAGAACAGAGTGTCGATGTGTTGTAGAAAGATGTAAATGTGCAGTAGAATAGACTGTAGATGTGCAGTAGAACAGACTGTAGATATACAGTACAACAAACTGAAGATATACAGTAGAACAGATTGTAGATGTGCAGTAGAACAGACTGTAGACGTGCAGTAGAACAGACTGTAGATGTGCAGTAGAACACTGTGGATTAACAGTAGTACAGACTGTAGATTTGCAGTAGAACACTGTAAATGTGCAGTAGAACAGACTAAACACGTGCAGTAGAACAAACTTAAAATGATCTAATTTAAGAAATAAAATCATGTTTATATGTTTATTTTATTTTCAGGACCTGGTAACTGTTCTGCGTCACTTCACTGTTGAAGATACTTCATCCTTCAAGTTTGCTGCTGTCTATCATCTTAGATTCAGACTCTGAAAACTGCAGTTAGCTATATAGTTTCTGAGACTTAGATTTACTTTGCTGACTACATTTAGACTAATGTAAACACTAATACTGTTGAACACACTCAAGATTCTTAAAAATTTTGGAACAGCTCATGAAGTTATGATCAGCCTGTGTAACACTGGTTCTTTCTTTTCACCATCTTCGCTCCAATAAGTGCAACTGACAGTGACTTTCAAACACAAAGTAAAAAGCCTCTGTCCTGACTGTGCACGATTTACAAAGTTTGGACCTGCCTTGAAATGATGTATGAGAATTTACTATGACATTTATTTTTTATTTAAACTAAGTGTGTATATATAAAATATATCAATATAAAATGCTTACTGTAAGAACAATCTCTAAAGAATATAAGAATTATGTAAAGGCAGTTTGAGAAAAGGGTGTCATTTAGACATTCTTTTGTAAATGTTTATGTTGATTCATGTTCATTTTGAGTTGTATAGCTGATTTTATAATGCATGTTTTTAAACAATTGTTTTGTGTGTAACATCAGGTATAACTGTTTCTTCATATTTAAATTTTTTATATACCAACTATATTTATAAATTCAGTATTGGAATCGTCTGTAAGGACAGCACAAGGATACCTGTACCTGCTGGCCCAGCTATCCCCAGCACCACACTGCAGCAGACAGGTGTCTATAACCGCTGAAAGAGCTGGTGCACATGTACAGTATGTGTAAGAGGAGGGTAAAACATTAAATTTACTTATTTATAAAAACATTGCTCTCTTCTTCCTGGAACTACCCTGTTTAACCACGTCTCACCAAAAAGCTGAAGATAAGTGTAACACTACATTACAAGTGTTAGAGCCTGTAACACAGGGGTTTAGTTCTACTGCCTCAAAGTCTGGATGGGCTGCAAAGGGTTATGCAGCCAACTCACCAACCTGTCTCACCTGTGCATTACCTACAACATGAGAAACAATGTTTATCACTACTTTGTCTGGATGTAAATATAATATTTGGTTAGAGTTGTGTCTTTTGTGCATAATACTTATTATATTAACTGGACTTGACACTGGTCTTTCATAGCTATACCTTGAGTATCTCTATAACACATTCTCTCCCAGGACCAGTGAGCTGCAAGACAAGAGTTTATAGAGTTAACAGTTGTAGAGAGAGACTTGAAATCTCTGTTTTGTGTAATTAACACTATTTACCAAAATCAAACTAAATGCATAGGTTTGCAATTTCTGAAACTTTGTTAGCATTTGCTAAGCATTGGCCTAAATTAGACAATGCTAACGTTTTATCACTGGCCCCATTCTCTCTTGTGCTGCAAGACTTCGCTCTTTAACTTTGGGAGTTGTTGAGACAGTGTGAGACAGTGGCACAAACTGATAAGGCTCTAGCCCTGTGTCCACAGAAAAGTGCTCCACTTAGAAGGACCGCTCCGTAGCAAAGCTACTAGCTTCCTTCAAGTCTACATCTTTGCGAGTCTGACAGCTGCTGTCAACCAAGACAAGACGATACTCACCCGACTGGCCAATAGGAACGCGGCCCCGCCCATGACACAATTCTCACAGTGAAAGCAAAATCCTGACACGAGAGAAAGAAATTGAATCAAGAGCAAAGAAAAGCGTTTCGAGAGAAACACTTTTTTTTTTAAAAGAAAATATTTTCACACTGATAGCAAAAATATATTTGAGAGTTTTTTTCAAAGTATTTTGAGAGAGATTTTTTTTCTCAGAAATAATTTTAAAAATTTCAAATGTATATTTTTTTATGTTCTATGTGAAAACACATTCTCTCAAACTTTTTTTTTTCTCTCAGATCTTTTTTTTTTTTCTCTCAGATCTTTTTTTTTTTCTCTCAAACTTTTTTTTTTCTCGCGGATCTTTTATTTTCTCGCATGTAATAAAGACACAATACTAACTCCATACATTTCTGTCACAAACATTATCCACATGCACATTAAAATCACCTGATATGACTATTTGTTCAAATTCTGTGCAAATAACCGAAAGCATTTCAGTAAACTCATTAATAAAATCATGACATTGTTGGGGTGGTTTGTAAAGAACTACATATAAAATAGATGGAGAAAACCTCAACTCCATTTTGAATGACACATACTCAAATGATGAAAACTCTCCAAGTGATAGCTTCTGGATAACAATATTATCCCTAAGAAAGGCACATTCACCACCACCCTTTTTGTTTTCCCGTATTTTGGATAAAAATGTGAAATTCGATGGGGTGGATTCAATAAGGACCGCATTTCCAGTACTGCTGTCTAACCATGTTTCCGTTAACATAAAATCAAGCTTATTTGAAGTTATAAAATCATTAATTAAAAAAGATTTGTTTCCCAAAGACCTGACATTGAACACTGCAAGTTGTAAGTCCGTTTGAGCAGGACCTGACTTTATCTGTTTGAATCAGATTTGTTTGATTAGACAATCTAACTGTTATTCTCTTCTTCAATCTGCGACTTCTGACTGTAGTTATGGAGCTAGGAGGGAGTGTTCTCTCCCAGGGCCTCAGGTTGATAAGTGGTTTATTATGACGAAAAGTCCTGGTATTTAGACTGTCCTTGGACAGTAGAACAGACTGTGGATGTGCAGTAGAACAGACTGTAGATGTGCAGTAGAACACTGTGGATGTGCAGTAGAACAGACTGTAGATTTGCAGTAGAACACTGTAGATGTGCAGTAGAACAGACTAAAGACATGCAGTAGAACAGACTGTAGATGTGCAGTAGAACAGATTGTAGACGTGCAGTATAAAACTGTAGACGTGCAGTATAACAGACTAAAAAGACTGTAGATTTGCAGTTAAACACTGTAGATGTGCAGTAGAACAGACTGCAAACGTGCAGTGGAACAGACTGTAGACGTGCAGTAGAACAGATTGTAGATGTGCAGTAGAACAGACTGTAGATGTGCAGTAGTACAGACTGTAGACGTGCAGTAGAACAGACTGTAGATGTGCAGTAGAACACTGTAGACGTGCGGTAGAACACACTAGAGATGTGCAGTAGAACAGACTGTAGATTTGCAGTAGAACACTGTAGATGTGCAGTAGAACAGACTGTAGATATGCAGTTAAACACTGTAGATGTGCAGTAAAACAGACTGTATACGTGCAGTAAAACAGATTGTAGATGTGCAGTAGAACATATTGTAGATGTTTAGTAAAACAAACTGTAGATGTGCAGTAGAACAGATTGTAGACGTGCAGTAGAACAGATTGTATATGTGTAGTAGAACACTGTGGATGTGCAGTATAACAGACTGTAGATTTGCAGTAGAACACTGTAGATGTGCAGTAGTATAGTTTAAAGACGTGCAATAAAACAGACTGTAGATGTGCAGTAGAACAGACTGTAGATGTGCAGTAGAACAGATTGTAGACGTGCAGTAGAAAACTGTAGACGTACAGTATAACAGACTGTAGATGTGCAGTAGAACACTGTAGATGTGCAGTCGAATAGACTGTAGATGTGCAGTAGAAAAGACTGTAGATTTGCAGTTAAACACTCTAGATGTGCAGAAGAACAGACTGTAGACGTGCAGTAGAACAGAGTGTAGACGTGCAGTAGAACAGACTGTAGATATACAGTACAACAGACTGAAGATATACAGTAGAACAGATTGTAGATGTGCAGTAGAACAGACTGTAGACGTGCAGTAGAACAGACTGTAGATGTGCAGTAGAACACTGTGGATTAACAGTAGTACAGACTGTAGATTTGCAGTAGAACACTGTAAATGTGCAGTAGAACAGACTAAAGACGTGCAGTAGAACAAACTGTAGATATACAGTAGAACAGACTGTAGATATACAGTAGAACAGACTGTAGATGTGCAGTAGTACAGACTGTAGATGTGCAGTAGAAAAGACTGTAGATTTGCAGTTAAACACTGTAGATGTGCAGTAGAACAAATTGTAGACGTGCAGTAAAACACTGTAGACGTGCAGTAGAACAGACTGTAGATGTGCAGTAGAACAGACTGTAGACGTGCAGTAGAACAGAGTGTAGATATAAGGTAGAACAGACTGAAAATATACAACAGAATAGACTGTAGATGTGCAGTAGTACAGACTGTAGATATACAGTACAACAGACTGAAGATATACAGTAGAACAGATTGTAAATGTGCAGTAGAACAGAATGTAGATGTGCAGTAGAACAGACTGTAGATATACAGTACAACAGACTGAAGATATACAGTAGAACAGATTGTAAATGTGCAGTAGAACAGACTGTAGACGTGCAGTAGAACAGACTGTAGATGTGCAGTAGAACAGACTGTAGATGTGCAGTAGAACAGACTGTAGATGCGCAGTAGAAAACTGTAGACGTGCAGTATAACAGACTGTAGATGTGCAGTAGAACACTGTGGATATGCAGTAGAATAGACTGTAGATGTGCAGTATTACAGACTGTAGATGTGCAGTAGAAAAGACTGTAGATCTGCAGTTAAACACTGTAGATGTGCAGTAGAACAAATTGTAGACGTGCAGTAAAACACTGTAGACGTGCAGTAGAACAGACTGTAGTCGTGCAGTAGAACAGAGTGTAGATGTGCAGTAGAACAAATTGTAGACGTGCAGTAAAACACTGTAGACGTGCAGTAGAACAGACTGTAGGCGTGCAGTAGAACAGACTGTAGATGTGCAGTAGAACAGACTGTAGACATGCAGTATAACAGACTGTAGATGTGCAGTAGAACAGACTGTAGATATGCAGTTAAACACTGTAGATGTGCAGTAAAACAGACTGTATACGTGCAGTAAAACAGATTGTAGATGTGCAGTAGAACATATTGTAGATGTTTAGTAAAACAAACTGGAAATGTGCAGTAGAAAAGACTGCAAATGTGCAGTAGAACAGACTGTAGATGTACAGTAGAACATATTGTAGACGTGCAGTAGAACAGATTGTATATGTGTAGTAGAACACTGTGGATGTGCAGTATAACAGACTGTAGATTTGCAGTACAACAGACTGTAGATGTGCAGTTAAACACTGTAGATGTGCAGTAGAACAAATTGTAGACGTGCAGTAAAACACTGTAGACGTGCAGTAGAACAGACTGTAGATGTGCAGTAGAACAGACTGTAGACGTGCAGTAGAACAGAGTGTAGATATAAGGTAGAACAGACTGAAAATATACAACAGAATAGACTGTAGATGTGCAGTAGTACAGACTGTAGACGTGTAGTAGAACAGACTGTCGATGTGTTGTAGAAAGATGTAAATGTGCAGTAGAATAGACTGTAGATGTGCAGTAGAACAGACTGTAGATATACAGTACAACAGACTGAAGATATACAGTAGAACAGATTGTAAATGTGCAGTAGAACAGACTGTAGACGTGCAGTAGAACAGACTGTAGATGTGCAGTAGAACACTGTGGATATGCAGTAGAACAGACTGTAGATTTGCAGTTAAACACTGTAGATGTGCAGTAGAACAAATTGTAGACGTGCAGTAAAACACTGTAGACGTGCAGTAGAACAGACTGTAGACGTGCAGTAGAACAGACTGTAGATGTGCAGTAGAACAGATTGTAGACGTGCAGTAGAAAACTGTAGACGTACAGTATAACAGACTGTAGATATGCAGTAGAACACTGTAGATGTGCAGTCGAATAGACTGTAGATGTGCAGTAGTATAGTTTAAAGACGTGCAATAAAACAGACTGTAGATGTGCAGTAGAACAGACTGTAGATGTGCAGTAGAACAGATTGTAGACGTGCAGTAGAAAACTGTAGACGTACAGTATAACAGACTGTAGATGTGCAGTAGAACACTGTAGATGTGCAGTCGAATAGACTGTAGATGTGCAGTAGTATAGTTTAAAGACGTGCAATAAAACAGACTGTAGATGTGCAGTAGAACAGACTGTAGATGTGCAGTAGAACAGATTGTAGACGTGCAGTAGAAAACTGTAGACGTACAGTATAACAGACTGTAGATGTGCAGTAGAACACTGTAGATGTGCAGTCGAATAGACTGTAGATGTGCAGTAGAAAAGACTGTAGATTTGCAGTTAAACACTCTAGATATGCAGAAGAACAGATTGTAGATGTGCAGTAGAACAGACTGTAGACGTGCAGTAGAACAGACTGTAGATGTGCAGTAGAACACTGTGGATTAACAGTAGTACAGACTGTAGATTTGCAGTAGAACACTGTAAATGTGCAGTAGAACAGACTAAAGACGTGCAGTAGAACAAACTGTAGATATACAGTAGAACAGACTGTAGATATACAGTAGAACAGACTGTAGATGTGCAGTAGTACAGACTGTAGATGTGCAGTAGAAAAGACTGTAGATTTGCAGTTAAACACTGTAGATGTGCAGTAGAACAAATTGTAGACGTGCAGTAAAACACTGTAGACGTGCAGTAGAACAGACTGTAGATGTGCAGTAGAACAGACTGTAGACGTGCAGTAGAACAGAGTGTAGATATAAGGTAGAACAGACTGAAAATATACAACAGAATAGACTGTAGATGTGCAGTAGTACAGACTGTAGACGTGTAGTAGAACAGACTGTCGATGTGTTGTAGAAAGATGTAAATGTGCAGTAGAATAGACTGTAGATGTGCAGTAGAACAGACTGTAGATATACAGTACAACAGACTGAAGATATACAGTAGAACAGATTGTAAATGTGCAGTAGAACAGACTGTAGACGTGCAGTAGAACAGACTGTAGATTTGCAGTAGAACACTGTAGATGTGCAGTAGAACAGACTGTAGATGTGCAGTAGAACACTGTGGATATGCAGTAGAACAGACTGTAGATTTGCAGTAGAACACTGTAGATGTGCATTAGAACAGACTGTAGATGTGCAGTAGAACAGACTGTAGATGTGCAGTAGAACAGATTGTAGACGTGCAGTATAAAACTGTAGATGTGCAGTTGAACACTGTGGATATGCAGTACATTTACATTTATTCATTTAGCAGACGCTTTTATCCAAAGCGACTTACATTACATTACATTACCAGTGTTACAGTCACTGGAGGCAAGGTGGGTTAGGTGTCTTTCCCAAGGACACAACGACAGTATGAACTGTGGGGAGAGCGGGAATCGAACCGCCTACCTTCCGGTTGAAAGACGACCACTCTACCCACTGAGCTACTGCCGCCCGGTAGAATCGAGTGTAGATTTGCAGTAGAACACTGTAGATGTGCAGTAGAACAGACTGTAGATGCGCAGTAGAAAACTGTAGACGTGCAGTATAACAGACTGTAGATGTGCAGTAGAACACTGTGGATGTGCAGTAGAATAGACTGTAGATTTGCAGTTAAACACTGTAGATGTGCAGTAGAACAAATTGTAAACGTGCAGTAAAACACTGTAGACGTGCAGTAGAACAGACTGTAGTCGTGCAGTAGAACAGAGTGTAGATGTGCAGTAGAACAAATTGTAGACGTGCAGTAAAACACTGTAGACGTGCAGTAGAACAGACTGTAGACGTGCAGTAGAACAGACTGTAGATGTGCAGTAGAACACTGTAGACGTGCGGTAGAACACACTGTAGATGTGCAGTAGAACAGACTGTAGACGTGCATTAGAACAGACTGTATATGTGCAGTAGAGCACTGTAGACGTGCAGTAGAACAGACTGTAGATGTGCAGTAGAACACTGTGGATGTGCAGTAGAACAGACTGTAGATTTGCAGTAGAACACTGTAGATGTGCAGTAGAACAGACTAAAGACATGCAGTAGAACAGACTGTAGATATACAGTAGAACAGACTGCAGAAGTGCAGTAGAACAGACTGTAGATGTGCAGTAGAACAGATTGTAGACGTGCAGTATAAAACTGTAGACGTGCAGTATAACAGACTGTAGATGTGCAGTAGAACACTGTAGATGTGCAGTCGAATAGACTGTAGATGTGCAGTAGAACAGACTGCAAATGTGCAGTAAAAAAGACTGTAGATTTGCAGTTAAACACTGTAGATGTGCAGTAGAACAGACTGCAAACGTGCAGTAGAACAGACTGTAGACGTGCAGTAGAACAGATTGTAGATGTGCAGTAGAACAGACTGTAGATGTGCAGTAGTACAGACTGTAGACGTGCAGTAGAACAGACTGTAGATGTGCAGTAGAACACTGTAGACGTGCAGTAGAACAGACTGTAGATGTGCAGTAGAACACTGTAGACGTGCGGTAGAACACACTAGAGATGTGCAGTAGAACAAACTGTAGACGTGCAGTAGAACAGAGTGTAGATATAAGGTAGAACAGACTGAAAATATACAAAAGTAGTTTAGTAAAACAAACTGGAAATGTGCAGTAGAAAAGACTGCAAATGTGCAGTAGAACAGACTGTAGATGTGCAGTAGAACATATTGTAGACGTGCAGTAGAACAGATTGTATATGTGTAGTAGAACACTGTGGATGTGCAGTATAACAGACTGTAGATTTGCAGTACAACAGACTGAAGATATACAGTAGAACAGATTGTAGATGTGCAGTAGAACAGACTGTAGACGTGCAGTATAAAACTGTAGATGTGCAGTTGAACACTGTGGAAATGCAGTAGAATCGAGTGTAGATTTGCAGTAGAACAGACTGTAGATGCGCAGTAGAACAGACTGTAGATGTGCAGTAGAACAGATTGTAGACGTGCAGTAGAAAACTGTAGACGTGCAGTATAACAGACTGTAGATGAGCAGTAGAACACTGTGGATATGCAGTAGAATAGACTGTAGATGTGCAGTAGTACAGACTGTAGATGGGCAGTAGAAAAGACTGTAGATTTGCAGTTAAACACTGTAGATGTGCAGTAGAACAAATTGTAGACGTGCAGTATAAAACTGTAGACGTGCAGTATAACAGACTGTAGATGTGCAGTAGAACAGACTGTAGATTTGCAGTAGAACACTGTGGATTAACAGTAGTACAGACTGTAGATTTGCAGTAGAACACTGTAAATGTGCAGTAGAACAGACTAAAGACGTGCAGTAGAACAAACTGTAGATATAGAGTAGAACAGACTGTAGATATACAGTAGAACAGACTGTAGATGTGCAGTAGTACAGACTGTAGATGTGCAGTAGAAAAGACTGTAGATTTGCAGTTAAACACTGTAGATGTGCAGTAGAACAAATTGTAGACGTGCAGTAAAACACTGTAGACGTGCAGTAGAACAGACTGTAGACGTGCAGTAGAACAGAGTGTAGATATAAGGTAGAACAGACTGAAAATATACAACAGAATAGACTGTAGATGTGCAGTAGTACAGACTGTAGACGTGTAGTAGAACAGACTGTCGATGTGTTGTAGAAAGATGTAAATGTGCAGTAGAATAGACTGTAGATGTGCAGTAGAATAGACTGTAGATATACAGTACAACAGACTGAAGATATACAGTAGAACAGATTGTAAATGTGCAGTAGAACAGACTGTAGACGTGCAGTAGAACAGACTGTAGATTTGCAGTAGAACACTGTAGATGTGCAGTAGAACAGACTGTAGATGTGCAGTAGAACACTGTGGATATGCAGTAGAACAGACTGTAGATTTGCAGTAGAACACTGTAGATGTGCATTAGAACAGACTGTAGATGTGCAGTAGAACAGACTGTAGATGTGCAGTAGAACAGATTGTAGACGTGCAGTATAAAACTGTAGATGTGCAGTTGAACACTGTGGATATGCAGTAGAATCGAGTGTAGATTTGCAGTAGAACACTGTAGATGTGCAGTAGAACAGACTGTAGATGCGCAGTAGAAAACTGTAGACGTGCAGTATAACAGACTGTAGATGTGCAGTAGAACACTGTGGATATGCAGTAGAATAGACTGTAGATTTGCAGTTAAACACTGTAGATGTGCAGTAGAACAAATTGTAAACGTGCAGTAAAACACTGTAGACGTGCAGTAGAACAGACTGTAGTCGTGCAGTAGAACAGAGTGTAGATGTGCAGTAGAACAAATTGTAGACGTGCAGTAAAACACTGTAGACGTGCAGTAGAACAGACTGTAGACGTGCAGTAGAACAGACTGTAGATGTGCAGTAGAACACTGTAGACGTGCGGTAGAACACACTGTAGATGTGCAGTAGAACAGACTGTAGACGTGCATTAGAACAGACTGTATATGTGCAGTAGAGCACTGTAGACGTGCAGTAGAACAGACTGTAGATGTGCAGTAGAACACTGTGGATGTGCAGTAGAACAGTCTGTAGATTTGCAGTAGAACACTGTAGATGTGCAGTAGAACAGACTAAAGACATGCAGTAGAACAGACTGTAGATATACAGTAGAACAGACTGCAGAAGTGCAGTAGAACAGACTGTAGATGTGCAGTAGAACAGATTGTAGACGTGCAGTATAAAACTGTAGACGTGCTGTAGAACAGATTGTAGATGTGCAGTAGAACAGACTGTAGATGTGCAGTAGTACAGACTGTAGACGTGCAGTAGAACACTGTAGACGTGCGGTAGAACACACTAGAGATGTGCAGTAGAACAAACTGTAGACGTGCAGTAGAACAGAGTGTAGATATAAGGTAGAACAGACTGAAAATATACAAAAGTAGTTTAGTAAAACAAACTGGAAATGTGCAGTAGAAAAGACTGCAAATGTGCAGTAGAACAGACTGTAGATGTGCAGTAGAACATATTGTAGACGTGCTTTCAGAACAGATTGTATATGTGTAGTAGAACACTGTGGATGTGCAGTATAACAGACTGTAGATTTGCAGTACAACAGACTGAAGATATACAGTAGAACAGATTGTAGATGTGCAGTAGAACAGACTGTAGACGTGCAGTATAAAACTGTAGATGTGCAGTTGAACACTGTGGAAATGCAGTATAATCGAGTGTAGATTTGCAGTAGAACAGACTGTAGATGCGCAGTAGAACAGACTGTAGATGTGCAGTAGAACAGATTGTAGACGTGCAGTAGAAAACTGTAGACGTGCAGTATAACAGACTGTAGATGAGCAGTAGAACACTGTGGATATGCAGTAGAATAGACTGTAGATGTGCAGTAGTACAGACTGTAGATGTGCAGTAGAAAAGACTGTAGATTTGCAGTTAAACACTGTAGATGTGCAGTAGAACAAATTGTAGACGTGCAGTATAAAACTGTAGACGTGCAGTATAACAGACTGTAGATGTGCAGTAGAACAGACTGTAGATTTGCAGTAGAACAGACTGTAGATATACAGTAGAACAGACTGCAGAAGTGCAGTAGAACAGACTGTAGATGTGCAGTAGAACAGATTGTAGACGTGCAGTATAAAACTGTAGACGTGCAGTATAACAGACTGTAGATGTGCAGTAGAACACTGTAGATGTGCAGTCGAATAGACTGTAGATGTGCAGTAGAACAGACTGCAAATGTGCAGTAAAAAAGACTGTAGATTTGTTAAACACTGTAGATGTGCAGTAGAACAGACTGCAAACGTGCAGTAGAACAGATTGTAGATGTGCAGTAGAACAGACTGTAGATGTGCAGTAGTACAGACTGTAGACTTGCAGTAGAACAGAGTGTAGATATAAGGTAGAACAGACTGAAAATATACAAAAGAATAGACTGTATATGTGCAGTAGAACAGACTAAAGACGTGCAATAAAACAGACTGTAGACATGCAGTATAACAGACTGTAGATGTGCAGTAGAACAGACTGTAGATATGCAGTTAAACACTGTAGATGTGCAGTAAAACAGACTGTATACGTGCAGTAAAAAAGATTGTAGATGTGCAGTAGAACATATTGTAGATGTTTAGTAAAAAAAAACTGGAAATGTGCAGTAGAAAAGACTGCAAATGTGCAGTAGAATAGACTGTAGATTTGCAGTTAAACACTGTAGATGTGCAGTAGAACAGACTGTAGATGTGCAGTAGAACAGATTGTAGACGTGCAGTAGAACAGATTGTATATGTGTAGTAGAACACTGTGGATGTGCAGTATAACAGACTGTAGATTTGCAGTAGAACACTGTAGATGTGCAGTAGAACAGACTGTAGATGTGCAGTAGAACAGATTGTAGACGTGCAGTAGAACAGATTGTAGACGCGCAGTTGAAAACTGTAGACGTACAGTATAACAGACTGTAGATGTGTATGGCGTAATTATTGTGCCACGTCATTGAGCGCGCAGTTTGACTTTTGAGTGCGTGCAATGGGACTGTTGCAAGCACATACTTTACCTTCTGAAAAGAAAATAGTAATTTGCGCTCACAAATATCTGTTTTGCGCGCTTGTTCCTCTGTTCTCCTCGCGCGAAACTCATTTCTCCTCGCGCGAAACTCAGTTCTCCTCGCGCGAAACTCAGTTCTCCTCGCGCGAAACTTATTTCTGCTCAAACCTTGCTGTATGCTCACTCGAGAGGTGGCACACGCCCATTATAATGTAGCGAGCACAACAGCCAATCAAAGACGGGGATTCAGAAATGCTTCTGATTGGCTGTCTTCTGTCCGATCTGATTGGATGGCTGATCACGCGGGCTTTGTTGGGTGTTGGCGCCATAGACATAATATACGTAGACGCCTCATGACGTGCTGGAGAGTGAGCCACGTCGCCGCCATATTGGGTGAGTCTCTCCACTCCAGCGCTAGCACCAGAGTCAATCGGAGTCAGCGGAGTGAGCAATTATGCCCGTATTTTGTGCAGCTTACGGTTGCAATAACGACGCAGTATTGAAACTAGATCGCATGGGATTACATTTCACAAGTAAGATTGAACAATAATTTAGGTTATTTTACCATTTACCGTTTACTTACGTGTTACGTTCAGCAGGAACTGGTAGCATCTTAGGCTACTCTCTCTCATAATCTCTTGCTGATTTTTTTCTCTTCACACTTGAAGGTTTCCCAGTGATACAGGCTTGAGGAGGCAATGGGAAGTTGCTATTAGACGGGAGGGTTTTGTTGTGACTGAGTCGTCAAAGCTCTGCAGTGAACACTTCAAGCCTGATGATTTTGACAGGGCCAGGTCAGATTGTCAGGCTTAGAGATGGTGCGACCCCATCTGTCTTCAACTTCCCATGTCATCTCCAAAGAGTAGGTGTATTTTACTCTACATGCTAACAGATATGTCTATGATTCATATATGTAAAACAAAAACAGTAAACGGTTAGATATTTCTACATGTATTAGTGATGTATTGTGTATTAAAATACACTGTGGGATACTTAAACCTTTTCAAGTGTTTTTAATGAAGTTGTTTTTAAGTATTATGTTTATTATATTTTAGCCTGTAGTGACAAGGAATACACAAACCTCAAGGAAAGCTGAAGAGAGCCTACCACCAGTGGCCCTTTCTCAGCATTTTCCTGAAAGTGAACCTCAGCCCAATGATGTGAGTATTTGTAGGCTATTTGATATGTCCCATACAGCTGTGAGCATCATGGCTGTGGTCATATCAAAATATCTCCCTTGCTTTCTGCAACTCTTTTCAGAAATACTCATACACTTATATGTGAATGAGTATATGTTATAAATAAATAAATACACACGTGAACAAATACACACCTTCTTTCACTCACATTCTCTCATACACGCACCCTTTCTCTCTTTCCCATACTCATGATGCTGGCAGTGATATTACAGATAAGAAATGTGTGCCTGCACATATGCACCAAACAACTGTGAGTGGTATGATATGAACATCACTGAAAATATTTTCATCCTTCTTTCTACTAGGACCACTCCTATGCATTGCCCAATTCTCCTACTCGTCTAAAGGCCAGACTCAGTGAAGCTTTGGCTAGAGTGGAGAGTCTAGAGCGGGAGCAGCAAAATGCAAAGACCCGAGAACGGAGAGCAAAGAAAACTGTAAAGAGTCTTCTGGAAGATCTGAAGGAAAAGAACCTTATAAATGAGGAGTTGAATGAAAGGCTTGGCTTCCATTCTGGTAAAAGAAATTGATAATACCACCTTGAATTGTATATTGTTTACACTCTTTGTCCGACTTTACAAAAGGTATTATTTCAAGGGAACTTTCTAACTAGTCTGTCTGACTAGTTTAACTGAATTTCAGATCTTCAGGTAGACCTCTTTTCAAAGCGGGGCCATGAATACACCAAAGACCAGAGAGAGTTTGCCCTCACACTGCACCTCCATGGTCCGAAAGCCTACAGTTACCTGAGGGATTCTCTGCATCTTCCCCTGCCACATACATTGCAACGGTGTAGTACATGTTTTTTTATTACACTTTGTGTGTGTGTGTGTGTGTGTGTGTGTGTGTGTGTGTGTGTGAAATAAATTCAAATGAACAATCAAACTTGTTTCTTTATTAAAATATAAAATTCATTCATTTATACATTATCAATATGCCATTGTATGTGTGTGAAATAAATTCAAATGAACAATAAAACTTGTTTCTTTATTAAAATATAAAATTTATTCATTTATACATTTATCAATATGCCATAGTCTACCATATGTCTTAGTTAAACCTCGTAATACAAAGTATTTCTACATGAAAGCAGAATTTTTTAATGTGTGACAGCGTCCTGTATCATAGCTAAGTCTCTGCCATTTGTAACAAACCAAACCGTGTGAAAATCCGGTAAAAACTCGGGGAGTTATGATCATTGTAGTTGAGGAATACACCTTCCTCAGTAGAAATAAATATGGGGGGCGGAGCATTGGAGACTCATCCAAGATGGCGCCGGGCTGATACGTCCGCTCCAATAGGCAGCGTCAGTCTATGAGGCGTCTACGTATATTATGTCTATGGTTGGCGCCATCTATGGTTGACGCGACTGGATTGAATCTGCAGCAATGGCGAACTCAAACAATTCAAACAACCCACTACAGCCTCAGGTGAGATTTTTGTGTCGGCATTTATATTTATTATACTATTGATGCTAATGAGCTAGGTTATGCTAACATTTCATATTCAACATAAGCTTTTTCTATTTATATAGCACTGCTAGGCTAGCTTAAGAGGCTAACTTCTCTCATTCTGTGCCCCACAGAGAAACTCTCTAGAAATGTCTTCGTCACAGCCTCAAGTAGGTTGAGCACATGAATTTTGTTATGTCTTTTTCCAATACTCAATAAGTAAAAATAATAGAGCTGCTGTAAAGTGAAAAGACAAATTATAAAAGATACAGGCACAAAATGTCTTCATTGATATCAGTGGCGCCAAAAGGGGGTATGCTGCATAAAAAAAAAAAAATTTAGTAGTAGTATTTCCTAAACGTAGCTTAGCTGCTGTTGTGCGTTTCTAAATCATTTCAGTATTTCCTCAATACTATATAACATTTTATAGGACTAACAGGCTACAGTAGGCGCCCTCATTAGATTCCATAAATAGAATAAATGGAATATTGCGAGTGGGCGTGGCAGGCGGGGCGGTGAGCGAGCAGGCAACGTTATGTGTTAGTTGTCACAGTACGCACACAGTTGTCTTTGGGGCTAAAAAAAAAAATAAAGAAAGAGGGAAAAGGAGATTGCGTGTCAAGGTATGGGACAGCTGATAAACAGGCAACAGGTAGGATTTAAAGTGAGACCTCTGTGCTTGAGGGCTTGTAATATTCATGAGTAGCTAGCGTTTGCTAACATTGGGAATGTAGCAGCCAAATGGGGTTTAAATTAAGGCTATTTTAATATGCAAAACCGCAGTTACTGAGCTGAAAACTGGAAAATATAAGGCAGCATGCCATATACAATAAATTACAATAATTTGGAAAACAACTAATTCACAATGGTTTGTTCATATCGTCCGAGGAGAATTCGAACCTGGGTCACTCATGTGATAAGTCCTGTCCTTATCCAAAAGCAAGTCATCGTATGTATTAAAACGCGTCAGAGAGTGCATTGTTAACAATAGAGATTCTTTTCCTTCTTTTTCGTGGAATCTGATCATAACGTTAATGCTTGTCATTTGTGACTGTTTTTTTTTATTTGTTAACCTTGTTAATAATACCGTATATTAATGGTGGTGGTTGGGGTGCGGGGGTGGGGGGTGGGATGCTGCATACCCTCTAGAACTGGGTAGTTGCGCCCCTGATTGATATAATAACCCTAAGGCCAAAATATCTTTCATTACAGCTAGTGACTACTAACTAATGATAGAACCTGTTTCTGACTTTCTGACTGAACATTATGGTTTAGGGTCAGGGTGGTGCAGTGGAGTCAGCAGCCAAAAACTTGGTTTCATTGTTGATGAACACCCTGGCCAGTAGCTCAACAACCTCACCAAACTCATCTAATATTTCTAACAATGGAATTTCACAACCAATAACTGTGCACCAAGAGATGGCAAGGTAGTGTAGTAAAGTAGTGTTATTTTATTTGTCAGTGTGAACACGCAAAATAGGCACAATATTGTACAGTTTTACTAGCTCCAGGAAAAAGTGTAAAAGTTTAATATAACATTTGCTTTGCCTGCAGATCATTTCAGGATATTTTAAACCAAGTCGTGGTAAAAAAAGGTGCCTAACTTCCACTAAGCAGACAAAGAGCACAAAGGCCACAGCCTTTACATTTTATCTGCTACCCAAAAATAATTCGCACACACCTCTGCCAGATGAAGAACTTGAGCTCCTCCAAGCTGGGATGGGAAGGAAAACGGTCACCCTGCCTGAGAATGGTGACCACAATGAGGTAGAGCTGTCGGTCAAAATAATTGTGTTATGGTCAGCCCATACACACCGAACTAGTTTATGATGTCACAGATATAAATGTAAAACTTTTTGTATTGTATTGCTTTCTCTCTGTTTGTCTCACTCACTATTCACTTTGTTTGCAAATTCAGATTTCAATGCTCCTAGCTGA
Organism: Perccottus glenii; assembly: GCA_024416835.2. Classification (NCBI taxonomy): domain Eukaryota; kingdom Metazoa; phylum Chordata; class Actinopteri; order Gobiiformes; family Odontobutidae; genus Perccottus; species Perccottus glenii. Next base: position 4,579,404 of record CM044566.2, on the reverse strand, counting down.
AGCCTTTCCAAAAATGGATGGGCTTTGTGGAGGATGGCTCTTGCATAAAGCTTTAGGTATGTAAGTCCATGGTGGGTTTGTTGTATTGTATTACATTTGCTGTGTATTACCTCCCACTCTCCAGTTAATTCTTTGTAGTTCTACAATTGCTCATGTTGCTTGTGGTGCAAAAATGGCAGATGGCTACCTTTTTCAATCCAGGTGGCAGTGGTCGAAGAAAGCTCTCTGTAATTCCACCAGAAACAGAGGGTTATTCTGTGAAAGCACTGAAAACTATTTCAGGAGGAGGCAAAATCCTTCTTTACATAGTGCCCTTCAAGAGACATTAGACACACATCCTCTGCCTCCTGACTCTCAGCACTTTTCAAAGATGCCAAAGAAGACATGTTACCGTTGTAATGAAGTGATGCCTCTGCAGATGCTCGCAGTACACATAAAGACATGTAAAGGGAAAATAGAATCGATGAAACTGATGATGAGGTGAGGGTAAAGGAGTTATTTTTATGAGCATGTTAGAAATTCCAAATTATTTACAGTATTTGTATGTTTTATATCCGCAGTCCTCTGATGTATTCGTAGTGGAAAGCAACACCAAGGTATTTTTTATACATATTAATTTCAAACATACTACTGACTAAAAAGGAGTAGTTGAGGCACTCTGATGCAGTAAATTCTTTATTTGCTCACCAACGCGTTTTGAGAAGCTTTAAGAAGTCTTCATCAGGGATCATAGTCACTGGTGTGGCAAGAAATAGCAAATCTTAGATCATGTTAGTAGTCATTACCAGCCTGTCAGTCTATATCTCTTTAATTAGTTATGTAAAGATAAACTTTGATCACTACAATCCAAATTAACTTTAGTTTGGCTGTAACATGCATTTTTCTTGTACATTAGGTGGTCTGTCCTATTTGCAATGAAGAATTTTTAGAAGTTGAGATCACAGCCCATGCTAGTCTCTGTGGAGAGAGGTAAGTTTTTATCTGCTTTCGTTATGCCTTTTATCATGATAGACTCTTGATATACACATACCTATGTTGGTACTATGTTTTTTGTACAGTTTAGAATCTACAGTGCCAGTGGCCAAAGACAACAGGTCATGTATGTCTGGAGAATCTCCAGTGCACCCACCAGGAAGGTATGAGGGTTAAAAGGATAGGTTAAAAAAATAATTTTATCAATGTATGTACACAATCTCATTAAAATTGTTCAATTAGGTCTTCATTTGTAGAGTAAGAATGATGTGTACAAAATTTCATTTAGTACTAATACAAGTTAATACTACTAATATTCTTTTCTTTCAGCGTTGAAGATGTTCTGCTCTTCCTCAAAGAGCAAGTGGATGTTCGACTGATTTTAAATTGTGTGTAGACAGAGAAGGCCTTCCAGACAGGGGCATTAAACAGTGGCTTAGGAAAAAAACTGGAACACCTAAAAGTGCTCTCAAGGTGGTGTATATCGGTGAGGCAGGTGTGGACACAGGAGCGCTAAAGAAGGAGTTTTTGACTGGTAAGCTGGCTTTTTCATCCTGGTGTGGCAATGACATGACTGGAAGATGAGTGTTGGGTTTGTGCCTACAGATATGATTTCAGGAATTGAAAAATGATTCTTTGAAGGACTTGGAAGCCAGGGGAAAAATCCCAAATTTTCTCTGACAGACCTTGATAATGACAACTTCAGGTTGGTTACATCATCAAAACTGCTGCTTATATTACTATGTGTAATGTGTTATAGATTTCATTATTCATTATTGGCTCCCATTGGAGAAATTTGGTTTATCACGGACAATAAAATAACTATTGGACATTGATAGCTTATCAGTTAGTAAATTCAAAACAATTTGTTGCACATTCCTTTTCTTTTTTAAATGTATAATTGCACACCTGCCTTAAAAAATAGTATAAAGTGCATAGTGTCCTGATACAGACTTATTGATGCTTGTATTCACACAGAGCTATTGGTGAAATTATAGCTGTAAGCCTTGCCCAAGGTGGCCCTGCTCCTGCTTTTTTTAAGGAGTGGTGTTACAATTTCCTCTGTACTGGAGAGGTGGACTTAAACTTTCTGTGTAAAGACGATGTGGCAGATCTGGAATCTTCCCTACTAATTAAAAGCGTGAGCCTGCTTAGCACTGCTTTATATACATTAGGTTGACCATCTTCAGCCTCACGTAACATTCTTAACATTTTCAGGTTGAAGATGCTGTTGATGCTGTTGGCCGAGGGAATAGTAAGCTGTGGATACACTTCCCAGATCCTTTCATTTTCTTTCATTCATTTTCTACCGCTTTGTCCCGTTAGGGGTCGCGGGTGACTGGAGCCTATCCCAGCAGCTTTGGGCCTGAGGCAGGGTACACCCTGGACAGTGGCCAGTTAGTCGCAGGGCTGACATTTAGACATAGACAATGACAGACAACCATTCACTCTCACATTCATTCACTAGGGACACTTTAGAGTTGCCAATTAACCTATACATGCATGTCTTTGGACGGTGGGAGGAAGCCGGAGAACCCGGAGAGAACCCACGGTAACACATGGAGGACATGCAGACTCCTCACAGAAAGACCGGAGTCGGCCGAGAATGTTTTGGGTCAGCCGGGTTTTGAACTCACGACCTTCTTGCTGTGAGGCAGGAGTGCTAACCACTCTGCCACGTGCACCCCTCTGCCACATGCACCCCTCACTTCCCAGATCAAGTTGGAAAATAAAAAAAGCATCATTCGGTAAGAAAGATAAATGTGTTTTTACGTTTCCATTTTTCTAAGTAATTAAGTTTTCTGTGATTTTCTTTTAAGTGGTATTGTTTTGCACTCTACAACAAGACTGATTCCAATACTGCAGCAACTAAGAAAAGGAATGGAACTTTATGGTCTTGTGAACCAGATGGCTGAAAATCCTGAAGCTTGTCACACCCTGTTTGTTCCTGGGACAATCACCAAAGTAAATATTAAATTATATAATCATAGGACTTGAAACCTGTGTCAGTTTACCAAGTAGCTTCTATAATGGTAGCACCAATAGTATAACTGTTACTATGTACATCTAATGTAATTGTACTTTAAGTACATACAGTGAGAGTAATTTAGCTAAATAAAATGAACATCCAGCATGTGTATGGGTATTGGCTATATGAAAATACAAATACATATTTACTTCACAGCCAGATGCTGATTTCATCATGATGAACTGCCAAACACAATACAGTGAAAAGGGGACATCTAGAGAAAGGACTGAGAGGAAGATTATAAACTTCCTGCAAGATTTCTTGGAGGAGCTTGAAATATCAGGTTAGATACCCTGAAGTACAATTTCCATTGAATAATTTGTTTAATATAAACGGTACATGTCCACGTAATTCATCTTTTTCTTGAGGATGTTCCCTTGCAGGTGTTGCCGCAACAATTCGTGTGCCTCCATTAGACCCTGTCCTCTGCATCCTCCCCTCTCACACCAACTAGCTTCATGTCCTCTTTCACTACATTTGTGAATCTCCTTTTTGGTCTCCCTCTAGGTCTCCTGCCTGGCAGCTCTAACTTCAACTCCCTCTACCTATATATTCACTCTAACTTATCTGCACATCTTAGTATGGCCTCTGTGACTCTAAAACATGACTCTAGCTGTCCCTCTTATGTACTTGTTCCTGATCCTGTCTATCCTCGTCACTCCCAAAGAGAACCTCAAAAGTTTCAGCTCTGCCTCCGTTTTTTTCCTCAGAGCCTCTGTCTCTTGATAATACATCATTGCTGATCTCACCACTGTCTTGAACCTTTCCTTTCATTCTAGTTTAAACTCTTTTGTCACACACATATCTGACACTCTTCTCCAGCTGTTCCAACCGGCTTGAACATGCTTCCTCCCTTCTTTTACACATTCTCCATAGTATCAACCTAACGTACTTAAAGTCCTGATCCTTTTTTTTACCTCTTCTCCGTCTTCCACTTGTGTCCCTCCCTCTCATTCGCACACAGGTGTCCTGACTAGCTGCGACTAACCTTCATACGTTTCCTTTCCATAGCAGAACTTTACAGATGTTCATCCACCTACTCTACGCCCTCACTACAGATGCAGACAATCTGCAGACCACTGTGCTACACTCATACATGCCCTGCACCACTCACTCTCTCATACTTCACTGCCACTCCAGACTTCCTAATTAAAACACCACAGCTCAATCTTATTTACCTTATATTTACTTAGTTACCTTTGATATACTGGTGATGATTATAATGCTGCAGATACTGTGTTAGTACTTGTGAAACATTACTTAAAATTGCTATTTAATTATTAAATAATTATTTTCATATATTGCAGAAGAGGAAACAGCAGCTGAAGAACAGTCTCTGACAGTCCAGAATGTCCTCCAGTGGATGACTGGGCAAGCCCACGTTCCATTGCTCCCTGATGAAAAAAGACACTTCCAAATAATATTCAGGTTTGACCATTAATGCAGGGAGCGTCTAGGAGATCACTCCATTTGCTACCCAGTTGTAAGTGCATGTACTTGTACTGTGACCTTTCCAGTACAGCATATGAACACCTACATGGAGTTCAGAAGACTTATGAGTGAAGCAGTTAGATATGGTGGTGAATTCCACAGAGTTTAACACAAATAACATTTGTTCTCTTATTGACATGTTCATAATGTTCATAACTCTGCATTTTCTAGGAAGATGTGGATGGATTCAATGTTAGAAATGTAAGCTGCTTAAGAATTATTTTGTGCAGAAAACTTGTTAAGTTTGATAATTTAAAGGGAACACTTCATGCTCACTGTTTTCATAAATAAACAGTTTGATATGCTGTCATGCATGTGTGTTTCTACTTTTCTGGATTCTTCCTTGCCTAGATATTTGTCTTTACTCCAGCTGTAAGGTAAACAGGTACTACAATTACAATACGCAGTGAAACATGCAATTTATAATTTATTTTACAAATACTCAAACATTCTATTTCTTTTGTGTCATTATGCTGACACCACACTCAAATATTGAATAAATAAGTCACGACCATGTGACTCAGAGTGTTGCAGTGGGTTGATTGTTCTGGTAATTTCTGCCACTGTGTCTTCATCCAGGGGGCATTCAATATTTGGAACCACAACTGTGCCATTTGAGTGCTCTTGATTGAATTGGAGTACTGCACTTTCCCAATCAATGGCTGGGTCCTGGAGGTCCTGAAAATTCAGAAAAATTACAATATTTAGGACTTAAGACAAGGTTTTCTCTTGGGTCATGCCTCTCAGCATCACCTAGCATAAATGTATTGACAAATATGACAAAGAGCTAAAAACTTCATTATTGCAGACTTTTCATTTCCTGGTTTTACATGTCAGTTCTTAGTCTTGTACCTGAAGATTCTCTCCATCATCCAGACCTTGAAGATGTCCCAAAGACCACAACTGTTCAGGGCTGAGCCCTTCCTCTGTTCGTAGAGGGTGATTATTCCACCCGCCCGTAAATGTTTGAAGGTCCGCTCGGAGCCGAGGGACAAAGACGTAGTGCACACCATAGAGGAGAGCAACATCTGTAATGTCCAGCAGGCCGTCCTCCTCCAGAGAATGTAGAATGTCATGGTATTTGCTAGTAACAGCAACCCAGACATCTCGCCATAGGCGTTCTATTCTACAACATCAAAATAAAATATTTAGATTATATTCAGAGTTATTAGACCTAAATAGAACACTGATTCTCAAACATTTCCTACCACGTATCACCTTAGAGAAGGTTTTGGCTTTAGAAGTACCATCTTTACAGCTACTTAAAATTAAGCCCAAGCCTGCACTTACCCAGATTTAAACCAATGAGCAAAACCAGGACTGTGCTTAGACTAAACCAGGTCTAAACCTGGCTCTTGACATCAGACCCAGGACAACCAGTAATAAAACAGTCCAAACAATAACACACCTCTGATTGTGAACACTTTTCCAGAGATAAAACTTCCTCTCCTGTTCCTGTGTGGCAAACATGAAACGTGCAATGTCGACATTTTCAACTCCCTGGTCTCCCCTAACTCTGAAATGAAAATATGGATGAACAATATTTAGTCTGCAGCAGCTGAAGAAAAATAACACTTGCCATTATATTTACAGGGCACAATACCTTGATGGTAAGCCATGATGCTGGATCGCTCCCTGAAAAAATGTAAAAGCTGTTCTTGCTTTGTTGTTGGTGGCTGCATCCAAATATAAGATCTGCAGTAAAAGATGAAGAGTCTGCTTTAATTTTTTCTAATAATTACCAGCCATATTCTCCATAATTTTTGGTTTTAGGACAAATGTCTTGAATACAATAGAATAACAAAATGTAAATCATACAAGGAAATAAAATAAACACACTAAAATGTACCTTTCTTGAGTAGCCATCCACACCACCAAAAATTATAATGTTGTATCTGTTAAAAGTGGGAGAAAAAAAAAAGTTTATGTAATGAGAAGTAATGTGAACATTTCTCATTTACCTCTGTATGTTAAATATCAAGTCTTTTTAAATAGATTTTTTATAACAAGCTAGCCTAGAGTCCTTTAAGTTATAGGCTAGCTTGATTAATCATAGCAAGCAGTAATTGTCAGTGCATTTTTTAATCTTGTTTTTAGCTCCTCTATCAGCGGTTCAATCAATTCTGGGGGCGCATAGTCCGCACACTCACATACTGTTTTTAGTTGTTCTTTTATTCTTTCTTCTTCTTTCTGTGTTTCCCAGTTTTTTTGTTTAGCATAATTTATTGATAATTTTTTTAGTCTTACCTTTACATTCTCCCACCAATGGGATATGTCTTTAATGAATTCCATCTCTTCACTCATTTTTTCTAGTTCTCTACTTACCTTTTTTATATACCTTTCGTCCTCTAATAGGCTGTTATTTAGACACCACCCTCCCCCATTTTTTACTTTATCTATGCTGATTTTAACTTTTAGCTTTGAGTGATCGCTAAACGCTCCCCACTCATATTTTACATCTTCACAATACTTAATCAAATTTGCTGACACCAGGCAAAAATCTATTCGAGACTGCTTTAGTATTCCATTTACTGTTTGTCTTCTGGAGTATTCTCTTTTGTTTTCATTTTGCCCTCTCCAGATGTCTGTTAGATTTGAGTTGCTAATATGTTTTAATAAAGCCAGTCTACCTTTGTCACTTCTGTATATGTTATTTTCCCCCAGATCAGCTTTTGTGAGTGAGGTATTGAAATCTCCACACATAAAGGTTTTATCGTTTACCCATTTGAAAGTATTATGGGGCGGCAGTAGCTCAGTGGTAGAGCGGCCGTCCTTCAACCGGAAGGTAGTAGGATCGATTCCCGCTCTCCCCACAGTTCATACTGTCGTTGTGTCCTTGGGCAAGACACTTAACCCACCTTGCCTCGTATGAATGTGTAAGAATGTTGAAGGTGATGGTCGGAGAGTCCGTAGGCGCGGAATGGCTGCCACGTCTCTGTCAGTCTGCCCCAGGGCAGCTGTGGCTACAGATGTAGCTTACTACCACCAGTGTGTGACTGTGGAGTGAATGAATAATTGATATGTAAAGCGTCCTTGAGCTCTGGAAAGGCGCTATAACAATTATTATTATTATTATTATTATTATTAAAAAAAGGTATTCTGTTGAGTCCAATGTTTGGTGCATAGCAGTTTATAATCCTGAAGGAAAAAGGCTCATCAAAGTCTATAACTAATACTCTTCCTTCTTTGTCTGTATGCACTAGCTGCGGTACTGATGGAAAATTTTCTTTTACAAAGACCGCTACGCCACAGGAATGCGCTGTGCCCATTGATGCCCACAGATGATTTTTTGAAATATTTTTGCAATAATCTATCCACTCTTGATCCCACCTCGTTTCTTGTATACACAAAATGTCCCAATCAGTGAGATTTAGCAAAGCATGGATATTGAATTTATTTCTTAAACCACCAGTATTGTATGACATAAGCTTAAATGTGGCCATTAATGTTATTAGTAGTGTGCTCAACATACCTTTTCTGATTTTTATTTAGACTTTTTCGTTGCTTTCTTGCCCTCCTGTTCACTGGATCTCTTTTTATTTTCTATACTGGTCTCCATTGGGGGGTCTGACATTTCCTCTGGGGATGTGACTTCGGGTGTTTGTTTTAGTTTTGACCTCATTTTTGCAGTGGTTGTTTTTATTTGCTCAGCTCTTGCTGTATTCACTGCTGGGTCCGGGCACGTGGAGAATGACCTTTCCACACTTCTTCCTGCCCTTATTCTTCTGTACACTTCGTCATTTGTCCATTCTAGTGCTCCACCGGGCTTGGCAGTCTGGTCTTTCTCATAGACCACCCGCTCCCGTTCGGGGGCAGGGCTCGGACTTTTTCCCAAGCCCATCCCCACCCCGGGTTCAGCCCTCATCATCCCGGCCTTAGGAGTGGGGTGCTTTAGAACCTCCTCCCCCCGAGCTAGAATGGGGTCTGTCTTGTTCCTGTCTAAGACCCCTTCTGCAACAGGCGCCTTTTTCAGAGTTTGTTTTACATCAGACCCCCCCCCAGCTTCTGAGAGTTCCTCATTTTCTGAAAATAGTAGGGCAAATACATCATCTACTTCTTCTCCCTCACTACAGCTTTCTATCTGTTGACACACACATTTGTTTTCATTTTGATTACATTGTACACATGCGTCTGCATGCGTTTATTTTCCCACATATTGTGCTAATAGCCTCCGGACTAGAACCAGCAGACTAAAGAACAGTTTCTTCCCCAGAGCTGTGTCTTTACTGAACTCTAACCCTTGCTGACCCCACACCTCTCACAGACTCCTCTCTCACCCCCCACCATGCCACTCCCCTCACAGACTCTCCTCTCACCCCCACCATCCCACTACCCTCATAGACTCTTCTACCCCCCCACCACCATCCCACTCCCCTCACAGACTCTCGTCTCATCCCCCACCATCCCACCATCCCCTGCACTACTGCACCTTTGCTACCAACTGTTTACATTCCACTGTTTGCACTACCTTAAATCTACTGCTTACCTTAAGCTAACATACAATTGTTTACACCTACCTGTAAAATTCTGTTCATAGTTAGAGACATCTGTATATCGTGTGTGTGTGTGTGTGTGTGTGTGTGTGTGTGTGTGTGTGTGTGTGTGTGTGTGTGTGTGTGTGCTTGTGTGTGAGTATGTGTGCTTGTGTGTGAGTATGTGTGTTGTGTGAGTGTATGTATGTGTACGTGTGCATGTAGAGTGTGTGTATGTGAGTGTGTGTATGTGTGAGTGTGTGTGTGTGTGTGTGTGTGTAGATGTGCAGTGTGAGACTGTGAGTATGCGAGTGATGTGAGTGTAGTGTGTGTGTTGTGTGTGAGTGTTATGGTGGTGTGTGTATGTGAGTGTGTGTATGTGTGTGTGTGTGTGTATGTGTGTGTGTATAGCTCTCCCGGTCTAATTCCCTGGGTATATGTGTGTATGTCAGTGTGTGTATGTGTGTATGGTTGTGTGTGTATGTGAGTATGGGAATGTCTGTGTGTACAGCTCTCCCGGTTTAATTCCCTGCGTGTATGTGTGTATGGTTGTGAGTGTATGTGTGTATGGTTGTGTGTGTATGTGTGTGTGTATGTGAGTGAGTGTGTGTATGTGTGCGCGATGCGATGTGTGTATCACATTACATTTAGAGTACATATCCACCTGTAAATGCTGTTTATAGAAAAGAGACACCTGTAATTATATTTATGGCACACACTCACCTTTTTATAGTAATAACCATCTGTATATTTATATTCATTGTACATATTACCTGTAAATCCTGTACATCTCCATATCCTGCACGTACGCAACCATTGTATATATCCTGCACTTTACTGCTATTGCACTTCTGGTTAGACCTAAACTGCATTTCGTTGCCTTGTACCTGTACTTGTGTAATGACAATAAAGTTGAATCTAATCTAATCTAATCTAATTGCTGTGATCAACCTCAGCGTGGGTATTTCTGCCTCTCCCTCTATCTCCACCAGAACAGTTAATTCCTTTTCAAATGCTCTGGTACCTTCGTTTTTCTTTGTAATTTCCATCCTTTCTTCCTTCTTCCTTTTCGTGTCTTCTACTGCTTTCAGAATCCTGCTCCCATCGTCATCTTGTAGACTGATTAGATCCACCGTCGTTTGCGCCATGCCGTTCTTGGATCAGAGGGAGAACACAAAATCGCTCCTCCACAGCAGGAGCGCTAGGAGGAGGAAATAAAAGCCTCTCCAACTCCAAAAAACTCAACTCAGAAGCACTATTTTAAGTCCAAATTCTCAAAACAAATCTTAAATTCAAAAAGTTTGCTTCGCTCACCTATGCCACCTGCTGCTCACTTCCTGTGGGCGTGGCCAGTACTGTAGATGTGGAGTACTGTAGATGTGCAGTAGAACAGATTGTAGACGTGCAGTAGAAAACTGTAGACGTGCAGTGTAACAGACTGAAAATATAGAATAGAACAGACTGTAGATTTGCAGTCGAATAGACTGTAGATGTGCAGTAGAACAGACTGTAGACGTGCAGTAGAACAGACTGCAAATGTGCAGTAGAAAAGACTGTAGATTTGCAGTTAAACACTCTAGATTTGCAGTAGAACAGACTGTAGATGTGCAGTAGAACACTGTAGATGTGCAGGAGAAAAGACTGTAGATTTTCAGTTAAACACTATAGATGTGCAGTAGAACAGACTGTATATGTGCAGTATAACAGTGTAGATGTGCAGTAGGACAGACTAAAGATGTGCAGTAGAACAGACTGTACATATACAGTAGAACACACTGTAGATGAGCAGTAGAACAGATTGTAGATGTGCAGTAGAACGTAGAACGGACTGTAGACATGCAGTAAAACAGAATGTATATTTGCAGTAGAACAATGTAGACGTGCAGTAGAACAGAATGTAGATTTGCAGTAGAACAATGTAGACGTGCAGTATAACAGACTGTATATGTGCAGTAGAAAGGACTGTAGACGTGCAGTAGAACAGACTGAAGATATAAAGTAGAACAGACTGTAGATGTGCATTAGTACAGACTGTAGACGTGCAGTAGAACAGACTGTAGATGTGCAGTAGAACACTGTAGATGTGCATTAGAACAGACTGTAGATGTGCAGTAGAACAGACTGTAGATGTGCAGTAGAACAGATTGTAGACGTGCAGTATAAAATTGTAGATGTGCAGTATAACACTGTGGATATGCAGTAGAATCGAGTGTAGATTTGCAGTAGAAAACTGTAGACGTGCAGTATAACAGACTGTAGATGTGCAGTAGAACACTGTGGATATGCAGTAGAATAGACTGTAGATTTGCAGTTAAACACTGTAGATGGGCCGTAGAACAGACTGTAGATGTGCAGTGGTACAGACTGTAGACGTGCAGTAGAACACTGTAGACGTGAAGTGGAACAGACTGTAGATGTATAGTAGAACAAACTGTTGATGTGCAGTAGAACACTGTAGATGTGCAGTAGAGAAGACTGTAGAAGTGCAGTAGAACAGACTGTATATGTGCAGTAGAACAGACTGTAGATATACAGTACAACAGACTGTACATATACAGTAGAACACACTGTAGAGGTGCAGTAGAACGTAGAACAGACTGTAGACATAGATTAGAACAGAATGTAGATGTGCAGTAGAACAATGTAGACGTGCAGTATAACAGACTGCAGAAGTGCAGTAGAACAGACTGTAGATGTGCAGTAGAACAGATTGTAGACGTGCAGTATAAAACTGTAGACGTGCAGTATAACAGACTGTAGATGTGCAGTAGAACACTGTAGATGTGCAGTCGAATAGACTGTAGATGTGCAGTAGAACAGACTGCAAATGTGCAGTAAAAAAGACTGTAGATTTGCAGTTAAACACTGTAGATGTGCAGTAGAACAGACTGCAAACGTGCAGTAGAACAGATTGTAGTTGTGTAATAGAACAGACTGCAGATGTGCAGTAGAAAAGACTGTAGATGTGCAGTACAACAAAATGTAAAAGTGCAGTAGAACAGGCTGTAGATGCGTAGTAGAACAGACTGCAGATGTGCTGTAGAAAAGACAGTAGATGTGCAGTACAACAGACTGTAGATGTGCAGTAGAACAGACTGCAAATGTGCAGTAAAAAAGACTGTAGATTTGCAGTTAAACACTGTAGATGTGCAGTAGAACAGACTGCAAACGTGCAGTAGAACAGATTGTAGTTGTGTAATAGAACAGACTGCAGATGTGCAGTAGAAAAGACTGTAGATGTGCAGTACAACAAAATGTAAAAGTGCAGTAGAACAGACTGTATATGTGCAGTAGAGAACTGTAGGCGTGCAGTAGAACAGACTGTAGATGTGCAGTAGAACACTGTGGATGTGCAGTAGAACAGACTGTAGATTTGCAGTAGAACACTGTAGATGTGCAGTAGAACAGACTGTAGATGTGCAGTAGAACAGACTGTAGATGTGCAGTCGAATAGACTGTAGATGTGCAGTAGAACAGACCCACAGTAGAACAGACTGCAGAGGTGCTGTTGAAAAGACTGTAGATTTGCAGTTAAACACTGTAGATGTGCAGTAGAACAGACTGTAAACGTGCAGTAGAACAGATTGTAGATGTGTAGTATAACAGACTGTAGATGTGCAGTAGAACACTGAAGACGTTTAGTAGACCACTGTAGACGTGCAAGTAGAACAGACTGTAGACATGCAGTAGAAAAGACTGTAGATGTGCAGTAGAACACTGTAGACGTGCAGTAGAACAGACTGTAGACGTGCAGTAGAACAGATTGTAGACGTGCAGTAGAAAACTGTAGACGTGCAGTTGAATAGACTGCAGATGTGCAGTAGAACAGACTGTAGACGTGCAGTAAAAAAGACTGCAGGTGTGCAGTAGAACAGATTGTAGATGTGTAGTAGAACAGACTGCAGATGTGCAGTAGAACAGACTGTAGACTTGCAGTAGAACAGAGTGTAGATATACAGTAGAACAGAGTGTAGATGTGCAGTAGAACAGATTGTAGACGTGCAGTAGAAAACTGTAGACGTGCAGTTGAATAGACTGCAGATGTGCAGTAGAACAGACTGTAGACGTGCAGTAATACAGACTGCAGGTGTGCAGTAGAACAGATTGTAGATGTGTAGTAGAACAGACTGCAGATGTGCAGTAGAAAAGACTGTAGATTTGCAGTTAAACACTGTAGGTGTGCAGTAGAACAGACTGTATAGGCGCAGTTGAACAGATTGTAGATGTGCAGTAGATAAGATTGTAGATGTGTAGTAGAACACACTGTAGATGTGCAGTAGAACATACTGTAGACGTGCAATAGAACAGATTGTAGATGTGTAGTAGAACACACTGTAGATGTGCAGTAGAACAGACTATAGATGTGCAGTAGAAAAGACTGTAGATGTGCAGTAGAGCACTATAGACGTGCAGTAGAACAGACTGTAGATGTGCTGTAGAACACTATAGATTTGCAGTAGAAAAGATTAAAGACGTGCAGTAGAACAGACTGCACATATACAGTAGAACACACTGTAGATGTGCAGTAGACCAGACTGTAGACGTGCAGTAGAACAGACTGTAGACATGCAGTAGAAAAGACTGTAGACGTGCAGTAGAACAGACTGTAGACGTGCAGTAGAACAGAGTGTAGATATACAGTAGAACAGAGTGTAGATGTGCAGTAGAACAGATTGTAGACGTGCAGTAGAAAACTGTAGACGTGCAGTTTAATAGACTGCATATGTGCAGTAGAAGAGACTGTAGACGTGCAGTTAAACAGACTGCAGGTGTGCAGTAGAACAGATTGTAGATGTGTAGTAGAACAGACTGCAGATGTGCTGTAGAAAAAACTGTAGATTTGCAGTTAAACACTGTAGATGTGCAGTAGAACAGACTGTATACGCGCAGTAGAACAGATTGTAGATGTGCAGTAGATAAGATTGTAGATGTGCAGTAGAACAGACTGCACATCTACAGTAGAACACACTGTAGATGTGCAGTAGACCAGACTGTAGACGTGCAGTAGAACAGAGTGTAGATGTGCAGTAGAACAGACTATAGACATGCAGTAGAAAAGACTGTAGATGTGCAGTAGAGCAGACTGTAGACGTGCAGTAGAACAGAGTGTAGACGTGCAGTAGAACAGACTGAAAATATACAATAGAACAGACTGTAGATGTGCTGTAGAAAAGAGTGTAGATATGCAGTAGAACAGACTGTAGATGTGCAGTAGAACACTGTAGATGTGAAGTAGAACAGACTGTAGATGTGCAGTAGAACAAACTGTTGATGTACAGAAGAACACTGTAGATGTGCAGTAGAAAAGACTGAAGAAGTGCAGTAGAACAGAATGTAGATGTGCAGTAGAACAGACTGTAGATGTGCAGTAGAACACTGTGGACGTGCTGTAGAACAGACTGTAGATATACAGTAGAACAGACTGTAGATGTGGCCCAGGTGAGGCTCGACCTCTTCTTCTTCTTCTGTCTAATGCCAGTTTAGACTTAAGCCGTGATCGGTGGCCCATGTGAGGCCCAATCTCTTCTTCTTCTTCTGTTTAATGCCAGTTTAGATTTAAGCCGTGATTGTTGGCCCATGTGAGGCTCGACCTCTTCTTATTCTCCTTCTGTTGAATGCCAGTTTAGACTTAAGCCGTTATCGGTGGCCCAAATGAGGCTCGACTTATTCTTCTTCTGTTTAATATCAGTTAGGACTTCAGCCGTTGACCGGTGGCAAAGGTCAAGCTCGACCTCTTCTTCTTTTGTTTAATGCCAGTTTAAACTTAAGCCGTGATCGGTGAACCAGGTCAGGCTCGACCTCTTCTTCTTCTGTTTAATGACAGTTTAGACTTAAGCCTTGATTGGTGGCCCAGGTGAGGCTTGACCTCTTCTGTTAAATCCAGTGTAGACAAAAGCCGTGATCGGTGGGCCAGGTGAGGCTCAACCTTTTCTTCTATTGTTTAAATCAAGTTAAGACTTAAGGCATGATTGGTGGCCCAGGTATTGCTCGACCTCTTCTTTTGTTTAATGCCAGTTTAGACTTAAGCGTGATCGGTGGCCCAGGTGAGGCTCGATCTCTTCTTCTTCTGTTTAATGCCAGTTTAGACTTAAGCCGTGATTGGTGGCCCAGGTGCGGCTCGACCTCTTTTTCTTCTGTTTAATGCCAGTTTAGACTTAAGCGGTGATCTGTGGCCCATGTGAGAATCGACCTCATCTTATTTGTCTTCTGTTTAATACCAGTTTAGACTTAAGCCGTGATCGGTGGCTGAGGTGTTGCTCGACGTCTTCTTCTTCTTCTGTTTAATGCCAGTTTAGACTTAAGCCGTGATCGGTGGCTGAGGTGAGCCTCGACCTCTTCTTCTTCTGTTTAATGCCAGTTTAGAATAAGCCGTGATCGGTGGCAGGTGAGGCTTGACTCTTCTTCTTCTTTTTAATGCCAGTTTAGACATAAGCCATGATCGGTGGCCCAGATGAGGCTCGACCACTTCTTCTTCTGTTCATTGCCAGTTTAGATTCAAGCCATGATCGGTGGCCCAGGTTAGGCACGACTTCTTCTTCATCTGTTTAATACCAGTTTAGACTTAAGCCGTGATCGGTGGCTGAGGTGAGGCTCGACCTCTTCTTCTTCTGTTTAATGCCAGTTTAGACTTAAGCCGTGATCGGTGGCCCAGGTGAGGCTCGACCTCTTCTTCTTCTGTTTAATGCCAGTTTAGACTTAAGCCGTGATCGGTGGCCTAGGTGAGGCTCGACCTCTTCTTCTTCTTTTTAATGTCAGTTTAGACTTAAGCCGTGGTGGGTGGCCCAGGTGAGGCTCGACCTCTTTTTCTTCTGTTTAATGCCAGTTTAGACTTAAGTTGTGATCGGTGGCCCAGGTGAGGCTCGACCTCTTCTTATTTTGTTTAATGCCAGTTTA
The DNA here is from genome assembly GCA_024416835.2 of Perccottus glenii. Classification (NCBI taxonomy): domain Eukaryota; kingdom Metazoa; phylum Chordata; class Actinopteri; order Gobiiformes; family Odontobutidae; genus Perccottus; species Perccottus glenii. The sequence goes on along the minus strand of CM044566.2, from coordinate 4,563,546 downwards.
AACTTAAGCCGTGATCGCTGGCCCATGTGAGGCCCGACCTCTTCTTATTCTTCTTCTGTTTAATGCCAGTTTAGACTTAAGCCGTGATCGCTGGCCAAGTTGAGGCTCAACCTCTTCTTCTTCTGTTGAATGCCAGTTTAAACACAAGCCGTAATAAGTGGCCCAGGTGAGGCCCGACCTCTTCTTCTTCTGTTTAATGCCAGTTTAGACTTAAGCCGTGATCGGTGGCCCAGGTAAGGCCCGACCTCTTCTTCTTCCTTTAAATGCTAGTTTAGACATAAGCCATGATCGGTGGCCCAGGTGAGGCCCAACCTCTACTTCTTCTTCTTCTGTTTAATGCCAGTTTAGATCTAAGCCTTGATCGTTGGCTTATGTGAGGCTCAACCTCTTCTTCTTTTGTTTAATGCCAGTTTAGACTTAAGCCGTGATCGGTGGCCCAGGTGAGGCTCGACCTCTTCTTCTTCTTCTTCTGTTTAATGCCAGTTTAGATCTAAGCCGTGATCATTGGCCCATGTGAGGCCCGACCTCTTCTTCTTCTGTTTAATGCTAGTTTAGACTTAAGCGTGATCGGTGGCAGAGTGAGGCTCGACCTCTTCTTCTTTTAAATGCCAGTTTAGACATAAGCCATGATCGGTGGCCCAGGTGAGGCCCAACCTCTTCTTCTTCTTCTTCTGTTTAATGCCAGTTTAGATCTAAGCCGTGATCGTTGGCCCATGTGAGGCCCGACCTCTTCTTCTTCTGTTTAATGCCAGTTTAGACTCAAGCCGTTATCGGTGGCCCAGGTGAGGCCCGTACTTTCTTATTCTTCTGTTAAAAGCCAGTTTAGACTTAAGCCGTGATCGGTAGCCCAGGTGATGATCGACCTCTTCTTTTTCTGTTTAATGCCAGTTTAGACTTAAGCCGTGATTGGTGGCCCAGGTGAGGCTCGACTTCTTCTTCTTCTATTTAATGTCACTTTAGACTTAAGTCATGATCGGTGGCCCAGGTGAGGCTCGACCTCTTCTTCTTCTGTTAAATGCCAGTTTAGACTCAAGCCGTTATTGTCGCCGCCTTCGGCTCTAGGTTCGTTGATCACCAAAAGAGTACCACAGAGAAACACGAGGGGACAGAGTTTCCAAATTTTAAAAGTCTGAATTTATTAAAAGTATGCAGGGTAAAAAAGAAACAAAACAAAACAATGATAAGAAGCCCAGTCTATAGGCTTTCAAGTCAATCCGCGAGTTATAGGGGAAAGCCCGGGGAAAACTGCGGGGAGAGCAGTCTTTTGGGGAGAGCAGTCTCTAAGTTGTAGGCCTCGGCCTCCCGTCCGCGCCGCGGGGCCGGCTTGGAGGAGTGCTGGCGCTCCCTCAGCGGTCTCAGTGGACTCCCAGGTCCCAATACGCCGCCACAGGGCTATAACACACACACAAAATGTCGGCTCAGCGACCACACAAATATATATATCCAATAGAACCGCACAGCATGCAATAAAATACGGGACACGTCCCTTCACTTAGCGTTTTAAAATGGCGTTGTACAGGTCCCTGGTTCCTTCCTGGTCCGCTTAGATACGGCCGGCCGCTCCTTAGGTCCTAATCCGGTCTCTTCTCCAAAGGGGGAAGATGGCGCTGTGGACAGGGGAAGGCGGTCTTAGGCATACAGTTAAAAACAGCTCAGATAGGTGTAACCTCCACACAGTTATGGGCACTTCCCTTTACTTAGCTGTATCTGAGCGTTGTATGCGGTGGATTCTTGCGGTTTCTCTGGCTTCCCGTTGCCTTCAGTTGGTTCAGCTTTCCGTGCTGCTCGATATCCTTTCTTCTGCCGTCCCTTCCTCTCTATCTCTGTCCGTTCTTCCGTTGCTGCTTCTCTCTGTTTTCTTCCGGGTTCTCTCTCCTTCCTGGTTTCCTCCTTCACTGTCTCTCCATTGGGCCTTTTAAGCCGGGTAGGGCCACATTCTATTGGCCTTCCCTGATTATTCCGGTGCGGTGGGCGTTCCCCATCACGAGGTTTCCCCCGTGCGTCACCAACATTTAAAGGGGCCGTGTGTTCACCCAGAACACATAAGATACTTGGTGGGGAGGAGTCGGGCACCCTGTGACATTTTCCCCCCACCTTTGTCCTTGGTCGTCCCGACCAACTAGGCTTGGTACCTTCGGGGCTGAGTACCAAGCGTGGTGCGCTGTGAGCGCCTTGGGGTGGAGGGGGCGCAGGAGGATCAGGTGGGACCTGCAGTGGTGCAGGTCTGGGTTGCCCCGCCGGAGGGGCCATCGGGGGGACAACGAGCCTGGGTAGCCAGAAGGTTGGCGGGGGGGGCTCCTCAGGCTGATCTGGCTGCGCAGCCGGCTCTCCTTCCTGTAACATAGTAAGGGGGCAAGAACGAAGGTTGTTACGGTGCACTGTGCGAGTTGGACCTTCCTTACCCTCTGGCCGAATGACGTAGACTGGGTGGTCTGTCCTGAGCTGGTGCACCACCACATATGGTTCGGGCCCCCATCTTGCGGCCAGTTTACCCCGCTCTCTCCTGCGGAAGTTCCGTATGAGTACCCGTTCGCCTGGGAGCAGGGGGGCGAGTCGAGCACGGTTGTTGTATCGGGCCTGGTCCCGGTCCTGGCATCGCTGGATCCGTTCGGCGGCCATCCGGTATGCGTGGTTCAGGGCCCGTTGATGGTGTTTGACCCATCCGTCCAGGCCCTGCCTCTCGAGGGGGGGTCCCAATTGAGCCACCCAATCAACTGGCAACCGTGCGTGTCTGCCAAATACGATATAGTGTGGGGTCAGGCCAGTGCTGTGGTGGGCAGTGTTGTTATAGGCCTGGATTAGGGCGGGTAGCTTGTCTGGCCACTGTCTCTGTTCCGAATCAGTCAAGGAATTCAACAGTTGCAGCAGGGTTTGGTTAAACCGCTCGCACGCTCCGTTCCCTTGGGGGTGGTAGGCGGTAGTCCGGTCCTTTCTGCTACCGTACAGCTGGCAGAGCTGCTTCATCAGGGATGATTCAAAGGCCGCGCCCCGGTCCGACAGGATCCTCTCAGGACAGCCAAAGGTGAGGATCAAATGCCGGTATAGGGCCTTAGCGGTGGTCTCTGCGGATTGGTCCCTCGTGGGCACTGCGAAGGCATATTTCGAAAATAAGTCAGTCATAACAAGGATGTACTGGTAGTAGTCTCCTGGCCTCCCCAGGGAGAGGTAGTCGACTCCCACCAGTTCAAACGGGTAGGATGTGTGGATGGGCATCAGCGGTGCTCTGCCGTCGGGGCCGGCCTTATGGCGGACGCAGTGGAGACAGCCCCTACTCCACTCTTCACCATCTTTGTCCATCCCGGGCCAGTAGCAGCGCTGCTTCAGGGCGTTTGCGGTCCGGTCTCGACTGGGGTGACCCATCCCTTCGTGATAGGCCTTCCAGACCCGCTGGGTCTCCTGCTTGGGTACGATGGTCTGCAAGATCTTCAGCCCCGTCCCCGGTTCGTCCCACCGCCTCTTCAGGATGCCCCCTTCCAGCTCCATTCTGTCCCACTCCCTCAGCAGCGCTTTCAGGTATAAAGAGTCCCCTTCACGTACCTCTGGTCGGGGCCTCCGTTGTTCCTTCCGTTGTCGGAGGTAGTGTAGGTCGGGGTCCGTCCCCTGGCGTTGCTCCCACGGGGCCTCGTCCCCCGCTGTTACCTGCAAGGCTCGCGTCGGGCCCCCGTCCACTTCAGGCAGTCTAGACAGGGCGTCCGCATTCCTGTTCTGAGTCCCAGGTCGATACTTCACCGTGTATTTAAAGTTAGCCAACTGGGCCACCCACCTCTGTTCCACGGCTCCCAATCGGGCTGTATCCAGATGCACCAGGGGGTTGTTGTCGGTGAAGGCGGTGAATTCGGCCCCATACAGGTAGTCTTTAAACTTCTCGGTAACCGCCCATTTCAGGGCCAACAGCTCCAGTTTAAAGGAGCTATAGTTCTGGTCGTTCCTCTCAGCCGGCTGGAGACTGCGACTCGCGTAGGCCACGACCCGCTCCTGGCCATCTTGTACCTGGGCCAGCACCGCCCCTAAACCCTCCAGGCTGGCATCTGTGTAGAGACGGAAGGGTATAGTGAAGTCGGCATACGCCAAGACCGGCGCATTCACCAATGCCTCCTTCAGGTGGTCGAAGGCCCGTTGACATGCTGGGGACCAGGTGATGGGGACTGGCTTCCCTTGGGCGGTGCCGTGAGTCAATGCATGTAAAGGTGAAGCAATTTTTGAAAATCCGGCTATGAACCGCCGATAGTACCCGGCAAATCCGAGGAACGATCTCACCTGCTTCACCGTCTGGGGTACCGGCCAGTCCTTTACTTTTTTTTTTTTTTTTTTTTTATTATTTACAAAAAATACTTATGTACATAAATTTAAACATTTAAACCAAAACAGAACCAAACTTATTTTCATTTTTTTTGTTTCCCAAAACACCAGTCCCACAACAGAAACAACTGCAACATTTTACCTAAAATAAACACCTTTTTAGAAAAAACATTTTAAATAATAATCACTAGCATAGGTAGCTCCACAAAACACCAATGTCCATAATAATAAACAAATCATTTTGAATGGGTAAGAAAATTCAAATTGTATTGTGGTCCAAAAAAGTTTTTGTGAACAAATCCTTCGACTTTCTTGCCATTAAGTCCATGTGTACCTTTATAAGTCTTTTAAAAAAGTTCCATCTTGATATGTTTTTCTGTTCATAGATCATCCGATTTCTGCTTATCCATATAACATGTCTGGCTATTGTTAGAATATAGTTCTTACCTGGTTATTGACAGTGTTGTCATGCCTGCTGTTTGGCCGGATTCCCAGGACCAGTAATCCTGATAGCTGTTCATTCTCCTCCAAAACCTTTGGTGCGGGGAGCCACAGGTGACATCTGCTTTTGAGTAGATTTAGTATCTGGGACCAGAAGACTGCGACGACATTGCACTTTAGCATCAGATGTTCTAGATTTTCTGGTGCGCCTTCACAAATAGGACAAGTCCCGCCGTACTTCTCCGGGTGTATCTTTTGCAGAATGATGCATGTGTAAATCAGTCTGTGTTTTATTTTGAAATCACTATTGCTTATCGTGGGTGCGGTATAACAATTGAATATGTTGGCCCAGATGGATGCAATGTTCAGTGTGGGGTATGTTAATGACCATTTATATTCGGCGCTGGGCCTTCTTACTATGCATTCTAGTAGCATTTTGTAAAAAAAAATTGTACTGAGATCAGTTATTTTTTTCTGCGTTCCATTCTCTAATTTTACTATGAAATTCAAACACTTACCTTTTCCCATTGTTCTGTGTTTGAAGAGATTTCCCCATTTTTCTGTTATAACTTCCACCATTCTGTTCACAATCATTTTCACATAACTTCTATACCTTACCATTTTTGCGACAAATTTTTGTTTTAATGCCTCATGATCCACTTTACCTGTTCTATTCATTAGCTCACCTATTCTCACTACTCCAATGCTCTCTAACACTCCGCTTACCATACACTGACACTTACCTTTTTCTGTCTTGAACAAATCCGGGTTGTGTCTCAGGGGGAAGCTTAATAGCTGCCCCAACGATACCGGGTCTGCTCTCACTCTGGGCCTCATTAATTTCCATGCCTCTAATATTTCTTTTTCAAAAATTCCAGTATGTGTTGGGCTGACCTGAGGTAGGATTTGACATTTAAAACACCACATTGCCCTCCCTTACTTATCCACCCTGTCATGAAATCTTTCCAGACTGCTGTGATGTCTGGATTTAGGAATTTCTTAATTATTTTTAACCTTAATGCATGTTTTTTTGTCATAATATCTATTAGTTTTAACCCTCCATCTTTAAGATCTGCTATTAGCGTCCTGTGTGCAATTAGGCCTTTTTCTCTTCTCCACAAAAAGTTACTTATTATTAAGTTTAGTTCAGTAAGTACTTCTTTTGGTAATTCTATAACACATAAGGCATGCGTGATCATGGAAACACACAAGGCATTTACCACTATCACTTTTCCTTTTAGGGTTAAATTCCTCATTTGCCACATCTGTAAGATTTTTTAAACTTGTCCACCAGTGTTTTCCACACAATTTCTGCACATTTGTTTTCATCTCCCCCTATATATACCCCCAAAACTTTTAAAGGCCCCTCCATTATGTTAAAATTCCAGTTATTTTTGTTAAAATCTATTTTGCTACAGTTCATTAAATTTGATTTTGTCCAGTTTACTCTTGCACCTGAGGCTGCACAGTAAATTTTTATATCATGCATTGCTGCTTCCAGGCTCTTTTCATCTTTTAAGAACAGGTTTGTATCATCTGCATATTGTTGTATTTTTGTCTCTCTTCCTGTCGGGGAGAGGACTCCTTTAATTTCACTATTTCTGTTTATTAAAATTGCAAGTGGTTCTGCTGCTATACTATACAATAGGGAAGACAAAGGACATCCTTGCCTGATTGATCTATTTAGTTTTATTTTATTTGGGAATTTGCCATTTACTTTTATAGTGCTGTGTGCAGCTGAATACATAACAGCCATCCTATGAAATTTTCTCCCAATCCAAATTTTCTTAAAACTTTCCATAAGAAATTGTGCTCCACTCTGTCGAAGGCTTTATTAAAATCAAGGCTTAAAAACACTCCCGTTCTTTTATCTCTTCTGTCAAATATTTTGTGGATAAGATTATATCCGTTATATCTCTTCCTGGTATGCCGTAAGCCTGTCCTTCATTTATTATATTCTCTATTACTTTTTTTAACCTTCCCGCTAGAATTTTGGCTAGTATTTTATAATCACTATTTAAAAGACTGATTGGTCTGTAATTTTCAATTTTTTCCCTATCTCCTTTTTTTAATATTAGAGTGATGACACTATGACTCATCGAACTTGGCAATCTGTTGGTTCTTTCTATATTTGAATAAAGCAATGATAAAATAGGTGCTATTTGTGTCTTGAACTTTTTGTAGAACTCACCTGTTAGACCGTCGGACCCAGGTGTTTTGTTTTTACAATAGCTTTCTTTATCTCTTCCAGTTCAATGGGCTCCTCACTCTTCCTTTTATCTTCTGGACTGATTGTTGCTGTTAAAATCTCTGTTGCCTTCTCCATTTCAGTCTCTGTACAGTGCACACTAGAAAAAAGTTCTGTGTAAAACTCTTCTACAATTTTTAATATTTCATTTGTTTCACTTACCGTCATCCCTTTGCTGTTTTTCAGACTGCCTATATGCTTTTTTGTCTTGTTTTTTCCAGGCTTAGAAAGTAGGCCGTCGACCTTTCACCCTCCGTTATTTCTTTTACCCTTGCCCTTGCTCCTTTGCATTTTGTTATTTCTATATTTTTTAATCTTGTTTTTAGCTCCTCTATCAGCGGTTCAATCAATTCTGGGGGTGCATAGTCCGCACACTCACATACTGTTTTTAGTTGTTCTTTTATTCTTTCTTCTTCTTTCTGTGTTTCCCAGTTTTTTTGTTTAGCATAATTTATTGATAATTTTTTTAGTCTTACCTTTACATTCTCCCACCAATGGGATATGTCTTTAATGAATTCCATCTCTTCACTCATTTTTTCTAGTTCTCTACTTACCTTTTTTATATACCTTTCGTCCTCTAATAGGCTGTTATTTAGACACCACCCTCCCCCATTTCTTTTTACTTTATCTATGCTGATTTTAACTTTTAGCTTTGAGTGATCGCTAAACGCTCCCCACTCATATTTTACATCTTCACAATACTTAATCAAATTTTTTGACACCAGGCAAAAATCTATTCGAGACTGCTTTAGTATTCCATTTACTGTTTGTCTTCTGGAGTATTCTCTTTTGTTTTCATTTTGCCCTCTCCAGATGTCTGTTAGATTTGAGTTGCTAATATGTTTTAATAAAGCCAGTCTACCTTTGTCACTTCTGTATATGTTATTTTCCCCCAGATCAGCTTTTGTGAGTGAGGTATTGAAATCTCCACACATAAAGGTTTTATCGTTTACCCATTTGAAAGTATTATTAAAAAAAGGTATTCTGTTGAGTCCAATGTTTGGTGCATAGCAGTTTATAATCCTGAAGGAAAAAGGCTCATCAAAGTCTATAACTAATACTCTTCCTTCTTTGTCTGTATGCACTAGCTGCGGTACTGATGGAAAATTTTCTTTTACAAAGACCGCTACGCCACAGGAATGCGATTTTTTGAAATATTTTTGCAATAATCTATCCACTCTTGATCCCACCTCGTTTCTTGTATACACAAAATGTCCCAATCAGTGAGATTTAGCAAAGCATGGATATTGAATTTATTTCTTAAACCACCAGTATTGTATGACATAAGCTTAAATGTGGCCATTAATGTTATTAGTAGTGTGCTCAACATACCTTTTCTGATTTTTATTTAGACTTTTTCGTTGCTTTCTTGCCCTCCTGTTCACTGGATCTCTTTTTATTTTCTATACTGGTCTCCATTGGGGGGTCTGACATTTCCTCTGGGGATGTGACTTCGGGTGTTTGTTTTAGTTTTGACCTCATTTTTGCAGTGGTTGTTTTTATTTGCTCAGCTCTTGCTGTATTCACTGCTGGTCCGGGCACGTGGAGAATGACCTTTCCACACTTCTTCCTGCCCTTATTCTTCTGAACACTTCGTCATTTGTCCATTCTAGTGCTCCACCGGGCTTGGCAGTCTGGTCTTTCTCATAGACCACCCGCTCCCGTTCGGGGGCAGGGCTCGGACTTTTTCCCAAGCCCATCCCCACCCCGGGTTCAGCCCTCATCATCCCGGCCTTAGGAGTGGGGTGCTTTAGAACCTCCTCCCCCCGAGCTAGAATGGGGTCTGTCTTGTTCCTGTCTAAGACCCCTTCTGCAACAGGCGCCTTTTTCAGAGTTTGTTTTACACCAGCTTCTGAGAGTTCCTCATTTTCTGAAAATAGTAGGGCAAATACATCATCTACTTCTTCTCCCTCACTACAGCTTTCTATCTGTTGACACACACATTTGTTTTCATTTTGATTACATTGTGCACATGCGTCTGCATGCGTTTATTTTCCCACATATTGCGCTAATTGCTGTGATCAACCTCAGCGTGGGTATTTCTGCCTCTCCCTCTATCTCCACCAGCACAGTTAATTCCTTTTCAAATGCTCTGGTACCTTCGTTTTTCTTTGTAATTTCCATCCTTTCTTCCTTCTTCCTTTTCGTGTCTTCTACTGCTTTCAGAATCCTGCTCCCATCGTCATCTTGTAGACTGATTAGATCCACCGTCGTTTACGCCATGCCGTTCTTGGATCAGAGGGAGAACACAAAATCGCTCCTCCACAGCAGGAGCGCTGGGAGGAGGAAATAAAAGCCTCTCCAACTCCAAAAAACTCAACTCAGAAGCACTATTTTAAGTCCAAATTCTCAAAACAAATCTTAAATTCAAAAAGTTTGCTTCGCTCACCGCGTCTGCTATGCCACCTGCTGCTCACTTCCTGTGGGCGTGGCCAGTAGCACAGACTGTAGATGTGGAGTAGAACAGACTGTAGATGTGCAGTAGAACAGATTGTAGACGTGCAGTAGAAAACTGTAGACGTGCAGTATAACAGACTGAAAATATAGAATAGAACAGACTGTAGATTTGCAGTCGAATAGACTGTAGATGTGCAGTAGAACAGACTGTAGACGTGCAGTAGAACAGACTGCAAATGTGCAGTAGAAAAGACTGTAGATTTGCAGTTAAACACTCTAGATTTGCAGTAGAACAGACTGTAGATGTGCAGTAGAACACTGTAGATGTGCAGGAAAAAAGACTGTAGATTTTCAGTTAAACACTATAGATGTGCAGTAGAACAGACTGTATATGTGCAGTATAACAGTGTAGATGTGCAGTAGGACAGACTAAAGATGTGCAGTAGAACAGACTGTACATATACAGTAGAACACACTGTAGATGAGCAGTAGAACAGATTGTAGATGTGCAGTAGAACGTAGAACGGACTGTAGACATGCAGTAAAACAGAATGTATATTTGCAGTAGAACAATGTAGACGTGCAGTAGAACAGAATGTAGATTTGCAGTAGAACAATGTAGACGTGCAGTATAACAGACTGTATATGTGCAGTAAAAAGGACTGTAGACGTGCAGTAGAACAGACTGAAGATATAAAGTAGAACAGACTGTAGATGTGCATTAGTACAGACTGTAGACGTGCAGTAGAACAGACTGTAGATGTGCAGTAGAACACTGTGGATATGCAGTAGAACAGACTGTAGATTTGCAGTAGAACACTGTAGATGTGCATTAGAACAGACTGTAGATGTGCAGTAGAACAGACTGTAGATGTGCAGTAGAACAGATTGTAGACGTGCAGTATAAAATTGTAGATGTGCAGTATAACACTGTGGATATGCAGTAGAATCGAGTGTAGATTTGCAGTAGAAAACTGTAGACGTGCAGTATAACAGACTGTAGATGTGCAGTAGAACACTGTGGATATGCAGTAGAATAGACTGTAGATTTGCAGTTAAACACTGTAGATGTGCCGTAGAACAGACTGTAGATGTGCAGTGGTACAGACTGTAGACGTGCAGTAGAACACTGTAGACGTGAAGTGGAACAGACTGTAGATGTATAGTAGAACAAACTGATGATGTGCAGTAGAACACTGTAGATGTGCAGTAGAACAGACTGTAGATATACAGTACAACAGACTGTACATATACAGTAGAACACACTGTAGAGGTGCAGTAGAACGTAGAACAGACTGTAGACATAGATTAGAACAGAATGTAGATGTGCAGTAGAACAATGTAGACGTGCAGTATAACAGACTGTATATGTGCAGTAGAAAAGAGTGTAGATATACAGTAGAACATACTGAAGATATACAGTAGAACAGACTGTAGATGTGCAGTGGTACAGACTGTAGACGTGCAGTAGAACAGACTGTAGATGTGCAGTAGAACACTAGACGTGCAATAGAACAGACGGTAGATATACAGTACAACAGACTGAGTATATATGGTAAAACAGATTGTAAATTTGCAGTAAAACACTGTAGATGTGTAGTAGAACAGACTAAAGACGTGCAGTAGAACATACTGCAGATATACAGTAGAACAGACTGTAGATATAAAGTATAACAGACTGAAGATGTGCAGTAGAACACTGTGGATGTGCAGTAGAATAGACTGTAGATGTGCCATATAGAGATGTAATTGTGCAGTAGAATAGACTGTATATGTGCAGTATAACAGTGTAGATGTGCAGTAGGACAGACTAAAGATGTGCAGTAGAACAGACTGTACATATACAGTAGAACACACTGTAGATGAGCAGTAGAACAGATTGTAGATGTGCAGTAGAACGTAGAACGGACTGTAGACATGCAGTAAAACAGAATGTATATTTGCAGTAGAACAATGTAGACGTGCAGTAGAACAGAATGTAGATTTGCAGTAGAACAATGTAGACGTGCAGTATAACAGACTGTATATGTGCAGTAAAAAGGACTGTAGACGTGCAGTAGAACAGACTGAAGATATAAAGTAGAACAGACTGTAGATGTGCATTAGTACAGACTGTAGACGTGCAGTAGAACAGACTGTAGATGTGCAGTAGAACACTGTAGATGTGCAGTAGAACAGACTGTAGATTTGCAGTAGAACACTGTAGATGTGCAGTAGAACAGACTGTAGATGTGCAGTAGAACAGACTGTAGATGTGCAGTAGAACAGATTGTAGACGTGCAGTATAAAATTGTAGATGTGCAGTATAACACTGTGGATATGCAGTAGAATAGACTGTGGATGTGCAGTAGAAAACTGTAGACGTGCAGTATAACAGACTGTAGATGTGCAGTAGAACACTGTGGATATGCAGTAGAATAGACTGTAGATGTGCAGTTAAACACTGTAGATGTGCCGTAGAACAGACTGTACTGTAGATGCAGTAGATGTAGACGTGCAGTAGAACAGACTGTAGATGTGCAGTAGAACACTGTGGATGTGCAGTAGAACAGACTGTAGATAGATTGCAGTACAACAGACTGTAGATGCAGTAGAACAGACTGTACATATGCAGTAGAACAGACTGTAGAGGTGCAGTAGAACAGACTGTAGATGTGCAGATTAGAACAGAATGTAGATGTGCAGTAGAACAACTGTAGATGTGCAGTATAACAGACTGTATATGTGCAGTAGAACAGAGTGTAGATATACAGTAGAACATACTGAAAATATACAATAGAACAGACTGTAGATGTGCAGTAGTACAGACTGTAGACGTGCAGTAGAACAGACTGTAGATGTGCAGTAGAACAAGACGTGCAATAGAACAGGCGGTAGATATGCAGTACAACAGACTGAGTATATATGGTAAAACAGATTGTAAATTTGCAGTAAAACACTGTAGATGTGTAGTAGAACAGACTAAAGACGTGCAGTAGAACAGACTGTAGATGTGCAGTAGAACAGACTGTAGATATAAAGTATAGAACAGACTGTAGATGTGCAGTAGAACACTGTAGATGTGCAGTAGAATAGGATGTAATTGTGCAGTAGAATAGACTGTAGATGTGCATTAGAACAGACTGTAGATATGAAGTAGAACACTGTAAATGTGCAGTAGAACAAACTGTTGATGTGTAGTAGAACACTGTAGATGTGCAGTAGAAAAGACTGTAGAAGTGCAGTAGAACAGAATGTAGATATACAGTACAGCAGACCGAATATATACTCTAGAACAGACCGTAGATGTGCAGAAGAACAGACTGTAGACGTGCAGTAGAATAGACTGTAGATGTGCAGTAGAGCACTGTAGATGTGCAGTAGAACAGACTGTAGACGTGCAGTAGAACAGACTGTAGATGTGCAGTAGAACAGACTGTAGATGTGCAGTAGAACAGACTGTAGATGTGCAGTAGAATAGACTGTAGATGTGCAGTAGAACAGACTGTAGATGTGCAGTAGAACAGACTGTAGATGTGCAGTAGAACAGACTGTAGATGCAGTAGAACAAACTGTAGATGTGCAGTAGTAGAACACTGTAGATGTGCAGTAGAACAGACTGTAGAAGTGCAGTAGAACAGATATATACTCTAGAACAGACCGTGAGATGTGCAGTAGAACAGACTGTAGATGTGCAGTAGAATAGACTGTAGAAGTGCAGTAGAGCACTGTAGACGTGCAGTAGAACAGACTGTAGACGTGCAGTAGAACAGACTGTAGATGTGCAGTAGAGCAGACTGTAGTTGTGCAGTAGAACACTGTAGATGTGCCGTAGAAAGATGTAATTGTGCAGTAGAATAGACTGTAGATGTGTAGAACAGACTGTAGATGTGAACAGTAGAACAGACTGTAAATGTGCAGTAGAACAGACTGTAGATGTGCAGTAGAACACTGTAGACGTGCAGTAGAACAGACTGTAGATGTGCAGTAGAACAGATATACAGTAGAACAGACTGTAGATGTGCCGTAGAACAGACTGTAGATGTGCAGTAGAACAGACTGTAGATGTGCAGTAGAACACTGTAGATGCAGTAGAACAGACTGTAGATGTGCAGTAGAACAGACTGTAGACATGCAGTAGAACAGACTGTAGATGTGCAGTAGAACAGACTGTAGACGTGCAGTAGAACAGACTGTAGATGTGCAGTAGAACAGACTGTAGACGTGCAGTAGAACAGACTGTAGATATGCAGTAGAACAGACTGTAGATGTGCAGTAGAACAGACTGTAGATATGCAGTTAAACACTGTAGATGTGCAGTAAAACAGACTGTATACGTGCAGTAAAACAGACTGTATACGTGCAGTAAAACAGATTGTAGATGTGCAGTAGAACATATTGTTGATGTGTAGTAAAACAAACTAGAAATGTGCAGTAGAAAAGACTGTAGATTTTCAGTTAAACACTGTAGATGTGCAGTAGAACAGACTGTGGACGTGCAGTAAAACAGATTGTAGATGTGCAGTAAAACACTGTAGATGTGCAGTAGAAAAGACTGTAGATGTGCAGTAGAACAGACAGTAGATATACAGTACAACAGACTAAAGATATACAGTAGAATAGACTGTAGATATGCAGTAGAACAGTCTGTAGATGTGCAGTAGAACAGACTGTAGATGTGCAGTAGAACAGACTGTAGATGTGCAGTAGAGAGATGTAGATAGTGCAGTAGAATAGACTGTAGACATGTGCAGTAGAACAGACTGTAGATGTGCAGTAGAAGACTGTAGATGCAGTAACAGAAAGAGTGTAGATGTGCAGTAGAACAGACTGTAGATATACAGTAAGTAGAACAGACTGTAGACCTGCAGTAGAACAGACTGCATAGATGTGCAGTAGAACAGACTGTAGATGTGCAGTAGAACAGACTGTAGATGTGCAGTAGAACACTGTAGATGTGTAGTAGAACAGACTATAGACGTGCATTAAAACAGACTGTAGATGTGCAGAACATACTGTAGATGTGCAGTAGAACAGACTGTAGATGTGCAGTAGAACACTGTGGATGTGCAGTAGAACAGACTGTAGATTTGCAGTAGAAAAGACTTTTAAACATACAGTAGAATAGATTGTAGATGTTAGAATAGACTGTAGATGTGCAGTAGAACAGACTGTAGATGTGCAGTAGAACAGACTGTAGATGTGCAGTAGAACAGACTGTAGATGTGCAGTAGAACAGACTGTAGATGTGCAGTAGAACAGACTGTAGATGTGCAGTAGAACAGACTGTAGATGCAGTAGAACAGACTGTAGATGTGCAGTAGAACAATGTAGACGTGCAGTAGAACAGACTGTAGATATATACAGTGCAGTAGAAAAGACTGTAGATTTGCAGTTAAATACTGTAGATGTGCAGTAGAACAGACTGTTGATGTGCAGTAGAAAGGACTGAAGATATACAGTAGAACAGACTGTAGACGTGCAGTAAAACAGTTTGTAGACGTGCATTAGAACAGACTGTATATGTGTAGTAGAGCACTGTAGACGTGCAGTAGAACATTGTAGACGTGAAGTAGAAAAGACTGTAGACGTGCAGTAGAGACTGTAGATTGTGCAGTAGAATAGAACAGACCGTCGATGTACAGTAGAAAAGACTGTAGATGTGCAGCACAACAAAATGTAGAAGTGCAGTAGAGCTCTGTAGACGTGCAGTAGAACAGACTATAGATGTGCAGTAGAACACTGTGGATGTGCAGTAGAACAGACTGTAAATTTGCAGTAGAACACTGTAGATATGCAGAAGAACAGACCGTCGATGTACAGTAGAAAAGACTGTAGATGTGCAGCACAACAAAATGTAGAAGTGCAGTAGAGCTCTGTAGACGTGCAGTAGAACAGACTATAGATGTGCAGTAGAACACTGTGGATGTGCAGTAGAACAGACTGTAAATTTGCAGTAGAACACTGTAGATATGCAGAAGAACAGACTGTAGATGTGCAGTAGAAGAGACTGTAGATGTGCAGTCGAATAGACTGTAGATGTGCAGTAGAACAGACTGTAGACCTGCAGTAGAACAGACTGTAGATGTGCAGTTGAACACTGAAGACGTTCAGTAGAACACTGTAGACGTGCAGTAGAACAGAATGTAGATGTGCAGTAGAACAATGTAGACGTTCAGTAGAACAGACTGTGGATGTGCAGTAAAACAGACTGTATACGTGCAGTAGAACAGATTGTAGATGTGCAGTAGAACATATTGTAGATGTTTAGTAAAACAAACTGGAAATGTGCAGTAGAACATATTGTAGATGTGCAGTAGAACAGACTGTAGACCTGCAGTTAAACACTGTAGATGTGCAGTAGAACAGACTGTTAATGTGCAGTAGAACAAACTGTAGATGTGCAGTAGAACACTGTGGATATGCAGTAGTACAGACTGTAGATTTGCAGTAGAACACTGTAGATGTGCAGTAGAACAGACTAAAGACGTGCAGTAGAACAAACTGTAGATATACAGTAGAACAGACTCTAGATGTGCAGTAGAACAGACTGTAGATGTGCAGTAGAACAGATTGTAGACGAGCAGTAGAAAACTGTAGTTTTTCAGTATAACAGACTGTAGATGTGCAGTAGAACACTGTGGATGTGCAGTAGAATAGACTGTAGATGTGCAGTAGAACAGACTGTAGACGTGCTGTACAAAAGTCTGCAGATGTGCAGTAGAAAAGACTGTAGATTTACAGTTAAAAACTGTAGATGTGCAGTAGAACAGACTGTAGATTTGCAGTAGAACACTGTAGATATGCAGTAGAACAAACTGTGGATGTGCAGTAGAACAGACTGTAGATGTGCAGTCAAATAGACAATGGATGTGCAGTAGAACAGACTGTAGACCTGCAGTAGAACAGACTGCAGAGGTGCAGTAGAAAAGACTGTAGATGTGCAGTAGAATCGAGTGTAGATATACTGTATAACAGACTGAAGATATACAGTAGAACAGACTGTAGATGTGCAGTAGAACAGACTGTAGACGTGCAGTAGAACAGACTGTAGATATACAGTACAACAGACTGAAGATATACAGTAGAACAGACTGTAGACGTGCAGTAGAACAGACTGTGGTCGTGCAGTAGAACAGACAGTATATGTGCAGTAGAGCACTGTAGACGTGCAGTAGAACAGACTGTAGATGTGCAGTAGAACACTGTAGATGTGCAGTAGAACAGACTGTAGATTTGCAGTAGAACACTGTAGATGTGCAGTAGAACAGACTGTATACGTGCAGTAAAACAGATTGTAGATGTGCAGTAGAACATATTGTAGATGTGCAGTAGAACACTGTGGATGTGCAGTAGAACAGACTGTAGATGTGCAGTAGAACAGACTGTAGACGTGCAGTAGAACAGACTGCAGATGTGCAGTTGAAAAGACTGTAGATGTGCAGTAGAACACTGTGGATATGCAGTAGAACAGACTGTAGATGTGCAGTAGAACAGACTGTAGACGTGCAGTAGAACAGACTGTAGATGTGCAGTAGAACACTGTGGATATGCAGTAGAATAGACTGTAGAAGTGCAGTAGTACAGACTGTAGATGTGCAGTAGAAAAGACTGTAGATTTGCAGTTAAACACTGTAGATGTGCCGTAGAACAGACTGTAGATGTGCAGTAGAACAGACTGTAGACGTGCAGTAGAACAGACTGTAGATGTGCAGTAGAACAGACTGTAGATGTGCAGTAGAACACTGTAGACGTGCAGTAGAACACTGTAGATGTGCAGTAGAACAAACTGTAGACGTGCAGTAGAACAGACTGTAGATATGCAGTAGAACAGACTGAAAATATACAGTAGAACAGACTGTAGATGTGCAGTAGAACAGACTGTAGAATGCAATAGAACAGACTGTAGACATGCAGTATAACAGACTGTAGGTGTGCAGTAGAACAGACTGTAGATGTGCAGTAGAACAGACTGTAGACGTGCAGTAGACAGACTGTAGACGTGCAGTAAAACAGACTGTAGATGTGCAGTAGAACATATTGTAGATGTTTAGTAAAACAAACTGGAAATGTGCAGTAGAAAAGACTGCAAATGTGCAGTAGAATAGACTGTAGATTTGCAGTTAAACACTGTAGATGTGCAGTAGAACAGACTGTAGATGTGGAGTAGAACAGATTGTAGACGTGCAGTAGAACAGACTTGTAGATGTGCAGTAGAACACTGTGGATGTGCAGTAGAACAGACTGTAGATTTGCAGTAGAACACTGTAGATGTGCAGTAGTATAGTTTAAAGACGTGCAATAAAACAGACTGTAGATGTGCAGTAGAACAGACTGTAGATGTGCAGTAGAACAGATTGTAGAAGTGCAGTAGAAAACTGTAGATGTGCAGTCGAATAGACTGTAGATGTGCAGTAGAACAGACTGTAGATTTGCAGTTAAACACTCTAGATGTGCAGAAGAACAGACTGTAGACGTGCAGTAGAACAGACTGTAGATGTGCAGTAGAACAGACTGTAGATATACAGTACAACAGACTGAAGATATACAGTAGAACAGATTGTAGATGTGCAGTAGAACAGACTGTAGACGTGCAGTAGAACAGACTGTAGATGTGCAGTAGAACACTGTGATGTGCAGTAAACAGACTGTAGATGTGCAGTAGAACACTGTAGATGTGCAGTAGAACAGACTGTAGACGTGCAGTAGAACAGACTGTAGATATACAGTAGAACAGACTCTAGATATACAGTAGAACAGACTGTAGATGTGCAGTAGTACAGACTGTAGATGTGCAGTAGAAAAGACTGTAGATTTGCAGTTAAACACTGTAGATGTGCAGTAGAACAAATTGTAGACGTGCAGTAAAACACTGTAGATGTGCAGTAGAACAGACTGTAGACGTGCAGTAGAACAGAGTGTAGATATAAGGTAGAACAGACTGAAAATATACAACAGAATAGACTGTAGATGTGCAGTAGAACACAGACTGTAGATGTGTGCAGTAGAACAGATGTAAGATGTGCAGTAGAATAGACTGTAGATGTGCAGTAGAACAGACTGTAGATATACAGTACAACAGACTGAAGATATACAGTAGAACAGATTGTAGATGTGCAGTAGAACAGACTGTAGACGTGCAGTAGAACAGACTGTAGATGTGCAGTAGAACAGATTGTAGATGTGCAGTAAAACACTGTAGATGTGCAGTAGAACAGACTGTAGACGTGCAGTAGAACAAAGTGTAGATATACAGTAGAACAGACTGAAGATATACAGTAGAACAGACTGTAGATGTGCAGTAGAACACTGTGGATATGCAGTAGAACAGACTGTAGATTTGCAGTAGAACACTGTAGATGTGCATTAGAACAGACTGTAGATGTGCAGTAGAACAGACTGTAGATGTGCAGTAGAACAGATTGTAGACGTGCAGTATAAAACTGTAGATGTGCAGTAGAACACTGTGGATATGCAGTAGAATCGAGTGTAGATTTGCAGTAGAACACTGTAGATGTGCAGTAGAACAGACTGTAGATGCGCAGTAGAACAGACTGTAGATGTGGACGTGCAGTAGAAAACTGTAGACGTGCAGTATAACAGACTGTAGATGTGCAGTAGAACACTGTAGATGTGCAGTCGAATAGACTGTAGATGTGCAGTAGAACAGACTGCAAATGTGCAGTAAAAAAGACTGTAGATTTGCAGTTAAACACTGTAGATGTGCAGTAGAACAGACTGCAAACGTGCAGTAGAACAGACTGTAGACGTGCAGTAGAACAGATTGTAGATGTGCAGTAGAACAGACTGTAGATGTGCAGTAGAACAGACTGTAGATGTGCAGTAGAACAGACTGTAGATGTGCAGTAGAGAGATGTGCAGTAGAACAAACTGTAGACGTGTGCAGTAGAACAGAGTGTAGATATGCAGTAGAACAGATTGAAAATGTGCAAAAGAATAGATGTATGTGCAGTGTAGAACAGACTAGAACAGACTGTGCAGTAAAACAGACTGTAGACATGCAGTATAACAGACTGTAGATGTGCAGTAGAACAGACTGTAGATATGCAGTTAAACACTGTAGATGTGCAGTAAAACAGACTGTATACGTGCAGTAAAACAGATTGTAGATGTGCAGTAGAACATATTGTAGATGTTTAGTAAAACAAACTGGAAATGTGCAGTAGAAAAGACTGCAAATGTGCAGTAGAATAGACTGTAGATTTGCAGTTAAACACTGTAGATGTGCAGTAGAACAGACTGTAGATGTGCAGTAGAACAGATTGTATATGTGTAGTAGAACACTGTGGATGTGCAGTATAACAGACTGTAGATTTGCAGTAGAACACTGTAGATGTGCAGTAGTATAGTTTAAAGACGTGCAATAAAACAGACTGTAGATGTGCAGTAGAACAGACTGTAGATGTGCAGTAGAACAGATTGTAGATGCAGTAGAACACTGTAGATGTGCAGTAGAACAGACTGTAGATGTGCAGTAGAACACTGTAGATGTGCAGTAGAATAGACTGTAGATGTGCAGTAGAACAGACTGTAGATGTGCAGTAGAACAGACTGTAGATGTGCAGTAGAACAGACTGTAGATGTGCAGTAGAACACTGTAGATGTGCAGTAGAACAGACTGTAGATGTGCAGTAGAACAGACTGTAAGATATACAGTAGAACAGATTGTAGATGTGCAGTAGAACAGACTGTAGATGCAGTAGAACAGACTGTAGATGTGCAGTAGAACACTGTGGATTCAGTAGAACAGACTGTAGATGTGCAGTAGAACACTGTAGATGTGCAGTAGAACAGACTGTAGACGTGCAGTAGAACAGACTGTAGATATACAGTAGAACAGACTGTAGATATACAGTAGAACAGACTGTAGATGTGCAGTAGTACAGACTGTAGATGTGCAGTAGAACAGACTGTAGATTTGCAGTTAAACACTGTAGATGTGCAGTAGAACAAACTGTAGATGTGCAGTAGAACACTGTAGATGTGCAGTAGAACAGACTGTAGATGTGCAGTAGAACAGACTGTAGACGTGCAGTAGAACAGACTGTAGATGTGCAGTAGAACAGACTGTAGACGTGCAGTAGAACAGAGTGTAGATGTGCAGTAGAACAGACTGAAAATATACAACAGAATAGACTGTAGATGTGCAGTAGTACAGACTGTAGACGTGTAGTAGAACAGACTGTCGATGTGTTGTAGAAAGATGTAAATGTGCAGTAGAACAGACTGTAGATGTGCAGTAGAACAGACTGTAGATATACAGTACAACAGACTGAAGATATACAGTAGAACAGATTGTAGATGTGCAGTAGAACAGACTGTAGATGTGCAGTAGAACAGACTGTAGATGTGCAGTAGAACAGACTGTAGATGTGCAGTAGAACACTGTAGATGTGCAGTAGAACAGACTGTAGATGTGCAGTAGAACACTGTAGATGTGCAGTAGAACAGACTGTAGATGTGCAGTAGAACAGACTGTAGATGTGCAGTAGAACAGAGTGTAGATATACAGTAGAACAGACTGCAGAAGTGCAGTAGAACAGACTGTAGATGTGCAGTAGAACAGATTGTAGACGTGCAGTATAAAACTGTAGACGTGCAGTATAACAGACTGTAGATGTGCAGTAGAACACTGTAGATGTGCAGTAGAATAGACTGTAGATGTGCAGTAGAACAGACTGTAGATGTGCAGTAGAACAGACTGTAGATTTGCAGTAGAAACACTGTAGATGTGCAGTAGAACAGACTGTAAACGTGCAGTAGAACAGATTGTAGATGTGCAGTAGAACAGACTGTAGATGTGTGCAGTAGAACAAAATGTAAAAGTGCAGTAGAACAGACTGTAGATGTGCAGTAGAACAGACTGTAGATGTGCAGTAGAAAGACTGTAGATGTGCAGTAGAACAGATGGAGACGTGCAGTAGAATAGACTGTAGATGTGCAGTAGAACAGACTGTAGATGTGCAGTAGAACAGACTGTAGATGTGCAGTAGAACACTGTAGATGTGCAGTAGAACAGACTGTAGATGTGCAGTAGAACAGACTGTAGACTGTAGATGTGCAGTAGAACAGACTGTAGATGTGCAGTAGAACAGACTGTAGAGGTGCAGTAGAAAAGACTGTAGATTTGCAGTTAAACACTGTAGATGTGCAGTAGAACAGACTGTAAACGTGCAGTAGAACAGATTGTAGATGTGTAGTATAACAGACTGTAGATGTGCAGTAGAACACTGAAGATAGTAGAACAGACTGGAGATGTGCAGTAGAACATACTGTAGACATTTAGTAGAAAAGACTGTAGATGTGCAGTAGAACACTGTAGACGTGCAGTAGAACAGACTGTAGATGTGCAGTAGAACAGATTGTAGATGTGTAGTAGAACATATTGTTGATGTGTAGTAAAACAAACTAGAAATGTGCAGTAGAAAAGACTGTAGATTTTCAGTTAAACACTGTAGATGTGCAGTAGAAAAGACTGTAGACGTGCAGTAGAACAGACAGTAGATATACAGTACAACAGACTAAAGATATACAGTAGAACAGATTGTAGACGTGCAGTAGAGCAGACTATAGACGTGCAGTAGTACATACTGTAGACGTGCAGTAGAACAGACTGTAGATGTGCCGTAGAGAGATGTAATAGTGCAGTAGAATAGACTGTAGATATGCAGTAGAACAGTCTGTAGATGTGCAGTAGAACACTGTAGACGTAAGGTAGAACAGACTGTAGATGTTCCGTAGAGAGATGTAATAGTGCAGTAGAATAGACTGTAGACATGCAGTAGAACAGACTGTAGACGTGCAGTAGAACAGGCTGCAAATGTGCAGTAGATTAGATTGTAGATGTGCAGTAGAATCGAGTGTAGACATACTGTAGAACAGACTGAAGATATACAGTAGAACAGACTGTAGATGTGCAGTAGTACAGACTGTAGACCTGCAGTAGAACAGACTGCATAGGTGCAGTAGAAAAGACTGTAGATGTGCAGTAGAATCGAGTGTAGATATACTGTAGAACAGACTGAAGATATACAGTAGAACAGACTGTAAACGTGCAGTACAACAAAATGTAGAAGTGCAGCAGATTAGATTATAGATGTGCAGTAGAACAGACTGTAGATGTGCAGTAGAACACTGTGGATGTGCAGTAGAACAGACTGTAGATTTGCAGTAGAAAAGACTTTTAAACATACAGTAGAATAGATTGTAGATGTGTAGTAGAACGGACTGCAGATGTGCAGTAGAAAATACTATAGATGTGCAGTAGAACAGATTATAGATGTGCAGTTGAACACTGAAGACGTTCAGTAGAACACTGTAGACGTGCAGTAGAACAGACTGTAGATGTGCAGTAGAACACTGTAGACGTGCAGTAGAACAGACTGTAGACATGCAGTAGAACTGAATGTAGATGTGCAGTAGAACAATGTAGACGTGCAGTAGAACAGACTGTAGATATATACAGTGCAGTAGAAAAGACTGTAGATTTGCAGTTAAATACTGTAGATGTGCAGTAGAACAGACTGTTGATGTGCAGTAGAACAGACTGTAGATGTGCAGTAGAACAGACTGTAGACGTGCAGTAGAAAGACTGTAGATGCAGAACAGACTGTAGATGTGCAGTAGAACAGACTGTAGATGTGCAGTAGAACAGACTGTAGATGTGCAGTAGAACAGACTGTAGATGTGCAGTAGAACAGACTGTAGATGTGCAGTAGAACAGCTGTAGAGCAGTAGAACAGACTGAAGATGTGCAGTAGAACACTGTGGATGTGCAGTAGAACAGACTGTAAATTTGCAGTAGAACACTGTAGATATGCAGAAGAACAGACTGTAGATGTGCAGTAGAAGAGACTGTAGATGTGCAGCACAACAAAATGTAGATGTGCAGTAGAGCTCTGTAGACGTGCAGTAGAACAGACTATAGATGTGCAGTAGAACACTGTGTAGATGTGCAGTAGAACAGACTGTAGATTTGCAGTAGAACACTGTAGATGTGCAGTAGAACAGACTGTAGATGTGCAGTAGAACAGACTGTAGATGTGCAGTAGAACAGACTGTAGATGTGCAGTAGAACAGACTGTAGACCTGCAGTAGAACAGACTGTAGATGTGCAGTTGAACACTGAAGACGTTGCAGTAGTAGAACACTGTAGACGTGCAGTAGAACAGACTGTAGATGTGCAGTAGAACAAACTGTAGATATGCAGTAGAACAGACTGTGGATGTGCAGTAAAACAGACTGTATACGTGCAGTAGAACAGATTGTAGATGTGCAGTAGAACATATTGTAGATGTTTAGTAAAACAAACTGGAAATGTGCAGTAGAACATATTGTAGATGTGCAGTAGAACAGACTGTAGACCTGCAGTTAAACACTGTAGATGTGCAGTAGAACAGACTGTAGATGTGCAGTAGAACAGACTGTAGATGTGCAGTAGAACACTGTGGATGTGCAGTAGAACAGACTGTAGATGTGCAGTAGAACAGACTGTAGACGTGCAGTAGAACAAACTGTAGATATACAGTAGAACAGACTCTAGATGTGCAGTAGAACAGATTGTAGACGAGCAGTAGAAAACTGTAGTTTTTCAGTATAACAGACTGTAGATGTGCAGTAGAACACTGTGGATGTGCAGTAGAATAGACTGTAGATGTGCAGTAGAACAGACTGTAGACGTGTGCAGAAAGACTGTAGATGTGCAGTAGAAAAGACTGTAGATTTACAGTTAAACAGACTGTAGATGTGCAGTAGAACAGACTGTAGATGCAGTAGAACACTGTAGATATGCAGTAGAACAGACTGTGGATGTGCAGTAGAACAGACTGTAGATGTGCAGTCAAATAGACAATGGATGTGCAGTAGAACAGACTGTAGACCTGCAGTAGAACAGACTGCAGAGGTGCAGTAGAAAAGACTGTAGATGTGCAGTAGAATCGAGTGTAGATATACTGTATAACAGACTGAAGATATACAGTAGAACAGACTGTAGATGTGCAGTAGAACAGACTGTAGACGTGCAGTAGAACAGACTGTAGATATACAGTACAACAGACTGAAGATATACAGTAGAACAGACTGTAGACGTGCAGTAGAACAGACTGTAGACGTGCAGTAGAACAGACTGTAGATGTGCAGTAGACAGACTGTAGATGTGCAGTAGAACAGACTGTAGATGTGCAGTAGAACACTGTAGATGTGCAGTAGAACACTGTAGATGTGCAGTAGAACAGACTAAAGACGTGCAATAAAACAGACTGTAGACATGCAGTATAACAGACTGTAGATGTGCAGTAGAACACTGTGGATGTGCAGTAGGATAGACTGTAGATGTGCAGTAGAACAGACTGTAGACGTGCAGTAGAACAGACTGCAGATGTGCAGTTGAAAAGACTGTAGATGTGCAGTAGAACACTGTGGATATGCAGTAGAACAGACTGTAGATTTGCAGTAGAAAACTGTAGACGTGCAGTATAACAGACTGTAGATGTGCAGTAGAACACTGTGGATATGCAGTAGAATAGACTGTAGATGTGCAGTAGTACAGACTGTAGATGTGCAGTAGAAAAGACTGTAGATTTGCAGTTAAACACTGTAGATGTGCCGTAGAACAGACTGTAGATGTGCAGTAGTACAGACTGTAGACGTGCAGTAGAACAGATTGTAGATGTGCAGTAGAACAGACTGTAGATGTGCAGTAGTACAGACTGTAGACGTGCAGTAGAACAGACTGTAGATGTGCAGTAGAACACTGTAGACGTGCGGTAGAACACACTAGAGATGTGCAGTAGAACAAACTGTAGACGTGCAGTAGAACAGAGTGTAGATATAAGGTAGAACAGACTGAAAATATACAAAAGAATAGACTGTATATGTGCAGTAGAACAGACTAAAGACGTGCAATAAAACAGACTGTAGACATGCAGTATAACAGACTGTAGGTGTGCAGTAGAACAGACTGTAGATATGCAGTTAAACACTGTAGATGTGCAGTAAAACAGACTGTATACGTGCAGTAAAACAGATTGTAGATGTGCAGTAGAACATATTGTAGATGTTTAGTAAAACAAACTGGAAATGTGCAGTAGAAAAGACTGCAAATGTGCAGTAGAATAGACTGTAGATTTGCAGTTAAACACTGTAGATGTGCAGTAGAACAGACTGTAGATGTGCAGTAGAACAGATTGTAGACGTGCAGTAGAACAGATTGTATATGTGTAGTAGAACACTGTGGATGTGCAGTATAACAGACTGTAGATTTGCAGTAGAACACTGTAGATGTGCAGTAGTATAGTTTAAAGACGTGCAATAAAACAGACTGTAGATGTGCAGTAGAACAGACTGTAGATGTGCAGTAGAACAGATTGTAGACGTGCAGTAGAAAACTGTAGACGTACAGTATAACAGACTGTAGATGTGCAGTAGAACACTGTAGATGTGCAGTCGAATAGACTGTAGATGTGCAGTAGAACAGACTGTAGATTTGCAGTTAAACACTCTAGATGTGCAGAAGAACAGACTGTAGACGTGCAGTAGAACACTGTAGGATGTGTGCAGTAGAACAGACTGTAGATATACAGTACAACAGACTGAAGATATACAGTAGAACAGATTGTAGATGTGCAGTAGAACAGACTGTAGATGTGCAGTAGAACAGACTGTAGATGTGCAGTAGAACACTGTGGATTAACAGTAGTACAGACTGTAGATTTGCAGTAGAACACTGTAAATGTGCAGTAGAACAGACTGTAGACGTGCAGTAGAACAGACTGTAGATATACAGTAGAACAGACTGTAGATGTGCAGTAGAACAGACTGTAGATGTGCAGTAGAACAGACTGTAGATGTGCAGTAGAAAAGACTGTAGATTTGCAGTTAAACACTGTAGATGTGCAGTAGAACAAATTGTAGACGTGCAGTAAAACACTGTAGACGTGCAGTAGAACAGACTGTAGATGTGCAGTAGAACAGACTGTAGACGTGCAGTAGAACAGAGTGTAGATATAAGGTAGAACAGACTGAAAATATACAACAGAATAGACTGTAGATGTGCAGTAGTACAGACTGTAGACGTGTAGTAGAACAGACTGTCGATGTGTTGTAGAAAGATGTAAATGTGCAGTAGAATAGACTGTAGATGTGCAGTAGAACAGACTGTAGATATACAGTACAACAGACTGAAGATATACAGTAGAACAGATTGTAGATGTGCAGTAGAACAGACTGTAGATGTGCAGTAGAACAGACTGTAGATGTGCAGTAGAACAGACTGTAGATGTGCAGTAGAACACTGTAGATGTGCAGTAGAACAGACTGTAGACGTGCAGTAGAACAAAGTGTAGATATACAGTAGAACAGACTGAAGATATACAGTAGAACAGACTGTAGATGTGCAGTAGAACAGACTGTAGATGTGCAGTAGAACAGACTGTAGATTTGCAGTAGAACACTGTAGATGTGCAGTAGAACAGACTGTAGATGTGCAGTAGAACAGACTGTAGATGTGCAGTAGAACAAATTGTAGATGTGCAGTAGAACAGACTGTAGACGTGCAGTAGAACAGACTGTAGATGCAGTAGAACACTGTAGATGTGCAGTAGAACAGACTGTAGATGTGCAGTAGAACAGACTGCAAATGTGCAGTAAAACAGACTGTAGATTTGCAGTAGAACACTGTAGATGTGCAGTACAGTAGAACAGACTGTAGATGTGCAGTACAACAGACTGTAGACATGCAGTAGAACAGACTGTAGATGTGCAGTAGAACAGACTGTAGACGTGCAGTAGAACAGACTGTAGATGTGCAGTAGAACAGACTGTAGATGTGCAGTAGAACACTGTGGATATGCAGTAGAACAGACTGTAGATGTGCAGTAGAACAGACTGTAGATGTGCAGTAGAACAGACTGTAGATGTGCAGTAGAACAGACTGTAGATGTGTGCATGCAGTAGAACAGACTGTAGATGTGCAGTAGAACAGACTACAGAAGTGCAGTAGAACAGACTGTAGATGTGCAGTAGAACAGATTGTAGATGTGCAGTATAAAACTGTAGACGTGCAGTATAACAGACTGTAGATGTGCAGTAGAACACTGTAGATGTGCAGTAGAATAGACTGTAGATGTGCAGTAGAACAGACTGCAAATGTGCAGTAAAAAAGACTGTAGATTTGCAGTTAAACACTGTAGATGTGCAGTAGAACAGACTGCAAACGTGCAGTAGAACAGACTGTAGATGTGCAGTAGAACAGACTGTAGATGTGCAGTAGAACAGACTGTAGATGTGCAGTAAAACAGACTGTAGACGTGCAGTAGAACAGACTGTAGATGTGCAGTAGAACAGACTGCAGATGTGCAGTAGAAAAGACTGTAGATGTGCAGTAGAACAGACTGTAGATGTGCAGTAGAACAGACTGTAGATGTGCAGTACAACAGACTGTAGATGCAGTAGAACAGACTGTATATGTGCAGTAGAACAGACTGTAGATGTGCAGTAGAACAGACTGTAGATGTGCAGTAGAACAGACTGTAGATGTGCAGTAGAATAGACTGTAGATGTGCAGTAGAACAGACTGTAGATGCAGTAGAACAGACTTGTAGATGTAGAAAGACTGTAGATTTGTAGATAGAAGACACTGTAGATGTGCAGTAGAACAGACTGTAAAGTAGAACAGACTGTAGATTTGCAGTTAAACACTGTAGATGTGCAGTAGAACAGACTGTAGATGTGCAGTAGAACAGATTGTATATGTGTAGTAGAACACTGTGGATGTGCAGTATAACAGACTGTAGATTTGCAGTAGAACACTGTAGCGTGCAATAAAACAGACTGTAGATGTGCAGTAGAACAGACTGTAGATGTGCAGTAGAACAGATTGTAGACGTGCAGTAGAAAACTGTAGACGTACAGTATAACAGACTGTAGATGTGCAGTAGAACACTGTAGATGTGCAGTCGAATAGACTGTAGATGTGCAGTAGAAAAGACTGTAGATTTGCAGTTAAACACTCTAGATGTGCAGAAGAACAGACTGTAGACGTGCAGTAGAACAGAGTGTAGACGTGCAGTAGAACAGACTGTAGATATACAGTACAACAGACTGAAGATATACAGTAGAACAGATTGTAGATGTGCAGTAGAACAGACTGTAGACGTGCAGTAGAACAGACTGTAGATGTGCAGTAGAACACTGTGGATTAACAGTAGTACAGACTGTAGATTTGCAGTAGAACACTGTAAATGTGCAGTAGAACAGACTAAAGACGTGCAGTAGAACAAACTGTAGATATACAGTAGAACAGACTCTAGATATACAGTAGAACAGACTGTAGATGTGCAGTAGTACAGACTGTAGATGTGCAGTAGAAAAGACTGTAGATTTGCAGTTAAACACTGTAGATGTGCAGTAGAACAAATTGTAGACGTGCAGTAAAACACTGTAGACGTGCAGTAGAACAGACTGTAGATGTGCAGTAGAACAGACTGTAGACGTGCAGTAGAACAGACTGTAGATGTGCAGTAGAACAGACTGTAGACGTGCAGTAGAACAGACTGTCGATGTGTTGTAGAAAGATGTAAATGTGCAGTAGAATAGACTGTAGATGTGCAGTAGAACAGACTGTAGATATACAGTACAACAGACTGAAGATATACAGTAGAACAGATTGTAGATGTGCAGTAGAACAGACTGTAGACGTGCAGTAGAACAGACTGTAGATGTGCAGTAGAACAGACTGTAGATGTGCAGTAGAACACTGTGGATATGCAGTAGAACAGACTGTAGATTTGCAGTAGAACACTGTAGATGTGCATTAGAACAGACTGTAGATGTGCAGTAGAACAGACTGTAGATGTGACATGCAGTAGAACAGACTGTAGATATACAGTAGAACAGACTGCAGAAGTGCAGTAGAACAGACTGTAGATGTGCAGTAGAACAGATTGTAGACGTGCAGTATAAAACTGTAGACGTGCAGTATAACAGACTGTAGATGTGCAGTAGAACACTGTAGATGTGCAGTCGAATAGACTGTAGATGTGCAGTAGAACAGACTGCAAATGTGCAGTAAAAAAGACTGTAGATTTGCAGTTAAACACTGTAGATGTGCAGTAGAACAGACTGCAAACGTGCAGTAGAACAGATTGTAGATGTGTAATAGAACAGACTGCAGATGTGCAGTAGAAAAGACCGTAGATGTGCAGTACAACAAAATGTAAAAGTGCAGTAGAACAGGCTGTAGATGTGTAGTAGAACAGACTGCAGATGTGCTGTAGAAAAGACAGTAGATGTGCAGTACAACAAAATGTAGAAGTGCAGTAGAACAGACTGTAGATGTGTAGTACAACAGACTGTAGCTTTGCAGTAGAACAGACTGTATATGTGCAGTAGAACACTGTAGATGTGCAGTAGAACAGACTGTAGATGTGCAGTAGAACAGACTGTAGATGTGCATTTGAATAGACTGTAGATGTGCAGTAGAACAGACCCACAGTAGAACAGACTGCAGAGGTGCTGTTGGCGGCACAGTGGCAGAGTGGTTAGCTCTCCTGCCTCACAGCAAGAAGGTCCTGGGTTCAACCCCATCCAAGGCAGGGCCTTTCTGTGTGGAGTTTGCATGTTCTCCCTGTGTCTGCGTAGGTTTCCTCCGGGTACTCCGGTTTCCCCTACCACCAAAAAACATGTACAATAGTCCCCCCCCCAAACACACATGGGGCCAGGTCATGTTTGTAAATGAGAATTGGTTCTCAAACAGTTTACCTGGATAAATAAAGGTTAAATAAAAATAAATAAAAGATTGTAGACATGCAGTAGAAAAGACTGTAGACGCAGTAGAACAGACTGTAGACGTGCAGTAGAACAGAGTGTAGATATACAGTAGAACAGAGTGTAGATGTGCACTAGAACAGATTGTAGACGTGCAGTAGAAAACTGTAGACGTGCAGTTTAATAGACTGCATATGTGCAGTAGAAGAGACTGTAGACGCAGTAGTTAAACAGACTGCAGGTGTGCAGTAGAACAGATTGTAGATGTGTAGTAGAACAGACTGCAGATGTGCTGTAGAAAAAACTGTAGATTTGCAGTTAAACACTGTAGATGTGCAGTAGAACAGACTGTATACAGCAGTAGAACAGATTGTAGATGTGCAGTAGATAAGATTGTAGATGTGCAGTAGAACAGACTGCACATCTACAGTAGAACACACTGTAGATGTGCAGTAGACCAGACTGTAGACGTGCAGTAGAACAGAGTGTAGATGTGCAGTAGAACAGACTATAGACATGCAGTAGAAAAGACTGTAGATGTGCAGTAGAGCAGACTGTAGACGTGCAGTAGAACAGAGTGTAGACGTGCAGTAGAACAGACTGAAAATATACAATAGAACAGACTGTAGATGTGCAGTAGAAAAGAGTGTAGATATGCAGTAGAACAGACTGTAGATGTGCAGTAGAACACTGTAGATGTGAAGTAGAACAGACTGTAGATGTGCAGTAGAACAAACTGTTGATGTACAGAAGAACACTGTAGATGTGCAGTAGAAAAGACTGAAGAAGTGCAGTAGAACAGAATGTAGACGTGCAGTAGAACAGACTGTAGATGTGCAGTAGAACACTGTGGACGTGCTGTAGAACAGACTGTAGATGTGGCCCAGGTGAGGCTCGACCTCTTCTTCTTCTTCTGTTTAATGCCAGTTTAGACTTAAGCCGTGATCGGTGGCCCATGTGAGGCCCAATCTCTTCTTCTTCTTCTGTTTAATGCCAGTTTAGATTTAAGCCGTGATTGTTGGCCCATGTGAGGCTCGACCTCTTCTTATTCTCCTTCTGTTGAATGCCAGTTTAGACTTAAGCCGTTATCGGTGGCCCAAATGAGGCTCGACTTATTCTTCTTCTGTTTAATATCAGTTAGGACTTCAGCCGTTGACCGGTGGCAAAGGTCAAGCTCGACCTCTTCTTCTTTTGTTTAATGCCAGTTTAAACTTAAGCCGTGATCGGTGAACCAGGTCAGGCTCGACCTCTTCTTCTTCTGTTTAATGACAGTTTAGACTTAAGCCTTGATTGGTGGCCCAGGTGAGGCTTGACCTCTTCTGTTAAATCCAGTGTAGACAAAAGCCGTGATCGGTGGGCCAGGTGAGGCTCAACCTTTTCTTCTATTGTTTAAATCAAGTTAAGACTTAAGGCATGATTGGTGGCCCGGGTGAGGCTCGACCTCTTCTTTTTCTTCTTCTGTTCAATGCAACTTTAGACTTAAGCCGTGATTGGTGGCCCAGGTATTGCTCGACCTCTTCTTCTTTTGTTTAATGCCAGTTTAGACTTAAGCGTGATCGGTGGCCCAGGTGAGGCTCGACCTCTTCTTCTGTTTAATGCCAGTTTAGACTTAAGCCGTGATTGGTGGCCCAGGTGAGGCTCGACCTCTTTTTCTTCTGTTTAATGCCAGTTTAGACTTAAGCGGTGATCTGTGGCCCATGTGAGAATCGACCTCATCTTATTTTTCTTCTGTTTAATACCAGTTTAGACTTAAGCCGTGATCGGTGGCTGAGGTGTTGCTCGACGTCTTCTTCTTCTGTTTAATGCCAGTTTAGACTTAAGCCGTGATCGGTGGCTGAGGTGTTGCTCGACGTCTTCTTCTTCTGTTTAATACCAGTTTAGACTTAAGCCGTGATCGGTGGCTGAGGTGAGGCTCGACCTCTTCTTCTTCTGTTTAATGCCAGTTTAGAATAAGCCGTGATCGGTGGGCAAGGTGAGGCTTGACCTCTTCTTCTTTTTATTATTATTATTATTAGATTTGTTTATTTCTTTAGGACAGCGTACAGTCTACATTAAGCCGGAGCAGAGATGCTTGTACCAGATTATAGCTTAACAGCTAATTTCCATCTGTAGTCCTATATTGTACATGTTTTTAGTGGTAGGGGAAACCGGAGTACCCGGAGGAAACCTACGCAGACACAGGGAGAACATGCAAACTCCACACAGAAAGGCCCTGCCCTGGATGGGAATCGAACCCAGGACCTTCTTGCTGTGAGGCAGAAAGGCCCTGCCCTGGATGGGAATCGAACCCAGGACCTTCTTTAATGCCAGTTTAGACATAAGCCATGATCGGTGGCCCAGATGAGGCTCGACCACTTCTTCTTCTGTTCATTGCCAGTTTAGATTCAAGCCATGATCGGTGGCCCAGGTTAGGCACGACCTCTTCTTATTCATCTTCTGTTTAATGCCAGTTTAGACTTAAGCGTGATCGGTGGCCCAGGTGAGGCTCGACCTCTTCTTCTTCTGTTTAATGCCAGTTTAGACTTAAGCCGTAATTGGTGGCCCAGGTGAGGCTCGACTTCTTCTTCATCTGTTTAATGCCAGTTTAGACTTAAGCCGTGATCGGTGGCCTAGGTGAGGCTCGACCTCTTCTTCTTCTTTTTAATGTCAGTTTAGACTTAAGCCGTGGTGGGTGGCCCAGGTGAGGCTCGACCTCTTTTTCTTCTGTTTAATGCCAGTTTAGACTTAAGTTGTGATCGGTGGCCCAGGTGAGGCTCGACCTCTTCTTATTTTGTTTAATGCCAGTTTAAACTTAAGCCGTGATCGCTGGCCCATGTGAGGCCCGACCTCTTCTTATTCTTCTTCTGTTTAATGCCAGTTTAGACTTAAGCCGTGATCGCTGGCCAAGTTGAGGCTCAACCTCTTCTTCTTCTGTTGAATGCCAGTTTAAACACAAGCCGTAATAAGTGGCCCAGGTGAGGCCCGACCTCTTCTTCTTCTGTTTAATGCCAGTTTAGACTTAAGCCGTGATCGGTGGCCCAGGTAAGGCCCGACCTCTTCTTCTTCCTTTAAATGCTAGTTTAGACATAAGCCATGATCGGTGGCCCAGGTGAGGCCCAACCTCTACTTCTTCTTCTTCTGTTTAATGCCAGTTTAGATCTAAGCCTTGATCGTTAGCTTATGTGAGGCTCAACCTCTTCTTCTTTTGTTTAATGCCAGTTTAGACTTAAGCCGTGATCGGTGGCCCAGGTGAGGCTCGACCTCTTCTTCTTCTTCTTCTGTTTAATGCC
This sequence comes from Perccottus glenii, assembly GCA_024416835.2. Lineage (NCBI taxonomy): Eukaryota > Metazoa > Chordata > Actinopteri > Gobiiformes > Odontobutidae > Perccottus > Perccottus glenii. The sequence continues at coordinate 4,530,129 of CM044566.2, read as the reverse complement.
AGTTTAGATCTAAGCCGTGATCATTGGCCCATGTGAGGCCCGACCTCTTCTTCTTCTGTTTAATGCTAGTTTAGACTTAAGCCGTGATCGGTGGCCCAGGTAAGGCCCGACTTCTACTTCTTCTTTTAAATGCCAGTTTAGACATAAGCCATGATCGGTGGCCCAGGTGAGGCCCAACCTCTTCTTCTTCTTCTGTTTAATGCCAGTTTAGATCTAAGCCGTGATCGTTGGCCCATGTGAGGCCCGACCTCTTCTTCTTCTGTTTAATGCCAGTTTAGACTCAAGCCGTTATCGGTGGCCCAGGTGAGGCCCGTACTTTCTTATTCTTCTGTTAAAAGCCAGTTTAGACTTAAGCCGTGATCGGTAGCCCAGGTGATGATCGACCTCTTCTTTTTCTGTTTAATGCCAGTTTAGACTTAAGCCGTGATTGGTGGCCCAGGTGAGGCTCGACTTCTTCTTCTTCTATTTAATGTCACTTTAGACTTAAGTCATGATCGGTGGCCCAGGTGAGGCTCGACCTCTTCTTCTTCTTCTTCTGTTAAATGCCAGTTTAGACTCAAGCCGTTATTGTCGCCGCCTTCGGCTCTAGGTTCGTTGATCACCAAAAGAGTACCACAGAGAAACACGAGGACTGAGTTTCCAAATTTTAAAAGTCTGAATTTATTAAAAGTATGCAGGGTAAAAAAGAAACAAAACAAAACAATGATAAGAAGCCCAGTCTATAGGCTTTCAAGTCAATCCGCGAGTTATAGGGGAAAGCCCGGGAAAACTGCGGGAGAGCAGTCTTTGGGAGAGCAGTCTCTAAGTTGTAGGCCTCGGCCTCTCCGTCCGCGCCGGGGCCGGCTTGGGAGGAGTGCTGGCGCTCCCTCAGCGGTCTCAGTGGACTCCCAGGTCCCAATACGCCGCCACAGGGCTATAACACACACACAAAATGTCGGCTCAGCGACCACACAAATATATATATCCAATAGAACCGCACAGCATGCAATAAAATACGGGACACGCCCCTTCACTTAGCGTTTAAAATGGCGTTGTACAGGTCCCTGGTTCCTTCCTGGTCCGCTTAGATACGGCCGGCCGCTCCTTAGGTCCTAATCCGGTCTCTTCTCCAAAGGGGGAAGATGGCGCTGTGGACAGGGGAAGGCGGTCTTAGGCATACAGTTAAAAACAGCTCAGATAGGTGTAACCTCCACACAGTTATGGGCACTTCCCTTTACTTAGCTGTATCTGAGCGTTGTATGCGGTGGATTCTTGCGGTTTCTCTGGCTTCCCGTTGCCTTCAGTTGGTTCAGCTTTCCGTGCTGCTCGATATCCTTTCTTCTGCCGTCCCTTCCTCTCTATCTCTGTCCGTTCTTCCGTTGCTGCTTCTCTCTGTTTTCTTCCGGGTTCTCTCTCCTTCCTGGTTTCCTCCTTTACTGTCTCTCCATTGGGCCTTTTAAGCCGGGTAGGGCCACATTCTATCGGCCTTCCCTGATTATTCCGGTGCGGTGGGCATTCCCCATCACAAGGTTTCCCCCGTGCGTCACCAACATTTAAAGGGGCCGTGTGTTCACCCAGAACACATAAGATACTTGGTGAGGAGGAGTCGGGCACCCTGTGACATTATCGGTGGCCCAGGTGAGGCCCGTACTTTCTTATTCTTCTGTTAAAAGCCAGTTTAGACTTAAGCCGTAATCGGTAGCCCAGGTGATGATCGACCTCTTCTTTTTCTGTTTAATGCCAGTTTAGACTTAAGCCGTGATTGGTGGCCCAGGTGAGGCTCGACTTCTTCTTCTTCTATTTAATATCAGTTTAGACTTAAGCTGTGATCGATGGAACAGTTGAGGCTTGACCTCTTCTTCTTCTGTTTAATGCCAGTTTAGACTTAAGCCGTGATTGGTGGACCAGGTGAGGCTCAACCTCTTCTTCTTCATCTTCTATTTAATGCCAGTTTAAACTTAAGCAGTGATTGGTGGCCCAGATGAGGCTCGACTTTTCTTCTTCTATTTAATATCAGTTTAGACTTAAGCTTGAATCGATGGACCAGGTGAGGCTTGACCTCTTCTTCTTCTGTTTAATGCCAGTTTAGACTTAAGCCGTGATTGGTGGCCTAGGTGAGGCTCGACCTCTTCTTCTTCTGTTTAATGCCAGTTTAGACTTAAGCCGTGATCGGTGGCCAAGTTGAGGCTCAACCTCTTCTTATTTTTCTTCTGTTTAATGCCAGTTTAAACACAAGCCGTAATAAGTGGCCCAGGTGAGGCTCGACCTCTTCTACTTCTGTTTAATGCCAGTTTAGACTTAAGCCGTGATCGCTGGCCAAGTTGAGGCTCAACCTCTTCTTCTTCCTTTAAATGCTAGTTTAGACATAAGCCATGATCGGTGGCCCAGGTGAGGCCCAACCTCTACTTCTTCTTCTTCTGTTTAATGCCAGTTTAGATCTAAGCCTTGATCGTTGGCTTATGTGAGGCTCAACCTCTTCTTCTTTTGTTTAATGCCAGTTTAGACTTAAGCCGTGATCGGTGGCCCAGGTGAGGCTCGACCTCTTCTTCTTCTTCTTCTGTTTAATGCCAGTTTAGATCTAAGCCGTGATCATTGGCCCATGTGAGGCCCGACCTCTTCTTCTTCTGTTTAATGCTAGTTTAGACTTAAGCCGTGATCGGTGGCCCAGGTAAGGCCCGACTTCTACTTCTTCTTTTAAATGCCAGTTTAGACATAAGCCATGATCGGTGGCCCAGGTGAGGCCCAACCTCTTCTTCTTCTTCTGTTTAATGCCAGTTTAGATCTAAGCCGTGATCGTTGGCCCATGTGAGGCCCGACCTCTTCTTCTTCTGTTTAATGCCAGTTTAGACTCAAGCCGTTATCGGTGGCCCAGGTGAGGCCCGTACTTTCTTATTCTTCTGTTAAAAGCCAGTTTAGACTTAAGCCGTGATCGGTAGCCCAGGTGATGATCGACCTCTTCTTTTTCTGTTTAATGCCAGTTTAGACTTAAGCCGTGATTGGTGGCCCAGGTGAGGCTCGACTTCTTCTTCTTCTATTTAATGTCACTTTAGACTTAAGTCATGATCGGTGGCCCAGGTGAGGCTCGACCTCTTCTTCTTCTTCTTCTGTTAAATGCCAGTTTAGACTCAAGCCGTTATTGTCGCCGCCTTCGGCTCTAGGTTCGTTGATCACCAAAAGAGTACCACAGAGAAACACGAGGGGACTGAGTTTCCAAATTTTAAAAGTCTGAATTTATTAAAAGTATGCAGGGTAAAAAAGAAACAAAACAAAACAATGATAAGAAGCCCAGTCTATAGGCTTTCAAGTCAATCCGCGAGTTATAGGGGAAAGCCCGGGGAAAACTGCGGGGAGAGCAGTCTTTTGGGGAGAGCAGTCTCTAAGTTGTAGGCCTCGGCCTCCCGTCCGCGCCGCGGGGCCGGCTTGGAGGAGTGCTGGCGCTCCCTCAGCGGTCTCAGTGGACTCCCAGGTCCCAATACGCCGCCACAGGGCTATAACACACACACAAAATGTCGGCTCAGCGACCACACAAATATATATATCCAATAGAACCGCACAGCATGCAATAAAATACGGGACACGTCCCTTCACTTAGCGTTTTAAAATGGCGTTGTACAGGTCCCTGGTTCCTTCCTGGTCCGCTTAGATACGGCCGGCCGCTCCTTAGGTCCTAATCCGGTCTCTTCTCCAAAGGGGGAAGATGGCGCTGTGGACAGGGGAAGGCGGTCTTAGGCATACAGTTAAAAACAGCTCAGATAGGTGTAACCTCCACACAGTTATGGGCACTTCCCTTTACTTAGCTGTATCTGAGCGTTGTATGCGGTGGATTCTTGCGGTTTCTCTGGCTTCCCGTTGCCTTCAGTTGGTTCAGCTTTCCGTGCTGCTCGATATCCTTTCTTCTGCCGTCCCTTCCTCTCTATCTCTGTCCGTTCTTCCGTTGCTGCTTCTCTCTGTTTTCTTCCGGGTTCTCTCTCCTTCCTGGTTTCCTCCTTTACTGTCTCTCCATTGGGCCTTTTAAGCCGGGTAGGGCCACATTCTATCGGCCTTCCCTGATTATTCCGGTGCGGTGGGCATTCCCCATCACGAGGTTTCCCCCGTGCGTCACCAACATTTAAAGGGGCCGTGTGTTCACCCAGAACACATAAGATACTTGGTGAGGAGGAGTCGGGCACCCTGTGACATTATCGGTGGCCCAGGTGAGGCCCGTACTTTCTTATTCTTCTGTTAAAAGCCAGTTTAGACTTAAGCCGTAATCGGTAGCCCAGGTGATGATCGACCTCTTCTTTTTCTGTTTAATGCCAGTTTAGACTTAAGCCGTGATTGGTGGCCCAGGTGAGGCTCGACTTCTTCTTCTTCTATTTAATATCAGTTTAGACTTAAGCTGTGATCGATGGAACAGTTGAGGCTTGACCTCTTCTTCTTCTGTTTAATGCCAGTTTAGACTTAAGCCGTGATTGGTGGGCAAGGTGAGGCTCAACCTCTTCTTCTTCATCTTCTATTTAATGCCGGTTTAAACTTAAGCAGTGATTGGTGGCCCAGATGAGGCTCGACTTTTTCTTCTTCTATTTAATATCAGTTTAGACTTAAGCTTGAATCGATGGACCAGGTGAGGCTTGACCTCTTCTTCTTCTGTTTAATGCCAGTTTAGACTTAAGCCGTGATTGGTGGCCTAGGTGAGGCTCGACCTCTTCTTCTGTTTAATGCCAGTTTAGACTTAAGCCGTGATCGGTGGCCCGTGTGAGAATCGACCTCTTCTTATTTTTCTTCTGTTTAATGCCAGTTTAGACTTAAGCCGTAATCGGTGGCTGAGGTGAGGCTCGACCTCTTCTACTTCTGTTTAATGCCAGTTTAGACTTAAGCCGTGATTGGTGGCCAAGGTGAGGCTCGACCTCTTCTTCTTCTGTTTAATACCAGTTTAGACTTAAGCCGTGATGGGTTGCCCAGGTGAGGCTCAACCTCTTCTTCTTCTTCTTCTGTTTAATGACGGTTTAAACTTAAGCAGTGATTGGTGGCCCAGATGAGGCTCGACTTTTTCTTCTTCTATTTAATATCAGTTTAGACTTAAGCTGTGATCGATGGACCAGGTGAGGCTTGACTTCTTCTTCTTCTGTTTAATGCCAGTTTAGACTTAAGCCGTGATTGGTGGCCTAGGTGAGGCTCGACCTCTTCTTCTTCTGTTTAATACCAGTTTAGACTTAAGCCGTAATCGGTGGCTGAGGTGAGGCTCAAACTCTTCTTCTTCTGTTTAATGGCAGTTTAGACTTAAGCCGTGATCAGTGGCCCAGGTGAGGCTCGACCTCTTCTTCTTCTTTTAATGCCAGTTTAGAATAAGTTGTGATCGGTGGGAAAGGTGAGGCTTGACCTCTTCTTCTTTTTAATGCCAGTATAGACATAAGCCATGATCGGTGGCCCAGATGAGGCTTGATCTCTTTTTCTTTTTAATGCCAGTTTAGACATAAGCCATGATTGTGGCCCAGATGAGGCTCGACCTCTTCTTCTTCTGTTTATTGCCAGTTTAGATTTAAGCCATGATCGGTGGCCCAGGTTAGGCACGACCTCTTCTTATTCATCTTCTGTTTAATGACAGTTTAGACTTAAGCCGTAATTGATGGCCCAGGGGAGGCTCGACTTCTTCTTCATCTGTTTAATGCCAGTTTAGACTTAAGCCGTGCCAAGGGTTAGGCTTTGGTTGGCACTTTTCTCACAAGCGCAGAAAAGGCCAAAATCAAGTGTGGCGGACCACTGTCCTGTCCAGCAGAAAGTTCAACACCGCCTCGTAAAAGGCCAAGCTGCAGTGTGCCTCTTGATGTAAGAAGGGATGGCATTGATCATTTCCCAACATGGAAAACCCGACAGAGATGCAAGCACTGCACCGGCAATCACTTCTCACATGTCTATTGTGATAAATGTGAGGTGCACCTTTGCCTAAACAAGGACAGGAACTGTTTTTCTGACTACCACCGAAAGAAATATATATAATATTCATTCATTCATTCATTCATTCATTCATTATTATGAGTAGCTCTCTGCCATTTTCATTTTATCAATATAGCTCTGAGAAAAAAAGGTTGGAGAGCCCTGGTTTAAGTTATTTAACATACCCAAGTGTTGAAATAAAATCACTTGTTTGTTACCAAAAAAGCATAGGACTACTTTTTTCCACTCAATAATCCATAAGAGAATCAATTAAGAATTAGATCAATAAGCAGAATTGTCAATGGCATTGGCATTGATAAAATCAATTCACATCCCTAAACTCCACCTCAGAACACCCACAGGAGAACATGGTGGCTCGTTCACACCTGTGCCATGTTCATGATGGCACAGCAACTGTCAATCATTGACTATACACTTTATGTGAGCAGCAAGATTGGGACCTTTAAATTACATTTGTATATTTCCATTTAGTGCTTGTCTGTATTTAGAAATTGAAAATGCTTTATATTTGTTGTTTAGATCCATTGTAAATTAATAGCTTTTTGATATTTATTTGTCCATTGTTCCAAGGGGCCATAATAATGGGAATAGGCATGACCTCTGAGTATTTTTAGTTTAATGTTTGAAGTGTACAATCTCAGTGTTCCTCTGCTTTATGCAACTTCTTGAAGACTGTGAAGTCCAGTAGGGGGCAGTGTGGACCCTGAAAAGCAGAAGTAAAGAGAACCATGACCTTAAATCGATGCCATGGGAACTTCAGTCACCAAGAGCTTTTCCTGAGTATTTTTGTTCCCCCTGTTTTAATTTAGTGGTTTTTCACTTGGATGCTGAAGAACACAGTCTGGGGACAAACTATGCAGCGCTTAAAGCTGTGGCTCTTAGCTAAACTAACAGCTGACATCTAACACTATTCTTAATCCCTGTGAACATGAGCCTGAATTGAATCTTATCTTTTTAGTGGAAATAAATGCTGCTTGTATTATGTAATATGAAGCCTTTTGGTAAATCTTCAGCCCTGTAATCCTTCCAGGAAAAAGAATGTGGAGCCGGGCCCCACCTTCTTAACAAATGCAGTGGTTACTGAGTATTGACACGTCCTCCGTCTTGTTGAGTTCAGCCAGGGGCATGTTCTCGGACACAGTGAATTCCAGTTCAAAAAGACTCTTCCTGTTTCCAAGTGGAATACCCCAGAAGCCAAATGTGGTGCGGGCGGGAGAAACAAACAGCTCGACCATGAGGCTGGACCTACGACAGAAATGGACACAAAATTAATAGTGTTTATGTTAGGGAAATGTTTGCAGGGGGATACAAGAGGGATGCAGGATGTGTGTTGGTTTGTATCAGTACTTTATCTCAGGCATTTCTCAAACTGTGGGGAATCCATCTTATGAGACCATTTAGTGGAGCTTCTCAAAGAAGGACTTTTGAACGAGGGTCAAAAGTGAAGTGAAAGTACAGACCTAAGTTCATGTGGAAGGTTAGTGATAACATGTTGCCAAGATTTTTGCACTACACAGATTAACATTCATTTTAATGGACAGAGATGTTAAAGAGTGTTCATAAAAAGACAATAGTTTAGTATGTTTAGTAAGGTTTAGATGAGCTGCACTAGGTTTAGTTATGGGCTACAGTAGATGAGGCGCACGATAGGTTTAGTTAGGTTTAGGTTCACTAGGACTTGTTAAGCTTTATGAGCAGCATTAGGAGTCCTGTAAGAACACAGCTGCTTTGCAAGGTGAACTAACTGCAACTGAGCAAAAATAAGTAGGTCCCAGACTTCATGTAATAAAAATGTAAACGTATGTAGCCTTTATTTAGCTGCAGTTTGAATTAAAGTATATGGCTAATAAATGGAGCAAAACCATTTCAAAGAAGTGTCAGAAGTAAGCAACCAGTCACTGCAGAAGTCGAATTTAAGTCCTAGTCAGGGTAATCAATTCTGAGATTCCACAGTTAAAACAGAAAGGGAGTGGAATTTTGTTTGTAGTTTTGATGTCACTGAAAAATTGCATTGATGTTAACAAGTAAACTGTCTTTCCAGAGATCTGTCTAAGATAGTCTGCTCTGGACAGACTACAGACCTCACTCTAAACAGTTTACACAGATACTCCTCTTTTACTCAAAAGCTCTTACTAAACCATTGACATTAGACTAACAGATCATTTTCTAAAACATTACTGGTGAACTAATGATTGGTCACAGCTTGGGTTTACATCTATGCACATTCTATGCAAATATGAATCATTATAGCTGCTGGCTTCTGCACAATCACACATCACAGAGATTTCATCTAGAGGCCATTTTATTTGTTATTGTTGTAATAATGTCTTCGTAGCTTATTACTCAATACAACACTCAGATAAACTCATCTCATCATTTTGATAATCGCAATATATTGTCTTACAATACAGTACCGAGATGTATCGGGATATATCGTATTGTGGCATGTGTATTATAATTTGTATTGTATCGCCAAGTGCTTACACCCCTAACATCTACTATTTATTATAGTGGATTTTATAAGTTTCTCAAGAATGGAAGATTTGGCCAATCACATGCAGGCAAACCATATGCTCAAAAAAGGAGCGCTCCCATTGGTCTACACTGGCTTGACGTTTTGGAAGTGTAATAGCTGCCAATAAGTGTATTTTAAGCACAGAAAATGTCTTAAGAACAGAGAAAAGTAAGGCACTGTAAAACAAGACTATAAAAGTGACCATCTTCCTGTTGCCCTCCCACTGGCATCACACACCTCCAGGTTTGTAGAAATATTTTTCATTATTGAGGATTTCTAAATATTCCAGAAATCTTCTGGTCTATGGGGACTAATCAAAAAACAGTCCAATTCGCAATCTGGTAAACTGTGCATTTTCTCAACAGTCTGACTGGCTATAGGGACCTGTGTTTTGTACATACCTCTGTATACCTATGGACTGGCCTTGAACTTTTGGCATTGGCCACTTTCTAATGACACCAATCACATCAACATTTAGACAGCTCCGCATTTCCCTCTCTGTTCTGCGTAAGTTAGAGTGCATCCTTCATTCTCGAGACAAGAATGTTTATTGCTGCTTGTTTATACAGTGGTCCTTTCTGATCATCAAGTCAGCAATGTATAAATACATTATACAATACATTGCAAAAAATAAATAGATGTACACTTACCAAGGCACCACCGTAGAATACAGTACAGGTACAGTATGTCTAAACAAACTCTGTGGAAATATGTCTGATTGGCATCCTTTCCACTTTCTTGCCTAACAACACAACAACACAACAACAGTATAAATTGGGGAGAGCGGAAATTGAACTGTCTGATTAAGTAACGACCGCTCCACCAGCTGAGCAGCAAAGAAGTTCGGTTTATTCCTATGTCTTTTTTTCTATATTTCGTCTATCTTTATAAACATTTAATCCATAGAGCTGCAGCAGTTTACTATAACTTAGGGACTCAATATTTGAGGCACAAGTTCTGCTTGTGTTAAATATTGACAATAAATGCAAAGTCTATTTTGTTGTTGTTTGTCTGTTGTAAACCCGGAAACAGCTGTTGCTAATAAACTCTAATAAGTACATTTAGCATGTTTTTTGTTTATCACAAGAAACAGTGTATTTGAAAAACATTTCCATTTAATGTTTTTCCTTTCACTTCTCATTTTAGATCAAGTGAGGATTATCTATCATCCAGTCAATGGACTTCTGTTTTTAACTATACTCCTCCCAAAACAGGCCAACGCATCCCAAAAGTGGTACGGTACACTACTTGGGGGTCCTTCAGACCCCTTTTGGTGATAGAAACGCACCAGAACTGATATTGTCTGTGGAAAAAGGCACAAAGCACTATATCTACTGACCTGACAACACAATACCTTCTCCAGAGGAGTGAGGTAAAGCTGTCCAAAGAAATGCCTTAAAAAAGCAATAAATAAGCTCAGCCTTGTATAAACAATGGCTGAACGTTTTCCACCTTTACAGCCAACTGACAAAGTTTTATTTTGACAATTCAAATTCCAGGAGGCATAATTATAGACACCATCAGAGCAGAGGGGAGGACTGAGGTGAGCTAATAAGAGCTAAAGCAGTAAACTTGGCAGAGGTTGGCTGTGTCGTCCTGATGTTGTGGTTACTACTGTCTAATCCTGGTGTCTAACAGAGCTCCTGGTCTCTCTCAGTATCACACACAGGCTGTTTAAATCCCAGCGTCATTAACAAAGTCAATGGTGAAAAATTTGACAAATAATAAAATCTCACCAAAGAAATGTTTGACATTGTCATGATCATTACTCTAATGTCTCGGTCTCTAAACAAATCTTTCACAACATGGAGCATTTTTAGCCTTTTACCAAAAAGATAATTGTTAGGTCACAAAAAAGATGCAAGCCTAGTTCCGAGTTTTTTGAACATGTGCCGGAGTGGGAATTATTTTCAGCCAAGGAATTATATGTCTATATATTGTATTTTATTCAATTGTTTGCAAAAAAAAGTAAGATAAAGAAATAAAGAATAAAGAAATCTTTTAAACCATGTTTTTTTTTATAGATTTTGTAGCTGTAGATATAGCTACATCATTTACCATCATCATTTACATTTGTGTTCAAGCAAATTTAAGTAAGATTTGCGAAGCTCCCCCCTAAGCATGTAAATACTTGTAGCGCAGCTCTGGACTACAACACTCGCCCTCTTTGGACAAACGTTTTCTCTGTCACTTTGGTGGTTCCACCTTTACTGATAATGAAATAAAGTGTATGCCATTTCGGTATGATCTTAGCAAAAGCACAAATTTGCAATGCGGGAGGTTGCTATGTGTATATTGAATTACTGTAAAGCAATTTGTCACTCTGGAGCCATGAATTTTCTAGGTTTTTTATGACCGTACAAACCCTGAATGTCAAGAATGACTGCTGAAGAACAGTGCTGAAGACACAACGGACAAGATTTCTTTGGGAGTGAAACTCAAGGAACCTGGCAGGTGGCACACTCATTTTCAGGGCGTGACCAAAGCTGCCGCAGCGTTTATTGACAGGATGAATATGGCGCAAGTGGACGGAGATTCCTCTGAAGCTTGACAGGACAAGTAGTGTATGCCAGAGGTTAAAACAACAAGATATTAGGTAATTTTAGATGTTTTAATGGCTAATTTCACCTGTGAACTCAAGGGACATTACAACATTTCTAAGATGCTAAACAGCATGTCCTTTAGTAGTAACAGCAGGTAAGTTAGTGATGTGCGTAATATCTGAAACATGTAACCCCTTTAACTGCAGCCGGCTTTGTCTGCCGGTTCCCGGCAGCTGCCTCAGGAGACCCACAAGATCACCAAGCCTGGGAGGACTCCTTCTTCAGCTTGACGGAAACCCCCAAACCCAGTGGTAGATACCGGAATTAAGGGATTCTGTCTCGACAGGCACAAGAGACCTTACGGCCACAACTTCGAATGGCAACCTTGACAATGGAGGTGGAGAGCACAGAAGACCAAGTGAGCGTGTGCGAAGTCCCCCAATAGAACAATTTCCAGCACCCCTCCCAGAGACTCCCCGCAGGGAAGCAACCCTCTCATTCACCGGTGTGAACTCCAACTCATGGCGGTTGAGCTGGGAAACATGAGCAAGCCCACACCAGCCCACTGCCTCACACTGCAGGCAACTCCAGAGTAGTGGAGATTCCAGCCTCTCTCGAGGAGTTGGGTTCCAGAGCCCAAGCTGTGCATGGAGGTGAGCCAGACTATCTCTAGTCGGTATATCTCAAACTCCCGCACAAGCTCAGACTCCTTCCCCACCAGTGAGGTGACATTCCACGTCCCTATGCCCAGTTTCCGTGTCCAGAGATTGGGTCTGTGTCCCCAGAGTGGTTTCCCGGCTGCGCCATACCGGGCGACGTTACGGTCCTTGTTTTAATTCTATTCATAAAGGGCTTTGGGCTTTTTACATTTACATTTTTACATTTAGTCATTTAGCAGACGCTTTTATCCAAAGTGACTTACATTTACCAGTGAACATTTTTTTACATTAAGGTTCCATTCACCAGTGTTACAGCTGGAACGCCACTGGAGGCAAGGGGGGTTAAGTGTCTTGCCAAAGGACAGTATGATCTGTGGGGAGAACCTTCCGGTTGAAGGACGACCGCTCTACCACTGAGCCACTGCCCTGGCAGATTTGTCTGACCCATCACCTAGGACCTGTTTGCCTTGGAAGAGACCTTAACAGGGGCATATAGCCCAGGACAACATAGATCCTAGGATCATTCGCGTACTCAAACCCCTCTACCACAATAAGGTTGCGGTTCAAGGAGGAGATACTATATCTATACATTTGAATGAACTTTTTAGGTCAGTAGCAGGACAAACAAATCGATTAAAATCATACACACGTGGACAAAATTGTTGGTACCCTTCGGTCAATGAAAGAAAAACTCACAATGGTCACAGAAAAAACTTTATTCTGACAAAAGTAATAATAAATAAAAATTCTATGAATGTTAATCAATGAAAGTCAGACATTGCTTTTCAACCATGCTTCAATGGAATTATTTTAAAAAATAAACTCATGGAACAGGCCTAAACAAAATTGTTGGTACCCCTAGAAAAGTCTGTAAATAATGTGACCAAATGGACATGTTAATTCAAGGTGTGTGCACTAATTAGCATCACAGGTGTGTACAATCTTGTAATCGGTCAGTGGGCCTATTTCTAGGGCTTCAGGTAGTCACTGTGTTTTCTGGTGACATGGTGTGTACCACACTCAACATGGACCAGAGGAAGCGAAGGAAAGAGTTGTCGCAGGAGAATAGAAAGAAAATTATAGACAAGCATGATAAAGGTAAAGGCTATAAGACCATCTCCAAGCAGCTAGATGTTTCTGTGACTACAGTTGCACATATTATTCAGAAATTTAAGATCCATATGACTGTAGCCAACCTCCCTGGATGTGGCCGCAGGAGGAAAATTGATGACAAAGAGACGGTTAATCTGAATGGTAACAAAAGAGCCCAGAAAGACTTCTAAAGAGATCCAAGGTGAACTCCATGCTCAAGGAACATCAGTGTCAGATCGCACCATCCGTTGTTGTTTGAGCCAAAGTGGACTACATGGGAGACGACCAAGGAGGACACCATTGTTGAAAACAAATCATAAAAAAGCTAGACTGGAATATGCCAAACTACAACTACAAGCCACAAAGCTTCTGGGAGAATGTCCTATGGACAGATGAGACAAAAATGGAACTTTTTGCCAAGGCACATCAGCTCTATGTTCACAGACGGAAAAATGAAGCATATCAAGAAAAGAACACCGTCCCTACTGTCAAACATGGAGGAGGCTCTGTTATGTTCTGGGGCTGCTTTGCTGCATCTGGCACAGGGTGTCTTGAATCTGTGCAGGGTACAATGAAATATGAAGACTATCAAGGGATTCTAGAGAGAAGTGTCAGACAGCTTGGTCTCAGTCGCAGGTCATGGGTCTTGCAACAGGACAATGACACAAAACATGAAACATAACACGAAACATGCCTTCTGGAAAAGACACCCTTCAAACCGGAAACAACTGGAGCAGTTTGCTCATGAGGAGTGGGCCAAAATACCTGCTGAGAGGTGCAGAAGTCTCATTGACAGTTACAGGAATCGTCTGATTGCAGTGATAGCCTCAAAAGGTTGTGCAACAAAATATTAAGTTAGGGGTACCAACAATTTTGTCTAGGCCTGTTCCATGAGTTTATTTTTTTAAATAATTCCGTTGAAGCATGGTTGAAAAGCAATGTCTGACTTTCATTGGTTAACATTCATAAAATTTTTATTTATTACTACTTTTGTCAGAATAAAGTTTTTTCTGTGACCATTGTGAGTTTTTCTTTCATTGACCGAAGGGTACCAACAATTTTGTCCACGTGTGTATATATGGTCTGAAATTTAGAAGAAAATCAAGATTATTTTTTTCCTTGTCTCCCAGCCCAGCGACTTATTACCTATTTTATTTTTTTCTGCTCTATTTTTCACCGGTTCGTTTTAGCAAAACAACAGCCACCTTATTTAAAACAAAAGGGACAACTTACAGGAGAAATGCATGTAGGGCTAATGTGCAAGTGCTGAGGCAAGGCTAGTAGTATCAATACCCAAGATCTTGACTGCTTCACAGAATGAAAAACGTGACTTTATCACTCTTGGAATTAGAGACGAAACGTCTTCCCCTTGAAAATTGAATCTAGATGCTGTTACTTTCACCTTTTTTCAAGATGTCCTGGATGACTGAGAACCTTCACAGACATGCTTCACAGACTGTTAAAATGCAGTAGACAGATCGAATAATTATAACTAATGCACTCTTTGCTAATGCTCTGATCTTCTAGTTTCTAAAATGTCTTGGTGATTGCAGAATTGGCTTTGCAGAATTGTATAAATTTTCTGAGTCACAAATGGCTCCAGGACAGTTAAGAATATCATTGATCCATGTTGGAAGACACATTTCCTCAATCTTAACAGGACCAGATGTGCGTCACTTTCCAAAAACAGCACTGACCAATTAGAGATTACTGGGCTTAAAGGAAGATGGCTTAAAAACATCAATCAAAACCGTGTCTTGTAATTTTTGCAATAAAATTCACTTTGAACATTTACAGGGCTGTAGCTCTGTTTGGTGAGGTGTGGCTAAAGATGATTGCATAACTAGACTAGTGCATTTTTGGGAGTTTCTATTAAATAAAGTCTAATTTAGGTCTGAGACTCTAAACAAAATAAGTAAAGAGTACCTAGGCTTCATCAAAGTCATGTTTAAGATTTAAAAAGTTGAAGGAAAGAGTTGCACAAAAACAGTAGTTACAAATAACTGCCACACAATTTCAAATTGGCACTTCTTTTAAAATTGCGCACTGTAGTGAATCTATTTTTTCACATATGTATATAAACACCTGTTACAAAAGTTCAACTCTAGCTGACTCTAAAGTGTGGGAATAGAGATAGAGATGATGAGATAAAACATTTCTACTTTGAGTGTTGTTTTTTTGCACTGATGACAAGAACAAACAGTAAAACCTTCGAAAAAATGCCCCGCTCTGTCAAGTGTGTGTGTGAGCTGCCACAGATAAATATTTAAAATATGATTTATTTATATAGTTATCTACGTCGCGTGCCGGAGCTCATGACCCCTCCTAAATATAAACCTGATGCACGGTGTATACTCGTGGATACACAAACACTTTGACCACTGCCATTACCAATAAATCGTTTTCATTGGTTTTAACATAGCTTCTCTTATAAATACATAGGCACTTTATGATTGCATTTATTTCTGCGTGACAGTTGTGTGATCAAAAACCAGAGTGGAAAAGTTGTGGACATGGCCATGGCTGTTCTGTGTTTAGACTGGTGCTGAGTGTGTGTTTAGGAGAATGTAATGGATGATTAATCTGGAGCGCTGTGCAGATAGCCCTCCCCTCGGCTTTCCTCTTCTCCAGCATCCATACCACAAACCAAAGAAGCGTTCACAGCTATGTTTACTGCAGATAAAGTCTTAGAATATAAGATACCAGGATCTAGGATTCTGAGTCAGTCATGACATCATTGCTGATTTTCAGTAGAAGATGCTTGATAATGCATTGAGCAAAAATGTAACCCATACAGTAGATGCAGCACTGTTCTGGATCTCATGGTTTATCCAGCGTTTTGTTATTGTTTTGCAGGTTTGTAATCTCACGTTCAGATGCAAACATTGTAAAGGCTTTATGCTCCCATTATGAATGTAATTACAAACCCAATTCCTAAAAAGTTGGGACAGTGTACAAATTGTGAATAAAAACAGAATGCAAGGATGAAGTTTCAAATTTCAATATTTCTTTTCAGAATTCAACATAGATCATGTTGAAAGTGAGACATTTATAATAATAATAATGGATTAGATTTATATTGCGCTTTTCTCCCAAGGGACCATGGGACTAGGGCTGGGTACCGAACTTCGATACCTTTATGGTATCGAATGAAAAACTTCGATTCTATGGGTATCAAAAAATTATTTATCTTTCGGTGCCAAATTTCGGTTCCAAAAGCCAAGCGGCCGGGTTTTTTTTTTTTTTTGCCAAGCGGCTGTGTCTGTGTGAGCTTGTAGCATACGTGCATGTAAGGAACTACATTCGCCGTGATTGGCTGTCCACCACCACGTGACGTGACGGTGGGATATCTGAAGATACTCGCACTCACACAACACAAGTGTAACGTTAGTTGTTTTTTCTCCAAACGTTCCAGTTTTATAATGCCAAAGAGATCTAAAGTGTGGCTACACTTTATAAAAGTGGATGCCGAGTCAGCAAAGTGTAACATATGCGACAAGTGTATTGCAACCAAAGCCGACAATACCACAAATTTAATGAAGCATTTGACCATGCACGGGATCAATATGAAGACTGTAAAAGGAACCAGAGGAGCCTTGCACCTCATCGGAGTCAAACCTGCCCCCTTCAACATCATCTGGCATTTCTGACATTGTAGCAGGTAAGAAAGGAAGATATTACCTTTTAGCGAACAGAAGTTAAAGTAATTGTTTACGCTAACGCGAGTGGTTTGAGTGTGTGGATGCAACTCTGCGTTGCGATGTAACGTTACCCAGGCGCTAGCTTTAACCTTATTCTTTGACCAGGCAACATCTTTGTTTTTCCAACGTAACGTTAAGGTTTCACATTTTAGAAATACTTGACAGATAAGTGTAATTTCCCTACTTAAACCTGAGGTTGACTACCACTGGTTGACTACCACTTTATGTATGTTAGCTTGTGCTGCTAGTCGGTTGCTGTAGCGTTAGCGCTGTTATTTCCTCCTTCACATTAGCCTCTGCCTCCTTTTGCAGGAAGGCATGGCGATAGAAGTAACAACCAACAGCATGACCAGCACCTCCAGATTCAGGAGGAGATACAACTGTACAGAGGTTTGCCGTGTACACTCAACACTCAGTGAATCCAGCAACTTGGTGGTGGAGTAAGAAGGACACACTGCCAATGCTATCCAGCTTGGCAGCCAGGTTTCTCTGTGTACAAGCCTACACAAATACAGTTTGATTTTGCACTAAAAAGTTTTTTTTTTTTTACATTCCTTTGAATTTTAGTTGGTTCAATATTAGGATGTACACAATATAATTTATTTATAATATGTTCATGTTGTGGCAAAAAGGTTTCTCTTTTTTTGTAAATTTTGGCCAAGTTAGGATTGATACGATGTGTGAAGTGTGAGTGTGAAGTGTTACCAGAATTTGTTTTAATTAAGATGAAAAATAAAAGTTTTGTGTTTAATGTATTTGTGTTGATTTTGAAATGGATTTTAAAACACATGGTATCGAAAAAAGTATCGTTAGGAACCGGTATCGAAACTGAGGTATCGAAATTGGCACCGGATCGAAAGATTTTGAACAATACCCAGCCCTACATGGGACTCAAAGCGCTTACAGTCCGTCCATTATTCATTCACTCCACAGTCACACACTGGTGGTGGTAAGCTACAACTGTAGCCACAGCTGCCCTGGGGCAGACTGACAGAGACGTGGCAGCCGTTCCGCGCCTACGGCCTTTCCGACCGACACCATGTACATTCACTAAACATTCTTACACATTCACACGAGGCAGGGTGAGTTAAGTGTCTTGCCCAAGGACACAGCGACAGTATGAACTGTGGCGAATCAAACCCCCTACCTCCCGGTTGAAAGATGGCTGCTCTACCACAGAGCCACTGCTGCCCCATTTTGAAATGTAATGCCAGATATTGGCTCATTTTGGATTTCATGAGAGCTACACATTTAAAAAAGTTGGGACAGGTAGCAATAAGAGGCTGGAATCATTAAATGTACATATAAGGAACAGCTAGAGGACCAATTTGCAACTTATTAGGTCAATTGGCAACATGCTTGGATATAAAAAGAGCCTCTCAGAGTGGCGCTGTCTCTTAGAAGTGAAGATGGGCATTCCCCCAATGCTGCAGCGAAATATAGTGGAGCAATCAGAAAGGTGTTTCTCGGAAAAAAAAAGTTGTGTGTTCAGACGAATCCAAATTTGTAGTTCTTTTTGAAAAACTGGGATGCCATGTCATCCGGACTAAAGAGGACAAGGACAACCCAAGTTGTCATCAGCGATCAGTTCAGAAGCCTGCATCCCTGATGGTACTCATCTCTCCTACTCATCTGGAAAGGCACCATCAAAGCTAAAAGGTATATCCAAGTTCTAGAACAACATATGCTCCCATCCAGACGTCGTCTCTTTCAGGGAAGACCTTGCATTTTCCAACATGACAATGGCAGACCACATACTGCATCAATTACAACATCATGGCTGCGTAGAAAATCGATCCGGTACTGAAATGGCCAGCCTGCAATACATTTGGCGCATCATAAAGAGGGAGATGCGACAAAGAAGACCTAAGACAGTTGAGTAGACTAGAAGCCTGTAATAGACAAGAATGGGACAACATTCCTATTCCTAAACTTGAGCAACTTGTCGCCTCAGTCCCCAGTCATTTGCTGACTGTTATGAAAAGAAGAGGGATTCACAATTCGTACAGTGTCCCAACTTTTTGGGAATTGGGTTTGTATATACGTCCGTTATAAATATTTTTATCAATTCTTTCTTTAAACTTCTAAACGTTATCTATGTTAACTTCAATGTTATGTTAAACATCCAGTGTGGGTGATAGATAGTCAAAGATTTCAGCAAATAGAAAACAAAAATAAGACAAACTAGAACAAATAAAGTGACATGGGGGAGATATTTCTGTAGGTTGATCTGAGTGGTCTTTAAATGCATCACATCATGAAGATGAAGGATTCTGTTTCTCTCATTCTGACAATGCAAGACATTTTTGACAATCCAAACTTTCAAAAGTCTACTCAGGCTTTAGATAACTTACTGCTGGTGAAGTCATATTGTTAAGATACAATTTCAACTTTAGAGTAGAGCTCACCACTCACCCCCTTATGGCCACCACAGGTACTGCTCCCTTGGTCCGTATCTTTGAGCTTTGGGAAAACAGACTAAAACATGGACAAAATGAACACGGGTAGAAAGCTCCATACAATAGTCAGCAGCATCTTATAGGTTCTAGGGATGCACTGATATGGAAATTCTAGGCAGATACCAGTGTTTAAATTAGCATAATGGGCAATACCGACATTTTGTAAGTATTTTGAATTTCTCCAGAAGTGTGTGTAGGTGTTTTTCTTCATTTTGCAGCGTAGTTATAGGCGCCTTCTATTGTTCTAGTGATGAGTAAACCTGGTTCAGACTGTGATAACGCTGTTGAGGAGCCAAAGCAGCGCGAAAACACACAGATCTAATATTACAGATGTCTCACTTTTAGAGTGATAGTAATAGTGGCCACTGCCCTTAACCATCAATATTTCATACAAAGGCCTGTAAAGGCAAGGCAAGGCAAGGCAATTTTATTTATATAGCACAATTCATACACTGGGTCACTCAAAGTGCTTTACAGGAATAAAAGACAATTTACAAGATTTATATTAAGAATGTTAATAAGTTATAATGTTATAAGATGTTTTTAAGGTGATAAAATGCAGATGATGTAATTGACTTAATGTGACTGTGGAAATTCAAGTCTGAGTCCATGATGACCCCTAGATTTCTAACCTGATTTTTAGATTTTAGAGAAAGAGACTCGAGGTGACTGCTGACACTTTCTCTTTGTTTCTGTGGCCCAAAGATGATTAGTTCAGTCTTGTTTCTGTTCAGTTGGAGAAAATTATTTTGCATCCACATGTCAATCTGTTCGATGCAGTGACACAGTGAATGGATTGGTCCATTTTCACCTGCTGTGAGTGAAATGTAAATATGAGTGTCATCTGCATAATAATGGTAGGATACGCCACAGCTGCATATTAACTGGCCTAAAGGAAGCATGTAGAGATTGAATAATAGAGGTCCCAAGATAGACCCCTGTGGAACCCCACATGTCAGGGCCATTTGGTCTGATACACAGTTACCAACCGAAACAAAGTACTTCCTGTCTTCAAGATAGGACTGAAACCATTTAAGGGCAGTTCCAGTGATACCCATCCATTCCTCTAATCTTTGTGTCAGGATTTCATGGTCCACTGTATCAAACGCAGCACTCAAGTCCAACAGAACTAAGACAGAGACTTTGCCTGCGTCAGTGCTCAGACGGATGTCATTTGTGACTTTGATAAGTGCAGTCTCAGTGCTGTGATGGGGCCTGAATCCTGACTGAAAAGGATCAAAGCAGTTGTTAAGTAATAGAAAGTCATTAAGTTGTTGATTTTTCGATGACTTTCCCTAAAAATGGCAGGTTTGATATGGGCCGATAGTTGTTGAGCACTGTAGCATCAAGACTGCTCTTCTTTAGGAGAGGCTTGATGACAGCAGATTTTAAGGCCCTTGGAAATGTTCCAGACTGTAAGGAATTATTGACTATATCAGTGAGTTGTGGTAACAAACTGCTTAGTACTGATTTTAGAAATCTAGTGGGTAAAGAGACGCAAACCTGCAGACTGTTGAAGGGGTTTATCTCAAGACAGAGGCGAATCAAAGTGATGGGGTTTCAAGGCAATAGCCCCCAATTTCAATACATTTTCAGCTACGAAAATTCTTGAGGCATCAATTACCACACTACTGACATCTGTACACAGGGCAGTTGATGCACCATCTGTATCTTTTGTAAGGTTTTCCCATGTTGTCAGTTCAATACGTCAAGATTTTGTCAGGTAAAGCTGCCTGTAGAGTAGATCATTTAAAGTGGATAGAGAGGACTTGCAATAAAACAGCCACTGTGGGGTGATGTCTTGTAGTGTCTTTAATAGGAAGCTATACTGTTTCAAATACTTTATAATAAATGTTGTAATACAATACTCCCTGAAGTAATTGCGAGACAGAATTTTGCACTAACATTATTGATAACGTCTCGGGTTACTTAGCTGCAACCCTGTTCCTTTTCAAAAACTACGCTTGTTGCTGTGTAGAAATACGCTATGGGGAACATTCTTTGTGTGTCCGGTTGTGAAGCATGTGTGTCAAACATGGCAAGAATTGGCTTATATAACCTCTGTTGGTGAAGTGGCTTGATCACCCACAGCTGCAGCGTTGTGAACTTTGTCTGAAGGACGTCCGGGACATGCCCATAGTGTGGCATTGAAGCGCAGCATCTCGTTCCCGCTTTTTCAGGGAACAGGGTTGCGGCTAAGCAACCCGAGACATTCCCTTTCAAACGCTACACTCGATGCTGCGTAGAAATACGCTATGGGAAACAAGAATACCAATGCTGCCTCACTGGAATGAGAGTTGTGTTGTGCGAGTACACAAAACCTCAAAAAAAGGTTTTAGACATGATACAAGGATGTTGACCCAAGGACATGAGAGCCCGGGGCAGAATGAACATCCAGACTATAAAATGTAATAAAAGTGTGCGGAGAGGACCAGCCCGCCACAGCCATTGAGGATGCAACCCCTCTGAAAGAGCCCTTACACCTAGAGGCGGGGGCTGACCACAAGCTTCATAGGCCAGGGTAATAGCATCCCTCTCCAAATGCAACATAGTCTGTTTAGCAGCCGCATCCCTTATTGCACATGAAAAAATGCTCAGACTTACGCCACTGGCTAGTTCGGTAGACATAAATCTGGAGAGCACGCACCAGACATAGCTCCGGCGTCGTGAACGATGGAGGACAGAAGGAGGATAGAGATCTAGGAAAGCATCCATCTGAAGGAAGAGATCATTAGTAACTTTATCTAAAGCTGTTTCAGTGGAATAAGAGGTCCTCAATGCAGACTGAAATGGCTTGAGGAGGTCATTTTCCGATAGATCTAGAGTAAGTGGTTTTAATACAACTTTTTTGAGTTTGACTTTAGATAGAAAAGGTAAATTGGAGACAGGACAGAAATTATTTAGGCATCCAGGATCCAGAGTAGGTTTTTTGAGCAGGGTTTTGACCACAGCATGTTTGAAAAGGGAAGGGACGGTGCCAGGGACATGTTTTAACATAATTTGCCGGTCCGTGTATCATCCGATCATTCAATTATTCAATTTAATCTGGCAAACCAAAAACGAAATAACGAATCAATATTTTGTTTTTCTGTTTTTCGGTATGAACCAAATATGAAAAACTGATGTTTGTTTCATCGCTTTCAGCTCGAAACGGGAAATATAATAAACAAGGAAACCAAAACGAAATAATGGATCAAATTTACGTTGTTTCAATTTTTCTTTATTTGGTCCTGCTTGCTTTGCGCATGTGCAGTGGATAGTTTCAAAGGAGTAGGTCGCTGAGACCATAGACATATATATAGGTAGACGCCCTATTGGCCGCTGCGCGACGTGATTTGCGGCCGCCATCTTGAACCGGTCGTACTTATAGTTTCGTTGAATAGCAACAGTTAAGATGCCAGAGCACTGTGCAGCATTTTTATGTTCTAATCGGCGGACCATCGCAAATAGGTATAAAAATAAAATAATACTTTTCACAAGTAAGATTTAACATTACTATTGTACTTTTGGTTGTATTTTGTCCTTAAATCCACAGAATTGAGAAGGAGCAAGGATCTTTGATAGTACTGTACTGAAATCGTAGCTAGCTAACGTTAGCTAGACTATGTATCTCCCTCCCTCAACTCAAGTGTTTTCCACATAACTTACTATTCAGATAGGAAAAAAGTTCGAAAGCACTTGTTAGATGCACAAAACTTTCTTTTAGTGTTAGGTAACGTTAAGTGCCTATAAGGACAAAGATGTGAGGAAGAAGTGGGAAGTGGCTTTGAGGAGAGAAGGATTTCATGCAAGTGATACAACAGTACTTTGCTCTCATCATTTTAAGAATGATGATTTTGATAAGACGGGTCAGATTGTCCGACTCCAAGATGGTGTTATTCCATCCGTCTTCAGCTTTCCGGTTCACCTCCAAAAAGTAGGTGTATCCTCATAAAACTATTAGCATTCATAAATGTGAATGTTCATAAATGTAAATTATCAATCGCATGGCAGGGTAAGACGCTTATATCTTTATATGTATTGTATTATATATTATGCTTCATCATTTTAGTTGGAAAAGGGCAGGGCTACTTCTACCTCCAGAAGAGCTGAAGAAAGCCTGTCCATGGCCTCTCAGGATTTCCAGGAAACGGCAACCTCAAGCCCACAACCTCAGCCTAATGATGTGAATATTTCTACTTTAAACATCATATCATAATGTTCTCTGGACATATTCAAATCTCACTTTTTTGCTTCCACTCATATTAAACACGCTCACAAATAAACCCATACAAACACAATTTAAGACACATTGAACATGCATTACTGGTACGCACACACACACACACACACACACACAGTGCTGGAAGTGGCTTTGACATGTGATGACTATAAGAAAGAATGTGGGCATTAAACTAGTGGTGTCAAAATAATGTTTTTGAAGTGAAACATTACTCAAACCATGTTCATCCCTCTTTCTATTAGGATCATGGCTATGCCTTGCCTGCTTCTCCTACCGCTCTCAAGACCAAACTCACTGAAGCCTTGGCAAGAGTGGAACATCTAGAGCGAGAGAAGAAGAATTCCATGGCCAGAGAAAAGAGGGCAAAAACCACAGTAAAGAGTCTTTTGGGGGATTTGAGGGAAAAGAACCTCATTAATGAAGAGCTCAGAGAAGCTTGAATTCTACTCTGGTAAGACAAAATTAACACTTTGAAGTTCATGTATATGTTATTCTTACTCTTATTAAACTCTTTATTTATTATCTGAAGGGGACTTATTCATTTTAAATCATAACATTTCAGATCTTCAGTTAGACCTCATGGCAAAGCAAGGCCACGAATACACAAAGGACTACAGAGAGTTTGCGCTCACGCTGCATCTACATGGTCCAAAGGCATACAAATACCTCAGAGAGACTCGACATTTTCCCCTCCCACATCCACATACAATACAAAGGTAGGCTTAATGTTGTCCGAATTAATTTTTAGGAAATTATTAATGCAAACACACTGAAAAGCTTCTTCTCAATTTTTTTTACAGGTGGCTGCGTTCAGTGGATTCCAAACCTGGCCTGAACAAGATGATGCTGGATATGCTGGAGAGAAGATGCCAGGGAGACCAGGCTAAATAATGTTGGATGCCATGTTTGTGTGTGTGTATGTGATAGAGAGAGGTGTGTGTGTGTGTGTGTGTGTGTGTGTGTGTGTGTGTGTGTGTGTGTGAGAGCGTGTGTGTGAGAGAGTGTGTGTGTGTGTGTGTGTGAGAGAGAGAGAGAGCGAGTTAGTCAAAATCATTATAAATTGTTTCTACAAAATATTAAAATGTTTATCTGCTACTATCTGTTTCTGCTTCTTTATCATATTTATAGTGTGTGGTTTATAAATTATCTTATATCCTAAATCACATATTTAGATTTTGAACGTCTGATTACTTTATATCTTTTATCAGAATATTATATAACTGTTAAGCCTACTATGAATATTAAAATACGCTGAACAATGTGTCCTGTATCATAGCTACATGAATGACCTTTTCAGCAAAAAAGCCCGCGTCAAAATTAGTTGGGTATTCGGTGAGAAATTATTGAATAAATGTGCTGACAGCTCATTGCACCTGGCAAACAAGTTACACTGAGTGGGGCTGACGACCGGTCCAAGATGGCGGCTCCACGGCTCGTTCGTGCCAATAGGCAGTAGCGTTCGATGCGGCGTCTACCTATATATATGTCTATGGCTGAGACCGCGGTGAAGTTAGATTGACGTTGGACGTTGGATATTCGGCTCCGCACTTTCAGCGGGAGGCTTAGATGTCTGTGTCATGACTATGGTTGCGGGGAACTCACTCTCGAAGCACCACCCTTAGCACGGAGCAATGAGACTTAGGGGCCGTCAATAAATGATGATCACGGGAACATGGTAAATAAATAAACTCAATAGCTTCAAGATAAACATTTTTTTGTTCACCAAACTACTTAAAAACAATAGATCTAATCTAGTGGCACCATGCACAGCTCTTTTTTTCACTTTTATGTTTTTTTGGGATTTTATATGAATTTTATATATACAAATATGGATTTTTTTCAATAGCTTTCAGGTCATGTGACCTAGTTTCTTCAATCCACTTCATATTCATAGCACTAGCCTAGTGGTACCATGCACACCACTTTTTTTTCTACTTTTGTCTTTTTTTGAATTTTATATAAATTTTTATGTACAAAATCAAGGAATTTCAAGGACATTTGTCTGATGTGCACCATGGCTCGCTCAAAAGAGCACTCTGAAGACCTGCGATTAAGAATTGTTGATTTGTATAAAGCCGGGAAAGGTTACAAGTTAGAGAATTTGTCTACAAATGGAGAGAGTTTGGCCCTGTTGCTTCTCTCCCAAAGAGTGACCATCCACCAAAAATAACAAGAGTTCAGCGCAGAATACTTATACTTACAGAAATCACTGGCACAGTCCAATATCTCTGTGCTTACATCGACTATATGTAAAACACTGGCCAAGAATGGTGTTCATGGGAGGACTCCACGGAGGAAGCCACTGCTGTCTAAAAAAACATTGCTGCAAGTTTAATGTTCGCAAAAAGGCACTTGGACAGTCCACAGAACGTCTGGCAAAATATTTTGTGGACTGATGAAACAAAAGTTGATTTGTTTGGGAGGAACACACAACATCATTATTGGAGGAAAAATGGAACAGCTCACACCCACCGTGAAGCATGGTGGAGGGAGCATCATGGTCTGGGGCTGTCTTTCTGCCTCAGGGCCTGGACAACTTGCAATCATTAATGGAAAAATTTATTTAAAAGTTTATCAGGATGTTTTGCAGAAAAAGCTGAGGCCGTCTGTCAGACAGTTGAAGCTAAAAAGAGGATGGACAAAACACAGAAGTAATCAACTTCAGAATGGTTTCAGAAGAACAAAATACATGTTCTGGAGTGGCCAAGTCAAAGTCCTGACTTGAACCCCACTGAGATGCTGTGGCATGACCTCAAGACAGTAATTCATGCCAGACATCACAGGAATCTGACTGAACTGCAGCAGTTTTGTAAAGAGCAATGGTCCAAGATTGATCCTGATCGATGCGCCAGGCTGATCTGCAACTACAGGAAACGTCTGGTTGAAGTTATTGCTGCCGAAGGGGGGGGCAACCAGATATTAAATGTGATGGTTCAGTTACTTATTCCTCACCCTTCTGTCATTGTTTGCATGTTATCCTAGTTAAAAAATATGAAAACCTTTAAATGTTTGGGTGGTCTTAGTTAAAGCAGACACTGTTTTTTCATTTGTGTCATTTTGACAAAGATCAGATCATATTTGATGGTGATTTTATGCAGAAATGTGAGAAATTCCAAAGGCATCAGATACTTTTTCATGCCACTGTATTAGAATCACACACACACATTTGAGGGGTTTTACTATTTACACTTTTTTATATAACCTTTTATATAACCAACACAGTATTTACAAGATAAGTCTTTTAGCAGTTTGCAAAGATTTCTTCTTGCTTAGCTATATCCATTTATGAAATAAACACGAAAGTGTAATTTAACTACTACTACTACTACTACTAATAGCTATGTACATATAAAGTAAACATTCATTTGCACAAAGCACAATTCCATTCATTTTTCATTGTCTCTTCATCATTCATCCCAATACACTCTACATGGAACCATCTGTCACAGTTGTCACACTCTGTTGTATGATAAAGAAACACTGTAAATCTGGATATTTAATCACTTTATCTATCAGTCTTTCTATCTTACCCAGTCAGTGTTATTCTTGTTCCCACTTGCACCTGCAGATTTCTTTGGCCTGTTCGATGCATTGAAGGATTTTAAGAGCCATTTCTATGCGCTCTCTTGCCATGCAACTTTTTTTTTGTTAAACAGGATTTGGGAGTTCAATAGAAAGTTCGCCATTATTGCTCTGGCCATCTAAACAAAAATATCTTTAATAAAAGGTGTTTTGTCACAATATTATCAAATATTAGAGGACACAGCCTTTACAACTATGACCCCGCAGCTGTTTTGATCCTGTTGAAAAGGAGGAGTCATTACTCCTCCTTTCAACTTCATGTCAATCCAGTCTATATTACCATCTTGCTTTTTTTGCGCCTGTAGGTATTCCCTGGATATGTATTTACACAGTTTGCATATTGTATTTCATTTTTGTAAGATGACATGTTGAAATAATTATGCCAGACTAATATATTAAAGTAATCAAGTTATTTGAGGTGAGTGCCATGGAAGCTATTGAAAAAAAAAAAAAAAAAAAGTTTTTATATAAAAAATTCATAAAATAGACAAAAGTGGGAAAAAAAGAGGTGTGCATGGTACTACTAGGCTAGTACTATGAATATAAGGTGAATTGAAGTGACTAGCTCACATGACCTGAAAGCTATTGAAAAAAATCCTTGATTTTGTTCATAAAAAATTCATATAAAATTCAAAAAAAGAGATAATTGGAAAATAAGTGGTGTGCATGATAATACTAGGCTAGTACTATGAATATGAAGTGGATTGAAGAATATAGGTCACATAACCTGAAAGCTATTGAAAAAAATCCATATTTGTATATATAAAATTCATATAAAATCCAAAAAAACATAAAAGTGAAAAAAAGAAGTGTGCATGGTGCCACTAGATTAGATCTATTATTTTAAAGTAGTGAAAATAAATTTGTTCATCTTGAAGCTATTGAATTTATTTATTTACTTCGTTCCAGTGGTCGTCATTTATTGACGGTCCCTAAGTCTCATTGCTCCGTGCTAAGGGCGGTGTTTCGAGAGTGAGTTCCCCGCAATAATGACGCACTAGTCGGACACAGACAACTAAGCCTCCCGGTGAAAGTGCGGAGCCGAATGTCCAACGTCCAACGTCAATCTAACTTCACCGCGGTGTCGCTGAGCGCCAAAAGCGGAGGGTCTGGTCCCAGTTGATCAAATTTTCCAGTTCAAATGGCACTCGAACCATACATGTCTTTCATTGAGGCCATGTTTATTAATGGAATGCCATATCATGAGATCTCAGTAAAGATGCGAGAAATGGGTGTCCAGCGTGGAAGCTCTGAGATCAGCATTCGGAGACTACTTGCCAAGCATAATATGCGTAGAAAAGGACACACTTCTGATTCAGAGCTTGACATTGCTGTGTCTCGAGCAATAAATGAGGTAACGTTACGTGATATAAAAAAGTAAAACATGTAGCATACTAGACCAGTGGTGTAGCCTACGTGATACACAGGTTGCCTGTATAACGTTACGCTGTAACGGTCAGCGTAACGGTCAGAGATTTCCGTATAACGTTAACGTTACCCACTTAAAATAGCGAGATGATAGTAACCACATTGTTTTGTGACAGAACTTTAACGCGTCCATTCATAAATTCACCCCGTATGGGTTGTGAAGCACTGAAATGACGTTTTCGGCTTCCTTGGCCTGTGAGTGTGTGTGAGTGTGTGTGCACAGTAGTAGAAGTGTATGCAGTGTTGACAACACACAGCACCACTACACTCACTACATACAGTATGCATGTAACGTTACATGTAATATAGAGCATTCTGAAGGACTGCTTAGGCTGTGTGTTGTCAATCAGAAGTGTGTCCTTTTCTACGCATATTATGCTTGGCAAGTATAGTCTCCGAATGCTGATCTCAGAGCTTCCACGCTGGACACCCATTTCTCGCATCTTTACTGAGATCTCATGATATGGCATTCCATTAATAAACATGGCCTCAATAAAAGACATGTAAAGTTCGAGTGCCATTTGAACTGGAAAATTTGATCAACTGGGACCAGACCCTCCGCTTTTGGCGCTCAGCGACCTACTCCTTTCCTTTGAAACTATCCACTGCGCATGCGCAAAGCAATCAGGACGGCAACGTGGGAAATAGTTAAACCTGCTACACAAATAAAGAAAAAATGAGACAACGTAAATTTGATCCATTATTTCGTTTTGGTTTCCTTGTTTATTATATTTCCCGTTTTGAGCTGAAAGCGATGAAACAAACGTCAGTTTTTCATATTTGGTTCATACAGAAAAACAGAAAAACAAAATATTGATTTGTTATTTCGTTTTTAGTTTGCCAGATTAAATTGAATAATTGAATGATCGGATGATACACGGACCTTTGCCCTACATAGGGCCACAGTTCTTTAAGTTTTGGTGGCAGGATATCTAAGAGGCATGTAGTTGCTTTACATGAAGAAACCACCTTTGTCTGCTCATCGAAGGGATACACGATCTAAGACTGAGAGATGAGAGGTCAGTAGATCCAGGTGAATGGGACCCGGAGCTGAGGAAGACCATAACAAAATATTATCCCTGATATCTTCAATTTTATGATTAAGAAATCTAAAAAATTCTTGTGCACTAAAGGGAGAGGAGTCTTCAGTTCTTTTTGGTTGGATTAGTTTAGCAACTGTCCCAAAAAGAAACCTGGGGTTATGCCGTTTTTTTTATTTTTTCTTAGAGATATAAACACCACTTTTGATCATTTAGATTAGTTTTTGACTTGCGCCATTTGCGTTCTTCTGAAAACTTCTCCAGGCCTGTTTCAAAGCCCGGGTTTCCTCATTATACCATGGCGTAGGTTGTCTGGTTGGTCTGGGCTTTGTCCTGAGTCGGTGATGGCTAATAGGGTTGCATGGACCTCCTCTGTGTAGGCCTCTACTGAGTTTCCAGGTGTAGTTAAATTAGGAAGAACATCTGTCAGCTGTGTGGCAAACATTTCTATTGCAGCTGAGCTAAAATTTATTTTGAATTTGAGGGAAATGTATGACTTATCTCAAATTCCAAAACAAGATAAAGATAGTTTCCACTAATGTGTGTGGGCTCATTAACAAGTTGGTTGAAAGATAGGGTTGTAAACAGTGATTGAAATGCTCTAGCCAAAGGATCACACTCCTTATTTAGATGCATATTAAAGTCACCAAACTCCCATAAACCCTTCAGCACCCTGGAGAGTGTATATAGCTGGTCCAGTGTTCTATGACCGGGACAAAAACCGCATTGTTCCTCCTGAATCCGAGGTTCGACTATCGGCCATATTTTCCTCTCCAGTACCCTGACATAAACTTTCTCAGGGAGGCTGAGGAGTGTGATCCCTACTATAGTTGGAACACACCCTCCGGTCCCCCTTCTTGAAAAGAGGTCCAAAAAGAGAGACCACCACTCCGGTCTGCCAGTCCAGAGGTACTGTCCCCAAATGCCATGCGATGTTGCAGAGGCGTGTCAGCCAAGACAGCCCCACAACATCCAGAGACTTGAGGTACTCAGGGCATATCTCATCTACCCCCGGTGCCTTGCCACTACCTCAGTAACTTCAGCTTGGGTAATGGTCCAGTAAAGTCCATCTCTGAGCCCTCGACCTCTGTTTTCTCAGTGGAAGACGTGTTGGTGGGGTTGAGGAGATCCTCGAAGTATTCCTTCCACCGTCCAAC
Organism: Perccottus glenii; assembly: GCA_024416835.2. Classification (NCBI taxonomy): domain Eukaryota; kingdom Metazoa; phylum Chordata; class Actinopteri; order Gobiiformes; family Odontobutidae; genus Perccottus; species Perccottus glenii. Next base: position 4,499,818 of record CM044566.2, on the reverse strand, counting down.
AATATCCCCAGTTGAAGTCAGTAGATTCCCACCTCCACTGTAAACAGTGTTGGCAGGGCACTCCTTCCCCCTCCTGAGGCGCCGGACAGTTTGCTAGAATTTCTTTGAGGCCGACCGATAGTCCTTCTCCATGGCCTCACCAAACTCCTCCCAGACTCGAGTTTTTGCCTCCACAACCACCCGGTCTGCAGCCCGCTTCGTCTGCCTATCAGCTGTCTCAGGAGTCCCAATAGGTCTCCTTCTTCAGCTTGACGGAATCCCTTACTTCCGGTGTTCACCACCGGGTTCGGGGATTGCCGCCACGACAAGCACCGGAGACATTGTCAACAGCTCCAAGTGGCTGAAAAAACTACAAAGTCGATCATCGACCACTGGCCTAGGGTGTCTTGGTGCCATGTGCTCTGATGGACACCCTTATGCTTGAACATGGTGTTCGCTATGGACAAACTGTGACTAGCACAGAAGTCCAATAACAGAACACTCGGGTTCAGATACGGGGGGCCGTTCCTTCCAATCACGCCCCTCCAGGTGCCATTGTCCCCGGTCAGAGCACTTTCCAGCACCCCTCCCAGAGAGTCCAAATAGGCCTGGAACTCTGCACTGCCATTTGACCCATAAGCACAAACAACAGTGAGAGACCTATCCCCGACCCGAAGGCGCAGGAAAACGACCCTCTCATTCACCGGGGTGAATTCCAACACATGGCGGCTGAGCCGGGGGGCAATGAGCAAGGCCACACCAGCCCGCCACCTCTCACCGCAGGAAACTCCAGAGTAGTGGAGAGTCTAGCCTCTCTCGAGGAGTTGGGTTCCAGAGCCCAACCTGTGCGTGGAGGTGAGCCCGACTATCTCTAGTCGGTATCTCTCAACCTCCCGCACAAGCTCAGACTCCTTACCCGACAGCGAGGTGACATTCCACAGTATGTACCTAGTGCCAGATTCTGTGTCTGGGGTTTGGGTCGCCGAGGCCCCCGCCTTCGACTGCCACCCAATTCACATTGCACTTACGCAATGCATTAGTAAAAGTAGTGAGCCGCGGTGGTCACTAGACAGTCAATTCTGAATATCAATTCTGACAATCAATTCTGACTTTATCAATTCTGATAAAGTCAGAATTTATAAAGTGTCTTGGAATTAGAGACGAAACGTCTTCACCCTTGTCCAGATGCTTTTACTTCAACCTTTTTTATTTTATCTGGTTGACATCTTCATCCTCCAAATAGGTTACCTCAGTTTCACCAATCAGCGGTCAAGCAGACAAATGGCCTGTTTTGCCTTGGTACTCTATCTGAGCAGTCACTATCACAGTCAGTTTCGGTTGTATCTTTTTCAGCTGTAAAAATGACTGTAAAGTAGCACACATCACTTAAAAGAACCCCATTTTTTTAAGTCTAGAAAATCCAAAATTGTTGCTGGTGGGATTAAAATTGTTAAGATCACGATAACTAGGACTGTGCAATATATCGCTAATTTATCGTTATCACAATATTTAAAATATTTATTTTTTATTGCCCATTTTTCCAATGTTATGCAGCCCTACTATAACCCTCCTTAGGAAATGGTCGGCTGCACAGGAGGCATCTGTTGTAGCGTAGCAAGAAAGATTGAGCCATACAAAACGTAAAACATAATCTAGGTGTTGTATGTGGGTTTTTTTTCCGTTCAATCTCCGTTCCATTCAATGTGTCTTATTGGCCGTGGTCTGAACAAACGGCAATCAACTAACTAACAGCAAGTGTGAAAGCCCCCTTGGACACAGTTTGAGTTCCCACAATCACTTGCAGCCTTGATTATTTGGAGTGCGAGCACTTTGCACCTGCTCTCCAGCCCACACGGCAACAAGTACCTATTTACATAAGTAAGTGTAACTACAACAAATATGGCAAAAACCTTCAAAGGGGCTAATGTCAGGTGTTCTTTCAGATCAAAATGAATTTACAATAAATGAATATAATTCTTGGAGGATAAAGAACACATAAATAACACAATGTCCAAATGCACCGATGTTCCTGAGCCAGCCCGAGGCCAGTTTTGAAGGGATTACAGGGTTGAGTTGTCTCTCATAGCCTTGTTAACCTGCTCAGTTGTCAATGTTATGTCCTGCCACAGCAGTTAAGCTCCAGATGAAAACTGCCTGAAGCTTGTAGGTTTACAAGAATGAGATGTCTCTGCAAAAACGGGCCAGTCTTATCTGCTGCATCTTATCAACTTTTGTATCCCCTTCTATTCACTCATGCTGTGTCTCTAATGAGTCAAACCAGCAAGTGTGCCATCATGAGAGCCAAAGCCAAGGATGCCTCTGTTTGGTCAGCCCTTAGCCATTAGTCAAGTCAGAGTCTGTGTCATAAAAGTTGCTATTTTAAATCCAGAATGTAAGCAGAAGAATGCAGATTACATTAGTGAAGTACACAAATAGAATTCTTATGTTGCTAGGAAAGGATCACTGACTCTCAGTCCCGACTCATTAATAACCAAAGCATCATTTGGCTTTTGTGCCATGGAAGTTGTAATTGAACCAAATATAATGACAAATCTTGACCACAGTTGACCATATGAGGAGAAGGAGCTACCTCACTTGAGCTGGTCCTGAAATGACAACAGAAGCCGGAATCCCAACACCAAAGCAAGTTAGTCCACATTCACATATGATGTCATTTATTTATCCTTACTGTGTGCATGATGTGCAGTCTGAAATTCTTTATCTGTGACCCCCTTAACATGTTCAAAAGATTAGATGTTTATGTCATCTGATTCACCCAGTTCACAATCACATTGACTTTCATGGAGCCACATGAAGAAGAGCAAACAGAAGGCATAGATATTTTTTTACGTTTTGAATGGCTCTATTTTTCGTGCAACTCTTCAACAAATGCCTTCTGTGCGGCCGGACGTTTCTAAATCATGTCTTAAACATGCATTTGAAGTCTCAGTTTGCATTAATTCTATTTTAATAACATGTCTCTATGGGCTGATATTTCTCCAGTTCTGTAAAATCAACTGTAAAATCATTTGCTGTGAAAAACAGCTGCAGATGGCACTGTTGTCATGACAGTAATCACAGCGTCAGGTAGTCTGATAGTTTGTCCTTTCAGGTGTGAAAAAGCCCTAAGGCACAGACACTGACAGACAATTCACTCTCAAATTCATTAACTAGGAGCAATTTAGATTCACCAGTTTTCTTATATCTGCATGTGATTGGACAGTGGAGGAAGCTGGTATGCCCACAATTACACACATAACCCTCCACAGAAAGGCCTGATCCATCCTGCTGTTCAACAGGAGTACTAACCACTGAAAGCCTTCTGATTTCTAATTTAAGTCACTTCAATTCTCACAAAAAAAAAAAAAAGATTCTTGGTGTATTGAGTATTTCTGGCACTCTTGGAACGGACACATTGTCTCAACATCCTTTCGCAACATTTATTGAAGGTCCCAAGTGCACAGATAGTGGTTTTTTGGTGACAGTGTAGATTTTGGTAGTTTTATATGGTGTAAGAGCACTATCAAAAAGATGTATGCACAACTTTAAGCATTCGTATTCGTATTTTAGCATTCGTATTCGTATTTTTAAATATTTGTGCATAAATTAACTTGACTGTAAACATTTACGAGTACAACTCTGCTTTCTACGACTACGAATTCTTCACTACGACTACAAATTCAAGTTTACGGGTACGAGTAAAAAAACTATTGAAATGACGTCACTGCCGTCCCAGGGCAGGTAATCAAACCTCGATTCCATCTAACGCGCATGCGTCAAAGGTAAAAGATGGCTAACAACAGACCTGAGGCTGCTAGCCTAGGCTCAGCATCACAGGTAAAGTAAATAACGTGTTTATTCAACATTTTTATACAATTTTCCTATTTTTATTGCACTTTATAATGATATACATTCCTGCAACTCATAGACGTTATTGCTTTTGCTAGTGCTAGACGACGTTAGCGTTGATGAAGTGCTCTGTGTGAAAGTAACTTTATAGTTAGTGATGTTAGAACCTGTTTCGCCGATTGACACTGCATGAACTGCAATAAACTTAACTACTATCATATGTTTAGCAATGTCGATCAGAGCAGTAATGACAACTGAGCCAGAGGAAGTAACGTTAACTGCTTTAGCTTGCAAAATAATGATAACGTTAACTTAGCTACGCCTATTTGTTTGCAAACATACTTCAGTTGTAATGTCTTGAATGTTTAGCCTAACGTTACATAATGTTGAATTGGTACAGCTAAGCTAACGGTACCATGTATTGCATCTAATATGTATTTTGGCATTTACAGGGACCACTGGCTACTCGGTTACTGCAGCATCTGGGATCAAAGATCTGACACGTTACGTCAACCACACTTTAATTTGGACTACTACCAGTACGTTGTAAATCAGGAAGCCTTTATTCTGACATTTGCATTCCAGCTGAAATTGTGGAGTGTCTTTTATTCCTTCAAAGAATGATCCACCCAGCTCTTTCCTATTGTCAGCGCCTGCAGTCTACCTGAAAATATTCAGTAAATTCAAAAACATTATGACATTAGCCATATGCCATGAGCAAACCAGGGTATAACAACTCACTCCAAGGCAAAACTAACAAGTAACCGCATAAGTCAAAATAGGCATTGAATTGTTTTGTTTTATTGTCATTTTATTTGACATTTTCTTGTTTCTGTGAATAACTTTAATTGTTACAAAATCATTGTTTTGCTGTTATTAATGGTTCACTTTAAAACCAAAATGAATGATAAAATAAAGTAATGTCACAGCAAGCCTTTTGTAACTGGTAGTCTTTTTGCAAATGTTCAACTTCATTCCATTAAATATTTTGTAAGGACTGCTTATATCTTCGGTGTTTCTTTGTGTCACATAGACTTTTAATGCACTGAACCATTGATATATAAATGTCTCTGCCAAATGATTCTGACGATGCAGGGATCGATCATGGACTGTACAGTTTCCATACTAGCTGGAGTCAGCGGGAACTCAATTTCTGGGACTTCAACTCCATAAGGTTCTTCAGGCACACCATCAAACAGCTCCATGTTCTGAAAATAGTGTTATTTTGTATGAAATAACATTTAGAAATATTTGAAAACACTGTCAAGCACACATTGACGTACAAAGGCCTAGTGCAGTGACTAAAGAAAATGAAAATTAAGTTCAGTTGACTGTCTAATTGTACGCTTAAGTGAAGCAACACACTACAGACTACTCTTACATACTTATATATTTTTATTCAATAACTTTCTTCCAGAAAGTTCCATTCAATTTTTTTAAATTTCATCTTTTTATATAAGTCTAAATTAACACTTTCAAGTTAAAAACATTTGAACTGCATTTTTTAACTGCACTTTGAGAGATAGCTTCAACAAACCTGCAAATCTTCATCTGCGTCACAAGGGTTCTGCATGTGACCTATAACCCAGAGTTGGTTAGGGGTGAGTCCACCTTCAGATCGTAAGGGATGGTTGTCCCAGCCTTCTGTGAATGTGTGAAAGGCCTCTGCCAGACACGGAAGGAACACATAAAGGGCACAAAACAGATGGACAGCATCTGACAAATCCAACAGGCCATCTTCTTCTGGACTGTGAAGAACTTCATAGTACAGATGAGTGACAGAGTTCCAGACATCTCGCCATAGGCGTTCAATCCTAAATAAGAAATAACAGGTCTTACTCAACTCAAAAGTAATCAGTCACATAGTCTTACTTAAATACTTTCCAACAATGATTTAACATTGTCACTATGAATATACTGTACATTTTGTAAATTATCATTTTAACCTTTGGTTGTGTACAATTCGCCCAGAGATGAAGCTTCCTCTTCCTCTAGTTCCTGTAACACTGAACATGGTTTCAGCAATTGCGACATTTTCAACGCCTTTATCGCCCCTGACCCTGGAAAATGAATAGGGGAAATGCTCGGTTATAACTATTATTTATTACAACAAAATATTACATTGAACATTACTGAAATGATTGACAAGAGCATAGAAACAGTAGCACAAGATATCACTATTTACCTGGAAGGCCAGCCAAGGTTTTCCACTGCTTTGAGGAAAAATGAAAGGGCGGTGTTTGAGCAGTTATTTGTTGCTGGTTCCAGATACAGTATCTATACAGACAACAGAGTTTCATATAGTGAATCTGCAAACGTTTAAATATACTCACATTGCCTACTGCACACACAATAATGACTTAGGTTAATATATATTACCAAATGTAATGCATCAAAAATTTGTTCATTAAATGTGACTTTTGCTGTGCACATGGATAAATGCACAATATTAAACTGCATGTAATCAACTACTCTTGTCCTTTATTTTGATATATTTACTTTTACTTTCGGGTCATCTTACCCAACTGTCTTGTTTTACTTAATGTCTTAATTCAATGAAGAAACAAAAAAAAAATGAATTTGCAAAAAACAAAATCAGACAGTTATTTGAATTTGTTTTTTTCATTATACGTTTTGGATTCAAAAATGTTTTTTTTTAAATAATATGGACAGACCCATATACAGTCTATCAACAGCCAATAGTGTCCACGTGCACTCATTACAAAGGCCGCTGTACGAAGTATGTCCTCCTGACGATGCAACACTCCTTCCATAATAAAAACACAGGGACTCTTCTTTGAAGGAATAAAAGACTCCACAATTTCAGCTGGAATGCAAATGTCAGAATAAAGGCTTCCTGATTTACAACGTACTGGAAGTAGTCCAAATTAAAGTGTGGTTGACGTAACGTGTCAGATCTTTGATCCCAGATGCTGCAGTAACCGAGTAGCCAGTGGTCCCTGTAAATGCCAAAATACATATTAGATGCAATACATGGTACCGTTAGCTTAGCCGTATCAATTCTACATTATGTAACGTTAGGCTAAACATTCAAGACATTACAACTGAAGTATGTTTGCAAACAAATAGGCGTAGCTAAGTTAACGTTATCATTATTTTGCAAGCTAAAGCAATTAACGTTACTTCCTCTGGCTCAGTTGTCATTACACTGCTCTGATCGACATTGCTAAACATATGATAGTAGTTGAGTTTATTGCAGTTCATGCAGTGTCAATCGACGAAACAGGTTCTAACATCACTAACTATAAAATTACTTTCACACAGAGCACTTCATCAACGCTAACGTCGTCTAGCACTAGCAAAAGCAATAACGTCTATGAGTTGCAGGAATGTATATCATTATAAAGTGCAATAAAAATAGGAAAATTGTATAAAAATGTTGAATAAACACGTTATTTACTTTACCTGTGATGCTGAGCCTATGCTAGCAGCCTCAGGTCTGTTGTTAGCCATCTTTTACCTTTGACGCATGCGCGTTAGATGGAATCGAGGTTTGATTACCTGCCCTGGGACGGCAGTGACGTCATTTCAACAGTTTTTTTACTCGTACCCGTAAACTTGAATTCGTAGTCATAGAAAGCAGAGTTGTACTCGTAAATGTTTACAGTCAAGTTAATTTACGCACAAATATTTAAAAATATGAATACGAATGCTATAATACGAATACGAATGCTTAAAGTTGTGCATACATCTTTTTGATAGTGCTCTTACACCATAGTTTTAGGGTTATGTTTTCTAGCAGGAAATACAATAAAGGCCAACTCGCCAACACTTGAGCCATTGAGAGTTTCCAGCTCTTCTCACAGATGCCACACTGCCCCTCTCCGACAGGCCTGCGTGCCTCAGTTAAATAACCTGCTTAATGCAGGAGTCACATGACCGATTACTTCAGGGTTAACCATATGCACTAAACACTAAACAGGGTCACACTACTTTGGTTTGATGTGGGTGTGGTTTGTTGGAGGTGCAGTGGGCCAGCAGCTCTCATGGAGAGTGAGGACACCTGGCTGGCCTGGGCTTCTGAATATTCAGTTATATTGCTTTAAATTTGTTGTGAGTTTAGAGTTTTGAATTGTTTTTAGTTAATCTGTGTGGTTATTGTGTTTTACTGGGACAATGCCAATTTCTACCTTCCCTGGAGGCTCATGGTGCCTTCCAGGCAGCTGAGGGGATATTTAACAAGTAATTGTTTGTTTTTGTTTTTAGGGTTGTTTTATTGGATCCTTTTGTTTCAGTTATTTTGTTTATGTTAATAGTTTTTGGCGCATCTACTCAGGGCACCAGGCAGTTTTATACTTGACATGTATAACTCATATTCCCACATACAAGGCAATTTTAGTTCCAACATGTTAAATATTGTTGTTGAATCATGTTGAACTGTTTTCCAATCCCTTCTGGCTCTGTCCACTCCCTTGACCTGATGCAGTTAGTGAAGACAGAGTGATGCTGCCCGGAGCTGCTGGTGTTGACCGACACAGACTTGTGGACAGGATGTCCCTGAGCGAGCTGTTTGTTTTTCCGGCTGAGAGCTGTGAACGCTCCTCTTCCCCCTCCTCAGGACGACCATTACTCTGCCTCAGGAGGAATGTAAACACACGTACATATGTGCATGCTCTGCGATGTGCTCTACATGAGTGTATGGAGAAACAAAGCAGAACATGTACACACACTAGAGGTCGACCGATACATCGGTCGGCCGATGTATCGGGCCGATATTTGTCATTTTTTTATATATCGGCATCGGCCGATATCCGTGTTTAGTAGCGCCCGATTTAAAGTCAGGCATGTCCGCGGCAGCCCGAAAGTGCTGCTGCTGCATCTGAAAGACCCCATGCCAAAACTTTTGGACGACTCTACAACTGTCCTTGTTGGTAAAGGTAAGGCTTAAATTCTGATATTTCCTTATGGACATATATTTACTATATATTACTAAACTATGAAGTGTTGCTTTACTTAGTGAAAGAAAAAAACTAATAGCATAGAACCGTCGGAAACTGGCATAATGCTACAGCTGGTTTAAGGTTCGCTTTAAGGACTATAAGTTAGTCCAAAACTATCAGCAACTTGCTTTCTAACATATTAGCCCCAATGTTATAAGTTCAGTTTTATTTTTCCTGTGTTGGAGTCGGAGAATTTCACTCTGTGTGTGGCGTGGAGAAGTTGGCAGAGCTCTCACAAACACTGCAGCGTGTTACGTTACTCCGCCCCGCTCACAAACAGCAGCGTGCTCGGGGAGACAGCTGTCCTCGAGCTGCGCAGAACGGTGACATTTGCTCGGAAGCATGGATTGATGCAGACAATAGCCAGGTTTCTTAAAGTGATACGTGTTACGACCAATATACACGTCATACAGTTATTAACCTCATTAAACCTGTCTAACGTAACCGTCAAGAATGTCAGAAACCACTAAGGGTTTAGCGCCGCTTTTTTGTTTTTTTGTGTGTGACAACTAGATTATGGTAATTTGGTTTGTAACTTGTAAGCAATCTGTTAACAACAAAAACAACACATTAGTGAATTGTTTTGGTTATTTTAAACTTTATCAATTAGAGTGTAATTGTTTTAATGTGTATTGGCATTATAGACTGAATTGAAAATGAAGACACTACTTAAATGCTAACCATGAATATTTATTTTGTTAGTAATTGCTGTCTGATGGCTGAACAAAATCAAATCCAGTGTGGCAGCCATTTCACAGAGCCAACTCCAGGGAAAGCCAGGTGCAATATCTGCAATGGATTGGTGAGCTTGGGAGCTGAAAAGGTAAAAGAAAAACACCACAAATTTGTGGAGTCATCTGTGTCACCACCTCCAGGCTTGATGATTGCACTAAAACTTTAATGTAAATGATTGACAGTTTTATGATGGTTCAAGTCAGTGTTCAATAAATGATTGTTAAGTTTAGAAATGTTGTGGATCGACTTATTATTAGTGTGACATTTTAGCATGCAAATGAAGGGGAAAACTTCCAAGATATCGGCCCTAAAAATCGGCAGCACATATCGGCCATCGGCTGACCCTGACCTCTAAACATCGGCATCGGCATCGGCTATAGAAAAACCCATATCGGTCGATCTCTAACACACACTGTCAGAAAGGTTAATGCAAAACAATAAAAGCTGATGGATTGCCCTTGGCATGTTTCATATTGTATTATTTAAGTAAAATGTACTCAAAGGTGGGTGGTGTCAAAGGTGGGTGGTTACATGTCCCTTGTCTTTGATTAAATATTTTGTATCTTAAATTTTCATTGTACATTTAATTTATCAATGGTCCTCATCAAGGTTTAATAAAATTCCTTGTACCAGGTTTAAAGTTAAGTGGTTGCTCCTTTTAAAACATTTGAACATGAGTGGAGTTCAGGGAAGTTAAGTGCAGTGTTATCACTTTTAACAGAAGCAAAGCTAATATGAATGTATAATTATTTTATATACAGAATCATTTTAAGGATCATCCAAGGTGAAAAGTGTTAACTGCTACTGCGTATTTTCCAGTGAAACAAAAATGACTTCTTTGAAGTCCAATCGCATAACCTTGAGCCAGTAGAGGGCGCTGATCCATCCATCCATGCAGGGGTCTGCAACCTTTTTTCCTCAGAGAGCTACTTTTACAAAATGAAAACGGCAGAGAGCTACTCTTATTCTCATAGCTTTCAGTGCAAACATAGCAAATTTTGTTTCATTCATTTGTCAACATTAATCCTGAACCTCAATATAAATTGCCTTATTGTTTTACCAAGCCTCTCCCATGGAACCTCTAAAATGGTCCTCGTGTAAGGGCGCCGCCATACGGTGATTTTACAGCGAAATACAGCGATATACCTCCGTCCACCAGAGGGCAGGCTCCAAAAGCGGAAATATAAGGAGAAACCCAATGGCGACTTTACAAGAGTAAAACTCATGTTTACAGCCTGGTACAAAAGATGGCTCCGGTCTCTAGAGCTAAGTTTTTACTACATGACAACTCTGGGGGTGAATTTTTATGTTTGTTTATGTTATATAAAAACTATTGTTTTACTATGGAAAAAGCCCGGATGTAACGGCCATTTTATTGCCCATTCGTAATGACAATATTGGTGAATAGGGGACCAATGGGCGGATATCATCCATATTTATACAATCTATGTGTTTTACACAGTTCAATTACCTTTTCTTGCAGATCCTTTGACAATTTTTTGGCTTTCCCCATGACTCAGAATACAGAAACTTCAGTGCAGCACTGGATGAGAGATGCAAGGCTCTGTCAGGAGTCCAGAAACTCCCTGACCTTTTATAAACACACTAATTACAAGCAAACAGTTCACAGGTGAGGATGGTTACCTTTAGTAGACATTCAAACCAGTTTGAGTCACTTGTGTGCATGTTATCAGACCAAAATAACCAGGGTATGTAAACCTTTGATCAGGGTCATTTGTGTAGTTTCTCTTGTCATTATGATTTAAAAAGAGTAAACACAGTTGTTTTACAATAAATGGTTTCACCCAACCACTAACTATGAGTGAAAGAAAGATTTTTGTGTTATCATTGATATTCTCTGGCCAAACAATTTCAGCCAAGGTATGGACTTATGAGCATGACTGTAATCTAATCTATTGCAATCTGTCAATCTACAATTTTATACTTTTTTTCTCTGCTATCTAACCTAAAAAGGTAGTTCTTTTTAATTGTTATTATTAGATTAACAGTTAGATGCCAAAACAAAATGTGTCTTTCTCAAACACATTACACATTTGCATGAATCAACAAAACAGTGCCTTGCACAGATGTTTATCAATTTTCTGTCACCTAAACTAAAACACACATTTTGGTCATTTTGAGCTTTTCTAGGCGCTTGCAGCAGGGTCTGACGAAACATTATTCTTTTAAATAAAATTTTGTAATGTAGCTATTTTTGACTTTATTGTAATCTTATTTTTATTTATAAAAAAAATCTGATTAATTAAATGATCTGAATTGTTGCCTTGTCCAACAAGAAATCTATTAAGATAATAGTCTCCACCAGTCTTTGTTTTATTTATTTATTTATTTATTTGGATATTGGGCCAACCAAAAGAGAGAAAAAGAAAGAAAAGAATACAATAATTCCAAACAAAAGCTCACATTGATAAAAAGGATGTATGCCAAAGTCTGAGACTTATTGTTGCCTACCCTTTTAACATTCAACTTGAAACACCACCAATCAAAACAGGAGAAACACAAAACAGAAGTAAAAAAAAAAAAAAAAATACCATTCCTGCCATTCCATTTTCATCAATTAGTTATAATTATATGGATTTTTCTAAATAAAGGATTTAACCAAATTATTTAAAATTAATATTATTTATCACATTTATAATTACAGGGTTGTGGATAAGCGGTAGAAGATGGATGGACATTTATAATTCATAATTACCTTTCAGTGTATTTTTTAATATATTTGTCTTGTATAATTTTTTGAATTGTAGTAATGTTGCTGCACCTTTTATGTTAATTTCTAGTTTGTTCCACAGAGTCACACAGCTTTCCTTAAATTATACTCCTCTTTCCAATTAGCAAACCTTCAGATGGACTTTTTTCTTTTGCTAAATATGTTTTACTTCATAATTTAGATGACTATTTTACTTCTCTTTTTTTTATTTCCACCACTCTGCAACTAAACTGTTGTGATATCATTTTCACTGTTTCTCATGTTTTCAGCAGCTAACGTCTTTACAGCCTCTAGACACAATCTTCCCTCTTTACCAAGAAATGTTTGTACTTTTCTGCTGAAAATGAACAAATGTGCATCTTCCTAGCATCACATGGTACAGCCCAAAGGCAACGCAGACCCAAACAGTTTATGCCCCACTCTGCAACCTGTTTAACCTTCCACATAGCACCTGTCCCGTCCACTAAACACTATCTGACCCATTAGCGAAGGATTGTAAACACGGCAGCGCTGTGTTTATCTAATATGTGTAAGAGGCTGTACCCGCTGTGTTCGCTGAGTGCAGCCCTGCACCGAGCTGGGGTATGGGGTGATAATGGGGCTGACCTCTGGCTACTTTCCCTCCATGGATTTATGGCTATTTGTGCAGGCTTGTGTTAGATTTATGTAACAAGACTGGAGGTCACTTTAACTGTGGGAAAACACTGATATTACGTAAAAATGTTACAGATGTTTCCACCGGCTTTTTAAACAGAGTTAACGGTTATACTAAGAGCCGGATTTACTAAAGCTTTGCATTTACTAAAACACAGGCTAAATAGAAAAAAAGTAGTGATTGTAAACAAAGTGATTTATAATGTGTGAGCACCTGAGCTTAGCAACTCTCACAGGAAAAGTGCCTGAATTAATATGTCAAATGAGCTGTTTTAGAAAGAGTGTTGCAAAAATGCAAATTATTTAATTTAGCAGCCCCATATCTAAGTTATTACAGCTGCGGAAGCTAAAGTAGCACAAGAAGAGGGACATGCAATTTATTTGTTGAGGAAAGACTGCAAAGTTGATGCTTAAAGCATTTTATTAAATGTTTTTAAATGGTCATTTTTTGTAACAATAAAATGACAGAATCAGCTTAAATGGCAAGTGTAGCAAATTCAAGGAATTTGGTTCCAGCAGCTGTTGGTACTAGACAATTACAGTTAGAAACAGACGTTCTGGAGGTGTTCCTGGGGAAGGGGCAGGGGTGCTCCACTGTTCTCACAGTACGCTGCAGTCTGGTCCGGTCCGGTCTGGTCCTGTCTGGTTGCAGCCGCAGACCACACTGTCATGGAGGTGCACAGATTGGACTTAATGACAGGATCATCCGTTCTTGTGGCAAACTGTGCCTCATCAGCAGCTGCAAGAAGTACAACTGCTGCTGGGCCTTCTTGAGGATGGAGGTGATGTTCCCACTTCAGGTCCTGAGAGCTGGTGGGTCCCAGGAATCTGAAGGTCTCCACCTGTAACACAGGGCTGCCGGAAACAGAGCGGAGGAAGATTGCTAACAGATGGTTCAAATCAGAAGAAGGCAATAATTTGATTTTCTCTACCTGTAAATGTACTGTGTGAGACTGTGTGAATGTATAACCAACAATTTAAAATAAATTATAAGTTGTCCAACTGAAATTTTACAGTGGGACAATGGCTTGAGAAAATAGGTTAACTGACTTGAAACTAGACAAATCAAGTCGGAAAATATTCCTCAGTGAAAATCCAATTACATGCAGTCATTTCAGACTCAGGCCTGTTTTTAATGCGGCGCTGTTTGAGCCTAAAGGTCACAAACATCTATAACTGACCTTTAACCTTGTCCCTTTCACCGAGATTTCTCCAGATTCTCTGAATTGTTTGATATTATGTTCTGTAGATGGTGGGATAGTCAATATTTTCAATATTCAAAATTGCAGAATTTGCAATTTTACATTAATCATTTAATTGTTCCACAGTTTCTAGACAGTTCTTGCAGACTGGTGAATCACAACTCATCTTTCTGAGAGACTCTCTTTCTAAAATGTTCCTTTTATACCCAGCCTTAAATTTTATTCCAGATGTTTTTTTAGTACTTTCCCAGCTTTTGTTGATTCTGTCCCAACTTCTTTGAGACGTGTTGCTGCCATCAAATTCAAAATGAGCAAATTTTTGATAAAATAGTGAAATTTCTCAGTTAAATCACTGACATGTTGTGTATGTTCTATTGTGGATAGAATATTGTTTTGTGAGTAAATCTTACTTCGGAAATAGGGTTTGTACTTGAAATAATGGAAACAACTCATCCTTTTTTCTATTTTTACAGGTTTGTCAAGTCACATCTTTGGTTTCTTTTGTTAAATAACTAACTGTCACTAAAAATATTGGTGTCTTTTATCTTAGAATTGTTCAAGAGAGTATATCCGCAAAATGGCTCACTATTGCGCTCACATTGTATTTTTAATCCCCTGTCTGAAATATATTTCTCTGCAAAGTTCCTTAAAACCAAACAGAAGATGATGTATGTTCAGACTTTTTACTGGTGGCATTTCTAAACGGGATGTGACTTTTTCAGACAAATCTGAAGTCTTTCTGTTGTTAAAATAATATAAAATAAAGGCACTTTTCAAACATACTTTTTATAGTGTGGTCGTCATGTTTTGGCAGATTTTATAACAATGCTCTGGTGTTTATGATGAATTGTTAACAGATGTAACAGAGCAATTAGCTGTAACCAAAATGTTTAAAAATAACAATTTTGTGTAAAAGTAAAATGATACAATTCCTGACAAAACACTCAAGACAATCATTTTAATGTTTACTAAACGCAATAGCTTACATAGACTTACTTTGTGTGTCTCATATAAGCATCAGGTTTGTTCCATAAATGTGTTTTATTATAAACTATATATCGTTTTTTTTGCTATCTCATTCATTTGTCATTTCTTCTTCCACACCCTCCTCCACCAGTCACACATGTGTATCAAAACGTGGAATACTTTTATTTTTAGCCTATAGTATAAACACAATCAGAAGCCCTTGTATACGGCCTAATGGACTAATATGGCTGTAAAAGGCTATGGCCCCAGCATGTGTCTGTGCATATTTATACTGTATAAGGCCACATCCAGCGGATCTATGCAGCACAAATGTGTGAGACTCTGCAGTTTGTTTAACTTTCTTCCTGTCTGTGCGCTAATCGGACACTAACTGAATCAGTGGTGATAGTGCAATAACATGCAAGAATGTCACACAAGATAATTACAAGGGTTTTGTACCAAGCTCCATTTTGTTATTGCCTAAGAATTAGATAACTTTATTAGATCAAATCCTGTGCTATCCAAGTTCACACAAAATAAAAGTAAGTTAGTTGTACGTCACCATTTTAGTGCAGAGAGTAAAGCTCCAAAAGCCTCTCTGGTTAAATGACTTAACAGTTAAACCATTAGCTCGGCACACTTGAACTCTTACATTAGCTCCTTAGCAGCCACTTGAGCGTCTCCCTGCTCGGGCTTTAAATAAGAACTCCACTGCCTCAGAACCTGGGGACATGTCCACACCAAACCACTTTTCCAGCACTAAAGCTGCCACACTTGCAGATTAATGTTTCTGATATACAAAGGTGTACTCAGCTCCAGTCCACCTTAAAGCCTGTCCTTATTAGACACAGCTCATAGACGTATAGCCCTGTCACAATGGTATAGTGTCATGGTTATGGAGTCAGAGAGAAATTCAATTTTAACCTCTACTTCTGTAAATCACACTCCCGAATAGAGCCAGGTCAGAAAGACAATAATAGAGAATATATTTCCTCCAGAGTGGATTCTGTCACATCTGCAGCAGATGGACATTTGTAAGCTCTATCACAGTATAATAAAAAACAATAGCACATGATGCCTCTCCTTAATACTGACCACCCTCTGCATTAACCTGTCTCTTGCTGTTGTTTGCAGCTTTTATCTTCTGATAATTTAGCCTTCACCTCAGTTTCACCGGGAGTCTCAAGGAATAATGTAGACACTCTATATTCTATCAGAGTGAATACAAGCAGCAGCTTTCTACTGAAGGTTAGAACAACATGAAAACTCAGAATTCTCTGTTAGGACATTTTCATTCCTGTGTTACTTGTAATACGTTTAGTGTGTTAACTTTTGATTTCACGGCACTTTATAAACAACAACGACAGGCTTGTTTATCGTCCTCACTATCTGACCGTGTCTGTGGCCAATGTGTGTTCTTACTTCACCGGCTCATTTACAGTTAAAATTGACAAAAAGAGGTTTCTCCAACTTATTTCAAACAGTGCCAAACTATAATGGTAAAAAGGGCTGGCAGTTCCTCCTGTTTTGCTTTTTCCTCAACCATAAAAATGTTATATATGAATGCACAGTTTTATAAGAAATATGTTTTCACAAGACAAGACAAGACATTTATTTTTGTATAGCCCAATATAACAGTCGCCTCAAAGGGCTTAACAGACTGCACTAGTCAACATCCCCTGTCCTTAGACCCTTCAGGGTAAGGAAAAACTCCAAAAAACCAGAAGACACATCGGGTACACATCACCCAGCAGGTCAGAGGTTTGCGTCCACCCTAGGAGGAGGGAGAAAAGAAAAAAAAAACTGTAATAGGTAGATGTGATAATAATATGAGCGGTTTAGTGTGTATCTACAGCTACAACCAGTGTAAACATGTACCTACAGCTACAAACAGTGTAAGCGTATACCTATGATCAATCAGTCTCCATTCGTTTGGTGAAATAAGTGAGTTTGCTTTTGAAAACCTCAGAGTCAGCTCGCCACACGTCCGCCGGGAGCCCATTCCATAAAAATGGGGCTCTATAAGAAAAGGCTCTGTAGCTAGCAGACTTCTTCTTTACTAGAGGAAGTTGAAGGAAGCCAGCGTCTTGAGAGCGAAGGGTACGAGCTGGAGTATATCGGGTGATGAGGTCAGATAGGTAAGAGGGCGCGCATCTAAGGATTTTATATGTTAACAGGAGAACTTTGAAATCAGCTCTAACATGAATAGGAAGCCAATGTAATGAAGCCAGGACCGGAGTAATGTGATCAAACTTCCTGGTATTTGTTAAAAGTCTGGCGGCTGTATTTTGGACCATTTGTAGTCTGTGAGTACTTTTCCTTGGCCGTCCAGGGAATAACGAATTGCAATAGTCCAGCCTGGATGTGACAAATGCATGAATGAGAATTTCAGCATCAGTTAAAGAGAGGCAGGAGTGAATTTTTGAGATATTCCTCAAGTGAAAAAAGCCCAGTTTAGTGACCTCACTAATGTGCTGCTGCAGTGATAATGTGGGGTCAAAAATGACACCAAGGTTCCTCACAGTGGTGTCGTGCTCCAACACACAGTTGTTGATCGAGACAGTAAGATTGTTGAACTTGTGCCGATGACTGGCAGGACCAATTAACAAGAGCTCTGTTTTATTCGAGTTCAAATGGAGGAAGTTTTGAGACATCCATGTTTTGATTGAAACGAGGCAGGCCTGTAGACGCTTGATGTAGTATTATTCGCTTTTATTGGTAGATACATCATCGGCATCATCGGCATAACAGTGGAAGTTTACTCCATAACTTCTAATGATTTTTCCCAATGGTGTAACATATAGTGAAAAAAGTATGGGACCAAACACAGACCCTTGTGGCACACCAAATTTCACTGGTGCCGTGAAGGAGAAGGATTTATTAAAAGAGACAAGAAAACTGGGGTAAAATGCTCTTGATAAACCTTTCTTTTACATCTCAAGAGTTAAAAAACATCACGTAGAAAACTGAAAACTGAAACTGTCATTAAGCTGAAAATACTTACTTCAGATTTGTTTAAACATTACTTATTATGATGTGATCGCTGATCAAATCTGCTATGTCTGTCACTGATGATAAAGGAAATTGCTGTTTGACAGTGTGGCAATAAACAATGCACTTTTGTCTTGGAGTTGTGGGCTGTATAAAATCATACCTTGTGCATTTCAATAATCTCTATTTTAAATAATAATAAGTCTCTAGGTTTGAAGGGGTTAAAGTGTAAACGTGCTCTGCTTTAGGCAATCCCATGAAACTATGACTACAAAAATACAGGTTGGTCTTTGTCACTAGTGTCTTAATGCTTCTCCTTGATGCATGCTGGTATGATGCAACATTTGCTTTGTGCTCCATGTTGTCGTACCCAGTGCAGTCAGTTTATACCAGATCCCCATTGGTGGCAGGCTGAGGCCAAGTTAATGTGAGTGGAGTAAAGGGAGGGGCTATTGTCCGCTCCCTTCTTAACACATTCTCTTTACTGTTTGTAATTAGGGGCGGCAGTAGCTCAGTAGGTAGAGCGGCCGTCCTTCGACCGGCGGGTGGGCGGTTCATCCCGCTCTCCCCCACATACTGTCGTTAGACACTGCAAGACACTTAACCCACTGTGCCTCCTCCTTCCCAATACACACATTGGGGGGCCAGGACTCCCCTGCAAAGGAGATTTGTAATCTCAGTGACTTTCCTGGTTAAATAAAGGTTATGAAAAAAAAAATTACCTGGCCTTTACAAGCTACTGTTACAAGCTTGTTTTTGCTCACAGTGCCAACATGACTTTAGGGTTGGTCTGGCTCTCTGCCGGCCTTATCTTGATTGGTCGGAGGGGGCGGGTGCTGGGGAGGAACCACAGACGCTCTCAGTTCACTCGGTCTGTGGGGACTGACAGCAGAACACCACATCTCTCTGAAAGGATACTGCACTCGATGAAGACTGGCAGGTGCAAGTTTTGGACTTTCGCATTGACTCATCTTTTCTGAATATTCATTTGGACAAAGAAAGGAACTTGTAACATATTTTGATGGACTACGTTTGTCACGGCAAGTTCTCAGGAGGATGAATAATTGCACTGTGGTGAGATCTAACGTGGATAGTATCTGAGATAGAGCTTCGGATGTAAAGACACATCATGGCCACTCTGCTGCCAGTGTGGCACCACAGGACCAGGACTCTTCTGCTACTGCTCCTCTGTCTGCTCCTCCATCACCAGGTAAATTCTACAAATGTAGAAATATGTTTACATGCAGTTATTTGGATGGCGAGTGGGGTGATAGGGTATGGTGCTGTATGTAAAATTAATCTCAATCCTGTTACCAAAATGTTCTAAAAGTCTGATTTAGACTAAAAATGTTATTGGCAAAAACACATGGTAAAATTTATTTTACCATAGTTTATTAGATTAGTAGAGCCATCTCTTTACGGACTCCTTTCTGCCTAAAGAACTATAGGTTCTTCCTCGTGACAAGGTATTCATAATTAAATAAGTTTACAAACAAAGTAAATATGTAATTATACGGTTATAAAACTACACAGGATTAAGCATAAATTAAGTAGATGTAACAACTTCATTTATTATGTACATAACATTATTACTTCATAATACAACAATAACAACACCTGAATGGAGCAGTGTCACTAATGACTCACCTGAGCCTTAATGACTCTCACATCAGGAGTCACACTTCCCTTTTTAGAGCTAACAACTATGAGACCAGAACAGCCTGGTCCATCAGGCTTAGTTTCAGGGGAAACTCTTCCCTCTAGAGATATAAGCTCAGCTCTCTTACCAGTTGAACTCAGAATTGATAAAGTCTCTTGTAATTAGAGACAACATCCAGAGTCCAGATGCTTTTGCACCATTAATCTTATAAATATTCAGTGACAGAAAGTAACAAAGTAAAATATACTGTTGCTGTCCTTAAGTACATTTTTAAAGTATCTGTAATTTACTTAAGTAGATTTAAAAGGGGATATTTTGCCTTTTACTTCACTACATTTTAGTGGTAAATAAATGTTAACCTAAACCTAAAGCACTTTTGAACAAGTTATTTTTATATGTCCCTGTTATAAAGTGTAAAAAATAGACAATACTCCCGATGATGACTAAGCGAATATTTTACGTCATTGGCAGTTTTTTTTTTTTTAGCAGTACAGGGAAAAATCTGAATGCTCCTTTTTTTCATTTTGACGGAATACTCTGAGGGTGGTTTATTGTAATTCCTACTTCTGACCAGTTGGTGGCAAATGAACATGTTAATTAGCAATTAACACTGAACAGGGCAGACAGATCTACAGAACAGCCATTGAATTAAGTTTAGTTCATTTTTGTTATTTCCTTTTTTAGTTGAAATTATACTGTGTAATATACTGCGTTCTATACCTGCCTGTTCAAGCGCAAAATATCCTTCGCTGTCAGTGCAGAAAAAAAAAATTATGCTTTGTGTTGAACAAGAAGTGCTGTTTTTGTTCATCTGTTGTTCATACATAAAACAAATAATGTATGCTCGTCTTGTTAACTCTTAAAATGTGAGGAAAATGAAACTATATTATTAGTATTATGAAAGTATAAAATTTAAAAATTACAGGTAATAATAGATTATGATGGAAATTTTTTGACTCTGTCCGTCAAAATGCTGGAGAGTGAGAGAGTCTAGTGCAACCTCTGTGCCTCATTATGTGAATTATTCAGTTCCAGTTCGTGTTCGTGCAAATCGATTGCAAACAGAGGTAAAGGTCAACAGTGGGAAAAGTAAGAAACAGTACTTTCACTCACCCTGAACTACAAGTATTCTGTTCTCATGTGACTCTGTTTTTGATCATTATTAATTATTATCAAACCAAACTTTTTTTTAAATAAATTAAATCAATTTTATTTTGATTTGTTGTTGATTTGTTTACTTCAATATATTAAATACATTTAAAAGTGAAAATTTAATACTTTCACTTATTGTGATACTTTTGCTTTTACTGGAGTACTACCTCTTTATCTGTTTGTTTAATTCAGTAGACGAATTGAGAACCTCCATCACTGTCATTCATGTTTTAGTCTTGAATAATAAGCTCATGTAGAGTTAAATAAACGAATGATATTTTAGTATGTATAAATTGTTAATTCATTAACTCATTTGTTACATGTTTATTTCTTAGTTTACTGCGGTTTAATTGTGTGTTATTATTATTATAAGTGTTACCTAATTATTCATGAGCCTATTATTAAAGAATAAAACACACAGTTTATAATCTACTGGTGATAATTAATGTAGGAGTAATCTATTTTTTGATATACAAATATAAAGTTACGCTCAAATGTGTTGATATTCAAAATTTTTTAAATGTCAAACAGATACATTTGGGAGACTGAGTTGCATTTGCTATGATTTTGTTTATGAGGCACCATTATGTTTATAATTTCCCATACAAGTGAAGAGACTGAAAATAACATGCAGTAAATAATGGCGTGACAGTGCAATCCCACAGCTTATCCTCTCAGACCAGTGGATGTCATGCATCAAAAGCAGTTTGGTTTCAAAACCAGGATTTAAAATAATGTTTTTTAGCAGGGTACTAAATAAAGAAAACTTCAAAATAATCAAAATATTATAACAGAAAGGGTACTTTCCTCCAGAGGCGTAGCAACGAGAAGGGGAAAACTGGGCAATCGTCTAGGGCCCCCATATCTTGGCTGTTTAAATTTAATTGTTTCTTTGCATATACAGTTGAACTTTTGAATGATAAAGAGACAGAAATATTCTAATGTACGTCACAAGTTCATCTGTCATGTGGTTATGTCTGTTTCAATGTTTAAATACATATCCATCAATCCGTTACATGCACAGCGCTCTCTGACTGTGCTCACAACTTGATTAAACCTTCGCAGCTAGATTTCTCACTCTTGTCTGGGTTCACAGCACGACGGGAAGTGAAGTACTGTGTCCCCAGCCTCCTTTTAGACTAATGCTGCATTCACATAAAACAGCATTCAAGATTCAAGATTCAAGATTTTTTATTCGTCACATACAAAATTATATACAGCATATATAACCAGCAGTGAAATGTGAGTCAGGTCCGCTCCATGGACTGTGCAATTATTAAGGAAAACACACAGATGAAAATATGCATGAATATAGCTATGTAAGAATGAAATAAAAAATAAAAAATATAAGAATAGAATATAAAAAATATGTATTGTGGGATTAAATCTAGATCGCAATATAATGTACATGAATGTAAACTGTAGACTTAAATATTAAAATGTACAGGGATGTACAATGTGCATATATGCATTTAGCTGTAGTCTTATTAAGTATTAAGATACACAGGAAGGTGCAAGAAGCAAATGTGCAAAACAGGGTGACACAGTCAGTGTGTCTCTGTGAGGTAGTGTATAAAGTAAAGAGATAAGGTGAACATAAGGTAGAGGCATGAGGATGTTAAGAAGCAGGTTTAGAGTTCAAGAGCCTGATTGCCTGGGGGAAGAAACTCCTCCTGAGTCTCTCGGTTTTTGCCATCAGGCTTACCAGATGGCAGCAAAGTGAAAATATGATTACTGGGGTGGGTGGAGTCTTTGATGATTTTTGCAGCTCTACTTCTGCAGCGTTTGTGGTAGATGTCCTGCAGAGAGACCCTGAAAATTCTGAAAAAAGAGCAGACCCTGAAATGCGCTCAGCTAAGCGCACAACTCTCTGCAGGGCTTTGCAGTCTTGACTGGAGCTGTTCCCATACCACACTAAGATACATTGAGTCAATACACTTTCTATAGCTCCAGAATAGAAAGTTTTCAGGATTGCTGGTGAGACCCTGAATTTCCTCAGCTGTCGCAGATGGTACAGTCTTTGCCTGGCTTTATTAACCTGTGTTTGAGTGTGAGTAGTCCAAGTCAGGTCCTCAGAGATGTTTACACCAAGGTACTTGAAGCTACTCACCCTCTCCACAGGGGTCCCGCTTATCATAAGAGGAGTGTAGGGCTGGTGCTGCGTCTTCCGGAAGTCTACAATCAGTTCTTTTGTTTTGCTCACATTCAGAGAGAGGCAGTTGTCCTGGCACCATGATGTCAATTTCTCTACCTCATCCAAGTACGCGGTCTCATTATTGTTGTGAATGAGGCCCAGAACCACAGTATCATCAGCGAATTTGATAATGGATGTGGAGCTATGCGAGGACACGCAGTCGTGTGTGTAGAGGGAGTAGAGCAGGGGACTCAGGACACAGCCCTGTGGGGCTCCTACGTTCAGGGTGATGGAGCTGGAGGTGTACTGGCCTAGTTTCACCACTTGAGGTCTGCCGGTGAGGAAATCAAGGATCCAGTCGCAGAGTGAAGGATTCAGTCCGAGATCTGTGAGTTTGGAGGCTAGCTTTATGGGGACAATAGTATTAAAAGCTGAGCTATAGTCAATAAATAGCAGCCTTACATAGTTCCTGTTATTGCTGTCAATGTGTGTGAGAGAAGAGTACAGGATGTGAGAGATGGCATCTTCTGTGGATCTGTTTGTGCGATAAGCAAACTGAAGAAGGTCCAAAGTATCCGGGATGGACGAGCAGATGACGTTTTTAACCAGTCCCTCAAAGACCTTCATGACTATTGATGTGAGGGCTAGTGATGTGTCATGCGCAAAAGATGCAGCTCTGAGAGCCGATGCTTTGTAGTGAATCAGAAGAGCCGGCTCGCATCGAGTGAGAGCCGGCTCCCATTTTTTTTCTTTTTCTCTGCTTACGTCCGTGCTCAGCCTGAGCTCTGCTCAAGGCAGAACTTTGTTTTGATTGGTCAGCAATGACATCGCAATCAATCAATCCAAAAAATCATACCATTATGTAAAAAGAGAGAGGGGGGTGCTGAGAAGTGGCACAGCGCTCCACTGCAAGTTAACGACACTGTCTGTCAGATACAGTGAGGAGAGTGTGTGAGTTGGCGTATTGTTGGCGTAGTTGAAACTATGAGTGACACCCGAAAGAGAAGCAGCATCTGGCTCCAGTTTAAAGACAATGGAAACAACAAAGCAGAGTGCGTTCACTGCAAGATGAAAATTACTTTGAATAATGTGGTTCCACCACAAACCTGCATAGACATATGAGAACTTTCCATTCTACAGTGCAGTTAGAGGAGAGAGGGCAAGCTAGCATGAGCTAGATGAGGTGTGTCTCATCCCAAAAAAACAGCAACTGCAGCAGCATCTACTGGCTTCCCCACACATGCAGGTATAACCTCTCCTACGACAACTCAAAGCAAAATTAGCCAGTTTATACCCAAAGTGATGACCCCATCCAAAAGAATAAATGCACAAAATTAGGCAAGTATAATGATTCTCCTAAAAACACTTCATATGGAAGGGTTTTCAACACACAAACCATTAATTTTTGCAAAGTTATGGTAAAATAAAGGCCTACAAAAAATCCTAAATTAAGAGCCGTTCAGGAGTCGAAAGAGCCGGCTCTTCTTTGGGAGCTGAGCCAAAAGAGCCAGCTCCCTGAAAAGAGCCGAACTTCCCATCACTAGTGAGGGCAACTGGACGAGAGTCATTCAGAGGTTTATTGTTTTTTGGTACAGGGATGATGATCGATTTTTTGAATGAGGTGGGAACCACTGATGTGGCAAGAGACTCATTAAAAATTGATGTAAACAAACCAGCGAGCTGAACAGCGCAGGACCGCAGAACACGGCCAGAAATCCCATCAGGTCCAGCTGCTTTCCTTACATTCACTCGCTTTAGTGCCCTCCGAACCTCGTCCTCCGACACGGTGATCGCATGATGATCGCTGCTCTGACTGCTGCTCCCTGACGCGCTGATCGGCAGACTCACACTGCATCGATTGCTTTCAAAGCGGCCATAGAAAGTGTTTAGCTCATCAGCCAGCGACGGATCTGCTCTCACCACTGTAGAGGATATATTTCCAAAGTCACAGATGGTCCTTAGTCCTTGCCACATGCGTCGGGAGTCATTTAGCTGGAAATGTGACTCAATGCGTTCCCTGTGTCTGTGTTTGGCGGCTCTTACTGCGTGTCGGAGAGCATAGCACAATGCTTTGTACTCGCTCATGTTTCCCGACAGAAGACCGGCGTTGTAAGCAGCAGTGCGTTTGTTTATTGCTGCACGTATTGATCTGTCCACCCACGGTTTCTGATTAGAGAATGTCCTTACAGTTATTGTGTCCGTGGCTTGTTCGGCTAGCGTGTTTACAAAGCTTAGCGCTACATCCGTGAAAGTCTGCTTGTGGAGGGATGTAAACAGCAATGAGCTTGCGCGAAACATGACCCAGTCCATGTCATCAAGAGTCGCCTGTAACGTTGCTTCTGATTGGGCGAACCAACGCGTCACCACCCTCTGCACCGGAGGTTCTTGAACGAGCCGTTGTTTATATTCCGGGTGTGAGGAAAATGGCATGGTCCGATTTGCCGAAAGCCGGTAGTGAGCGATCTTTGTAGGCATTCTTAAACTGAGTGTAGCAATCCAGTGTATTCGATCCTCTGGTTGGACAGGATACGTGTTGATGAAAATTAGGCATGACTTGCCTGAGTTTGGCTTTGTTAAAGTCCCCAACGATGATAGTAGCAGATGTTTGTTGATGTTAGCGCATCGTGAAGCTCAGACAAAGCCAAGCCAGTGTCTGCTTGTGGAGGGATGTAAACAGCAGTTATAATGATCGATGAAAACTCCCGAGGCAGATAGAATGGGTGGCAAATAATGGATAGATGTTCCAGATGAGGCGAGCAGGAGCGCGACAGAGTGGAGATATTCCTGGGGTCACACCATTTCTTGTTAATCATGAAACAAACTCCTCCGCTTTGGATTTGCCGCCTCGCTGTCCTGTCCATCCGTGAAACAGAGAAGTTTTCAGACAGCAGCGCCCGGGACCAAGGGCGTGAGCCACGCACAAAGGATGTTACAGTCCCTAATGTCCCGTTGGAAGTTTATCCTGGCTCTAAGATCATCCATCTTATTCTCCAGAGACTGGACATTGGCGAGCAAAATGCTCGGTAGAGGAGGGCTGTGTGCTCTTTTCCTCAGTCTGTTGCGAATCCCAGCACGTTTCCCGGTGTTTCTTGTTCCGTCGCTCGGTGGCTATTCAGGTAGCCATTGTTCATCTCGGCGTTCCGGAGAATCTCAGGTGGCCACGATGGGTTGGAGGATAAAGTGTCATGAAACAGGTCAGTGAAGCGATGTCCAGTGTCCAAAAGTATTTCCTTTTCGTATGTGATCAGTGCAGAGGTAATGTGTGTAAAAAGAAAAAGCAAAAGTAGGTAAAAAAGTAAATAAGAACACAATCTGAGCGGAGCGACCTGGACGGCGACCGGACTCATTATGTCTTTGTTAAAAAGGGAAAGAAGCTAATGTTATACCTGACTCATTCGTAGCGTTAAATGCTTATAAACCCGGCGGATTTGCTCAGTAATTATTGAGTTAAATATCAACTGTAACACATCGACTTTAGCCCATTGACACAACAAAGAAATACTCCGCCGTCCAAAAGCACCTGAGCACATCATAAGCTACGTTAAAATAGCTTGTTCTTCTAAACCTTTTCCAACATGTCATAACCGGGCTCATGCCATGACAAAAATGGACACCAGACAAATATATTCAAATAGTGCTTTTTTGTTAAAAACTAAGGTTAACGTAATATTGAGAAATTACAATAACTATAAGGTGTGCTTTAGGTGTCTGTAAGAACAGTACGGGTGTGTGTATGATTGAGAGGCAGCCAATGGTTAAAATCAATTACCATTCAGCTTTCTGGACACCATAATCAAATTGTGATCAGACAGTTTCCTTTAAATGACTTTAAAATTCTTCCTGATCTGTTGGTGAAAACTAAATCAACCTAGGTACTTGTGGAATTTGTTATTCTTGCAGGACCTTGAACTTGACTTATGTCAGGTCTACTTCATCCATTTTTCTAATTTGCTCATCTTTCCAGTTTATAATTAAATAACCCATTAAAATGACTTGTTTTGTGATTATTATTTTTTTTCGTAGAAATCAATGTTTGATGAAGGGGTCTGTAAAAAAACGACAAGAGTAAAAGACATTTGAGGTAAAAGTATTTTGGCATAAATCATAACCCCCACCTCCCTTTGAACCCAATCTATCTTTCCTAAACATTTTATAGCCAGGTATATTTAAGGTTGTTGAAGGTGAATTCTCATGAAGCCAAGTTTCTGAAAGGCAAAAAAGGCAGTATTAGAGTTGATGAGGAGGTCACCTGTTATTGAAAGATGGGGCTTTATCTTTACGTGGCGTTTTTACGACCCCGGTAGCTTAATGTTGGAAGTGTCTGTGGCTCTTGCTGGCTTCTTCAGGCTCACGTCAGATTTCAGGCATTTCAGTTAGCTCTCGAGGCCTGTTCTTTGAAGTCGGTTTAGGTTTCGTTCCAGGTCAGTTCAGGTTTAGTTAGAGCAGACTCTGAGTTTTCTGGCCCCAGAAGGTGCTTTAGTTTTGAGCGAGTTTCATCACCATGGTAACTAACACTATACTGGAGCAATCAGCTGTGAGCAAAGTCACATGGATCTGACGCTGCATCAACTAAACATTTTGTTCCTGGCCTTTTTTTTCCTTTTGGTTCAGAGAATTTACTTTATAACACTGCACAAAAACAATGTAGAGGACATTAATTACACTTTGAATTTTTTTTTCCAATTGCTGTCACAATATTTTTTTTAAATTTGGGTTGTACCTACGTTTTAATTTATTTTTAATTTTTTTTTCATATTTTAATGTTTTTAAGCAATTTCCCCACAGTGTTACTTGTCATAATATTAATACAATTGACACTTAGTAAAATATTATGAAATATGTCAAGGTCATGAGTTTTTAAGTTGTTCTTTTCTCAGGTGAGCCGATTAAGACTTACACATTTATAACACCAGCTTTTTTCTCTTCTCCTGTGGCTTAAGACGGCTAAACAAACTCAGAGTTGCAGAGTAAGTTCTGAGTTAAGATCAAACAAAAACTTTGGGTTAATTGGTCGCATGATCTTTCTTTCTTAAGTCAGGTTTAAACCCTATTCAAATAATTATTGGGTGTGTCTGTTCAATAAACAGCTGATAGCAATAAACCTGGAGATGGAAAAGAGGGCGGGGCTATTTTTTCTGGGAAACTGGAAGCAACATGGTCACAGCCACAAACAGAAAAAATAAGGAAAAAGCTGGTGTTATAACTGTGTAAGTTTTAAGACAGTAATTGCCTCACACAGAGGATAGACCATCTTAAAGAGGCCCTTTGCAGATTTTTTACCTTAACACAACAGCTTCGGAGTCATTGTCGGGTTAAGGGCTCATTTCATGGTGGATGGGGTCTGTCCCCAGCACGTCGAAGCGGAAAAACCAGCCACGCAAAAATTTGCCAGGAGACCATCCGGCGACCCTCACAAGAAACAAATTGCTTAACGACACTACACACATAAACACTTGCCCCAGTCTAAAAGCCCAAGCAGAGAAAACCGTAGCTCATGGTCAAATGGGAGGAAGAGAGAATGACAGGGAGACACTCAACGGCAGTGAGTGTTTCTAAAATTACACCCAAGCTGTAGGGGGAGCTCTGTAGGAAAAAATACGAGCAAAAACAAAAACTGCTAGACCTGCAAAGTGCTGCTTTAAAAACTCATAGCCTCGACATATTTTATGATATTTCACACAAAGTGTTAATAAAATGTATGCAAACTGGTTAAAAATATGAAAAGGAGGAATCAAAAACAATTTACACTTTTAAACAAATTAAATAAAACTAGGTGTGACACAAATTCATTAATATTGTGGCAGCAAATATAATTTGAATACAGAAAGCTTTCAAAGCAGAGCCAAGCAGGTTAGTTGCCGGTTGTCTCTGCATGCCACTGGAAATTGAGTTTCATGCTGGGCTCTGCCGTTGCCGGCAATGTTGCTTTTTCCACGAGTTTTGTAAAGTAGCGATGACTGTTGCCACCCAAGGTAAATGAGCCCGGACATTGGTGAAGAGCTAATAAATAAATGAAGGACTCATAACAGAATCAAACTGCTCAAAGCGCAGAGCGGTTGGCTGTGGTGCCAAAATCACATAGACCTGTAGCTCCACAAGCACACTTTGCTACCTGCCACCACCATCAAATAGGACGGAGTGTTTATGGTAAAGGTGTGCAACCACACGGAGTACGGTGTCAGATGACAGTCACAACAGATCAAAATAACAGACAAACAGGAGCCAGAATATGTCTCCGATCTAAAGTATGTCTCTAAACACTGCTCTTCATGTTTTTCTGTCTCCGTGTGTCTCTGTCTGAGTAAGCTGTAAACATGCAGCAGTAATCAAAAAATAAAGCACATTATCCAGGTGTGTTAGTTCAATTTAGAGAAATCGGACTGCTCCTCCAATTAGAGCATGGTGTTTACAGCAGTTAAGAAGAAGATGTATTTATACAGTAGAACACATTTTGTACCAGAGTAACTCAATGCGCTTTACAGAAATGACACAAAAGTCATAATAAAGAACCAACATGGAAGAAAGAAAAAATAAAGAAATAAACAAACATATAAAAAAAACAATAGTAAAATAAATGAATGATTTTATTGATTATTTAACATATGCACAGCATGAACATATGTATTACAGTTGTTAATAAACTTGTATTCTAACCAAAACAGTTGTCTTGGTTAGAATATGACCTGCAGACATTTAATTGATTTTTGAACAGATAATTGCAGTAGTCCAGTTTACTTGTGATGAAAGTGTGAACTCATTTTTTGGCATCAAGCATCTGATTATAATTGTAATAATTTTCTACCTGTGTATAGATTCATGCTTCTCATGTGTAATATGTTTCTTGTTCAGAGTGTTTTTGGGCACCCTGTATACCTACTGCTTGGCCCCTACAGTCTGTTGAAATGCCTCTGCTCTCTCCCTCTAAAGTTTACAAATCAAAGTAATACAGCAAAATTAGCAGAAATGCACAGAGCAAGCCTAACAGGGTATTAAGAAGAGATTAAATTAAAATAAAATAAACGCAGATGACAAGCATCAGCACTTTATCAGAGTAGGTGTAAAGGTGTATTTGAAAGTTAAGAGTGTTTTTGGACTAATCTGAAAAAATAAAACATGTTATTTTTCCTAATTAGAAAAGTCTAAACTTTTAAACTCAAACTCAGAGCAAAGATTGAACCATGCAATTCTTATCAGGATGAAAAATAATTAACAGACCTGCACAAGATGGCAGCACCATCGGATTGGTTTTAGTGCTTCAAAACACGTTTCAAATCAAATCAATAACTTAAATAAGAAGAGATAAAAAAAATCCATATTACTATCTATATTAAGGGTTGTTTGGAGGCTATTAAACAAAAGCACTTTTCCCAAGTGGAATAATATTTCCTTCTCTTCTAAGTCCTCTTGTGATCCAGTGTTTTTGTATGATACAAAAAAGTGTGAGACAATTGAAGAATTTCTTACTGTGGACTGTGTCAGCAGCAGTAATCCGACATACTCCGACTCCTGACCGTGATCAAGATGTGGTCACTTGATCGTGATGTCATTTGTTTTTTTTAATGACAATGTAGGATTTTTAAGGATGTCTCATCATTTATGACTACACATGAATCATCATTGTAGCTGTATCAGGACACAGAAAACATCTGAGCTGTGCTGCTTGAGAAAGGCTTGATTAACTTTAGACAGTAAATAAGTGAACACCGCCATTATGTGGCCCCCTGCAGTACTACAATATAAGCCTCACTGGGGTGTCCCGACTTTTTGAAATCCTCAAATGTTGAATGCTAAAGAACAAGAAGTGAAAAACAAAACCTTGACATGTTTACACCGCTAAACTTCCTGCAGTCTTCATCAGAAGAGTCACGTGACTAAACCATTTAACGTTGTAAATGGGGCCAGTGAAAATGACTACAGTCAAAATGAATACTTTAAATGAATTAATTTAAACTAAAACTCTGAACAATTGCAATGTCCATTTTAGTGTGTGCCCTTTGAATATATTATTAATATATGCTAAATATTAAAATACCTATTTATGATTTAGGCAATTAGAGTTTTTAGATATTACTTTAAACATTTATACATACTATTTATACATATATACTTGACCTTCTTATTCTAGGCGGCACAGTGGCAATGTGGTTAGCATGCCTGCCTCACAGCAAGAAGGTCCTGGGTTTGATTCCCATCCAGGGCAGGGCCTTTCTGTGTGGAGTTTGCATGTTCTCCCTGTGTCTGCGTAAGTTTCCTCTGGGTACTCCAGTTTCCCCTACCATCAAAAACATGTACAATAGTCCCCCCCAAACACACATGGGGCCAGGACTCCCCTGCAAAAGAAATGTGTAATCTCAGTTTGACTATCCTGGTTAAATAAAAAAAATAAAAAATAGATTCTGTCTTGGTCTATTTATTCTTGGTCTTTATATGTAGCTATAATTTATATACAGTATATAGTTTAACTGACCATATAAAATAAAATGATAACTGCAGAGATACAGTATTAGTTTCCTCTTGTTTGATTCTGACCTCTGATAAAAGGTAACAGCGTCGCTGCTGGAGAGTCTGATCACCAAACGGACTGAGTACTGGGAGAACTGCAGCAGGACTCTGGCAGCCACCGTTCCCTCAAATACTGGTGAGTGTTTATCTTCACTGGTCATTGAGTCATCTTTAGAAATGGGGGAGGGGGATTCTGACTTTAATCTCAGAATTCAGATTTTATTCTCAGTTTCACAGCCCTTATCTCGTCTGTTACTCCTGTCCCTTTCATTTGTGGGGCTAATGTGCCAATTATTGACTCGTGCACGTATTTGAGACATGCTGATTTACAAAAGGACTTCATGTTGCTGAACATTTCACATGACCCAGTTATATTTTAAATGGTGCACTAAATGAGTTTTATGAAACTAGTACTAAGATTAAATTGAAACCTTGAATATGTTACAGTTGTAACATTGTGGATTCAAATGTCAGTGAGAAACATCTACACAACAATTCTGTTTTCTTGCGTTGGCCAATCACAAGCCCCATACTGGACTCATTAGTCAATCATAGCCCTTTTTAGCAACGGTAATATAAATGTATTGGATCTACTTTCATTGTCCATTCCAGAAAAGAAAAAAAAGACCTTAATCTGACAATATTTAAAAAAGAGACAGTGGGCATTTGAATTGGCAGTCTGTTCCTACTGGTTGTTCCTAAATATCCCTAATCCACCTTTAATGTGTGACGCAGGTGTCTACTGTAACGGGACCTTCGACACTTTTGCTTGTTGGCCCCACTCACCTCCTGGAAACGTGTCCATTCCCTGTCCCTCGTACCTGCCCTGGATCAGTGAAGGTATGTGACCACAACATGGAGACTGGATTTACTGCTGTCTGTTCTTATCTCTATAGCCCTCTGTAATTTTAAGTGGAACTATGTCTCTATGAGTTACAAAGATTCAAGATTCAAAGTGTTTATTGTCATGTGTACAGACAGAAAGCATGTTTCCCTGTACAATGAAATTCTTACTTTGCCGTCCACAGAAAAATGTCACACAAGTAAGTAAAAATAAAAAAAAAATAAGACAAATATACAAGTAATATACAATATACAAGTAATAATAATGCAAGTATACAAAAAATACAAGAGGGCAAAAGGAGTAAAGTAGTAAAGTGAGGTAGTGCAGTTGTGATGGTGTAAGGTGACGGTGTAAAGTAAAGTGACGGTGTAAAGTGAGGTAGTGCAGTAGGTGAACAGTTGTTCATGTAATGTTGTGATTGTGATTGTAGACTCCTATCTGCTGTTTAGGAGTCTTATGGCAGAGGGAAAGAATGAGTTCTTCATTCTGGAAGTCCTGCATTTCACACTTCTGTACCTCCGTCCTGAGGGTAGAAGTGTGAACAGACAACTCCCACTGCATCTACGTGATCTGAGATACAATACATTTACAGTCTTTTCTGGAGAAGTTGTGGCCTTCTGTTTACCTTGTGGTCTACCATTTTAACTGATTTAATGCATAAACTGTCTGAGGAGTGCTTAATGTTAGAGAGACATCAGTAAAAGTCAAGACAGCCGTTACAAATTGAAACTTCACCTGTTGGTCTGTAGACGTAATAAATACTATTGACAGGCTTGGGGAGTAATAGATGACATAATCATACCGTTGCATTTTAGACATTAGGTAAGGGTAAACCCTGGAATTGTTAATCCCAGGGCTAACATTTAAAGACATACAAATTGAAAAATAGAACAAAACATGGAAGCAGTGGAAGTTGAATTACAGTGTGAAGGCCTGTTCACACCGGGACAAATTTTGCACGCGATATTCGCCGACGTTTAACGCCTCGTGACTAAACAAAGGGCGCCAATGTGAGTGTGCACACTGACGCGAAAAACGCCACGCGTAAAAGCGTAATTTAAAAAAAAAACGCCTCGGGTTCGGTTTTTTGGTTTGGTCAAAAACTATACGACCAATGAGATTCACGCTTTTGCTCACGTGTCAGTAAAACACAACTTGGGGGCGCTCAAACACAAAACGGTCTTGCCGAGCACACATACGTAACGCCGAAGAAGATATACGCCAAGTAGCGTCTACACTGCCAGGAAGAAATAAGACGAAGAAGATGCAAGGCAAGATGAACGTAGAGCTGCTGGTCTCCTTGGTGTCGGAACACAAAGAACTATATGACAAACATGACAGTGATTACAAAAATTACTTGCTCTCATCTTCTGAGTGAAAAGCGAGTGTCAGAAGCGTAAAGTTGCGCAGCGCCACCTTGTGTACCGGGGTATTTCTGTTTTACATTAAGCGCCATCTAATGTCAGGGAATGAATTTGCATGTTCACCCGGCTCATCGTCAGCGAAAATCGTTTGGGTGTGAACACAAAAAACGCGTTGAAAAACGCTGGCGAATAACGCGCGCCGATATTCGTCCCGGTGTGTACGGCCCTTGACTCTCCACAATGACCACAGACAGCTCCAGGAGGGCCCACCGGGAATGCCTGGAGAACGGGACATGGCAACGAAAAGACAACTCCTCAGATCCATGGAGGGACGATACGGAATGTCAGGAGAACCACTACTTCAAAGACAAGGTGAGGATGACCAATTGAGCAAGTTGCCCACCTTAAGCTCTTGCTCTTAAAAACATATATATACAGTATATATATATATATATATATATATATATATATATATATATATATATACACACGTCCAATTCTGGATCTTTGCGGGCTAAACCGCTACCTAAGAACATACAAGTTCAAAATGCTGTCCATTCAATCTAGCCTTGTCACCCCGGACGTACACAAAATGCATGCGACTCCAGGGCATCCGGATTTTGAATTACGTAGACTGGCTTATTATAGCTCAAGAGCTGTCGTTTTGTCATCGGGATGTTGTCCTGGTTCATCTCAAATCTCTAGGGTTGAGAATCAATGCCAAAAGAAGCATTTTTGGCATTGATAACCACATAACTCCCAACATATTTGGGGGTTATATGGCACTTGAAGGATATCAGGCAAATGTCTGGGAAATGTGCATGTCCGTCAAACTGTTCTGGGTCCCATGGTGATACCCCTGGGCCTCCTGCCCTTGAGACCGTGGCTCAAAGTCAGGGGATTTATCGTTCTTAGATGGCTGTCCAGCCCAGGGACATGGAGAGGCCTTCTTCTCACATGGCACATTAATTGTCTCGAGATAAGGGCTGAAATATTTCCTCCTGCAGCCAAGGGGCTATCATGTCTTAGTTTAGGTGGGCAATACGGCAGTAGTAATGTCCTGTTAAACAGAGAAATAGAAAGAAGGTAGGGTTTATTGTTGGTTTATTTGTTTGGTTAAGTTGTGTCAGACGAATAATATTGATGATCAGATTCGAACTAGTGTCTTATTATTGATCTGGTTTGTAATAATGATTATTATTATTGATAAAGCCAACAGGTATTGTAGCTGTCACAGGCTGGTAGAGTTCTGCTTCTGACAGGCGCTATCTTATGGCTGATTATTATTATTAATAGTAAATTTACGTACCTGCCCCGATGCTACAACCTTTGACGGCAACAAGCCACATGGCACTGTTGCTCTTTCTCCCGTTCCCCCTTTATTTTCATAAAATTTCAAATAAAAAGATAAATCTTCAGTGGACGTAAATGTAAACAGGTGTACGTGGAAGGCGGGACTTGGTGGTGGAAGGACACTGCCCTTAGCTTCGGAAGAAGAGGCTTTGAAGAAAGTGGCTTTGAAGGAAGGCGCCTTGACATTGAGGAACACCCATAGTTTTGAGTCTGAACAGAGTCACCAGCATGCCCCAGATATAGTTTATGCTCTTGTCCTTGTCTGTATGATCTTGTGTGTGTTTGCAGGAAGAGCAAATGCTGCGGCAGACAGCCCTCAGACTCATCTCAGTCATCGGCTACTCGTTGTCCTTGGGTTCCCTCATACTGGCCACGGTGCTAATGGGAATGTTGAGGTCAGTTCACATCAGAACAGCTCGTCCTGTAAGTTGGAAAATAGCTGAAAGTCATATTAATGTGAGTTTAAAATGTGTTTGAAGTGGAACTATTATTGCTGCTATTCACTTTAATAGATATTAGTTAACATTATTTATCAGTATGCAACATGTCAGATTTAATGTCAGCTCTTTTAGTTGAATTATTTTTTATCACTACACTAATGTTTAGCAAATGCTTTTTTTTTTTTTTTTTTCATTTTTCAATTGCCACTTTATTATTCCCGTGGGGATTTTTTATTAATTTTTTGTTATGTTGGCGCGGAAATCAGGAATAGCTGGAGGAAACCCACCTGAGCAAATGTGCAAACGCCACAGAACCTCGGCACCACTGTACCGCCATAACATAATATAATTTATTTTACAAAGAGTCAATATACAATAATTTAATTATTATAACGTGTACTGTGCAGGCATGTAAAACCCATTTAAAATATCAGGTCATTGGGCCTCATTCATGAATGTTTTTGTACGAAGATTAACAAAAATTCTTCTTCTGAGAATCATATAAAGTCTCTACGTGGGATTCATGAAGTGTTCTTAAACAGCACAATTCATCTTAGCTGTGTGTACCATTTTCATAGAATTAACATATTAACAGAAATGTTGATCACATATGGACATGACTGATATAACCGACTATATAACAAGTCCTCCATGCTTTCCATGGTCCATTTATCATTCATTATCATTTATTGTTATATACTATTTAAAAATATGAATAATTTGTAATTGTCTGCATGCAATCATAATTTAATTACAATATTTTGTTGTAACGTAAGTCTGATAATATTCTATTCTAACCACATTTATTTTAGGACTGAGGTAAGAGTGCTTCACCCTTTTCTTGGGATTTATTCTTCCAGAACTTTTTTTCACTTAAGGAAAAAATAGGTGAATGCCCAAATATCAGTCTATGTAGGGCATAAGTAAAAATCATTAAGTAAAAAGCTTTGTGAATGATGGACTTATGTTTTACTTCAGTATGCTGCTGCTGTGTTGTTTAGCATTAGCAGGTGGAGTAATTTCTGTGTTACTTTACTTTATAAGCATGTAAATATTTATGTATGAATAAAGCAACGACTTAAATTTTAGTAGATGCTCTACAAACAAGGATGAATGAACACTTGACATGTATTTATTAATCGATGGCAAAACTATTAAGAGAAACTAAGTCACCATTGTTTTCTGCATCTATTATTTGAAGCTATAAACCAGAACAAAATGACTCCATCTCAAAAGTGTACAAATTTATAAACTGTCTATACCTTATCTGTTAAATTGGTGTTGCAGTCTTTGTTAAAAATCATTTTCCAGCTCTGGTTTTGTGCAACTCTCTAAAGTAAGACGCATGTGATCTGCTAAGTAGAGGAGACACTCGGAAGAGGACGCTAAAAATTATCAATTCTAAATTACGTTATGATCTTCTCCTTTCCCTTCTCGTCTGACCTCTGCTGGCCTCATTAATGTTTGTATTGGATTAACTGGGCCACAGGTTGATGATGTTATATCTTCTTACCAGGAAGCTGCACTGCACCAGAAACTACATCCACATGAACCTGTTTGTCTCATTCATCCTGAGAGCCACAGCTGTCATTTCCAAAGAGATCATCCTCTACATCATGTACAGCAACCTCCCCAAAGATGACCCGGGCTGGAACTCCTACTCAAGCTCCATGGTTTGGTGTTGTTTACACATCATATACAGATGTTAAGTAATAGGAATTTCTGGCTCCATTGTGTGATAAAGGCCCAAACCCAATTCTACCCCTTATCCATTATCCTTTGTTGTTCTCGTTGTTCACGAGAGACAAAGGGCTGTCCCATTCCCAAGAGCTGTACTCATTTGGATCAAAGGGAAGGCTTAAGGGGTAGGGCTAAGGACCCCTCCAAATGTATATATTGTTGAAGACCATACTTGAAACAAAGGGGTAAGATAATTTCCCATAATGCAGTGTGTTCACTGAAAGAGAGGTGCAAATGTAACTAATTTGGGCAAAAATAAAGATTTAAACTGACCACAGTCCTGGTTTATGTTCCTTTAATCTTGAATCTTTGTCTTATGTCTGTGACAGGAACTGAGGAAACAGAAGCTGATACTGTTAAGAGCAATACTCAAGTCAAAATATCACACTAAACTGTTCATATGCTGTATGATAAATAACTACACCCATGGATGTATTATAAGACCATGGCGTACTATTTGAGATTATATCAGTGGTTCTCAAACTTTTTTCAGTGATATACCCTCTACCAACACAAAGCAATTTCAGTTGGAAAAAAATGCTAAAATACAAATCTATGCCATCAGTTTATGCTTTTGAACTTTAAAACTCAACACTTTCAAATTTCAAACAATTTAAACTTATTTCAAATGTTATTAACCCATAAATAAATGTTTGGTAAATCTGTTCCTTTGCTATAAAGCAACTGCATAGTAAATTATATTCATTGGCTCAGTGGTAGAGCGGTCGTTCTATAACTGGAAGGTTGGCGGTTCGATTCCCACTCTCCCCACAGTTCAAATTGTCATTGAGTCCTTGAGCAAGACACTTAACCCACCTTGCCTCCAGTGGTGTTCCAGCTGTAACACTGGTGAATGGAAGCTTAATGTAAGTCGCTTTGGATAAAAGCGTCAGCTAAATGACTAAATGTAAATCCAAATTAGCTTAATTAGCATAACAGTAGCCAGCTAGCATACGGCACTAACTAATGCTAATGCTTTGCACAGCCACTTTAAATTTTGGTTTTAGCAACATTTGCATCTCTAGATTAATGAATTTACTGAAAAACATTTAAAACTTACCAAACATTAAATTTATATCACAAATATTAGCAACTTACACCCTTATGTGGGCCACGACTTCAATTTATGTGCCGCTCTATGACCACTCAAAACAAGTCGTAAGGAAGGACCATACCTAATTCCTGTTACAAGAGGGCACTTAAAGGTTAGCATCAAATCAAACTTTCTTTACAATTAGAAAAAAAAAAAATTACATGAGTTGTCAGCTGACTGTACACTACTGTCAGTAAACGCACAACCGCTCCAGCTATGAATGGACTCCTTAACTACAGTGCCTTGTGAAAGTATTCGGCCCCCTTGAACTTTGCAATCTTTTGCCACATTTCAGGCTTCAAACATAAAGATATGAAACTGTAATTTTTTGTGAATCAACAACAAGTGGGACACAATCATGGAACAAAATTTATTGGATATTTCAAACTTTTTTAACAAATAAAAAACTGAAAAATTGGGTGTGCCAAATTATTCAGCCCCCTTAACTTAATACTTTGTAGCGCCACCTTTTGCTGCGATTACAGCTGTAAGTGGCTTGGGGTATGTCTCTATCAGTTTTGGACATCGAGAGACTGAAATTTTTGCCCATTCCTCCTTGCAAAACAGCTCGAGCTCAGTGAGGTTGGATGGAGAGCATTTGTGAACAGCACTTTTCAGTTCTTTCCACAGATTCTTGATTGGAATTCAGGTCTGGACTTTGACTTGGCCATTCTAACACCTGGATATGTTTATTTGTGAACCATTCCATTGTAGATTTTGCTTTATGTTTTGGATCATTGTCTTGTTGGAAGACAAATCTCCGTCCCAGTCTCAGGTCTTTTGCAGACTCCATCAGGTTTTCTTCCAGAATGGTCCTGTATTTGGCTCCATCCATCTTCCCATCAATTTTAACCATCTTCCCTGTCCCTGCTGAAGAAAAGCAGGCGCAAACCATGATGCTGACCACCACCAGGGCTAGACTGGGACAAAAAAAAGGCCCTGGCATTTTTGATCAGACCGGCCCACCACAATCGGTCAGACACAACCAACTAGTACACCATCCTCGCGGTCCCTGTAGATATGCATATCTACTGTTCCATTCCAAAAACCCCTACAAAGCTGAGAACTAAGTGCCATGGACCAGTGTACCAGTGCAAGTGGACCAGTGTACTCACTCTCTCTTGACAGACTCCCTGGTGATCAAAGGTTCCTCCCTGTCTCTCTCCTCCACTGCTAACTCAACCTGGCTTGACTATACATAAGGACACAGAGAGAGAGGATTACAATTATTTGGAAGAGTTATTAAAAGTACTTTTAGTAAGGATCCATTTTGGTTATATAGTCCTGTATTCTTGAAGAGCAGGATTTCTAGATGGACAAAGTGCTCCATGTTAAAAGCTAGTTAACCCTTTAGAACCCAATATAATGTGGATGTAGAATACTGCTAATTCTAAAAAGAAATGTTTTTTTTTTCCAATGAACCAGACAGCAGAAAAACTAGTTTACAATTGCAAGTATAGGCTACTTTGTTTTAAAGAGCACAAACCCCTCTTTAATATGACACCAAACATGATTAATTCTCATTGTTGAGATACTCCCCTTAAAAAAAAAAAAAAAAAAACTACAATATATATATATATAAATATACTACCAAATTACTCACACAAAACGTCCTAAAAATATATGATATCCATATTATTCACTCACCGTAAATATTGCATATTAATGATGTTGGAAATTCATTAGAAACATGAGCAAATATCTACTTTGTTGAATATACAGTTAAACAAAAATATACAGCTTTAAAAATGCAAGCCGGGTTTTAATCCCCAAATAGCATGCGTTAGCTACTCATCGTGGGGGCTTTGACGCAGCCATTCTGAGTAATAATTAAAATAATCAAATGGCATCATTTAAGTTTTTCTAAAGAAGGGCCATACGGCCATTATGGGTATTAAAGGGTTAACATTAGAATAGTCAGCTAAAGTTGCAATTGAATAAGTTAACTCTGCTAACCTATCTACAAAAACAATGTAAAATAGCTTATGCTGTGTTATTTGACTTTAACGTAAGTGTATCCTGAGTCGGACGGTTTGAGCTAAAATTCGCTAACTTTTTTGTCTTTAACGGGTGATCACGTCGTCTGTCTCTGGAGTTCAGACAACTAACTGGTCTTAAAATGAAGTGTAATTTCTTAATTACTTTGGCCGGAAGCTACTATTATCCAGATTCGGACACTACTATTATCCTTAATCGGACACTCACCTTTTCGCTTGATTTTAGCTTTATTTTAAGTCTGGGATCAAGCTGTTGTTATTATTTAACACATCTGGTGGCTGATTTCTGCCTTTCAACATAAAATTACTTATTTTGTCTAATTCTTCACAATAAAATCTTAATGTAAAGGCGTTTGTAACACCACCTGCTGGGTGTTTTGTGAAATAGTTTTTCATTTCTTACCAATTTCTATTTACAAATCGTATGTTTTATACACTCCTATTTGAATATGAAATCATTATAAATTGAGGTTGAGTTTAAGTATAGTTAAACCATAATACTTTAGCTTATGTCAAAACCAAAATGATCTGCAAACAGCGTGAAGTCAACACTTGTGTCAAGTGTATTTTTTTACTCAGAGAACTCTAAAACACAAGACATTAATCCATTATAACATCCTATCATATTTAATATTATATATATATTTTGTATTCTAAAATACAATATGTATATAATATTAAATAATATATTGAATATTCTAACACAAACAAAATAAATAATTTTCTTTAATTTCCGCTGTGGCCAGTGACTGTGAAGTGAACATAAGCCAACACATGAAACCATTTCAACCTGGAGAGACTCAAAAGAAAAGCATGATGCAATGAATTATTTATTAATAGATTTAAAAAAGGGCCCTGACAGGGAGAGGCCCTGACATTGTGGGATGCGATGGAGGGCAAGAGTAGATTTAGAGTAGCTCTCTCCCGGAGCTGAGACAGAGACATGAGGAGCTGCTGATGCTGAGGACAGAGATGGTCACACTGCTGCAGAGGTGAAAGAAGAAAAAACAGCTGATAACAAAGAGAAAGGGTGCTTTAGAGTTTGTCAGCTGTTTGATAATTTACTAAAAGCTTGAGGTGGAGGGTTGTTTAGGAAGAGAAAGACCGTCAGCTGAGAAGATGCAGCGTGCTGTAGATGAAGGGGAGAAGTCTTCCTGGTTGTGTTTACACTCAGCTTCATTTATGACTGTGGTTTGCCTGCAGACAAAAGAAGAAAGTGTTCAGTATCGGCCGGTAGAGTTTAATAGGCATTAGTAGTATAAGTATGAAGAATGATGTATACAGTTGGATAAAAGAAACTGTGCTGTACAATACATTCCCAAGTAAAAAGCAAAGATTTTGATGTTCCATGAGTCAGGTGTTCAACAGTAACTGTCCATTCACAAACTTCTTTAAAGTAAAGGGCCATAAGCTTTGTTTCAGTTCATCACTGAAATATTTCACAAAGATATCAAACATGTTTTCCTGAAGTTGAGTAGTTCAAAAGAATTGACACACAAAAGTGTTTAACCTGGCCACCCACACTTAACCACTTTACAAAGTTAAAGTTGTCTGGTAACTATTTAATTTAAAAGAAATCCTAAACATTTACCTAAAATTCAGCATGCAATACTTTGGTTTTTGATTGATTGTATTCTTTTTAGATTGTCCACAGTATGCAGGTACTGCCATGTTTTCTGATAACTTGTGTCTATCCACATGCATTCAGAGGAACTTTAATCTGCTCTACTTGTTCTGCCAACTGGAAATCAAACTCCAAATAAGAGATGTTTTTGTGTAAGAGGAAAAATGACAATGGCTGGCAAGTCATTTAAAGTCTATCTAGTTTAACTTTTACTGTAGTTAAGGTCCTGTTTAACATTTGTTTCTTGTTACCAGTTAAATGGATGCTTACTTGAAGGAAGTGGAAGCAGCTCAGGACCCACAGAGGCACTCCCTGCTGGTGTTAATGGCACTAAGAAATAATATGATATTACAAATACTACTAAAAGTTCCTGATGAAAATGGACCATCTTCTCTGTTGGAGTCAGCTGGAAACCATCAGAGGCTTTAAAAGGGGCCCATAGCAGGAGATGAAACCTGAGGGGACACTCCTCATTTGCAAAAAAAAATGTGGAGAATTCAATCTGGAAAAATTTTGTTGTCCAGGCATCCTAGTCTCTTCTGGTCAAAGCTTGATCCATTCCTGCTGGTGTTGCCGCTCTATTGTGGATGTGTATAACATCTGAACATTCAGGACCTGTGCTCCTCACTCACTGCTGTAGTGTGTGGCATGTTAAGGAGCACCTGCTGTATATAATTTACATGGCTACTCAGTGACTGGCTCACATTTCACTGCTGGTTATATATGCTATATATATAATTTTGTATGTGACGAATAAAAATCTTGAATCTTGAATCTTGATAAAAAGAGTGATGACTGGCATAGCGTGGACCGTATTGTCAACTCATCTTCAGGGTTGAGAACTTTCCTTTGGCCTGGTACAGTTAAAGACCATCTTAAAACTGATTTATTGTCATTTTGTACATTTTGACTATTTGTCAGTGTCTGTCCCGGACACATCCACTGCACGGCCTGTCCGTCCTGAGAGTAGATCCTCCTTTTGTGGTTCTCCCTGAGGTTTCTCTTTTGCCCTGGCTGGGTTTTTATGAGTTTTTCTTCTGACCCTGATGGAGGCTCTAAGGACAGGGGATGTTGTCTAGTTCAGTTCAGTTTGTCTTCAGTTTTTTGTTCATCCCTTTGCGGCAATTGTTG
The DNA here is from genome assembly GCA_024416835.2 of Perccottus glenii. Classification (NCBI taxonomy): domain Eukaryota; kingdom Metazoa; phylum Chordata; class Actinopteri; order Gobiiformes; family Odontobutidae; genus Perccottus; species Perccottus glenii. The sequence goes on along the minus strand of CM044566.2, from coordinate 4,456,716 downwards.
TTGTGATACTGGGCTATATAAATACAATTTGATTTCGGCTGGACTTCAGGACTGATGGTGAGCTTCTCCACCTCCTCTAGGGTTTGTGCTGTGGACTCTGGATTCCATTGGCCAGACTTTCTTTCTGAGCTGCCACTTGTTTTGCATCTGTTAATTGACGAGAATAGAGTTTAGAAGTTATGTTTCAACAATTATATTCTGTATGTATATTGTTATAAAATGTGGTTAAAGATTTTAAACCACACTAACATTAACATTTATTGTTGTTCTTCTCCTGAGAACAAAATAGATCTCACACTTTTTGCTCGCACAAACTTACCCTTTTTTTTATTGTTTGCACTGTTCTTTTTTATTTTTCTGTCCCACTTAGCTTTTCTTCTACCCAAAACAAAAACAGATTTTAAATATAACATTCACACAGTACAACAACAGACACTGTTACTGTAACCGTTACGTACAACACTGTACTTGTAAGAAGGCAGGGACATGACTCCAACAAGAAAAGACCTAGTTATAATATTACAGGGTTAAAGCAAGGCTTAACACTGTTATAAAAAACTGTAACAATATTGGACAAGTGGTCAGTTAATATCATTGTTTAATTTAACTTTTTGACAGCTCTTTTTACTGAGCATCTCACTGCTTTAATATCTGCAACATCAGAATCAAATGCACCGTCCATTAAACTCAAAATTAAGAGTTGGACAACAATAACAAATTATCATGTGATCGTTTTCAGGACAGACTGTAAATGACCTGATACTGTTTGGGACATGTCCTGACACTTGTGGGGACATGTCCAGCCATATTTTAACACATTTGATCATTATATTTCTTTGTTTGTTTGTTTTTTTTCCTTTTTTGCTTAAACAGGATATTATGATCAAAAACATATCTGTCTGGTAGTAAAAATAACTCCAGTTATTTTAAAAGCAGAACATATTTTGTCTAACTTAGAAACACATCAATCTGTTGCTCAAATTGATTTCACCACCTCTTTTCTTTTATGAAAGTTTTTATTTTTTCCACACCCTGATTCAGACACTCGCAAAGACGAGACTGTTGCCAAAGCCTTTTCGCGGCAGTATTTTTTTAAACTTTTCCACAGAATAAAAAACATCATAAAGCTTGTGTCATACACTGGCCTGATCTGTCATCAGGTGGGAGTCAAACTAGCTAGAAACTGGACTTCTTTCAGCCCTAATCGTCCAGTTATTGATAGATACCACACTGTACGCTATAGGCTATCAGCTAGCCAGAGCGTCGCCCGAGAGCAACTTGAGCATTCTTACGCTTTTGCTCAAAGAAAATGACTTTAATACAAACATTAGACACCTAAATATTGACAGAAATACCTGAAAATCAACATACAAATGGGTTAATATGTGTAGAACAGCGTGGCTTACCCTTTGATGGTGATCGCTTAAGAATTTAGCCGTTAAATGAACGGAAACTGCACAATAAGGGGCGTGTCCGAATCAAGATAATAGTGACCGACTCAGGATACAGTTCCGTTAGCTGACTGAGTGGCTAGTGCAGTGGGTGACAATCTGACAGACTATATAATGGCAACAACGATTAAGATGTCTTATTATAATATTCATTAATTTAGGTAAATCATCATCTTCGTCGTGGCCCAACCAGGCCCACGCACACACACACTTTCCTCCTGCACCCGCCCTGATTAACACTCCCTCCCCGTTAATCATGTAGCTAACATGCTTACCGTTTCAATTACACTCTCCATGTTTCTGCAAAATGTCGTCAGGTACTGTAGGTTTGGATACTGAAGCTACAGCACTAAACATGTCTTTTATTTTTGCACATGTTGAAGCATCAACCTCTAGCATTTTTATTTTTTTTGGCGCGCAACTTCTCCGCACCCCCCTTGCACTTTTGTTTATCCATCCTAAATCCACAGATTTCTGGCTCTGAGCCACTAACTGCATCACAAGAAACAGAGGAGGAGGGGTGGAGCCTGTTAAGAGATGATTGGGCCAGCCCAGTGTCAGTATGAAAAATGAACCAATGGGCCGCTGTCCCTGCTTTATGGGCTGGTCATTGGCCAATTAAAAAAAAAAAAATCATATTATATGGACCGGCCCCCAAGTGCGTCGGCCCACCGGGCATTTGCCCGGTGTGCCAGATTACCAGTCCAGCCCTGGCCACCACCATGTTTGACAGTGGGGATGGTGTGTTCAGGGTGATGAGCTGTGTTGCTTTTACGCCAAACATAACGTTTTGCATTGTTGCCAAAAAGTTCGATTTTGGTTTCATCTGACCAGAGCACCTTCTTCCACGTTTGGTGTCTCCCAGGTGGCTTGTGGCAAACTTTAAATGACACCTTTTATGGATATCTTTAAGAAATGGCTTTCTTCTTGCCACTCTTCCATAAAGGCCAGATTTGCGCAGTATACGACTGATTGTTGTCCTATAGACAGATTCTCCCACCTCAGCTGTAGATCTCTGCAGTTCATCCAGAGTGATCATGGGCCTCTTGGCTGCATCTCTGATCAGTCTTCTCTTTGTACGAGCTGAGGGGGACGGCCAGGTCTTGGTAGATTTGCAGTGGTCTGATACTCCTTCCATTTCAATATTATTGCTTGCACAGTGCTCCTTGGGATGTTTAAAGCTTGGGAAATCTTTTTGTATCCAAATCCAAAGGCTTTAAACTTCTCCACAACAGTATCTCGGACCTGCCTGGTGTGTTCCTTGTTCTTATTGATGCTCTCTGCACTTTAAACGGACCTCTGAGACTATCACAGTGCAGGTGCATTTATACGGAGACTTGATTACACACAGGTGGATTCCATTTATCATCATTAGTCATTTAGGTCAACACTGGATCATTCAGAGATCCTCACTGAACTTCTGGAGAGAATTTGCTGCACTAAAAGTAAAGGGGCTGAATAATTTTGCACGCCCAATTTTTCAGTTTTTTATTTGTTAAAAAGGTTTGAAATATAACCCAATAAATTTCGTTCCACTTCATGATTGTGTCCCACTTGTTAATTTTTCACAAAAAACATACAGTTTCATATCTGTGGCAAAAGGTTGCAAAGTTCAAGGGGGCTGAATACTTTCGCAAGGCACTGTAACTGCACTGTCAGTTTGGTTTGTTACAGAAAAAGAGGCAATGCACCCCTGGACCATCAATTCTCTGAAAGGAGTAAAATTATTTAGATGTTTAAGGATTGTCGATTATCAGCTCAGGGTCAACTGTAGGGGAGACAAATGTCCTTAGTTCCATAAAAATAAAGAGCATTTTGAATGACAGCTGTTGTGACAGGGTTAGGGTGACCACATTTTACCTGGGACAGTCCCATTTTTAAGCTCAATCTACTGTGTCTCTGGGGATATCTGCAAAAACTCTCAATAGTTCCAGTTTACCCATTTGTTGTTGTTTTATTTTACTGTTAATGTTATGTCAATGTCATTAAGCCAAAGCAGCATACTTTGCTTGTAACTCATTTGTCAGTAGGATGTGTGTCAATTACAGAGTTGCCATGTTTACGGCAATATTAACCAAGTGGAATAGATCAACACATGTCCACATGTCTGTAACACAATATAGTCCATTTACGTGCTTAAGAGTTAGACTAATGCTAAGCTTCAGTTTGTCATCTTGCCAAAAAAAAAAAGTCGCCATTTACTAACAAGCTTAAGAAACAATACAACAGTTTTCTTTTAGGTTTGAAAACTCTGGTCACCCTGTCTAGGGTGCACTTATCAGACATTGTGTGCTACTATTGACTAGTTGATGTTTGGGCCCTAGCCATAAACATAAGTGGCTAGCAACAAATTATAGTTACCTGATGTAACTACAGTTCTACGAGTGTGTGCGTAGCCCACCTACGGGCTTCGCTAGTGGTTACCTCTCCCTGAATCTTTCACAAGATGTGTTTTGATCTTTCTCAGAAGGCACTTCTGAGAAAGATCAAAGCATTCACCGCGCCAATCATGCCAGTGTACTGGCACAGCCTCAGGGGCTATATAAACCCCCTTGCCCAACGCTCTCCCTTCTTCGAAACAGCTCAAAAGAGGGAAGAAGTCCAGCTGGGCCTGAGAGTAGGTGGGCTACGCACACACTCGTAGAACTGTAGTTACATCAGGTAACTATAATTTCTACTTCGTGTGTGCTCCGCCCACCTACGGGCTTCGCTAGTGGTTACCTACCAAGGCGAAGGCCATAGGGGATAAATGTACTCCCAGCTGGACCGGTTCACAACGATTGGCTGGAACAAACAACGCGTCAGAGCAACGCCGCCCGCCTCTCCCAAGAGCAGCCAAGCGCGCCCCACTACAGGTCACGGCGTCCAAACTGCCTCTCCCAAGAGCATCTGTCGCCGTCCTATGTGAGCCTAATCAAGCTGTGCCCAGGACCGCCTCTCCCAAGAGCATCCTGGCACCCTGATCAAACTTCCAACTTCAGTGTCCGTGGTCGGAGGATGGGCCGCCTCTCCCAAGAGCATCCATCCTGCCCGCCGAGCCCGTGACCGCCTCTCCCAAGAGCACACGTCCAAAAAGGAACCGCCAAGCTGTGGTACAGGTGTTCTCAGCCGCAATAACAGTAACACCTGCAGTGTGCGCCAGCCTAGGTGACGAGGTTCTGGCCTCTATTCAACACTGAATGAGTGACAGAGCTCGCAGACACGTCCATGAGATAGGACCGCACAAACGTGGACACAGAGGACCAAGATGCCGCCAAGCATATATCTTCCGCAGAGACACCTCTACACAGGGCCACCGACGTGGCAACCCCTCGGGTAGAGTGTGCCCTGATCAAGGCTGGGGGAAGGCGGCCTTGAGCCACGTAGGCCGCTCCAATACCCCCACAGATCCAGTGTGCTAGGCGTTGGGCCGACACGGTGACCCACGCCCTTGGCGCGAAGCACACAAATAACTGGTTTGATGTCCGAAAGCCCGCTGTGCGCTCCACATAGCAGCGCAAAGCCCTGACCGGACACAGCATGAGTAACCGCGCATCTGCTGTCGTCCTGGCTGGGGTGGGGCAGAGAGCTCTAATCCTGATCACCCTGGACCGGAAGGATGAGGTGATAACCTTCGGCTGAAAGGCTGGGTTGGGCCAAAGGTGAATTAGGCTTCCATCCTCACTGAGCGACATGCACGAAGGATGAACCGACAAGGCGCACAGGTCCCCCGCCCTCTTGGCGGAGGATAGTGCCAGCAGAAGGGCGGTCTTGAAGGAGAGCAGCCGGACTTCCGCCTGCTCCAAGGGCTCAAAAGGGGGTCCAGACAGACCATCCAAAACAGTCTGAAGGTCCCAGGGAGGCACCACCTGTCTAGAGGGGGGCCTCACTCTGCGTGCACCCTGAAGAAAAAGCTTAACCAAAGGGTGACTACGAGCCGAGAAGCGCCCAAAGCCCTCATGGCCCGTCGTGATGGCTGCCGCAAACACCGCCAGAGTAGATGCGGCACGACCACTGTCCAGAAGTCCCTGTAGAAATTCCAGGACTACATTAACTGGACAGCTACAGGGGTCCAACGTCCTGTCACCACACCAAGCGGCAAAGAGACGCCAACGGGTGCCGTATGCCCTGGCCGTGGAAGGTGCCCTAGCACTCTGGATGGTGGACACCACTGCTGGGGGAAGTCCTATATTCATAAGCTTCCCCCTTTCAGCCTCCAGACTAGGAGCCTGCGGGTCAGGAATGGTCGGGACTGAAGGGAACCCCCGGCCTGCAGCAGTGTGTCGGGTTGGTCGGGGAGAGGCCACGGGTCCGTCACCGCCATCTGCACCAGGTCCGGGTACCATCTGGCACCCGGACTGTCCGGAGCCACCACCAGGATGTGAAGGCCCTGCAACCTCACCCTGTGAAGCAGAGGGGATAAGAGGCGTAGTGGTGGGAAGGCATAGAGGAGGCCTATGGGCCAATGACTCTTGAGCCAGCGCGTCCACCCCTAGCGGTGGGTCGTCTGACGATCTGAGCGAGAACCAGAGTGGGCACTGAGCGTTCTCTGCACTGGCGAACAGGTCGGCCACAGGCTGACCGAACCGGCGCCAAGTCTGTCGTGCGACCTTGGGCGCCAAGCTCCATTCGTGTAGAGGGCCACCCGGGACATCCTGTCTGCCCCTGCGTTGAGTGTCCCGGGCACATGCCGTGCCCTTAGGGAGGCCAGGTGTGTGTCTGCCCACATTAGGGTCTCTGCTGCCCTCCGATGAAGGAAGGGTGACCTGGTTCCTCCCTGTCTGTTCAGGTAGGCCACAACTGTTGTGTTGTCCGACCTGATCATCACGTGATCTCCCTTCAAGCTGGGGGCAAAGTGCAGAAGCACCCTCTGCACCGCTACCATCTCCAGTACATTTATATGGGATAGCGTTGGCTCCCAGGCCCCGCCCACTGCGAGCCGGCCTAAGGTCCCGCCCCATCCGGTGAGTGATGCGTCCGTGAACACCTCCACATAGTGTGGGACGCATCCCATGCGCACTCCCAGTTGGAGACGGTCCGGGGTGAGCCAGAATTCCAGATCCTGTCGAGCCCCCAAGGACAGTGAGACCCGGGTCTGTCTGTCCTTCGTGGGATGTAACCGGAGCCGAGCAAACCAGCGTTGGAGCCTTCTCATATGAAGGAGCCCCAAGCGTACCACTGGGTGAGCTGCCGCCATCATGCCCAGTAGGCACCGTACCAGACAAGACGGTGCAGATGGAGCTACCACCAGCCTCTGAGCCAGACTCCTGAGACCTGTCTCTCCACGGAGAGCCGTGCGCGCATTATCTGTGCATCCAACTCCAGTCCCAGGTAGGTCACCTGTTGTGCTGGCAACAACGAGCTCTTGACCTGGTTCACCACGAACCCCAGCTTTGAGATGTGACGCAGTACTCTGTCCGTATGCTGCACGGCTTCCTGGCGAGAGGGAGCAAGGATGACCCAATCGTCGATGTAAGTCAGGATCCTGAGACCCTGACGACGAAGCGGCTCCAGTGCTGCCTCCACGCATTTGGAAAAGGTACGTGGGGCGAGGGAGTAGCCGAACGGGAGACGGTTGAACTGAAAACACCGTTCCCCGATGGCGAATCCATCAGGTCGATTGAGGTCATCCAATCCCCCGGGCGGACACTCTCCAGGAGGTGCCTGGTAGTTAACATGCGGAACCTCCTGGTGGTCACATACTCGTTCAGGATGCGCAGGTCCAGGATTGGTCTCACTCCCCTGTTTTTCTTTGGGACCAAGAAATAGGGGGAGTAAAACCCTCTCTCCGCCTCCCCTCGGTCCAGTTCCGAAACTGCACCGCAATGCAGGAGTGAAGAGACCTCCTCTTGGAGGGCCCTTGTCGCTGCCTGGGGTGTGAGCTGTGTGCGAAGGACGACGGGCAAACTGCAGGCAAACTGCAGGGCATAGCCCCTCCTCAGCGTCCTGTCCAGCCAGGGCGATAGAGGGCCGAGAAGGCGGGTCCATGCCTCCAAGAAGTGCGATAGAGGGCGCACCATGTCCTGAACATGAGGATGTATCGGCCCACCCGCCATCACAAACCCAACTGGAGGTTCGGGATGCGGGGGGCCCCCCCAGAAAGGGCTGCCCTACCCTCTTGGGAGGGGGCACTGCTGGGGTTCTGTGGGTGACTGGGGGTGGGTTGCTGTCTGAGCTAGAACCCCTAGGTCCGGGGACCTGGGGGCAGGGCCCCCCCAGAATGAGTCGCCCCACTTTTACAGGTGGTGCACCCCTAGTAGCTGACTGTGTGGCCGGGGGTAGCGAGCCCTGGTCAGCATCCCCGCCCTTGCAGCTCAACACTGGGCGCTGCCTGAATAACTGCGGGGCAAGCCCACGGCCCCAATATCTGCACACCGCCCTGGCAGTTGCAGAGTGGAATCTGGGCCGTTTACCAGCAGCCTTAGAGTTACAGGAGCGCGGGAGCGCCTCTTAAGCCCTCCCTTGGCAGCATGGAAGGCGCCTGTACTGCTGTAGGTGCGCCGGACCCACTTAAGCCAAGCACAATCCGTCTGCGTGGCGTAGTGGAAGGGGGCGGACCATAAAGAGCCGGAGGGGAAGACCCAGAAGCATGCTCTTTTAATGAGAAGTAACGGGCCTCGGCCTTTATTGATATGATTATCATTAAAGGGCGGCTTGTAGGAGCGGGAGGAGCCAGCGCCCTATTACGTTGAAAACCTCCTCTTCTCCCGGCGTTTTCCGCCCTGCGCTATAAGAGGCGGGACAGGTATCAGCAGCGGCAACGGTGGGGCGTGCCCTAGCTCGCTCACGGGGAGTCGCGGACACCTGGTGCCGGTCTGCACGACGGCGCCAAATGTCGTGCCACTGGCGTCTCGGCTGGAGATGAGGAGCAAGCTGCTGGGACGTTTTGGAGGCTGATTCTAGTCGGTCTACAAGAGACTGAATATCAGGACCAAACAGGGATGAGGTGGAGCGGCAGACCGAGGATGCGTCTCTGCTCCTGTTCCTTCAGGGAAGACAGGCCGAGCCACAGGTGTCTGGCGCCGAGCTGAGCCGCGCTCATGGTGCGGCCTCCATCCACGGCGAATGCTTGGGACATCCTCAGGAGAGCAGCCGCTGTGGTCTGAACCTCATTTATCTCCTCGGGCGTGAGGACCGATCGCTCATGTGTGAGCTTGTCCAAGGAGCCCGCCAGGAAAGCCATATTGCTAGCCAACGCCACCACCTGAGCGGCGTTAGCGTAGCAGCGATCCATCAGCGATGCCATCAATCTGTCCCTCTCTGATGGTAGAGCCGGCTTACCGCTCGGCCATGGGGTAGATGATGGTAGCAGGCACATCCTCACCCCGTCCTCAACAGGTGGGACGCCGGTGATGTTGTTCCAGCCCACCACATTGCAATATGCCAGATAGCCTCGGGCGGGGCCTCTCGCCGAGAGCGGGCTCTGCCATTCTCGCTGGGCATAATGGGCGATGGGTGTCATAAGAGGGCAGAGAGTCGCCACGCGTGACCGAGAACGAGCCTGTGACGCTAGCCCCAGTGTGAAGTCCGCTGGAGCAGTCTCAAGCTGCTGGGGCGGGAGCGGGGTCTCCATACGAACAGCAGCGGAGGCAAACAGCTGCGGCAGATCATCTAGCGGGTACCGATGAGCTGGCTGGAGATCAGGGACGGAGACTCCAGTACCGATGGATCCAGCGTCATTGCCACGGGCCTCCCCGTCCTCACTACTCGCTGCCCAATCCAGCTGAGGTGGGTAGCGGCAGGGGACACCGCGATGGATAGCGGTGGCAGGTCGGGTCGACGGGAAATAGGACCCATGAAAGCCGCGCGGCTCGGACTCCTCTCTGGGAAGGCCGAGGCAGGCGGAGCAGGCCGACCGCTCCAGCTGATGACTCCATCCGAGGCAGGTGAAGCAGCAGTCGTGGCCATCCTCGGGCAGCAGCCAGGCGCAGCAGGAGCCCGACACCGGTAGGTGGCAAATCTCGGGCACATTCCATTCTTCTAGCTACGTGTGATCTTCACTCTTTTAAATATCTCAGAAGTGCTGAGAGAGAAGGGAGAGCGTTGGGCAAGGGGGTTTATATAGCCCCTGAGGCTGTGCCAGTACACGACATGATTGGCGCGGTGAATGCTTTGATCTTTTCAGGCTGGCTCGCGCTCAGAGAGGTAACCACTAGCGAAGCCCGTAGGTGGGCGGAGCACACACGAAGTAGAACTAACATTGCAGATGTAATAACAAATGTATTATTTATGCTAATCTTTTAATTTCTTTTTTCTTTTTTATTCACTGACAGAGCACACATCTGTTTTTTTTTTTTTAATTTACAAAAAACATTTTGGTAGTCAGTTTATTTCTTCATGTTTCTTGACAGATAGCGGTCATGTGCAAACTCTCTAAAGTGGCCATGGAGTACTTTGTGGCCTGTAACTACTTCTGGCTCCTGGTGGAGGCTGTTTTCCTTCACACACTGCTCTTCACTGCAGTTCTGACAAAAAGACGGCTGCTGAAGAAATACATGCTGCTAGGATGGGGTCAGTTACACATGTTTTTTTTTTTTTCTCTAAACCTCTCACACTATCTATTTAAAACAATTGTGTGGTACATATTCCTCCCTGAATGTAGACAGAAACTACACATCCCAACACCCCACAGTGCAATATTTCTACATTGCTGTTTCTAGGAAAATATGTATACTTAAGATATGCAGTGTTTGTACCTGAAAAAACAAGGTCACCTTCTATTAATCCCGTACCTCTCTCTTTTGGAACAATTTAATATATATATTTTCAAGTATGACTTTGGCTTACAGATAAAAACAATTGCATTTTTTCTTTATCGCACATAAAAAAATAAAATAATAATGAAATATAAAGCACTCTGCTAAATGACTAAATGTAAATGACATGTTCTTGTTCAATTAACAGAATAATAACTTAATGTCCTTTATATATGTTTTATGTATTCTAAAAATGTTTGTGCTCTATATATAGTTTTATTATTTATTTAGTAAAATTAACATTTTTTGTTTTATTATAAAACAAAAAATGTTAATTTTTTAACTTTATTAAAACCAGAGAAACTGATCATTTTGAAGTGGTCTCTTAATTTTTTCCAGAGCTATGTATACTGTATATATACAGTCAGGTCCATAAATATTGGGACATCGACACAATTCTTTTTAACTCTATACACCACCACAATGGATTTGAAAATAAACAAACAACATGTGCATTAACTGCAGACTTTTAGCTTTAAAGGGTAACTAAACCCCTGGTCAGAGCCTAACTCCACCCTCTCACAAAATTTGAAAAATGCTGGAAAAGTTGGCAGAGCCCAGCAGAGACAGAGGGGAAGAACTGAGGGCGGAGCTCAGCGGGGGCGTGAACCTGTGACGGATTGATTGACAGCAGCTGTCAGACTCTGATGTAGACTTGAAGGAAGCGAGTCGCTTTGCTACGGAGCGGTCCTTCTAAGTGGAGGACATTTCTGTGCATGCAGGGCTAGAGCCTTATCAATTTGTGCCGCTGGATCAAACCAGTTACACTTATCTTCAGCTATTTGGTGAGACGTGGTTAAACAGGGTAGTTCCAGGAAGAAAAGAGCAATGTTTTTATAAATAAGTAAATTTAATGTTTTACCCTCCACTTACACATACTGTACATGTGCACCAGCTCTTTCAGCGGTTATAGACACTTGTCTGCTGCAGTGTGGTCAGGTGGTGCTGGGGATACCTGGGCCAGCAGGTACAGGTCATACCTCCTTGTGCTGTCCTTACAGAGGATTCCAATACTGTATATATAAATATAGTTGGTATATAAAAAATTGAAATATGAAGAAATAGTTATACCTGATGTTACACACAAAACAATTGTTTAAAAACATGCATTATATAATCAGCTATAAAACTCAAAATGAACATGCAACAACATAAACATTTACAAAAGAATGTCTAAATGAGACCCTTTTCTCAAACTGCCTTTACATAATTCTTATATTCTTTAGAGATTGTTCTTACAGTAAGAATTTTATATTGATATAATATTATATATATACACACTTAATTTAAGAATAAATGAAAAAATAAATGTCATAGTAAATTCTCATACATCATTTCAAGGCAGGTCCAAACTTTGTAAATCGTGCACAGTCAGGACAGAGGCTTTTTACTTTGTGTTTGAAAGTCACTGTCAGTTGCACTTATTGGAGCAAAGTTGGTGAAATACAAGAGCCAGACTTAAACAGGCTGATCACAACTTCATGAGCTGTTCCAAAATTTTTAAGAATCTTGAGTGTGTTCAACAGTGTATTAGTGTTTACATTAGTCTAAATGTTGTCAGCAAAGTAAAGCTAAGTCTCAGAAACTATAGAGCTAATTGCAGTTTTCAGAGTCTGAATCCAAGATGATAGACAGCAGCAAACTTGAAGGATGAAGTATCTTCAACAGTGAAGTGACGCTGGAATAGTTACCAGGTCCTGAAAATAAAATAAACATATAAACATGATTTTATTTCTTAAACTAGACCATTTTAATGACAGTACATTTACATTTAGCTGACGCTTTTACCCAAAGTGACTTACATTAAGGTTCCATTCACCAGTGTTACAGCTGGAACACCACTGTAGGCAAGGTGAGTGAAGTGTCTTGCCCAAGGACACAACAACAGTACTGTGGGGAGAGCGGGAATTGAACCACCTACCTTCCGGTTGAAGGACGACCGCTCTACCACTGAGCCACTGCCACACAATAAAATGATAGATTATCACACACCTCATGTGTTCTTGTTAGAGTATTTAAATTAAGTAATTGCACTATAACAGTAAAACAAACAAAAAAAAAAACTATAGAGTGGGAATAAATCATAGATAGTATAATTATGGATGATATGCGCCCATTGGTCCCCTATTCACCAATACTGTCATTACGAATGGGCAATAAAATGGCCGTTACATCCGGGCTTTTCGGGTTTTACTCCATAGTAAAACAATAGTTTTTAGATAGCATAAACCAACGTAATTTTCAAAAATTCCCCCCCCCCCAGAGTTGTCACGTAGTAAAAACTTAGCTCTAGAGACCGGAGCCATCTTTTGTACCAGGCTGTAAACATGATTTTTACACTTGTTAAGTCGCCATTGGGTTTCTCTTTATATTACCGCTTTTGGAGCCTGCCCTCTGGTGGACGGAGGTATATTGCTGTATTTCGCTGTAAAATCACCGTATGGCGGCGCCCTTACACGACGACCATTTAAGACGTACCATAGGAGAGGCTTGGAATAAATGCATTACCTTCAGCAGTGGACACCTCACACCGTTTCCTAATTATTGGTGCAGAGCTAGTCCTGGGACACTCTGGCAGCTCCATCAGTGTCTGTGTCACATGACACACTCCTAGTAGGCGTTCTGGCCTGGATGGCTGCAAAAACAAGAGTTTAACACATGATTAGTTATCTTGATTATATGATGAGACCCAAACATCTGGGTCCACAACTCACAAAAACTGCACAATCCCTAAAAGATGCTCTCTGCCTTTGCACAATCATCCTTTTCATTTCAAACGATCAAACAATGGAATCAGATCCTAGACAGTCTGAAATTCTAAATCTGGTACAAACCATATCTTTTCTTGTGAGATTATTGTTTTTGTACATGGTGCCTGAGAAATAAAGAATAAACAAAAATTGGATAGAGCAGTTGTCTTTCAACCGGAAGGTAGGCAGTTCGATTACCACTCTCCCCACAATTCATACTGTCGTTGTGTCCTTGGGCAAGACACTTAATCCACCTTGCCTCGTATGAATGTGTAAGAATGTTTAGTGAATATACTTTGTGATGGTCGGAGAGGCCGTAGGCGCAAAATGGCTGCCACGTCTCTGTCAGTCTGCCCCAGAGCATCTGTGGCTACAGTTGTAGCTTACCATCACTAGTGTGACTGTGTATGAATGAAAAATGGACGGCTTGTAAGCGCTTTGAGTCCCTTGGTCCCTTGGGAGAAAAGCGCAATATAAATCCAATCTATTATTATTATTATCACTTAGATGGTTTTACACCATAAAATGTAAAATTAATATACTTTATACTCAAATGTCAAAACTTTTACTCAGATCAGTGAACAGCACTAATAAGGCCCCATTCTTACAGATCATTAACTAAAAAAAGTTGGTTTAGGGTTTAGTTACTCTTTAATTTGAGGGTATTTACATCCAAATCAGGTGATGAAATCAGGGATGAAACCCAGCGTCTGGTTGTAATTGACTGCAAAGGATTTGCAATCAAGTATTAAAAAGTGAAAGTTTGATTTATAATTGTAAATCTGTCCCATTACTTTTGGTCCCTTAAAACGTGGGAGGCACATATACAAACTGTTGTAATTCCTACACCGTTCACCTGATTTGGATGTAAATACCCTCAAATTAAAGCTAAAAGTCTGCAGCACATCTTGTTCATATCATTTCAAATCCATTGTGGTGGTGTATAAAGCCCAAACAAATAGGTATGGGCCTGACGATTATATATATATATATATATATATATATATATATATATATATATATATATATATATATATATATATATATATATATATATATATAAATAATGTGTATATATGGTGCACACATTTCAAAATAATGCATATATGTTGCATGTTTCAGGGACACCTATCCTGTTTGTGACTCCATGGACCGTGGTCAAGATTTTATATGAAAACACAGAGTAGGTACAGAGTAATACAGTAACTCAACTCAATATTATGTTAAATCCTCTTTACTTTTGTCTTTTATTTCTTAGATGCTGGTCCATTGTGAACAGATGGTTCTGGTGGATTATAAGAGGTCCCATTACTCTGTCAGTGCTGGTTAGTATCACTGTCCTCCCTTGTTGTTCACTTGTTAGAATTGCATCATGTGGCTCTTGTGAGTCCAACAGATTTCACACTGATTTCACAGCTGCAGTGACACTCCTCCCTTGTTGTTCACTTGTTAGAATTGCATCATGTGGCTCTTGTGAGTCCAACAGATTTCACACTGATTTCACAGCTGCAGTGACACTCCTCGTCTTGTGAGGCCTTGTGACGCTGAAACTGAGATTACAGTAGTCACAAGCACGACAACGGATTAAATGCTTTTAAATTATAATGGAAACAGCTGAAGCACATTTTGGGTTTAGGTCCAGATTAAGGATCTATTCAGTGTATGTGTATAAATAATGGTAGCACATCTTTATGTTCCCTGCAGATTATTTTTTTCATCTTCATCAAGATTCTGATGCTGCTGTTGTCTAAGCTCAAAGCTGACCAGGTGACATTCTCTGACTACAGATACAGGTAATTACAAAAATGACATTCAGGAGCGGTGATATAAAAAGTTATCAAAAAATGTGCGCAAAGCAAAGGAAGTATCACACATGAAAAACCAAACAATAAAAAACTCTGAATCAATTCTCTCACAAAACACGGTTATTTTTTTTCATACTGATACAGGTATTTCCGCTTCCAGCAAGAATGCATGTTAGGTTAACCACTCTGACATTTTGGCAATGTCCACAGTAATATACTGTAGCCATCCAGGGTCGCGGGGGTAGCAGTCTAAGCAGAGAAGCCTAGACTTTCCTACTCCTGAGACACTTTATCCAGCTCTTCTGGGGAAATCCTGAGGCATAGTACCTCCAGTGTGTCCCAGGTCCTCCCCGGGGCCACTTCCCAGTAGAATATGCCTGGAACACCTCCAGGGAGGTATTCGGAACAGATGTTGATCCACCTCAGTTGGCTCTTCTCAATGTGGAGGAGCTATGGAAACAAGTCGTACTTTGTGCCGGCATTGCGAACCAAGCTCCTGCTCCAGTTATACAGGGACTGGACAGCCCTTAGCAGAGGTCAAATGCTTTTTCCAGATTCACAAAACACATGTGAACTGCTTGGATAAACTCCCATGAACTCTCTGGAGAGGGTTTATAGGGTTTACCTGGTCTAGTGTTGCACAACCGTGACAAAAAAACGCATTGTTCCTCTTGAATCCGAGGTTCGACTATCGGACAAATTCTCCTATCTAGTACCCAGGCATAGACTTTCCCAGGGAGTGTTATCATTGACATTTGTCTGTGCAGTTGTCACCTCTTTCCCCTGATCTGTGTCTCTCGTGTAAACAAGTAACAAGCAAACAGAGCAGCGAGCAAGCGCCATGCGGAGTAATTTTACTGCAGTTTTGTGACGTATGTAAAAAGCCTATTTGATCCTGTGGTAACTTAATAAACACATATTCAAACATTGCACCAAAGAAAACAACGAGCTGCAAAAAAGCAGACTTGAACTTGAAAAGACAAATGGAGGAGAGAGACAGAGAGCTATAACCCCAGCACAGGAGTCACTAGTCCTCTCAGCAGCCAAGAATAACTAGGTAGCTCAGGTAGGCTACTATTTAGGCTATGTTCTGTCATTTAAAGCTACACTATTGAAATTTTTTAACCTTAGGGGCGAAGATCCCTCTACAAAGTGTCTGTGTTGTTTGTTTTTAAGAGGACACAATCCAAAACTGGCAAAAAAACATGTCTTCTGAAACGGTAGGGTCATTTTAGTGCAATTTATACAAATACAACTCTGCTAGGGTCCAGTGTATTGGCCTATTTCTGCTCCCTGTGTTTGATCTGCTGAGTCAGGAGAGGTTTGTGCGTATCGGTGGCATGTAATTATAAATCATTTATACCAGAGTTTTCTTTCTAGTTGAGGGTACTGTGTCAGTGAAATAGGTATGATTCTACCAATTACGTGTCTAAAAATCCTTAAATAAATACAAGAATGTATATTTTGGGGAATTTAAAATTACACAATGCTACTAGATAAACGTTACGCAGTGTTTACTTCAATACAATATAAGAATTGTCCTAAAAGATGATGAATATCTCTTCCGGTATAAAAAAAATCCCATTAGTGTTTTTTCTGATTTCGTTTAGTCTAAGTCCTCTATATCTTAAGCCATTTAGTCTGAGGCTGATGCCGTTTAGTCTGAGGCTGATGCCGTTTAGTCTGAGGCTGAGGCAGTGTGGGCTGAGACCACCTACATGTTTGCCCTAACCGCCACGCAATGTTGCATTTTCACATAGCACCCATTAAGTAAAAAAGTGTGGAAGTGTGGCTTAAGATTCATTTTACATCAATATTTTAAATGTCAAGCATTTAATTCCTCGAGACCCTTTTTTTTTTTTTTTTGGTATTTTTGTCTTCTCTATAATGTGTCCTTGAATTGTTCTAGACCACGTTCATGTGTATGTTGTGACAGTTTGGCCAGGGCAACATTGGTTCTGATCCCTCTGCTGGGGATACATGAGGTGGTGTTCACGGTGCTGGTGGATGAGTGTGTTGAGGGCAGCAGTCGTTACGCGCGTAACTTCATTAACCTCACCCTCAGTTCCTTCCAGGTAACACTGCACTGGACACTGGTATTGTATTCTCATTTTTGTTTCAATCTAGATGTACAAAATTCTAATATATTTTTTTTTAATATTTTTAGGGTTTCCTGGTTGCAGTGCTCTACTGTTTTGCCAATGGAGAGGTATGTTGAAGTAGTGGGGTAACCCCTAGCTCAGACGGTAGAGCATATGCCAAATACTCGGTTCAAGTTTAGCTTGGTTTATTTGCCCAATGTCATTCTCCTCACCCTGTTTCCTGTCAACCTACTTCCTATCAAATAAAAGCAAAAAGGCCAAAATATAACTTGAAAAATAAAACGAGTCAAGACAATAACAAGTGTGCGATAGTGTGTACAATTAAAAAATCCCAACAATCCAAGTCAAGTTTTCAAGTCATTAGGGTCAGTGTTTGGTGAAGCAGACAGAATTAGTCCAGTCTTAGACCAAGTCTAGACTCATTGAGGTCAGTGTTTGGTGAAGGAGGCAGATTTTTAACTGAAAATCAAATGACTGATGTGTTCATCTAATTCAGGGGTACTCACACTTTTTCAGCACGTGATTACACACAACTATGTTAAATTTTTGTCATTACCTGAGTTTACTCTGATGACTTGCACTGAATTGAATCAGCCAGGGATGCATAGCCCGGACAGTAGCTGCTGACAGGTGAGGCAAACGCACTTTGAAAACGTCATCGTAAAAAAAAGTCCTCCTCCCATTCCGTATGAAAGCAATACGTTTTTGTCTTCTTACTTGGTCCAGCTCCCTCACTTATTTTTATACCCTTTCTTTAGTTTAAGAGAAAAAAAACGAGGTTTAAAAGTTGGAGATAAGTCGCTAAAGTGTTAGTTTTGCTGCACTTGTTTGCGCATGCGCAGTGACCTTAGCGTCTGAAAAATTGAGATTTCATCTCACTGGCTGCCCTGTATGTCAATCAAGAGATTGGATGGATGATTGGCTATTTTTTTTTATGTCACGCGATCGACCAAAACTATCTTGTGATCGACCAGTAGTCCGCGATCAACGTATTGAGCACCCCTGATCTAATTCAAAGATTTGGATCATGAGCAGTTCCTTTCCTTCTCCATACTCTTCTCTTCCCATCACTCTGGTACAAGTTGATCTTGGTCTCATCGGTCCATAGGATGTTGTTCCAGAACTGTGAAGGCTTTTTTAGATGTTGTTTGATGATTTAAATTATTTACATCTTGTGGTGAACCCTCTGTATTCACTCTGGTGAAGTCTTCTCTTGATTGTTGATTTTAAAACACATACACCTACCTCCTGGAGAGTGTTCTTGATCTGGCCAACTGTTGTGGCCAGATCAAGAACACTTGGTTTTCTTCACCAGGGAAAGAATTATTCGGTCATCCACCACAGTTGTTTTCCGTGGTCTTCCGGGTCTTTTGGTGTTGCTGAGCTCACCGGTGCGTTCTTTCTTTTTAAGGATGTTCCAAACAGTTGATTTGGCCACACCTAAAGTTTTTGCTATCTCTCTGATGGGTTTGTTTTGTTTTTTCAGCCTAATGATGGCTTGCTTCACTGATAGTGACAGCTCTTTGGATCTCATATTGAGAGTTGACAGCAACAGTTTCCAAATGCAAATAGCACACTTGAAATGAACTCTGAACCTTTTATCTGCTCCTTGTAAATGGTGGTAAATTTAGGGAATAACACACACCTGGCTATGGAACAGCTGAGCAGCCAATTGTCTCATCATTTTTGGTCCCTTAAAAAGTGGGAGGCACATTTACAAACTGTAATTTCCTACCATTTACCTGATTTGGATGTACCGTATTTTTCGCACCATAAGACGCACCCGACCATAAGACGCACCTGGTTTTTAGAGGAGAAAAATAGGAAAAAAAATATTCTGAACCAAATAGTGTAATAAAATATTTAATAAAGTATAACAGAATAATATTTGAATTATATGACTGGAGTGAAGGGCATGCGCACTGCTGTGTACTGTAACACCGCCTACTACATGCTATCCTCCAATAGCATATGGCGGTGACACAGTACAGCAGCATCGCGCCTTCCTGCACACATCGGCTTCCGTAAGGAAGGTGAGTGTCAAGTGTCTCTTAACTGTGAGGTGCCCTACACTTGAAAAGGACCAGACTTGGGATTTCACTCAGAAAAATATTTATTTGATCAGTTGATGTAGTAGGAGGATCACATGTAACAGTCACATGTAACAGGTGAAAAACCTTTAAATAAATAAGAAAAAGAAAACATTTTAAATAATCAGGTATTTTTCTAACACAGGAAATGTCAAATGCATTTTACAGGCAACACAGCCTGGTCTTTTATTTTACTTTTTACAAGCAACAATGAACACTATATCAACCTAAGCATTTAGTCTTGGTTACTAGTTTCTCTTAAACTATGCAGTATTAAATGCTTTCAAACTTCACTTGTACCATTTACCCCATTAAATACCAAACAAATGAACAGAAAAAGGATTCAAACGAGAATCTATGAAACAAAAGTCAATGTAAGCTTACCAATAGTCCGTCAGAATCAAAAGAAAAAGCCCCAGTTCCTCACAGTGAATGAATTTGCGCCTCTGCCGACCGCTCTTCCCGTTGTACCCCCCTCAAATGACTAATGCGTGTCTTTTAAACAATGAACCAGGTGCGCTTCCAATTTTCACAATTAAAATCACCTGGTTGAGCCTGAATCAGAGCGATGCGGCGCCCGGCGCATACAGAGCGCGCACAGGGAAGGCGGCACGCAGAAGAAAAAAACCCGACACGCTGAACCACAACACAGAAATACACACGGAAGCCAGCCACACCTCCACCGGGTCAGCGCGACAGTGAGGGAGGACCCGCTGCCGCTCTGCAACTCGGAGCGGCAGTCTTATGGTGCCTGCGGACCATAAGACGCAGGCACTTTCCTCCCACTATTTGGTGAAGAAAAAGTGCGTCTTATGGTCCGAAAAATACGGTAAATACCCTCAAATTAAAGCTAAAAGTCTGCAGTTAAAGTACATCTTGTTTGTTTCATTTCAAATACATTGTGGTGGTGTAATGAGCCAAAAAGATTAGAATTGTGTCGATGTCCCAATATTTATGGACCTGACTGTATACTATTTGTGGTCTTGACCCCAAAAAAGGAGTTCGAGACACAGACAAGACCGAAACTTTTAGGGATCAAGACCATGGCAAGACCAAGACCATTAAAAAATGGTCTCAAGACCAATCTCAAGTACTACCTTACTAATTCTAAGCCTGAGTAACACTTGGATTATGGCTTGATTGACATGTGTCATTTAGATTTGTTGTTGCTGAATCTGTGAAAAAGTACTATTCTTTTGACAGAATACATTAAAGGGGATAATTGAATTGTATTGTGCTTAGCTCCTCCGTGGTGGAGTGGTTAATGCACCCGTCTTAGGTGCTACTACTTACCACACTAATTTATTTCAGCTAATATATCAGCCTTGCATTTAGCTAGCATATCCGCTAGCAGCTCATTGCACTGCTGATTGGTTTTCAGCTGTAGTCAAGTGTGTTTAGCTGAGAAGATCCCCACCTCTCCTTATTTGACTTTACAGAAAAAGCTGGCATTCACTGTGAGACTCAACCTTCAGTTTATAATAGCTGACCACTCGACTCTTGGAAAATCTTACTCGCTGTCGCTTTTTTTTTTTACCCCTCACAAGCTTGGACTTTGGACCATTGGTCCTAAAGAAGTCATGTTTTTGATTGGAAATTGAGAGATGCAAGGGTCTGTCAGGAGCCCAGAAACTCAACAACCTTTTATACACACACACACTGATTACAAGCAAACAGATCACAGGTGAGGAAGGTTATCTTTAATAGCCATTCAAACCTGTTTGTGTCAACTTGTGTGCATGTTATCAGGCCAATATCACCAGAGTGTGTATACTTTTGATCAAGGTCATTTGGGTAGTTTTTGTTGTCTAATTGATTTAAAAAGAGTTAACACAATTGTTTGACAATAATTGGCTACTTATTAGTGATATTAATCTCTACAAGCACAAGTGATTTAAATGTTTGACAGAAAAATGCAGAGAATATAATCTTCTACAGACTTTGATGCCACTATGCAGTAGATTCTATTCAGTTACTTTTGCAGTTACTTCTATCACTCCTAGGTGTTGTTTTTTGTCAAGTTTTGCTTCAAATTATAAAATTTTAAATTATTATTGAATGTTTTGTTCCTCTCTGTGCAGGTCCAAGCCGAGCTGAAGAAGCGGTGGCAGCTCTTCCTCTTCACCAACCACTTCCAGATGTGGAGCTGCTTTAGGGGCACCCCTCTCAAACAGCTGTGGAAGTGCACCCGCGGGCACCCGCCACACTGCTCCAGGCAGAGCGAGTCCTACGATGAGGGTGGGACGTCCAGCACACACCCGCAGTTACTCCAGGTGGCACTGAAGACAGACTCTGTGGTGCTCGGGACGGGGAAGGTCAAAGGTCATGGCCTAAAGGGCTGCGATGCTAATGGCTTGGACCTTATCACCAGAAAGAGTTTGTCCAGCAGCGACGGAGACATGACGCTGGGAGAGACCATGGAAGAGATCCTGGAGGAGAGCCAGTTCTGAGCCACACACAAAAGAATGGTCACATGACGTAAAGCAAGACTTGTACAGGACAACATCTAGGTCTGACTTAAAGGTGTTAGAGAGGATGTTTTTTACGACTGAGAAACCAACGATTGTTAGTGAGTTTTTGAACTAAGCGCATGCGTAAGAACAGCCCCCCTCCTTCACATCTCATTCCGAGTGAACGCATCCCAATTCTCATGCACAAGCATTGGAACACCAGTGGGTACTACCGGCATTCGCTGTGTCGCGTTAGTGGATTCAGTGTGTCAGACTCATTGCTTAGAATTGTTTCCATGGTTTCAACATTTGAGAAGCATGACTTAGCACTCCTGCCTCACAGCAAGAAGGTCGTGAGTTTAAAAACCGGCCAATTCTGTTCTTTCTGTGAGGAGTCTGCATGTCCAAGTGTTACCGTGGGTTCTCTCCGTGTACTTTGGCTTCCTCCCACCGTCCAAAGACATGTATGTATAGGTTAATTGGCAAACTCTAAAGTGTCTCTATTGAATGAATGGTTGTCACTGTCTGTCTCTAAATGTCAGCCTTGTGACTAACTGGCCACTGCCCAGGGTGTACCTTGCCTAATGCCCAAAGCTGCTGGGATAGGCTGCAGTCACCCGTGTCCCCTAACGGGACTAAGCGGTAGAAAATGAATACCTATAAATTGGTGGTTTGGGAAAGACACAAACAGGTAGTTTGGTAATGCTACGAGTAATAGTGGAAGTCTAACTCACTCAACAGTGCTTTACATTAGAATACATTTTCGTATCTATCCCAAATGAACCAAAATATTCACCAAAGTATACCAATTTACCAAAGTATATTAGGGTTCAGTCCAGGCCCCTGAATGCTCAGAAATGACAAGTATGGTTTGTGTTGGTAAAAAATATTGTTTGTGTTGCTGTTATGTTTTTTAAGATAAAAAAGGTTAATTTCTTAGAATGATCTGATGTAACAACCGCCCAGCACCAGCAGGGGCAGGGTGAACCCAGATAAACCTATAAAAATAGGTATATCTGGTAAATTTTACAGCACAATCGAGCTAGATAGTTTAAGTCAATCGGCATTTGATGGGGGGCCAACTTCCCGGAGGTCAGTAAGCTGTAATTTCTGTGTCTTCAGAGCACGCCATTGTGAAAAAGAAACACTGGTTTTATTTAGCTCTTGAGCCATTTTTCTCCTCTTCTCATATCCTTCAAAAGAAGATTTTCTTTTGCCACAACCTGCTTCAAGTTGTTTCTCAGCCATTTTGCAACTTTGCTGTAAGACCGGCAAAGCAACAATGAATGAAAGCCGGGGATAGCCTCCCAGCTACATAAAAACACTGTTGTGGTGATCGCACCAACCATTGGCTGATGTTTTTATGGCCCCACCTCATCCACAGATAATTTATATTAATATTTTTTTATTTCAGTGCACCTAATAAATAGTCTGTTAGTAGTTAGTTAGCAAAAATGTATAAAACCAAATATCCTTTGTAACCTTTAAGACACAGCAAGATCAGAAGGCCATTAAAATGGGATTAACTTATTAGGTCCCTCAAAACATACAACATCATAATGTTACAGAGGCAGACAAACAAGACAATTCCATTAACAAAATCTTCAGATCTGATCTCCCACAGCACATCTACTCTACCCACTAAACTGGTCCTTTGTTTCGAAATGTTAATAATGCAAATATTGTAAATAATTATGCATTAGACTTAAATGGACAATCATTGTTTAAATTTCTGTCTGATAAGAGATATATATATATATATAAATAAAAATCCTCTGCGTCGAGAAGCGGTTTTCCATCATTTATATCATTTCATTGTGTGTGGAATTGGCAAATTGGCGCTCCCTGCAGCTGCCGGCGCCCCTGCTTGCTGAAAATGTACCATGCACAGAAGCTGTGTGTTGTGAGAGAAGTGTAAAAGGGGGTGGGGCTAGAGGCGCGGGCGACATTTCACCTCTGGGTCTCTCTCAAATGGAACGAACAGCCTATAGTTCCTGCAAATGAAACTAGGTAATATAAAACGATTATGCGGTCATTAAGATGAATTGGTTTAGTCTTGACTTCTGGTCGTGAGTAGGGATGGGTACCGAAACCCGGTATTAAACTGGCCCCGGGGCTAAATTATGAAAGACCATACTATCAGTAAGATCTGACGCTATCGGTTCTGCTTTCGGTACTGGAGGGGAAAAATTGAATATGTATTTTCGCTTTATAATGTTATTGTGAACATTTTATCTCACCAAACATTTCTAATGTGGATCATATTAAGACATTTGTCTGTGAGATCTGCGAGATCTCCCATGCGCGCCGCGGAGGCTGTCTGTCAGTCACACACACAACACAACGAGCGCGGCACATGCATAACAGTACGAACACTCCAAACACTTCTAATTTGCGATATTATTAAGACGTTTGTCTGTGAAATCTGCGAGATCTCTCATGCGCCGCGGAGGCTGTCTGTCAGTCACACACACAACAAGAACGAGCGCAGCGCACGCATAACAGTACAAAAACTCACGCTTAATACAAAGAGTGATGATGGCAGAGAGAGCAAAACGTTCCAAAGTGTGGTTACATTTATCTAGTAGGCTCGGGCGGTATTACGGTAATATGGTATACTAAAGGGATCTAAAGATAGCAACGGTATCAGTTTCAATACCGTCATATTTAAGCGGCAAAGTCGCAAAAAAATTTTAACAGGAAAAAACAGCCGCTACTTCCGGTTTATGTGCTAAATTATGCTTCCACTCCCTTCCACCAGATGTCAGACACCCTGTACTTTGTTTCTAGTCCACTATTACCATGTGTTGACATTAAAAAAATTTGTAGAAGAAGACCTCAAAGACGCGTCTCAGTGGGAGTGTCAGGACCGGCTCAATAGAAGCCTCATTCTCTACACACGAGCTGATAAACATGAAAATGAAAAATAAAAATACACCTGTGATGAAGTTTTGGTATTAGTAATGGCTGACTCTGATTCTGAGGGAGAACATCTACCTTTATGGCGCTTTTCCACTACCAGTATCAGCTCGCCTCGATCACCTCGACTCGCCTCGGCTCGCTTTTCGCTCCGTTTTCCATTGCAGATAGTACCTCCACAATAGTACCTAGTCGTCATAGCGACGCCGCAAGAACCTGTCGTGACGTAATCTTCTATGCGACACACACCCGCTACTCACACACATAAACAATGGAGGAAATCGAGTCTATGTTTTTTTTATCCTCGGGATGTGGCTGTTTCTCACAGCAAGACAGCAAACGTTGTTTCAGGAGAGGCTGAGGGCAGCAAAAAGAAACAATGCTGATAACAGGAGAGTTTGGGAATTACTACAGAGTTCAGACTACGAGACGAATCTGTTTTTTCAAAGCCGACGCAAGAGGGTAAGTTATGCTAACGTTTACATATGTGTAAATACTATAAGTTACTACTTACAAAGTATTTGAACAACTTTATAGCTACCAGTATTACATACTAAAATGTGTATGGTTTATGTGTTTCAGATCTGTAGAACAGCAGATCTACAACAGGAAAATATGTCGAGCACGGGTTGTGGTTGAAAACGCTTTTGGTAGACTGAAGGGAAGGTGGCGTTGTCTCATGAAAAGAAATGACTGTGATGTTACAATGGTGAAATCTATGATTCTTACTTGCTGTGCTTGCATAACCTTTGTGAGAGTCATGGAGAGGACTATGACAATGACTGGGATGCACCTGCAGCAGCAGAGCCTGTGGTGGCAGTGGCACAGGGTGTAGAGGAGGAAGGCAGTGATGTACGAGAGGGTCTGATGCGTTACTTTAATTGCTAAAAAAATAAATACATTATCGTTAAAAATGTTGTCTCTGCTGTTTTAAGGTTATCACAGTATAAAATCTGAAAATACATGGTCAAACCCTTGTACAAAAGCAAACCATCAAAAAAGACACTTATTTGTAATAAGTTTCAAAAAAGTTTTATTTAACCACACACATACAAATAGAACAAACTCTAATATAAATTCACAAACAACTATATACATGTTACATGTAGTGCAAACAATTTTAAAAAATGCTGTATTTAATTACATAATATACATTTTCAGTCCAGGGGTGGTGGAACAGCTCAGGGGCGGCAGTAGCTCAGTGGGTAGAGCGGTCGTCTTTCAACTGGAAGGTAGGGGGTTCGATCCCCACTCTCCCCACAGTTCATACTGTCGTTGTGTCCTTGGGCAAGACACTTAACCCACCTTGCCTCCAGTGACTGTAACACTGGTAATGTAATGTAAGTCGCTTTGGATAAAAGCGTCTGCTAAATGAATAAATGTAAATGTAAATGTAAATGTAAATGTAAATGGAACAGCGTCCCGCCGGTTCAGTGCCTGTACAAGCTGGCTCAGGGTTCCCAGAAAGGCCTGGTTGAAGGACGACATTGCAGCAATCTCCTCCCTCCTCAAAGCCGCTTCTAGTTCTCTTGCATGTGCTGCATCGTCGAGTACCATCTGTAAATGCCGCTCTCGCTGTGTCCGGTTCAACTCCATCTGCTCCACATCAGATGTCTGCATCTCCCTCAGGACAGTCAGATGCTCCTGCTCCCTCTGTCGTTTCCTCCGTCCTGGACAAAAAATAATTACAATGAATGAATTACAATAAAGATAAACGATTTCACGCTTTAATTCAAACGCGTGTGCATTTGAAATTACCATGTGTACAGTATACATACAGTATACAGTACACATGGTACGCACACATTGTGTATGTCTCGAAAGTTATAAAAATACTGAACAGGTTTATTAATGAATCTTGATTCCCATAACTGGGAATGCTTCCTGTTGCTATGCAAGTACATTGACGTTATATTAATAATAATATATGATATACTAATGGGTTATAAACACGATTAATATTAATTTAATTATATTAATAAGTGTATATAGATTCACAGACAACAGGCTAGAAGGTTTTACTTTTTCTCCTATTATACTAACCGGTTGCCGGTGTGAGGCTGGTGCCAATGGTTCTGGTGCTGTTGTTGATGCCGACGCTGCAGCCGATGCCAACGTGGCATCAGTGGGAGCCACAGAACCATTCTCGCTCGTCGAAAAGGAATCTTAAATAGAAAGATCATACAAAAGTCAACACACTACGAAATAGCAATGGCAGGCAGCTAGCAACTAGTTAGAGCTAAAAGTTAGCGGCAATTGCTATCTGCGACACAAGTTTACAGTCTTCATTGTTATTAGTGAGCTTCAGCTTTCCAAAAGCCAGCCTAAAGAAAACAAAACTCTCAAGCAGAGTGCACCTACAGGGTTAATGTAATGTAAACTTAAAACACTTACCGTCCTCCATCAGCTACTCGGAGACTTCTTTGTATACTCTTTCGTTCCTCGTTGCCCCATCAAGCTCTCGCTGGATCTTCTCTTCGGCAACCAAACAAAGAAAAGTCTGCACCTCCTCGTTTGACCACGGAGCATTTTTCCGAGTTGCCATAATACGTCTGGGACTGGGTAAATTATCACGCAATCTCTGGCCAAACTATTTAAAAATGGCGGGGTTATTCAGGATACTCCGTCTGGCACGTGCAATGATGACGCGGTGAACAGTGACGATTCTCTCTGGCCAATCAGCAGTCTGTCGTGTGTTCACGTCACAATTTAGTATCGCCTCAGCCTGCTTAGAACCTCGCCGGAGGTGATACAAAAAAAAGTACCTGGAAGCAGGTACAGGTACAACTTTTACGCAGTGGAAAACCAAAAAAGGCGAGCCGAGTCGAGCTGGTACTGTGTAGTGGAAAAGCGCCATTAGAGTCTTTTCAGCCGAGTGAAAGTGAGAATGAGCGAGAGTGAGTGCGTGTGTAACTTGGACAGCGGCGCCGCTGCTCGTGCCTTTCTCAGCGTCTCTCATAAAGTACACGCTGTTTTTCCACATTTTGCCAAACATCAGTGAAAGAAACGGTAGGAAAACTAGTCGCTCTGGCCGCAGTAGTGAAGGGGAGGTTGGGAAGGGAAGCCGTAAGCACGTAGCACCTGCAGCTTTACCTTTAGCACCTGCAGCTTTACCTTTAGCACCTGAAGCTTTACCTTTAGCACCTGAAGCTTTACCTTTAGCACAGGTGATAGAAGCCGGGGCAGGTGTACTGCCGTGGCCGCGGTAGTGACGGGGGTGTCGGGAATAATGCGGCTTCTATTGACAGCTGTTTGGGACAAATACGTGTTGGTCATCCTGACACTTTACCCAGTCGAGGAGGGAGAGGCAGGGGTGAACATAGTCAGCGCAAATGTGCTAATCAAAGCAGCGATCGTAATAAAAGTGATGGCTGTGTGCTGTGCTTTATGAGAGGTCCCACACTCTAAAAAACTACTAAACTGTTCTGGATGTTTATGTTCATTTAATTCTGTTTGACTCTTGTATTTGCACTTTTTATAAACTGCTATTTGTTGCTAATAAAAGTTGTTTATATTGTTGTGCATGTTATTTTGTTATTGTTTCAGTATTAGTGTTTGGTATTCAGTTTCTGAACAGTTTAGGCACAAGCCAACAGTTTGGTGACACTGTCTGAGCCTTACGTCATATTTTTTTTAATTATTCACGGTAATACCGTATACCGAGGTAAAATAGGGAGGAGGTTTGACGGTATCAAAATTTGAAAACCGCCCAAGCCTATTATCTAGAGTTGATGCAGACAATGCTTGTTGTCATAAGTGCAACAAAATGTGCAAATATCTGTCTAAGCACCTTTCAAAAGTGCATTATGTGCAGACAGAGAAATGCAAAGTTTTTGACTGCCTAGCTAGCTCGTCTCTGGTTGTTGCCCCATCTACGTCTGGTATGTATGCTAAAATCATTTTGAATCAACGTTGTTCACGTCATTTAAAATAAATGTAAAATCTCCCTGGTTTGTTAACCTTATGTAGAAATTCTGTTGATTTCTTTTGGGAGAAATGAGAGAATGAAATCAACATCATTTCTATTTGTTTTTTAAATTCCAAATAAAGAAAAATCAGTGTAAATGTAAACATTTATTTTGCTAACTTAAATGCACTGCACTTCAAGTTAGTTTATATATATATATATATATATATATATATATATGTATATATATTTTTAAAGCTGCTTTTAAAGCTGCAGCTACTATGGACCAACCAACTCCTCCTAACACCTCTGGTCCAAGACAAGCCCAAAACCCCTTCACCCTGGCAGCTAGTGGGAGGATGCCTGAGGAGAGGGTGAACGACTGCCACTGAGCCTTGACCAAGTTCATAGTGAAAGGCCTACACCCCTTTGCAACAGTGGAGTCCAACTGTTTTAGGTAACGGTCTGTCAATATACATTACACTGTATAGTATATAGTTATATAAATGTTTAGGATATAAATGAATTAAAGTACCGATAAGAATACCGTTAAAGTACCGGACCGTTAAGCAGTATCGGTAAGAGTAGTAATACCGTTAAAACCTTAACGATACCCATCCCTAGTCGTGTGTGACAGTTGGGGGGATGGGAAATCTGTTGATTGTTGAGTGCCAAATAAACAGAGATGGAGAAGAAAAGGTCAAAGCCATCAGATGCCCAATTTGGAAAAAAAAGAAGAGGAGAAACGAGCAAAAGATAAAGGTATGCAACTATGTTCTCTCTCTCTGTATGATTACAGTATCCATTTCATGAATGAAGGGCTAATGTTAATCGGTGGTGGGTATAACTCTTTGTTAGCCTTTTTGCTAATGATGCTTGCTATGCTTATACAACAATAATTTGGTTTCAACTCACTCACGAGATCTAATTTATAATATTGTGCTTTGCAATAAAACTGTTACAAGTTCAGTTATCATTTCCATCTGTTGGTTTAACATTAGGCCCTGTAAATAACCAACGGCATTTTCAAATCTGTAGGTTAAAGACGAACATTTGCTATGCTATTTGCTACACAGTATGCTAAGTATAGTTTTACAAGTCATAACTAAAAGTGTGTCATGAATTTGAGGCAGTAACCAAAGAGCTAATGGTTCCTCCATGAAAGTTAGATAAATATACAAATTAAAATATCCTGAAACCCAAAAAGTTTATGGTGATTAAAAAAAATCCCATTGTTTTTGCCTATACATATAATTTAAAGTCATTTTATTTTTTAAACAACTGAGTCCCAGTTTTTAATATTTTTTTTTTTACCATTTGTTTCTATGCTCTAAGCAATGTGATGACATGGGGGGAATAAATAAATGAGCGCTCGAAAGGGGTCTCGCCCAGGGTGTATTTCAATGTAGAACCGCCACTGGTCTAGTGGCCAGAAGAAAGCCATTACTAAGCAACTGACACAAAGTTTTCCACTTACAATATGCCAAACTTCTGGAACAAAGTCATTTGGAGTGACGAGACCTAAATCGACCTTTTTGGCCACAACTATAAATGTTACATTTGGAGAGGCCTATGATGAAAGGTACACCAATCCTACAGTGAAACATGGAGGTGGGTCGCTGATGTTTTGCGGAGGTGTGAGCTACAAAGACACAGAAAAAGATGAATGCAGCATGTTATCAGAAAATATTGGAGGATTCCGCGTCATGTGTTACTTATACCCTCTGTATTACTCGCGTTCAGGTGCGCTAAATCCGACAGCTACCGCTGATGAGCTATATTACCAACAGAGGTAATATAAGCCAATTCTAGGCGTGTTTGACACACGTGTTTGACACACGTGCTTCACAACCGGTCACACAAAGAATGTTCCCCGTAGCGTATTGATCTTTATTAATGATCTTATTACTTCTCATCGATTGGATTTACTTCGTCTTTGTGAAACTTGGCTTAGGCATAATGTTTTCCTGCCACAAAAAAAAGCCTCTCCCCATGATTATGCGTATGCATTTCACTTTACAGGTTACTCATCAAACATTACTTCTCAAATAAAAGGAAGTAAGCCATTTTATTTAGCTGTAATCTATCATCCTCCAGGTCCCTACTCTTCTTTCCTGTCTGACTTAATAACCCACTCCCATAACTTCCTTGTAGTTGGTGACTTTAATATTCATCTAAATAAAGGGTTTGATCCTCTGGCCAGAGCATTTCAATCACTGCTTACAACACTTGTCTTTTAGCCAGTTTGTTCATGAACCCACTGGAAACTATCTTGATCTTGTTTTGGCTCGTGGAATAGATGTTTCCCATCTCTTGGTCTCCTCTCTTTTGTCTTCTATTTCAGATCACTCTCTGGTGGAATTCAAGATAAGTTATACATTTCCCTCAAATTCCAACAAATGCATAGTGTCTTCTTAAAACTTTAGCGCAGCTGCAATGTAAATGTTTGCAACAATGTCCTTTATAATTTAATTACTCCTGGAAACTCAGTAAAGGCAACAAATACAGCCTATTTCTAATCTCTAACCAGAGAAAACAAGCATGACTCCAGGTTTCTCTTTGGGACAGTTGCTAAGCTATTCCAACTGAAAACAACTGAAGACTCCTCTCCCTTTAGTGCACAAGACTTTTTAGATTTCTTTAATCATAAAATTTAAAACAAATCTGCTTCGGCTCAAGTCCTGCCGCTTTATATCTGCACCAGCTCAAGTCCTACCTGTTTGTACCACCTTCTTCGCCCTGAAAATTGTAAAAGGGAGATTTGGACACCCCTTAATGAGCATCCGTCTCTGCCAGATACTTGTATTTCGATCAGGAAGATATGGCACAGGACTTTTTGAGAAACCCAAGACATAGACTGAAGGAGACATGGCAGCCGTTTTGTGCCTACGGACTCTCATACTGTATAAGTAGATATGCATTATTATAGGACATACAGTCACTAATATAGTAATATTAGTAATAGTATGTGATGTATTATTTTTGTACATGTACAATATCTTTTGTCTGTCTGCATGTCACATTGAAGCTTGGTGTGCTGCTGTGGGCGATAAAAAAATCACCCAGAATAGGATGAACTCTGAAACAAATTAACCAATCAAATTGACAGCCCAATGGGCGGTCAATTCAATCGCTCAACACAGTGTAAACACTGGCTGTGGAACAACTGGAAACTGATGGAGTCAGATAAAGGAGGAGAAAGAGCACTTATCAGACGCTTTATGTTTTCAAGCTTACCCAAGGTAAGGGTAACTTTTTGTCGTTGCATCGCAAGAGAAAGAGAGCAGTTAACAAGTGTGAATAAGATCCTCCGTATACTTTAATATAAAGGCCGTTATCAAATAAATGGTGGGTTTATGTAGGGAATGTGCATAAGGCACATGCGTTTCCGTGTGTAAAAACAATTCGCGCTGGTCTTCAAAGCATGATTTTGCGGCACTTCAAACAAAAACAACCCAGTATAAGCTTCTCAGTAATGACCAGATACTCCTCACGAGCCTCCGCACGCTGTTGATAAAAATTTCAAATTTCTTGCTTAAGCCATTACAGTCTATTAGCCCAAAGCCAGAATCACAGCCTGTAGTGGAAGATTTAATTTAAATTTAAACTAATTTAGCAATTATCAATATTGAGACAGACTTTATCAAACAGTCTGACATTAGGAAAAAAAACTGTAGAACATGCAGACGGACTTTGGGCTAATATTAATAATATTTTTTAATTATTCATTTAAGACAATTATTTCTGGCAGTATAAATCCAAATAATCTCAAAATTAAGCAGTCAGCTGTCTCTGGGGTCCCCCTTCCCTTTATTTCCACTGCCCCAATGTCTACCCTTTTGCAGCATCTCAGATAGTTTCCTAAGCTATGTGAAAATGTATTTGAATAATCTAATATCTTTACGTTATTCTTTCTTACAGTTCAATTTCAAAGATAAGTTAATCATTTTATATAGCCTAGTAATGGAACTTGCTACTCACTTGGCACATAAGCTGTTCCACATCAGTTCTGTCGTTTTTTTCACGCCCTCCTTTGAACCAATCATCGAACGGCGTGATTGAAGTGGGCAGGGACTTTGACCGGGTCTTTATTAGCCTCTGTTCCGGGCTCACAGTGCACTATTCCTTGGCTGATCCTCGGTCTCCTCTCCGTTGCTGAACATGGCGGAGCGTATCGGATACATCACGCGGGTCCAGTGCTTCAGCGCGTGCCATCGGCTCCACAGGTAGATATCCCTCCGCGCTGCTCCCGTTACACAGATAGTAATAACCGGACTATTCCACAGTAGCTTGTTGCTTCATGCTAACTCAGGCAGTGACGTATTTGTATTAATACGCTTCTTATTACAACCGACAAAAAACTGAATAGCCTACTGTGTATGTTTTGTTTGACATTAGCTTTTATTCTACCTAAATATTACGTTTGAAGAAGACATTACTTGCACAAACAATGTGTGAAATTTGTGGCATTGAGATGAGATTTACAGTTTGTTATCATCTCTAAATCATCAAAGAAGCTGCAGCTGCACACGCGCTGCTCGATGATGCGTCCGCGTGCTGTGGGTAAATCCTGACTCATACTTAAGTGAATGGATGACAGTTATGTTCATAATTTAGCCGATAACTAAAACGGAAAGTCAAAGTAAAATATGTGATGCTAGCCAAATTAATCACTCTAGTGGTAGTTACAGGCTTTAAGTTTCTTTTCAACATGTTTCTTCGGTGCAAAACAAAGGGTTTTGAATATGTCATCGTCATTAAGGTAAACATAACTTTTGTGTGTTCTGTTCAAAGTGATTTTATTATGTCCTTGTTGTACTTCTTATCTTGTACTTTATGAACTGATTACATAAAATCTCCACAGATATGTCAATGAAATAACAGGCTCCTAACCTTCTGTGCCATAACATTTTACAAAAGTGTGCCTCTTTTTCTGCAGTATTCACCTGAGTGACGAGGAGAACAAAAAGGTTTATGGGAAATGTAACAATCCAAACGGTCACGGACACAACTACAAAGGTCTGTCTTTAACCAATGATTGTAAAATGTATGGATGTCTTCCGCCCATTGCTCCCCTATTCACTGATATTGTTTTCACCACAGGGCAATAAAATGGCAGTTACATCCGGGCTTTTCGGCTTTTACTGCATAGTCAAACAATAGTTTTCAAATAGCATAAACAGACCCTGTTATGGCCAATGGCCCAGGAACCGGAAGACTCCAATGCAAACCCCACAGACACAGGCAAAGAGTAAAAAATAAAGTTTATTTGGTCCAACGGTATAAAAACAAAATACAAGAACCAGGGAAAAAAACCAAGGCGGGTCCGAGCAGACAATCCAGGAATAAAATATCAGAACAAATCAGACTAGGAAAAATAATGAACCTCCACAGAAAACAAAGACTACGTTAGATCAGACACAATGAAACACAAAACAGACTCACGGTAAAAGACACGACGACCTGGCAAAGAGCAGGGGAAAAACACACAGGTTATAAAGACACACAGACAACAAGGAACAGGTGCAACACATCAGGGCGGAGCAGGCAATCACACAGAAGGGGAAGACAATAGGCAGGAAGTAAATCATAAAACACAGACAGGAGTCAGACATTTCAAAATAAAACCCAACTCTAATACAAGCTAAACAAAATCAAATACACAACCAAACTGAAAATCAGACAATAAAGAAACCACTAATATACTAAAAAGAACCATAACATCAAACGAAACAGACTACATAAACATGAATCCTAACAGTACCCCCCCCCCCAAAGGCCGAACACCGGGCGGCCTACAATCCCCTAACAAAAACAAACCATTGACATAACCTGGGTGGGAGGAGGGGGTCCGGAAGGAGGGAGACAAGACACTGGCACAGGACAAATAATGGGAACGGCTCAAAGAGACACAGAGGCGTCGGGTCCGGCCCTCGGAACTGGTCGGTCGGACGGGGCGCACGGGAAAGAAACAGAGGCGTCGGATCCGGCCCTTGAAACTGGTCGGCCGGACGGGGCGCTCGAGGAATAACAAATGAGTCGGCTCCGGCCCTCGGAACTGGTCGGCCGGACAAGGCGCTCGAGAAGGGAGGCGGTGCTGGGACAGGCACTGGGGGGAAACAGGTGTGCCGGGACAGACAGACTCAGACTCAGATGGGGCAGGACTCAGGATCAGGCAGGGGCAGGACTCAGGAACAGGCAGGAGCAGGACTCAGGAACAGGCAGTAGCAGGACTCAGGAACAGGCAGGAGCAGGACTCAGGAACAGGCAGGAACTGGACTCAGGACTCAGGAACAGGCAGGAACTGGACTCAGGCTCAGGCAGGGCAGAATCAGGCAGGGCAGAATCAGGCAGGGGCTGGACTCAGGCAGGGCAGAATTAGGCAGGGCAGAATCAGGCAGAACAAAGAACTCAGGACCAGGCAGGGAAACAAAAAACTCAGGACCAGGCAGGGAAACAAAAAACTCAGGACCAGGCAGGGAAACAAAAAAAAAGGCTCAGGACCAGGCAGGGAAACAAAAAAAAAAACTCAGGACCAGGCAGGGAAACAAAAAACTCAGGACCAGGCGAGGGAAAAAAAAATGACAAAAGTACGGCGAGTGAAGGCTGACAAAGGAAAGGGAACTGGACAGGGCTGACACTGGAAAGGGAACTGGACAGGGCTGACCCTGGAAAGGGAACTGGACAGGGCTGACCCGGGAAAGGGAACCAGACGGGGCTGACACGGGAAAGGGAACCAGACGGGGCTGACACGAGAAAGGGAACCGGAACGCTGACACGGAAAAGGAAACCGGATGGGGCTGACACGGGAAAGGGAACTGGACGGGGCTGACACGGGAAAGGGAACTGGACGGGGCTGACACGGGAAAGGGAACTGGACGGGGCTGACACGGAAAAGGAACTGGACAGGGCTGACAAGGGAAAAGGGAACTGGACGGGGCTGACACGGGAAAGGGAACCAAAAAGGAACGAATACAGGCGAGAGAATCGGAAATAGAAAAACCTGAGCCGGGGAAGGACCAGACGGATAAGCTCGAACTGACCAGAACAGGGAAGCTGTGACTGCCCACACGGGAAAAAAACAGACAAATATGCTAGGGGATGGCCACACAGAAAACAGTCAAATATGTTGGGGATGGCCACACGGAGATGCTGAGGATGTTCACAATGAAAACAGTCAAATATGCTGGGGATGTCCACACCGGAACAACCAAATATGCTAGAGATGGCCACACGGAAATGCTGAGGATGACCACTCTGAAAACAGTCAAAAATACTGGGAATGGCCACACGGAAATGCTGGGGCTGGCCACACGGAGATGCTGGAGCTGGCCACACGGAGATGATGAGGGTCCGGCGGAGGCACTCGAGGGTCCGGGCGGAGGCACACGAGGGTCCGGGCGGAGGCACACGAGGGTCCGGGCGGAGGCGTAGAGGGAACCAGGCGTAGAGGGAACCAGGCGTAGAGGGAACCAGGCGTAGAGGGATCCAGGCGTAGAGGGATCCAGGCGTAGCGGGAAACCAGGCGTAGCGTGCAGAATCTCCTTGAAGTCTAGGTGACCCAGGTAGGCGCTGAGAAGTCTCTTAGGTGGCCCAGGTAGGCGCTGAGAAGTCTCTTAGGTGGCCCAGGTAGGCGCTGAGAAGTCTCTTAGGTGGCCCAGGTAGGCGCTGAGAAGTCTCTTAGGTGGCCCAGGTAGGCGCTGAGGAGTCCCTTAGGTGGCCCAGGTAGGCGCTGAGAAGTCTCTTAGGTGGCCCAGGTAGGCGCTGAGAAGTCTCTATGTGGCCCAGGTAGGCACGAAGGCTCAGGAGGCACGAAGGCTCAGGAACTAGAGTGACTCAAATCATAAGCAGAGGTTCAACAGATTGCCATGGGTTTGCGGAGTCTCAGTCTAGGCCAGGTCGTACTGTTATGGCCAATGGCCCAGGAACCGGAAGACTCCAATGCAAACCCCACAGACACAGGCAAAGAGTAAAAAATAAAGTTTATTTGGTCCAACGGTATAAAAACAAAAAAACAGGGAAAAAACCAAGGCGGGTCCGAGCAGACAATCCAGGAATAAAATATCAGAACAAATCAGACTAGGAAAAATAATAGAACCTCCACAGAAAACAAAGACTACGTTAGATCAGACACAATGAAACACAAAACAGACTCACGGTAAAAGACACGACGACCTGGCAAAGAGCAGGGGAAAAACACACAGGTTATAAAGACACACAGACAACAAGGAACAGGTGCAACACATCAGGGCGGAGCAGGCAATCACACAGAAGGGGAAGACAACAGGCAGGAAGTAAATCATAAAACACAGACAGGAGTCAGACATTTCAAAATAAAACCCAACTCTAATACAAGCTAAACAAAATCAAATACACAACCAAACTGAAAAATCAGACAATAAAGAAACCACTAATATACTAAAAAGAACCATAACATCAAACGAAACAGACTACATAAACATGAATCCTAACAGACCCCCCAGAGTTGTCATGTAGTAAAAACTTAGCTCTAGAGACCGGAGCCATCTTTTGTACCAGGCTGTAAACATGATTTATTACACTTGTAAAGTTGCCATTGGTTCATTCATTCATTTTGTACCGGTTAGTCTCGTTAGGGGTCGCAGGTGACTGGAGCCTATCCCAGCAGCTTGGGACCTGAGGCAGGGTACACCCTGGTACACCTAGTCACATGGCTAACATTTAGAGACAGACAATGACAGACAACCATTGACTCTCACATTCATTCACTAGGGACACTTTAGAATTGCCAATTAACCTTTGGATAATGGGAGGAAGCCGGAGTGCAGACTCCTCACAGAAAGACCTGAGTCGGCCATTGGTTTTCTTCTTATATTTCCGCTTTTGGAGCCTGCCCTCTAGTGGATGGCGGTATATCGCTGTATGGTGGCACCCTTACGGTACTCAAGGACCTTTTAAGCGGTTCCATGAGAGAGGCTTGTCTCTAACCTCAACACCAAGTATTCTTCCTTATAATATTGCAGACGTATTTACTGAATGCTGTCATTTGTGTCCACAGTGGAAGTGACAGTGCGTGGGAAGGTGAGTGTCACAGTTACAACTATAAATAATAAATAAAACATGTCTCTAATAATGTCATGTTTGTTTATGTCTGAATTCACAGATTGATCCTCTCACCGGCATGGTTATGAACCTGACAGACCTGAAGAAGTGCATAGAGGTATTCAGTTGTAATTGCTGAGCTGTAAATGTCAACTCGTAAACCAATTTAAGGACCAACAAAAGACAAAGAATGCATTTTAAATAAGTTACTACTAGGGCTGGGACTCGATTAAAAAAATTAATCTAATTAATTAGAGACTTTGTAATTAATTAATCAAAATTAATCACATTTTAATTGCATATAAATATTTGACCTGAGAACAGTGAGAAGTATTTTTTCACATGGATTTTTAGTATACTATTAAATAATGACTGAATACATAAGCCTAATCAACAAAATATTGTTTATTTATTTCAGTCCAGCAGACCAGTGCAATGTTTGCCATTAAGTGTAGCAGTGTAGTTACCCTGGTCCTTGTAACTTTAGTCGGATTTGGGCTAACGTCCACGCTAATTCCTGTGTTTTGCGTTGAGGTGATATTTGAGGCTCGATGTGCTGCGGTGATAGGCAAATTCCTTGTTGCATAGCTTGCACACAACCATGCTCTTGTCGACGCTTCCATCTTTTAGTTTTTTTAAAACAAAATTTCCCATCCACGGGGCCAAGCAAAGCGGTCTCGTCAGCTTCTTCGTTCATGTTGACTGTGGTCGGAAGTCCAGAACGCTAGTTGGTGCTCCAGTATAATCGGTCCGTCAAAACTCATTCATTGAAAAACGTTCCGCGGTGCAAAAATAAGTGTGGTTAAAATTATGTTATTTATTTTTTGCGTAATTAATCCTAATTAACGCGTTAAAGTCCCGTAATTAATTAATCCTAATTAATGCGTTAAAGTCCCGGCCCTAATACGTTTCAGAAATTTTTAGTTAATCTGGCCATACAACTAGATGGTTTAGCAGAAGTAAGTTAACTTTATTTATTTAGCACATCTTACAGATAGAAATCACAAAGTGCTTTACAAAGTGCAACAATTTATATAATAAACAAAGAAAAACAATTAAAAAAAACAATAAAATGTAGATAAAACTATAAAATATAGGGCTGAAACGATTCCTCGAGTAACTCGAGTAACTCGATTACAAAAAATATTCGAGGCAAATTCCTCTGCCTCGACGTGACACAGCGCATTTACGTCACCCACAATGCGGAAGGAGTTAGCAGTGTTTTGATTTGAGGGTGTGCTGCGAGCTGCAAAATGGAAGGGATTGATAACAATAGCGATGAGCAAAGAAACAAACAGGAGAAAACGACTCAAACTGTCCAAGGTTTGGGTTTCATATTAAAATGTAAAGAGAACATTGTGGCGTATGTGTCCATTGCAAGATCGAGCTAGCATAGCATACCACAACAGCACGAAGGCCATGCTGCAGCAGCAACAGAAAACATCCACTCTACTCATAGACCGGAGGACCGTCACTCGGGACAAGGTAAATTCAATGCAGCATTAAATAAATGTGATTGCTAGTCAAGATGAAGGCTGTTAAATCAAATATGTTAACTATGTAATGGACAACCCACGACGGGAGGTACAATTATGTTAAAAGAAACCGCACGCGGATGTGGAGGGGTTACACCAACAGATTATTTAACAGCAGTTTAGCTATACCACGGCTACCAAAAAAAAAAAGTTGTGATTGGCTTTTAGATGAAATATACTAGATTATTTATAATGTGAAAACATGCATGTTGGTTTTATCATTTACAGTTTTTAAATATTCATTTAAATTTATTTTACACACTCAAAACATTATCCCATGATTGTGTATCGAACATAGCATCTTGCTAGTTATCGCATATCACATTTTTCTTCAATATCGAGCAGCCATAAAACAAATTATTCTATTATTCACAAGTATTTAGTTTGATTGCCATGAATAGAATTGATAAATGCACAGCCATGAACTTGCTGTATAATAATGATACTATAGCTTACTTAGTAGTAAATATCAATAATTATTATTATTTTTTCACCTCTTTTTCAGTAAATCATCACAGCTTCGTATGAACAGATGTGCGGACAGCTACTTCATGTTCCACAGAGCAAGCAGCTGAGTTTTCAGAGAGCATTCCAAGAAGAAGACTTACACACGTGGACAAAAATGTTGGTACCCTTCGGTCAATGAAAGAAAAACTCACAATGGTCACAGAAAAAACTTTATTCTGACAAAAGTAATAATAAATAAAAATTCTATGAATGTTAACTAATGAAAGTCAGACATTGCTTTTCAACCATGCTTCAACAGAATTATAAAAAAAAATAAACTTGTGGAACAGGCCTGGACAAAATTGATGGTACCCCTAGAAAAGACCAAATGGACATGTTAATTCAAGGTGTGTGCACTAATTAGCATCACAGGTGTGTACAATCTTGTAATGAGTCAGTGGGCCTATTTATAGGGCTTCAGGTAGTCACTGTGTTGTCTGGTGACATGGTGTGTACCACACTCAACATGGACCAGAGGAAGCGAAGGAAAGAGTTGTCGCAGGAGAATAGAAAGAAAATTATAGACAAGCATGATAAAGGTAAAGGCTATAAGACCATCTCCAAGCAGCTAGATGTTCCTGTGACTACAGTTGCACATATTATTCAGAAATTTAAGATCCATGGGACTGTAGCCAACCTCCTTGGACGTGGCCGCAGGAGGAAAATTGATGACAAATCAAATAGACGGATAATCCGAATGGTAACAAAAGAGCCCAGAAAGACTTCTAAAGAGATCCAAGGTGAACTCCATGCTCAAGGAACATCAGTGTCAGATCGCACCATCCGTCGTTGTTTGAGCCAAAGTGGACTACATGGGAGACGACCAAGGAGGACACCATTGTTGAAAACAAATCATAAAAAAGCTAGACTGGAATATGCCAAACTACATGTTGACAAGCCACAAAGCTTCTGGGAGACAGATGAGACAAAAATGGAACTTTTTGCCAAGGCACATCAGCTCTATGTTCACAGACGGAAAAATGAAGCATATCAAGAAAAGAACACTCTCCCTACTGTCAAACGTGGAGGAGGCTCTGTTATGTTCTGGGGCTGCTTTGCTGCATCTGGCACAGGGTGTCTTGAATCTGTGCAGGGTACAATGAAATCTGAAGACTATCAAGGGATTCTAGAGAAAAATGTGCTGGCCAGTGTCAGACAGCTTGGTCTCAGTCGCAGGTCATGGGTCTTGAAACAGGACAATGACCCAAAACACAGCAAAAAACACCCAAGAATGGTTAAGAGGAAAACATTGGACTATTCTAAAGTGGCGTTCTATGAGCCCTGACCTCAATCCTATTGAGCATCTTTGGAAGGAGCTGAAACATGCCGTCTGGAAAAGACACCCTTCAAACCGGAAACAACTGGAGCAGTTTGCTCATGAGGAGTGGGCCAAAATACCTGCTGAGAGGTGCAGAAGTCTCATTGACAGTTACAGGAATCATCTGATTGCAGTGATAGCCTCAAAAGGTTGTGCAACAAAATATTAAGTTAGGGGTACCATCAATTTTGTCCAGGCCTGTTCCATGAGTTTATTTTTTTTAAATAATTCTGTTGAAGCATGGTTAAAAAGCAATGTCTGACTTTCATTGCTAATATCATAGAATTTTTATTTATTATTACTTTTGTCAGAATAAAGTTTTTTCTGTGACCATTGTGAGTTTTTCTTTCATTGACCGAAGGGTACCAAAATTTTTGTCCACGTGTGTATGTTCAGAACGTTTAGTTAACTTTTATTATTAATTTAATTTAATGTATGCCTTAGTTTTGATACTTATAGTAATTTGAAAGTAATTCATTTTATTTGTTTTTGCATCTCAGAAAATGCTTTATTTAAAACCCAAAATGAATGGCACTTTATTTTTATTGTTCACAGTACACGTACAGATAGAGAAACAATGGGTAATAACTAAATGTTTATTTGTGATGTCTGCATTGCATTCTATGCATTTAAAAAAATAATTAAATTTTTCTTTAAAAAAAGGAAACATAGTTGTTCTTTTTAAGAGACCTAGAGTCTTTTCTCTTGCATATTTAATATTGCACTTTAATTAAGTAAAAATACATTTTATCCGATTACTCGATTAATCGATAAAATTTTCGGTAAAATACTCGATTACCAAAATATTCGATTACTACAGCCCTAATGAAATATAAAATAAAACAGAAAAGCCTAATCAAAAAACTTGTCTAATGATTCTTTTTAAAAGAATCAACAGAATCGATCACACGCAGCGACAGGAGCAGGGCAACTACTGGAAGGACAGGTCCCTTCGAGTTTTAAAGCAGGTTTTGGGGATCATAAGAAGGCATGGACATGGTTATAAAGATGTGAACTATGTCCAAATATCTTGTTCTTAACCATTTTGAAAATTATCTAGGAAATATTTTATGGCCTAAGTAGACAACAGAGTTTTATATTTTGTAGTATTTAGTATGTTCTTACATTTTACTGAGTACTATCTTCTTCAGGATGTGATCATGACTCCTCTGGACCATAAAAACCTAGACAAAGATGTCCCATACTTTGCTACTGTTGTCAGGTGTGTCTATTACTGCATTTTCTGCTGCTCGCACATACATTATACATCTGCTTTGGGGACTTTCTTAACCTTTTTTTTTTTTTTTATAGCACCACAGAGAACGTGGCTGTGTACATATGGGACAACATGGGGACGGTGCTGCCCCCAAACCTCCTGCATGAGATCAAGATCCACGAGACGGACAAGAACGTGGTCATATATCGAGGAGAGTAGACAGTTTGTACTGTATCATCTCTGCTTTAGTCGACCCAGACCTGCCCCAGTGCCCTTTATTCACCTCAGCTGATCACAGATAACACTGATTACTGAAACTGTGTAGATAATAAGTG
The DNA here is from genome assembly GCA_024416835.2 of Perccottus glenii. Classification (NCBI taxonomy): domain Eukaryota; kingdom Metazoa; phylum Chordata; class Actinopteri; order Gobiiformes; family Odontobutidae; genus Perccottus; species Perccottus glenii. The sequence continues at coordinate 4,414,515 of CM044566.2, read as the reverse complement.
AAAGTTTTACTTAGTACTGAAGTTTATATCAAATAAATTAAATATGTAATTTTAGGATCTAATCTATAATCAAATATATTTTAAGATTTTAGTGACAAGCCTTTATATAATGACTGGTCTAATGCGTGGAATCTTCTATCTCTTAAGTTTTAATGTTAATTAACGGTAATATCTTATTTTGAGCGGAATGGATTTTTGTACAATAAAAAGACAATAAAACTCTTTCAGTTCATCAGTGACCTGTTACAATGTCTGTGTAACTAATGTAATAATAATAATAATGGATTGGATTTATAAAGCGCTCTTCAAGACTCTCAAAGCGTTTTACAGAGTCCATTATTCATTCACTCCACAGTCACACACTGGTGGTGGAAACGTGGCAGCCATTTTGCGCATACAGACTCTCCAACCTCCAAACATTCTCACACATTTGTACACCAGAGCTGTGACACTGAACAGAATGTAATACTATCACAGCCACAAAATACTAGTTCTACATGTTGCAAACTCTCAGTGAATATATGGGAAAAGTTAGCTATGTCTTGACTTAGGTAATGTTATGTCTGGTAATGTAGGTGGGCAGCCTCTGGAGGGCAGCATATGACAAAAGAGCAGTTTCTTACTGACTAGGATTCTTCTTTTATCTTATAACAGTTCAGGCTGATGTATTACCCAGAGTTCCCCTCAGCAGACACTGAGCTGGATTGGTGTCTGAGGATTTATTTGTCAAACAGTGTAACTTCAGCTTTACCAAATCTTCTCACTTGATTTGGTGTGATTCACTTCAGGTGTTAAACAGAAGTCTTAAAAGACCCAGTCATGGAGTTATCATAGCAACTACATATTCGTAGTACTGGAGTTAGCGTTGATAATGCCAGGGTTGGACTGGGGAGAAAGTCCCTGACAGACTGGCCCACTTGGTCAACTGCTGAGTTTGTTTTGTGAAACAAAAAAATATATTTGAATTTATTGTACACAAAACTGAATTGAATAAAAAACAAATAAAAAAAAACAAATAATTAACAGCATTAAGAATTGTGTTATAGTCTAAATAAACTACAACAAAGCCACATAATTGCTTACTTTTTATTAATATAATTTCAAATCTTATCAACTGTAAATTGATAAAAACAAACGAGAGGGGAAGAAAAACTCTCCCTCTCCAGCTTTGGCACATCTGGTTGAGTAGCCATGAGCATTAAAGCCTTCAGGTGCTGTTGTGAAAGAGACCCTGTTTTTGATTAATTTCAGGAAAAGCTTCTTGGGGCTAAGAGATGCATTGTTACTTTTAGTAGCGCACACTACAGCAACAAGAGCATCACAATTACAATTTAATGACAAATTGTCACACACAACCGCTTGCACATACAACTTAAGACATGACTGAAAACTAGGATTGCAGCATTCCTTTGGCTTTAAAAAAAAATATTACTGCAGTCACTCACTTTAAGGCTGGTGTTTACTCTATTAGCATTTGTAGCTGAAAGACAAATCCGATCACATTGAGCGTGAACAAGTTGAAGCTGTTTAAAAATTACTAGCTAATGCTAACTACATTTACCGCCTACATTTATCCTTTTAAAGGTTTAGCCCCAGCCACCACTATTGTCCCTGTAAAGCACAATGGCTATTGTACGTGCTCTGTTATTGGCCAAAATCCAAGCCTCTGGGCTTATCTGTCAGTCTGCCCCAGGGCATCTGTGGCTACAGTTGTAGCTTACCATCACCAGTATGACTGTGTACGAATGAATAATGGATGGCCTGTAAGCACTTTGAGTCCCTTGGTCCCTCGGGAGAAAAGCGCAATATAAATCCAATCCATTATTATTAGGCCCGAGCCGGTGATGACCGGTAGGGCCTATTGTTTTTGCTCGGGTTATTTTTTAATTTTTTATTAGGCCCGAGCTGGTGATGACCGGGAGGGCCTATTATTTTTGCTCAGATTATTAGGCCCGAGCCGGTGATGACCGGGAGGGCCTATTATTTTTGCTCGGATTGTTTTTTTATTTTTATTTTTATTTTTTATTTTTCGGCAAAATGATTCTAAATTTGACCCAGTGAACATGCACGAAAAGTCATTTTTATTGGTCCCAGACTTCAAGCTCGGCGAAAAATGTATGTATTTGAAGTCCCCGAAAAAAAAATACAAAAAATGACTCAATGGCGGCCCCTAGAAAAGTCAAAATACATATGGAAAGTGAAAGTAACTTTTTTCCAACGTAGAAAAATGAAACTTGGTACATCCATAAAAAACCTCAAGGCAAACAGAAAAGTCAATGACAGCCACACCCTAAACTCAACAGGAAGTCCGCCCTTGCGCAAAAAGATTCAAATCATTGTGTTTTTAACTAAATGGCCCCAAATTTGGTGAGTATCATCTAGACACGTATGCCAACCAAAGTTGTGACTTTGTTTATGATATCTTATCATCAGCCTGTAACGAGGTGGCCATTTTTGTGAAAATAAAACGTCTCTTAACTCTCAAACGCCTTCTCGGATCGAGTTGGACCCAAAAAGGTGCTTGTGCACATTCGTGACCTGAACACAAAAATATGTAAATAAAAGGGTTATCTTTAGAAATGGCTTATTTTAGTCAGAAATATCCATGACTATTATTGGCTAGTTTTAGTCGACGAAAACTGAAGACATTTAGTCTACTTTTAGTCAATGAAAATTGTATTTTAATTTCTTTTTAGTACTGAAATTGTATTTAACCCAGTCAATATACTATAAGTACCTAGTAGTATAGACAAAGCCAAAATTGTTTTTTAGCCAAACCCATTTCAAACAAGGTCTTATTATATTTTTGTTATCTTATAAACTCAAGAATACATCCATTCCAGACATGGAAGAATTTACAACATATTTATTTTACCAACCAAACTTGTTAGAAGTCCACACACATATATTAATAAAAAAACAAAAAAAACAAAGCCACAAGCGGCGATAAAGGCCCTCACCTCCCTTGAGACCACGGGGACACATGTACTCAGAGGATTGCATTTTTCAAATACATAAATATTTTGGCAGGCTTGAACTTTATGGCCAGAAAAACTTACCTGTTGCGCACGTTTACTGGGTCAAATTGAGGATCATTTCGCAGAAAAATAGTTTATAAAAATATAACTCAAACAAAAATTATAAGAAAAAGCGCTGTCTATTTAACACACAGGTGTTTAGCTCATTTTGCCTAAGTTTGGTGTCTGTGGAAAGAAGCAGCAATTTTTTGATGTTTTTTAAAAGTGAGGTGTATTCTAAGACAGTTCACATCTTCAATTCAAAATGGTTTCCTTCCCGTGTGTGATAAGGTGTGTCCCCCATTGGCTTTTTTGTTCATAAGCCCATACTGGATGTGTGTACCAAGTTTCATAAGACTACGACAAACTACAATTTTCACTTCCCATTGACTTTTTCCACATATTTGGGCCGTTGCTATGGCAACACATTTATAGATAGGGGGTGGTTGTCATTGGCTTTTATGCATGACATAAGAGATGTGTGTACCAAATTTCATGTCTCTATGACAAACTAAATTCTTGGGTTCCCATTATAAGTTTGTAGGGGGCGCTGGAGAGCCATTTCTACAGATAACCCTTTTATTTACATATCTTTGTGTTCAGGTCATGAATGTGCACAAACGCCTTTTTGGGTCCAACTCACTGTTGCCAACTATTTTCAAAGGAAAGTAGCTAAAGCCTGGCCAAAAAGTCGCTAAATGTCGCTAGATGACGTCATGCGTAAATTAGCATATTCGCAACGTCATTACATCATCATACTAAATTGCATACTTTCTTGCGTTCTGCCTGCCTGCATGTGCTTTCTTGACAAATTCGTGCTCACATAGTCTTTTCTACTGTATTTTATTATGATATAGCCGACTGTCCCAATAAAGCTCTTCTCATTTCTCATCTCAATTAAGTGATAAGCACACGAGAAGAATAGAAATCAAATCAATCAAATCAGTAAGGAAAGTAGCTATTGGCTGTCCTATAAGTCGCTTAATGACACCATCGCCTCACTTGCATATTGACCATGTGCATTGTGCATGTGATTGTGATGAACGCTGTAGGAGTGAAAGGAAATAAATCGCTGAAGAGAAAAAAGGTGAGTAAAAACCTAATTATTATACAATCTATGGTAAAAACACACGGGATCCACCAGCAGCGGCTTTCCAAGTTTCCGCACATGCGCAATTCATTTGCAGTCTGGACGTGGAGGGGTGAACAACTCCTGCTCTGACTGCAGCTTGGAGGGGCTGCTGCGCGAGGACTGGGCCGACTATGAGTGCTTTGGGATGGGGGTGGGGACAGCGGCAGCACCCGCTGCTCATTGAGAAGAGTAAGAGTAATGTGTGCTTTCACTTCAGAAAGTCTCCAAAAGTCTCCAATAACTCCAGAAAAAGTCGCTAGATTTGTTGCTAGTCGCTTTTTTGAAAATTTGTCACTAGAGGGGTCTGAATACTCGCTAAATATAGCGACAAAGTCGCTAAGTTGGCAACACTGGTCAAACTCGATCCGAGAAGGCGTTTAAGAGTTAAGAGACGTTTTATTTTCACAAAAATGGCCACCTCGTTACAGGCTTGCCACACCCATACCCATAAGATATCAAAAACAAAGTCACAACTTTGGTTGGCACACGTGTCTAGATGATGCTCACCAAATTTGGGGCCATTTAGATTAAAACACAATGATTTGCATCTTTTTGCCCAAGGGGTGCGATTTTAGTGACCGCGCGTTTCACCCCACATGGCGGACTTCCTGTTGAGTTTAGGGTGTGGCTGTCATAGACTTTTCTGTTTGCCCTGATGTGTCCTATGGATGTACCAAGTTTCATTTTTCTAAGTTGGAAAAAGTTACTTTCACTTTCCAAGGGCCCAATGTATTTTGACTTTTCTAGGGATCGCCACTGAGTAATTTTTTGTATTTTTTTTTCGGGGACTTCAAATACATACATTTTTCGCCAAGCTTGAAGTCTGGGACCAATAAAAATGACTTTTCGTATATGTTCACTGGGTCAAATTTAGGATCATTTTACAGAAAAAATAAATAAATATCCGAGCAAAAACAATAGGCCCTCCCGGTCATCACCGGCTCGGGCCTAATGACTTAGTGGCGACCCCTGGAAAATGAAAATACATTGTACCTATGGAAAGTGAAAGTAATTTTTTCCAAAACTTGGTACATGCATAGGGCCAACAGAAAAGTTTATGACAGCCACACCCTAAACTCAACAGGAAATTTACTATGTTGGGTGGAATGCTAGACCACCTAAATCGCACCCCTTGTGCTAAAGGGTTTTCATCTAAACAGCTCCAAATATGGTGAGTATCATCTAGACACGTGTGCCAAAAAAGTTATCAGTTTGTTTTTTGATACATTTGTGGCTGTGGTCGTAATGAGTCTGTGAAGAGGCAGCAATTTCTTTGGGAAATAAATGCCATTTCCCAATTGCCAGGATCCTTGGAGGAGGCTCCTCCAGAGCCAAGGCTAGAGTCTTGGAAAACTCAGAATCTTTTGGAACTTGTAAACTTGTACATTTAGACAGGTTTGGGTGGTTGACGTGAACTTAAATCCAAAGTAAAAAAAAAAAAAAAAAATCTAAAATGTATGTCAAATGTCTTATAATTATATTGCTTAATATGTGAATAATTCAAAACTAAATGTGTCCATTTCTAATTCCTTATTTATTTTGCATTTTATTAACTTTTTTGTGTGGTAGTCCCAAATATTGTCCACCGGTGTGACAACATTTTTTATGTTAATATTTAATTCAGAGATTGTGTGAACGATAAGACAAATATGCACAATCCTTATCAATTTGTCCTAATTACATTCCCACATCAGAAGTAGAATACAAATTCACAATCATGTTATTATCCCACTATAAGATGTACACATAGGGACTTTACCCAAATGTCTGGATTATATTAATTATAAAAAACTTAATGAAGCTTCATTCCATCCTTATATGTGCATAGTGATGATATCATTATTATACTATACAACACCTTTTTCATAAATTTGTGCATTTAAGTGCCTTTTCCACTTATAATTCAGTTTGTCACACCACAGGACATTTCGTCACATCATTGGACAACAAAAAGTACCGGTATGCCCCGGTTTTGTACAAAGTCACATATTATATATATATAATTTTTTGTTCAAATAATTATAAAAAAAAATATTAAAATAATGTTACAACTTAAAGCTCATTAGAACTCTAAAACCGCCTAAACTGTTAGTAAAATATTTTTTTTACAAAACTGTTAACAATTGTTAACAGTCTGTGGTTACAATTCGTTCACAAACCGGACATCACTGAACAAAGAATGTTTATGTCCACTGGTGTGACAGCCATTTCCACCAGTGTGACACTGATTTCATGTCACACTATAGGACAGTGCTGTCACCATTGGACATTTTCAAGATAAAGGCCAGTTTGTGGCCTAGCTATATGAGAGACAGTCTTCAATCCTGACTAACAGTGTTATGGTTTACATTATTTTCGATGGTCAATCAATTTAAATTGATGGAAATTTTCAGATCAATACTTAAATTATGTCACACCAAAGGACTGCATAATGGATCCCTTTTCCAACAGTGCACGGAAATAGCAATATTGTGAAAATATTTGAAACAGAACTTACCTTCTGGGCAGTCCATGTGCTCCAGTGAGGTCTACTGTACTTCCTGGATTGAAGAAGACCCCCTCTCAGTAATAGGGTGCCCAAATGAATGCCCGTTTAAAACTACAAAATGGTGTCACACCAGGTGGACGCCAGTTTTGCGGACAAAATGTGTCACAATTATTCAAAATGGGGACCTTATGACTTATAACCTTTAGTTTCATTAAGTTAACACCGCTATAACAACCTTTTAATTATTTTAATGTATTTAGACTTATTTTTCATTTAATTACAGTAGTTTTAAGATAAGCAACTGTAGCAGGACGGTTAATAGTGGGGTTTTAACTCATAGTTTATTTTATTGGCGGACAATATTTTACCTGCCGCTCCGCGGCGCTAGTTGGCAGACTATAAAGGCGCTCGTCTCCCCTTGCGCTCCCGTTGACCTCACGCATTTCCGGGTCACCTGGGTTATGGTCTCATCCGTCATCACAGGTAGGAATAATAGATCTGAAGTTTTAAAGTGCAAGCCTCGGTTACTAATTCACAACCTTCTGTAGTGCCGCTGTATCTGGAGGCTCTGCGCTGTATCTTTTCCTCGCTGTGGTTTGATTGTTGGCCTTCCTTGAACACGGTAAGCGTCGCGTTGTTGCCGGTTTGTTACGAGGGTTAAAACATTAAACGGGATTCTTTTTTTAGTTTCGCTGTGTGGCTGTGCTCTACGCCCCCCCTCTCATCGTCAAATTGACGGGGCTCCCCCTCCGCGGTCCCGTGAAGTGGTCCGCTTTCTTACTACAATCGCCGGTACCGTGAGTTGGACAAAAGCCTACGCAATTGTGCATGTCAAAGCGGTAGGTCGTACACAGCGGATTGATTGTTTAGATTGTTTGTATGGGTTTTGGGGCCGAACCATAACTCGGTGATATTTTATATAGGCCGGAGGATTTGAAGCGGTTCGGCCTAAAACACTTAATTGCCCAGCTAGAACAGCGGCACTGGACGTCGACTCTGCTGCTTTGCCTCTGCTCTTTGCTGCTCTGCTCTGCTGCTCTGCTGCTTTGCTCTCTTGCTTTTATTTTTATTTGGTCGTGGTCAGTCTGTGTCTTTTGTTTGTGTTTTTGTATTGAAACCGCTGCTATTGGACTATTGTGTATTGGCAACGGGTTGTGTGGTACTTTTAATGAATAAAGGTTGCTATTTGTGTGTGTGTGTGTGTGTGTGTGTGTGTGTGTGTGTGTGTGTGTGTGTGTGTGTGTGTGTGTGTGTGTGTGTGCGTGTGGGCGCGCGCGTGTGTGTGTGGTTGTGGTAAATGTTTTATTGGTGTAGAGCTAACAATTTAATTGTCATTGTAAAATAAAGGTTGACTCAATGTAACGTGGCTGTCGCATGTTCAGTGGTGAACCTATGCGTGGCTTAAAGGGGGGGTAAGCAATTTGATTCTTCAGGTGAAATTCCTGAGGTGGCGTAGTTGGACTAAGTAACTTAGTATAGCCTATTTGACCAATTGCAGGCCTAGACAAGCACGTGCTCGCGCGCACAAGCAACCCTCCTAACATACCGCTCCGTTCCCGCCACACAACGCTACCCCGGACAGTGGACAAATGTCATGTTTAAAACAAAATATTTACATATTTGAATTATAATACTCATTAATTACAGATGTATTAGTTCTGGAAGATTAAACTGTATATAACAACAGATATTTGAATGAAATCTTATACATTTTTATTTATATTTGTCACCATGAACACAAAAATGTAGCGTCACGTCAACCACACATTTACATTTTGCCTTTTTAAACAGGGGCGTGCAGCGATTTCTGAGTCATCTCAAATCTCCAGCCAGTACTTTGTTTTTCTCGCCTTAGCCCAAGCATAATCTTATATTTCAAAAGTTCAGACAGATCCCAGGAAAACCAGGGATTGTGGAGACCTTTAACTCTAAATTACAAGGTGGTGTAGCAGGCCCCAGCAGTAGCACAGGCCCGAGGTGATGAAGCAGGCTCCAGCCAGAAGAAGATTCAAGCAGTTGCACAGGCCCAGTTATTTGACATTACCATGCAAGAAAGCATGAAATGCAATCCTCCGAGTACATGTGTCCCCACGGTCTCAAGGGAGGCGAGGGCCTTTATCGCCGCTTGCGGCTTTAATTATTATTATTTACTTATCTTTATATTTTCTCTGGTGATTTGATTGCCACAAAACACACATTTGTAAAACTATTAAAAGTCTACACCTTCAGCTTTCAGCTAATAACACTGTTTGTTGCCTTGAACTTACTTGACACACACACACATGTTAACCCACTTTACACTCTCACTCTCTTTCTCTCACACACATTTCATTTTCAGCTCTAGTGGTTAACGTTTAAAGCTAACGTTAAAATGAGACACATTAAGCACAGCCTCATGAGTTGGCATGTAAGTTAACATTACGTTAATGTCTTGACTTACCTCAATTTCATTATGGAATGCCTAGAGATGTCTTCTAAGGTTCGTTGTGGGTTTTTTTTGTGACTGCATTTCTCCCCATTTTTTCCACAACACATTCCGTTTTCTTTTCCACTTCAATGTAAAGAAAATGTTTCCAAATGTCGTTTCTTCTTTTTCTCCCAAAAACAGCCATTTGTCCTTCTCTCTGTGTCAGACTCTGTTTGTTGTGATTCGCGCTAATTCACCGCAGCTTGCCTCTTTTAAATAATACTGCGAGTCGCGCTAAAAGAGAGGGATGTGACCTGCGTCTGCGCAGCGTGACCTGAAGTGAGACGCACAGAAATACTACAAAATAATAAAAACCCGACTAACCGTGGCGAAATAGCGTTATAACATTTCGTCTCGTCTCGTTTTGGTCAGTGAAAATGACGAGACATTTTAGCATAGTTTTTATTTTGTGAACCACATTTAGTCTCATTGTTAGTCAACAATATTGCATTATACATTTAGTTATAGTCATTGTCATGATAAAGGTTTGTTGACAATAGGCTTGGGCCTATTACGGTAATATCGTATACCACGGTATCTAAAGATAGCAACGGTATCAGTTTCAATACCGTTATATTTAAGCGCCAAAGTCGCACAAGCAACTTAACAGGAAAAAACAGCCGCTACTTCCGGTTTATGTGCTAAATTATGCTTCCACTCCCCTCCACCAGATGTCAGACACCCTTGTGTTGCCATTAAAAACAATTGTAGAAGAAGACCTCAAAGACGCGTCTCAGTGGGAGTGTCAGAACGGCTCAATAGAAGCCTCATTCTCTACACGCGAGCTGATAAACATGAAAATGACAAATAAAAAATACACCTGTGATGAAGTTTTGGTATTACTAATGGCTGACTCTGATTCTGAGGGAGAACATCTACCTTTAGAGTCTTTTCAGCCGAGTGAAAGTGAGAATGAGAGTGAGTGCATGTGTAACTTAGACAGCGGCGCCGCTGCTCGTGCCTTTCTCAGCGTCTCTCATAAAGCACACGCTGTTTTTCCCACATTTTGCCAAACATCAGTGAAAGAAACGGTAGGGAAACTAGTCGCTCTGGCAGCGGTAGTGAAGGGGATGTTGAGAAGGGAAGCCGTGAGCACGTAGCACCTGCAGCTTTACCTTTAGCACAGGTGATAGAAGCCGGGGCGGGTGTACTGCCATGGCCGCGTAGTGACGGGGTGTCGGGAATAATGCGGCTTCTATTGACAGCTGTTTGGGACAAATACATGTTGGTCATCCTGACACTTTACCCAGTCGAGGAGGGAGAGACAGGGGTAAACATAGTCAGCGCAAATGCGCTAATTAAAGCAGTGATAGTAATAAAAGTGATGGCTGTGTGCTGTGCTTTATGAGAGGTCCAACACTCTAAAAAACTACTAAACTGTTCTGGATGTTTATGTTCATTTAATTCTGTTTGACTCTTGTATTTGCACTTTTTATAAACTGCTATTTGTTGCTAATAAAAGTTGTTTATATTGTTGTGCATGTTATTTTGTTATTGTTTCAGTATTAGTGTTTGGTATTCAGTTTCTGAACAGTTTAGGCACAAGCCAACAGTTTGGTGACGCTGTCTGAGCCTTACGTCATATTTTTTTAATTATTCACGGGTATACCGAGGTAAAATAGGGAGGAGGTTTGACGGTATCAAAATTTGGATACCGCCCAAGCCTAGTTGACAACAATATTTAGTCATAATTTTGGTTGACGAAACCAACACTAGTGACTGGAACCTATCCCAGGAACAGGGTACACTCTGAAGAATGGCCAGTTAGTTGCAGGGCTGACAGAGACAGACAGTGACAGACAACCATTCACTCTCACATTCATTCACTAGGGACACTTTAGATTTGCCAATTAACCTGTACACGCATGTCTTTGGACGGTGGGATGAAGCCGGAGTGCCAGGAGAGAACCCACAGTAACATGGGGAGAACATGCAGACTCCTTACAGAAAGGCTGGAGTTCCAGTAAAACATCAATTAGTGACTCCTATTTAATTTGATAATGGATAACCCCTTTCATTTAGTTTTCTAAGATGAATAAATACAAACAGCACCAGCCATAAAATTCTACCTGCAGTTTAACAGACTCACCAGAGAGCTTCTTTGAAAAGGGGCAAAGACCCAATAATGACACATTAGAGAAGACTGCATTTTAAAGAAAACTAGCCAGCCTTCTACTTAAGTGATGCTCTATCTCAACATGTGATATGTCCCAACTGCTTTTGATCATGAATGAAAAAGAAAATTTGAAAAAAAGAAAGAAAAGTTTGACACAACTTCAGATCTTACAACATTTTGGAATAAAGTCAGAGCAGAATATCCCAAGATCACTACAAAAGCACTAATGGTTTTATTAAGCAATATACATTTACATTTATTCATTTAGCAGACGCTTTTATCCAAAGCGACTTACATTACATTATCAGTGTTACAGTCACTGGAGGCAAGGTGGGTTAAGTGTCTTGCCCAAGGACACAACGACAGTATGAACTGTGGGGAGAGTGGGAATCGAACCGCCTACCTTCCGGTTGAAAGACGACCGCTCTACCCACTGAGCTACTGCCGCCCCCCAGAAGATACAGAAGAAAAAGCATGTCCTACTTGGCAAATTGGGTGGATGGAGCGCAGAAGGACAAACCTGGAGGTGTGTGATGCCAAAGGGGGAGCAACAGTATGATGGCTGCAGAGTTTTGGCATTATTAACATGGCTGATACTCAACTGCAATTTACACTGCTACACTATCCACTGCTAACTCAGGCTTCTCTTGTTCACTGACATTCTCCTTTGTCAGCGTTAACTGCCCTGTTCGAAACCGGCTGCTGCTTGTTAAGCTGCAGTCTGATCCCTTCAAATCCTCTGTCAGTTTATACATTGTTGATAGAACCTCAATATTTTAAAGTTGTTATTGTCATGTCAAGATTCATCAGCTAACTGAGGCCTTTAATTAATCAAATTCCATAAAAGTGTGTCATGTACAGACAGACAGGCTAACAAGCCAGAGCACGACACACCGAGAAGAGATGCCCCTATAAACTCTCTCTTCAGGCTGATCCCAAACCTGTGCTTAGAACAGCAACTGAGTTCAAGGGAAAGCAAATCAAAGGCTGTAATTACACTGTGATAGAAGGCATCTGGATTACTGCAATCAGCAGGTAAAAGCTGTTGATTATCCTGACACTTTATGGACAAGTATTTTTCACTGTGCCTTATGATCTACAGAACATTTTGCTTATATGTTCTAGAGGAGTTTCTGTGCTTTATAGTTGGGTCTAGTTGGCCCATGGCAGATAAAAAGGTCAGGATCCAAGCCTTACAGAGGCTATACGCAACAGTTTACAAGTTAAGTGTGCCCAGAGGGGGGTGCTCTCCCAGCTAGACTCCGGTGCGGTTAGTTTGTGGTGAGAACACAATTCAGGCCCAACCACATAATTATTACTGCCTTTGTGCATTATTCCTGTAGTACAAGGGTGGTCAATTATTTTTCCCCAAGGGCTACATTTGAACATGGGACTCTGGCGGACGGCCGGGCCAACACGGTGGACTCACTTATGCTCAAAATAAACACATTTCTTTTGCCTATAGTTTAAAGTTTGAACTGTAGGCTAAACAATATGTGCAATAAATACTGTATATTAAACAACAGTCACAGCTGCACCCTCCTCAGTTTTAGATCACTCTTTACAGTTTTCTCTAAAACAAGTGAAAATTATCTCTCAATGAGAGTAGAGATAACAGCTCTAGGAAAGGTTTTTACTATTTGGAGCATGTAGTGGAATCAACAGATCACTGCAGAATATTGAAGGAAAAGGAAAAATATATGCAGTGTTTAATTATCAATAAGTTATTTGTAAATGCTTGGCGGGCCGGATTAAACAGCCCAATGAGCCCGCGGACCTTAGTTTGCCCACCCCTACAGGTTACAGCTGGAACACCACTGAAGGCAAGGTGGGTTAAGTCTCTTGCCCAAGGACACAACGACAGTATGAACTGTGGGGAGAGCGGGAATCGAACCACCTACCTTCCGGTTGAAGGACGACCTCTCTACCACTGATATGGTATGACATTAGAATATTAGCAATACGTTTTTACACAACACTACTTTATGAAGCTCTATCGTGGTGAACAGTTGTCTTGTGGCCATTCATTTTGCAACACTGATATTCTTTCTTATTACAAGGTGCATTTTGCAAATTAAAGGGTGAATTTAAGACTATATATTACCCTTTATAATCCCCATGGGGAATCTGAACCTAAGACCTAGAATCCCATTTCAAATGTGTAAACACCTAGAACTCCTCAAACACTTCCTCCACCTCCTCTAGTTTAATATCACAGGCCAACACATGGTCGTAAGGTCTTTTGTAGGGCCGTCAAACTCTTGTTGGCTAAAGTCAAAAATTAAAAAGACTAAAATATCATTAGTTCAATCAAATAGTAACGTATGATATTACCTCTTCTGTTTGCCTCTGTCTGCCTTTGACACTGTTAATCACCACATCCTCCTGTCTTCTCTCAGTGCTATGAGTGTCTCTGCAATGGTTCAAGTCTTACCTCTCGGATAGGTCATAGAATGCGGTGAAACAAGGTCTCTGAGTCCATATACATGACATCCCTCTGCACGGTCATTCAGAAGCATGGCTTTTCCTATCACTGCTATGCGGATGACACTCAACTCCATTTTTCATTTCAACCTGACGATCCGACGGTCTCTGCTCGCGTCTCAGCATGTCTGAGTGACATCTCACTTTGGACCATCACCTGCAGCTGAAACTTGCAAAAACAGAACTGCTTGTGACCAACCAAAGACCCACCACAACCTCTCCATCCAACTAGGCCCATCAACCATTACACCGTCCAGCACTGCCAGAAATCTGGGAGTGTTAATTGATGACCAGCTAAACTTCACAAGTCATGTTGCCAGCACCACCCGGTCCTGTAGATTCATTCTCTACAACATTAGGAAAATTAGACCTTTCCTACCTGAGCACTCTAGTCTAGTCTAGGCTCTTGTCTTGTCCAAACTGGATTATTGCAATGCTCTACTGGCTGGACTACCTGCCTGCACAACCAAACCTCTGCAGCTGATCCAGAATGCAGCTGTAAGAGTGGTCTTCAATGAATCAAAGAGAGCTCTCTTCAATAGGTTATACTGGCTCCCGGTTGACGCCTGCATCAAGTTCAACGCTATGCTCTTGGCCTACAAGACCACCATTAATAAATAAAAAATCCTATTCTTAGCTTTATATACTGTGCTGAGCTTTAAAAGACTAGTTAAAAGCTTCTGCTAAATGACTAAATGTAAATGTAAACTCTGTGGGCGAGTCCAGTTGAGCAGTGAATATTTAGGGGCATTTCATTCAAATCACACACGTTTCAGTCTGTTGGATTTATCAACAGGTGGTTTGGCCAAGGATTGGCCTGGTGCACACAGTTTTATAAATCCCACGTGCACTTTTTAAACCCCCAGCTAATTTTACGCAAAGATCTGTACCCAGTTTTATGCAACTTTGATTAATGAGCCTGTGTGTGGGGTGAAACACAAGAGCAGTCTTGCCATTGTTGTGATGAATGTAATATTTTACATGTTTTAAAATATTACAATTGTCCACTTAAAGCATAATTGAGGTTACAAATTCTTAACATCCTTTTTTATGAGTTTTGAGCATTTTATAAAAATGTATTTGCAACAGGGCAAAATAAAACAAAAATGAATGATCATATACAGATTACAAAAAACTGATTACAATAATGGTTTAGTTTCTGTATACATCAGGCAAAAATCAAATGTAATTAACCCAACCAACACACAGTAGTTTCAATGTTACACCTTTTGTTATCGCCAGTTGAATTCCAGTTGGTTATATATCACACAACTTTTATGTACCTTTTTCTCACATAAAAAGCGCTAAATGGTTGACCAGCATGTCTTAGGTTACTTGTGGTGAGTCTCCTCTCCTGTGGAGCCTCCTTCCAAACTCACCTTTACTCAAGATTACTCTTAAAACCCTTTCTATTTTGTTAAATTTTAAGTCAGGGCTGGCCTCAGCTATAGCCACTGTTCAGACTGCTGGGGGATCTCCCATGATGCACCAAGACTCTCCAGAGTTTTGTGCTTCTATCTTTCAGGACCATTGCTGGACCTCTGCGAGAGTAGCTCCTGCTGTCTACTCAACCAGAAGCATCCTTAATATTTGTCATATTTTTACAAAGCTGCTTCTACTACAATTACTAATTCTACCATGACTCATTATGGTTGACATCTTGTATATTAAGCTTCTAGCTGAGTTCATCATCAGACTTTTGTAATCTCTCAGTTATCTCTTTAAGTGTTCCGTAAATGCATTGCTAACATTTATTTATGTTACACTTTGCTTTATGCTCTGTTTATGTTTCGGCATGATATTTCTCTGTGTAATCTATCCTTTAATCAGTTGAACTTCATCTTCCACAGACTGAAGAATTTTACAGTCTTATGGCAGTTGGTTAGAAAGATAAAATGTGAACACTGCAAACCCACTGCCACTGACTGCTATAAAGTTGTTCTACATTCCTGAGAAGTTTTAAAGAAGAGCTTTGTTGCTTATCTTACTCAACAGTATCTGCATGTGCACAATTTTGGAAAGTTTTGTAAATTCATTTGACACGTTTGACTTGTAAAGGATGGTTGAGGAATGTTCTTTACTGTAAAGACGAGGAGGTGTGTGGTGGGAGTTTTGCTGTGGGGTGACGGCCTGGCTGTCTGCCTGCGCTGTTCTGCTAACATAATAATGCGTGGTATCAGCAGAGGTGGGGTTTGTGCTGCTGTCAGGGTCAGGTAGCACCACCCCACCCCCCTACCCCGCTGCGGTACACTCCCACACATTCCTCACTCGCTCCCGGGGCCCACTCGGCTGGAGACATGGGGCTGTGAGGATGGACAAGAGAGTGTGCGTGATCCAGACTGACTTCCACCAGTACAGACCCACCATTGCTGTGCACCGCAGACCCCTGGCTCATGTAAGACACCCTCCTCGAACCGCAGAGCTTATTTGACAGAAGGACTCTCTTTGTAAGGTTTCTCTTGATCTTTTATCTTTGTTACAGTTAGCCATTATCTTCTCAGGATTTGGTTGGTGCAGTTGCAGTTGGGTTACACAGTTTATTCAACATTTACTGTCAGGACAATATCAATATGGGTAATATATGTAACTGAATAAAACAGATTGAACTGCAGTGATGAAACTCTGCACTCTTGTTCTGTATTACTCTGTACAGTGGCAATTTTATCATAAATTATGAAATGAGGGACTACTTTCTCTGGGGTCCCTGCTGAGAAACATTTACATAATTTAAAATGATACAATGTTAGTGATTTAAATTTAATGGAAACATGCAGAATTCATGGAAAATAAGAAGTTCCTTTTCTTTATTTATTTTTTACAATATAACCTGACTTGCAAAAAGCAGGAACTTTAGATTAATATGTTGTTGGTAAATGATTTGTTGTTATCTAAAACACAACCATAATTGTCACTGCTGCCACATCATTGGTCAAAGTTGCAGCGGTTTGACAACAGCTGATTTGCCCAGAGCAGTACATTGGAATATTGATGTTGCTGTTTGGAAATTGCCTCACTCATTGAATTATTAGTTACTATACTGAACAAAAATCAAAACGCAACACTTTTGTTTTTCATGAGCTGAACAGAAAGATCTAAAACTTTTTCTACGTACATAAAAGGCCTATTTCTCTTTAAATATTGTTCGCTAATCTGTAAAAATCTGTGTTAGTGAGCACTTCTCCTTTGACGATATAATCCATCCACCTCACAGGTGTGATAAAAGTGAATGTAATTTGAATAAACTACAGTAAAATAAACAGTAAAATAGTAAATAAGTTTAACCACTCTATGGTTTACAGTTTTATTTCTGCTTTGTTTTTTTCTGACCCCAGAAATAAAATAAAAATATAATAATTAATTGTTAAAATTTACATAAAGTAATATACATATATATATATATATATATATATATTTTTTTTTAATAACTAAATTGATTAATTTATGATAATTTGTACTCAGTGTATAGTTTTGGAGTGTGCTTAAAACTCCACTTCCCAATTAATCTTTGTTGTCCCTGTCTCAGACTCCACTCTCCCCCAACAGCAAATGAGGAGCCTATCCTGCTGTGCTTTTATTTAAAAAAGTAAAACAGGACCAATTTTTCCTCCACAAAATACTAATACATTACACCAAACTAAAGTTTACAGCTGACTGTAAACCTTTAGCTCCGACTACAGGACAACACCTCTTTATACATTTTGCAATTGAATTGCAAATATTTATCTCTGTTTCACAATGGCCATTCTTTCTCTGTTTTTGCTTTTCTTTTTTGACAAGCCGGTATAGACCAACAGGAGTGCTGCTTTTTCAGAAATGAGCATGTGATTGGCTTGTTTCAAACACCAATTGCATAGCATAGTGGCAACAAAATGGTTCACAATGGTAAATTCACTTGGGCCTGTTAAGGTATTGCCAATATTGATTGCATAAATCCGACCACTTCCTGTACCTGCTGATAAGATCACTCTCTAAATGCTGGTCCTACATCTGGCTCTGTCTTCACATGCTCTCCTCCCATCCATGCAGAATCTACAGCGTATAAGCCTGCATGAGTCATTTGCTTTTGGTGTTGTATGTGGGACATCATTAGAAACTATGGGTGCCTGTATGTTTCATGGAGATCCTTGGCTTTTGTCGTGTTTGATCTTTTGGAAAATTATAAAGCAGCTGAATTGTGAAGAATGCCAGAGATTTACTGATGATAGCATTTTTTCACTTCAAGGTGACCACCATGAGCGTTCTCTGTAATCTTATCTATAATCTAATTGCACTGTTGTCCAACTATGCCAAATACTCCACTCAGGAGAACCACTGGCTGCTCCTACTCACCGATTAAATAGCTGTCCAGTGGAACGACCGGACAACAATCCTGTCATATGATCATTTATTTTGATCTGGTATTATTGTAGCTGACCTGTGCCCGCTCCAGCCCTCGGAGTAAATGACCTGAGAGGCGTTTGGCTAATTAAAGTCTGACTCTGTGACCTGGATCAAGAGTTCAGCCAGAGGCCAGGCTCCTCCATGTAGGATACCCCAACAAGTTTTCAACTGTTTACACATGTAGGTTTATGCAACTTAGGTTTGCCTAATGTAATTGGCAAAATGGAAACAAATGTTCAAGTATGTTGCTGTTATTTTCCATGAGCGGATGGAGCAAGTATTTTAAGCAGCTGTTGCCTTCACATATTTCTGCACAGCTCTAAATGCTGATGTGCACCAGTGTACCCATAACTGAGACTGTCTGTTGACACAACAGAACCCCACCCCCCACCTTTTAGGCCAGTGTACATTTGTTTCCAGTCCCAAGCCAGCATAAATGGAGAGCGTTGTGTCAGGAAGAACATCCGGAGAAACAAACAAACAAAATATTCAAATCACTCAATGATGGTGGTGACTCTGAAGGGAGCAGCCAAAAGTAAGACCCAGGTTCAATCAGTCTGTCTGTGTTAGCAAAGAACTTTCAACTCATTTTTTTTTACCATAAATGTTAGGTCCCCACACTAGAGAACAACCTGCAGCATTTCTGATGGCTTGGTGTGACAATGATGCTTTGACTAGAATTGATTTGGTTTGGGAAATCTATTGCTGTGGAAATTTGGTTTGGATTTCTTTGCTTCCAAACGTGAATTGTTCTCTGACTCTTCCTCAAATGTGACCTCATCAGGTAAAACCCATAGATTGTAAAAAAAAATAGATGTTATCCGCCTATTGGTCCCCTATTCACCGATATTGTCGTTATGACAATATAACCCCCCAGACTTGTCACGTAGTAAAAGCTTACACAAGGACCATTTTAGAGGTTCCATGGGAGAGGCTTGGTAAAACCATGTTACTGCCATATAAGGATCATCACGTTTTGTGCAAATGGTCTGTAATGGTCTAAACATATGCAGTGTCTTGCAGCATGTGTTAATGGGGATGAGATTCTCAGCAGCTGTTTAAATAAAAGGGGATTCAAATTCCTGTGACTTCCACTCAAACTGTCTAGGAATGTCAGGAATGAGGAGAAAATGGGGTTATGAGGGAATTCAAGAGGAAAAGGCTTTATGTTTTCAAGCAGAGATTTGCTCCTATGTTCTCCTCTAAGGACAGCTAGCATTGTTCAGTGAAACTCTCTCGTTACTGCTCTCAAAAACATTACTGTGTGTTGTTAAAAATTTTAATATTGATGAGTGTATATTGCCGCTATTGTCGCTTATGAGGGGCTTCATTTTCTGATCCTTAAATATAGCTGAACTCTGTAGACTGCAGACCAATAATGACAGATAGACGCTTTGCAGAGATTTGTTTACTCATGCTTTCACAGGAGTTTAACACGGACATATTTATTTATTTATTTAACAGGGACAATGCACATTAATGAACATTTGTAACCAATGCCACAGCTGTACATGTGCCTGATTAGCAGAATTGCTAATTTTCATCAGCAGTCCCCAGGCAGGTAACATCAAATAACACACAATTAATAGACAAAATATAAAAACACAGGAGACAGACATAAAACAGGATCTTATGCAGACAATTGACAGAATAACACACCAACTATCAACAAGATCAGATACACATTATTCCCACAGTTACAGACACAAGACAAGATCAGATCTTGCATAGTTCAATACACATACTGCAATTAAAGTTCAAAAAGCTCGCTCTCTGTTGTTAAAACGCAAATCAATTATAAAGAGAACAATCGGAGACAGACCAGTCACCTGCTTTGATCAGAGGCTCTTCGTGTGATAACTCTGTGTCAGTTTAAACTGCCAATAACGAACATAATGCATTCACCCGATTAAAGATTGTGCCAATGTGGGGCCATCTTTAATCCCCAAACATGGCCCCACAGGTGTCCGCTGGGCTGCCTGCTGAGGAGAACCACTTTGTTGATCTGAAAAAACAAAACAAAAACTGCACTGCATTAAAATCTCATGAACCACCAGGAATTATCATATTTTTGTCCTAACCCAATCTCTAACCCTAACCCTAACCATGTGTACTGTACAGGGGCGCAACTACGCAGTGCTAGAGGGGTATGCAGCATAAAATTTTAAACCCCATTTGGCTGCTACATTACCAGTGTTAGCAAACACTAGCTACTCTGTTAACATGAACATGAGACCCAAGAGGTCTCACTTTAAATCCTACCTGTTGCCTGTTTATCAGCTGTCCCATACCTTGACACGCCATCTCATTTTCCCTCTTTCTTTCTTTTTTTTTTAGCCCCAAAGACAATTGTGTGCGTACTGTGACAACTAACACATAACGTTACCTGCTCACTCAGCGCGCTCACAGCGCCCCCGCCAGCCACGCCCACTCGGATATTCCATTAATTCTATTTATGGAGTCTAATGAGGGCGCCTACTGTAGCCTGTTAGTCCTCTAAAATGTTATATAGTATTGAGGAAATACTGAAAAGATTTAGAAACGCACAACAGCAGCTAAGCTACATTTAGGAAATACCAAAAAAAACAAAAAGTACTTTTTATTTTATTTTTTTTAAATACCATCGCTTTGGCTCCCCCCAAGGTGCTGCGCCCCATATGCGCCGTATATGCCGCATAACCCCTTTTTGCGCCACTGGTACTGTATGTACTGATGCATGAATTCATGATTAAATGTGCCGCCTACTCTAAAGTGTTTTCTACTTAAGCCCTACTTAGAACTTACTTACTTCACCAATGTTTTCTCAACTGAAAAACGTACTTCTGGAAGAACAAATCCAAAGAACAGTGTAAAGCACTCTTATACACCCCTCAGCCATGAAATTAATGCAGTCATATAATATTATCAGACTTACATTACAACAAAATATTGTAATATTGTATACAAATTTATTTTTTTAAACAAATAGCTCATAACAATATTATAGTCTTTAAGCAACAGACAGCTCTGTTCTCTGCAACAGGTCCTTTGTATGGTGTGACCTAGACTAACTTAGACTCTCACCTGTTACAAACAGAGTTAAGATGAATCACGCTGTCAGAGAACATTTCATAAATCTCTTGTTGACCTGAAGAAGAACTTTTACAAAGCTTTATATGAAAATATTCATGAATGATGCCCAATGTTCTTCCATCCATCCATCTTCTACCGCTTATCCGGGGCCGGGTCACAGGGCAGCAGTCTAAGCAGAGACACCCAGACTTCCCTCTCCCCAGACACTTTCTCCAGCTATTCCGGGGATACCGAGGCGTTCCCAGGCCAGCCGAGAGACATAGTCCCTCCAGCTTGTCCTATGTCTTCCCCGGGTTCTCCTCCCGGTGGGACATGCCCGGAACACCTCCCAGGAGGCATCCGAAACAGGTGCCCGAGCCACCTCAGCTGGCTCATCTCGATGTGGAGGAGCAGCGGCTCTACTTTGAGCTCCTCCCGAGATAGTGACACCCTATCTCTAAGGGAGCGCCCCGCCACCCTTCGGAGAAAGCTCATTTCGGCTTGTATCCGGGATCTTGTTCTTTCGGTCATGACCCAAACAGCTTCAACAACCATACCATTAATGTGGATGGGGTCATGCGTGCCTCCTGGACTTCAGGAAGAAAAAAGGAGGCACGCATGACCCCATCCACATTAATGGTATGGTTGTTGAACGTGTCTCCAGCTTCAAGTTCCTGGGAATCACCATCTCGGAGGAACTGTCCTGGACCACAAACACCTCCAGTCTGGTCAAGAAGGCTCACCAGCGCCTCTTCTTCCTCAGGACACTGAAGAAGAACCATCTGTCTTCAGCCATCCTGGTGAACTTCTACCGGTGTGCGATTGAGAGCATCCTGACCAGTTGCATCACAGTCTGGTATGGAAACTGCTCAGTGGCTGACCGCAAAGCACTGCAGAGGGTGGTGAAAACTGCCCAGCGCATCACAGGAACACCACTTCCTGCTATTGAGGACATCCAGAGGAAACGCTGTCTACGTCGAGCTCGCAGCATTCTTAAGGACTTCTCTCACCCTGACCATAGACTGTTTAACCTCCTGCCCTCCGGGAGGCGCTTCAGGAGCCTCCGGACAAGGACCACAAGATTCAGGAACAGCTTTTTCCCTACAGCTGTCTCCTTACTGAGCTCTGCCCTCTGACACCACCACACACACAGACTCCTCCCCCACATAACCACTGCGTCTGACAGATTTATTTATTATTCACAACAAGCAAACAGAAAGTCATGCAGAGGCGACAGCCCTAAAACATCCAGAGACTTGAGGTACTCAGGGCAAATCTAATCCATCCTCGGTGCCTATCCACCGAGGAGCTTCCCAACTACCTCAGTGACTTCGGCCTGGGTGATGGGCGAGTCCACCTCCGAGCCTTCGACCTCTGCTTCCTCAGTGGAAGACGTGTCAGTGGGGTTGAGGAGATCCTCGAAGTATTCCTTCCACCGTCCAACAATATCCCCAGTTGAAGTCGGCAGATTCCCACCTCCACTGTAAACAGTGTTGGCAGGGCACTGCTTCCCCCTCCTGAGGTGCTGGACAGTTTGCCAGAATTTCTTCGAGGCCGACCGATAGTCCTTTTCCATGGCCTCACCGAACTCCTCCCAGACCCGAGTTTTAGCCTCCACAACCACCCAGGCTGCAGTCTGCTTGGCCAGCCGGTACCTATCAGCTGCCTCAGGAGTCCCACGAGGCAACCAGGCTTGGTAGGTCTCCTTCTTTAGCTTGTTTGCGGGTTTCCGTCACGACAGGCACTGGAGACTTTACGGCCACAGTTTCGAGTGGCTGCATCGACAATGGAGGTGGAGAACATGGTCCACTCGGACTCAATGTCTCCAACCGCCCTCAGGATCTGGTCGAAGCTCTGACGAAGGTGGGAGTTAAAGAAATTTCTGACAGGGGGCTCTGCCTAACGTTCCCAACAGACCCTCACAGTATGTTTGAGCCTGCCGAGTCTATCCAGCTTTCTCCCCCGCCATCGGATCCAACTCACCACTAGGTGGTGATCAGTTGACAGCTCCGCCCCTCTCTACACCCGAGTGTCCAAGACATACGGCCGGAGATCAGATGAAACAACTACAAAGTCGATCATCGATCTCCGGCCTAGGGTGTCCTGGTGCTACGTGCACTGGTGGAGACCCTTATGCTTGAACATGGTGTTCAGTTTGGACAAACTGTGACTAGCACAGAAGTCAAATAACAGAACACCGGTCGGGTTCAGTTCTCGGGTTCTTCGGGTTCCTTCCAATCACGCCCTCCCAAGGTGTCACTGTCGCTGCCCACGTGAGCGTTGAAGTCCCCAGTAGAGCAGCGAGTCCCGGTCGGAGCACTTTCCAGCACCCCTCCCAGAGACTCCAAGAAGGCCGGGTACTCTGCACTGCCATTTGGCCCGCCCCCTCTCACTGCAGGCAACTCCAGAGTAGTGGAGAGTCCAGCCTCTCTCGAGGATTTGGGTCCCAGAGCCCAAGCTGTGCGTGGAGGTGAGCCCTACTATCTCTAGTCAGTATCTCTCAACCAAGCTCAGGCTCCTTCCCGGCCAGCGAGGTGACATTCCATGTCCCTAGCGCCAGATACCATGTCCAAGGATTGGGTCGTGGAGGTCTCTGCCTTCGACTGCCACCCAATCCACTTTGCACCGGGCCCTTATGGTTCCTCCCGCAGGTGGTGGGCCCATGGGAGGTCGCTCCTTCGGGCTGAGTCCGGCCGGGCCCCGTGGGGAAAGACCCGGCCACCAGACGCTCGCTCCCCAAGCTCGGGCCTGGCTCCAAGTTGGGGCCCCGGTTGCGCCATACCGGGCGACGTCACGGTCCTTGATATTCTCATATCCATAAGGGGTTTTAACCGCTCTTTGTCTGGCCCGTCACCTAGGACCTGTTTGCCTTGGGAGACCAACATAGCTCCTAGGATCATTTGGGCACTCAAACACCTCCACCACGATAAGGTTGCTGTTCAAGGAGGGGCCCAATGTTCTTCAGCGTCCAAACACAGAACCATGCTACCATCACTGAACCTGGGGGTGCACGTGGCAGAGTGGTTAGCACTCCTGTCTCACAGCAAGATCGTGAGTTCAAAACCCGGCCGACACAAACATTCTCAGCCGACTCTGGTCTTTCTGTGAGGAGTCTGCATGTCCTCCATGTGTTACCATGGGTTCTCTCCGGGTACTCCGGCTTCCTCCCACTGTCCAAAGACATGCATAATTGTCCCTAGTGAATAAATGTGAGAGTGAATGGTTGTCTGTCACTGTCTATAAATGTTAGCCCTGCGACTAACTGGCCACTGTCCAGGATGTACCCCGCCTCAGGCCCAAAGCTGCTGGGATAGGCTCCAGTCACCCGTGACCCCTAACGGGACTAAGCGGTAGAAAATAAATGAAAGAAAAATGAATGAATCTCTGACCAATGAACAAAAGAGACACCAAAAATGGATTCTGTGTTGTAAAGCAAAGGGACTCACATGGCTACAGGAATATACGACTATTAACACCTTATTTCAGTCATTTACAAAACTTTTACTTGTACTTAAAAGGGGCATGTGCAAAAGTACAATATGCATAGGGCATTGAAAACATTAACCAAAACCCAATCCTGCGTCTAGATGCTGTTGTAAATTTCTGCTTTGCAGATCTAATGTCTGAGCAGTTCAAGTCAAAACGTGAAGACTTTTGAAATTCTCTGTGCTGGAGGGAACAAGAGACTGTTTGAGTTTGGTCGGCTGGTGCATTTCCAACAATAGCTCAAGCTTAAGAGGCCGAGCCCTGTGATTGTGCTAAAGTGAACCATTGATGTGTCACATTAATTTTGCTCAACTTTCCTGGCACCGCCAGTCGCCGTCGAGTGCTCTGCTAAATCCCACTCTGACAGTTGGATATGTGGTGTTTTTAACTGATGATAGGCAAAGGAAGTTAAGGTGTGTTGGCTGACGTTCTAAACACATGCAGACAGTAAATTAGATTTGGACAGTTGGAGGATTACTGAGTCTAAGGCTGTCTACACACAAACAAGATTTTTACAAAGAGTGTTCAAAATATTTAACAAAACAAAAGGTAACTCTTCACTTTTACCACAATCAGCTGCTCGGCTTATGCAGACACTCTCTATAGACCTGTGTGGCTCATCTCTCATTCCCGATTGGTGAGAGGGTCATGTTTGACCTGACATGTTTAGGTATTTCCAAGTATTTCCAAGTTTCCATAGAGGTCTACCTCAATAGAAAGTGAAGCAGTTTTAAGAAAGTGAAATCTCAGGGTTAACCACAAAGTTAACTCATCCAAGATTGGGTCCAAGGACCTAAATAAATAGAAATAAAAACACTGGTTTGACAAAACAGTTATGTTTTGAGTTTTGTTTTCACCTTTGACAAACTGTGGGGAATTTTAAAGCATAAAGCTGTGAGGTCATAGAATTTTACAAATTATGTCTGCACAAATAATTAACCTGTAGTTAAACAATAAGTATTTTAATTTTTTTTATCTGTGAGAAACGAGACCTAAAGACATCAAAGTTTGACAAGGCTGATAGTTGCCATTGCACTCTGCCACCATGCTAGACATGGCACTGTCTCAATATCTCCCACAACTATATCCTACATACAGTGTACTAACAGTTTTAACAGCTCTGAATAACTGCCCTTTATTCTAATATTTGAATTTATTAATTTATTATATTGCCCATACATCCGGGTCATGTGTAGAAAAGGTTTTCAACAAAGGTATCTGGATGATGTTTTGAAGGTGAAGATGTTTTATCTCACATCTAAGGGACTTAGTCAATTCTGAGTTCAACTCGTAAGAGAGCTGAGCTTTTATCTCTAGAAGGAAGAGTTTGACCTGAAACTTGATTTGAACAGGCTGTTCTGGTTTCATCGCCATTAAGAGTTGAATGGACAATGTTTCTGTGCATAACTGCTCCCTTCAGGTAGTAATGTCCTTCTAGAGTGAAACTGTTTTGATTTTATTTCAACACACTGTAAATAACTAGTAATTGTTATCTGACGCCTCTGGACATTGCTGTTCTCAAAGGAATGTCCCTTCTCTTTGAGGTGGAGGTGGACTGCAGACTCAGCTCTACCAGGATTGGCTCTTCTGTGCTGATACATCCTCTTGTGAAGCTGCTGTCGTGTCTTTCTAATGTACCTTTCACTACACTGAACAGACACTGTCAAAATTTTGTTAAAATGGAAAAAAAAAATCACTGAACAGAGGAGGCGGCTTCAAATACCACTTACACACATGGACAAAATTGTTGGTAACCTTCGGTCAATGAAAGAAAAACTCACAATGGTCACAGAAAAAATTTTATTCTGACAAAAGTAATAAAAAATAAAAATTCTATGAATGTTAACCAATAAAAGTAAGACATTGCTTTTCAACCATGCTTCAACGGAATTATTAAAAAAAAATAAACTCATGGAACAGGCCTAGACAAAATCGATGGTACCCCTAGAAAAGACTGTAAATAATGTGACCAAATGGACATGTTAATTCAAGGTGTGTGCACTAATTAGCATCACAGGTGTGTACAATCTTGTAATCAGTCACGGGGCCTATTTATAGGGCTTCAGGTAGTCACTGTGTTGTCTGGTGACATGGTGTGTACCACACTCAACATGGACCAGAGGAAGAGAAGGAAAGAGTTGTTGCAGGGGAATAGAAAGAAAATTATAGACAAGCATGATAAAGGTAAAGGCTATAAGACCATCTCCAAGCAGCTTGATGTTCCTGTGACTACAGTTGCACATATTATTCAGAAATTTAAGATCCATGGGACTGTAGCCAACCTCCCTGGACGTGGCCGCAGGAGGAAAATTGATGACAAAGAGACGGTTAATCTGAATGGTAACAAAAGAGCCCAGAAAGACTTCTAAAGAGATCCAAGATGAACTCCATGCTCAAGGAACATCAGTGTCAGATCGCACCATCCGTCGTTGTTTCAGCCAAAGTGGACTACATGAAAGAAGACCATTGTTGAAAACAAATCATAAAAAAGCTAGACTGGAATATGCCAAACTACATGTTGACAAGCCACAAAGCTTCTGGGAGAATGTCCTATGGACAGATGAGACAAAAATGGAACTTCTCTATTCTAGAGAGAAATGTGCTGGCCAGTGTCAGACAGCTTGGTCTCAGTCGCAGGTCATGGATCTTGCAACAGGACAATGACCCAAAACACACAGCTAAAAACACCCAAGAATGGTTAAGAGGAAAACAATTTGACTATTCTAAAGTGGCCTTTTATGAGGCCTTTTATGAGGCCTTGTTCCATGAGTTTATTTTTTAAAATAATTCTGTTGAAGCATGGTTGAAAATCAATGTCTGACTTTCATTGGTTAACATTTATAGAATTTTTATTAGACCCGAGCCGGTGATAACCTAAATTTGGTCCCAGACTTAGAGCTCGGCAAAAAATTTATGTATTTGAAGTCCCCGAAAAAAAAAATACAAAAAATGACTCAGTGGCGACCCTTTAGAAAAGTCAAAATACATTGGGAAAGTGAAAGTAACTTTTTTTTAACGTAGAAAAATGAAACTTGGTACATCCATAGGACACCTCAGGGCAAACAGAAAAGTCAATGACAGCCACACCCTAAACTCAACAGGAAGTCCTCCATGTGGGGTGAAACGCGCGGCCACTCAAATCGCAGCCCTTGCGCAAAAAGATGCAAATCATTGTGTTTTAATCTAAATGGCCCCAAATTTGGTGAGCATCATCTAGACACGTATGCCAACCAAAATTGTGACTTTGTTTTTGATATCTTATCGTATGGGTGTGGCAAGCCTGTAACGAGGTGGCCATTTTTGTGAAAATAAAATGTCTCTTAACTCTCAAACGCCTTCTCGGATCGAGTTGGACACAAGATTAGATTAGATTAGATTAGATTCAACTTTATTGTCATTACACAAGTACAGGTACAAGGCAACGAAATGCAGTTGAGGTCTAACCAGAAGTGCAATAGCAGCAAAGTGCAGGATATATACAATGGTTGCATACGTGCAGGATATGGAGATGTACAGGATTTACAGGTAATATGTACAATGAATATACATATACAGATGGTTATTACTATAAAAGGTGAGTGTGTGCCATAAATATAATTACAGGTGTCTCTTTTCTATAAACAGCATTTACAGGTGAATATGTACTTTAAATGACACACATACACACACTCATTCACATACACACACACAAACATACACACATACACACAGGGGAATTAAACCGGGAGAGCTATACACACACTCACTCACATACACACACACACACACACACACACACACACATACACACATACACACACGAGCACACACACATACACACACTCACACACACACACACACATACACACACTCACATACACACATACTCACACATGCACACACTCACTCACATACACACACACACACACACACTCACATAAACACACACACACACACACACTCACATACACACACTCACATACACACACTCACATACACACACACATACACATACACTCGCATACTCACACACACACACACACACACACACACACACACATACACACACATACACACACACACACACACTCACACATGCACACACTCACTCACATACACACGTACACATACACACACTCACACACATACACTCACACACACTCACATACACACAAGCACACACACACACACACACATACACACACTCACATATACACACACACTCACTCACACACACACACATACACACACACACACACACACACACACACACACACACACACACACACATAAACACACGTGTGGCCGTGACACATGTAATATACAGATGTCTCTAACTATAAACAGAATTTTACAGGTAGGTGTATACAATTGTATGTTAGCTTAAGGTAAGCAGTAGATTTAAGGTAGTGCAAACAGTTAAATGTAAACAGTTGGTACTGTATGAACAGTTGGTAGCAAAGGTGCAGTAGTGCAAGGGATGGTGGGATGAGAGGAGAGTCTGTGAGGAGTAGGATGGTGGGGTAGAAGAGTCTATGAGGGTAGTGGGATGGTGGGGGTGAGAGGAGAGTCTGTGAGGGAGTGGCATGGTGGGGGTGAGAGAGGAGTCTGTGAGAGGTGTGGGGTCAGCAAGGGTTAGAGTTCAGTAAAGAGACAGCTCTGGGGAAGAAACTGTTCTTTAGTCTGCTGGTTCTAGTCCGGTGGCACCTGAAATGCCTGCCGGAGGGAGGAGGAGAACAGTCTGTGGGCTGGGTGAGAGGAGTCCTTAAGGATGCTGCGAGCTCGACGCAGACAACGTTTCCTCTGGATGTTTTCGATGGCAGGAAGTGGAGTCCCTGTGATGCGTTGGGCAGTTTTCACCACCCGCTGCAATGCCTTGCGCTCCGCGACAGAGCAACACCCATACCATACTGTGACACAGTTCGTCAGGATGCTTTCTATCGCGCAGCGTAGAAGTTCACCAGGATGGCCGAGGAGAGCTGGTTCTTCCTCAGTGTCCTCAGGAAGAAGAGGCGCTGGTGAGCCTTCTTGACCAGGCTGGAGGTGTTGGTTGTCCAGGTCATGTCAGCCGAGATGTGGGTCCCCAGGAACTTGAAGCTGGAGACACGCTCGACGTCCATTCCATTGATGTGGATGGTGTCGTGTGCCTCTAGACTCTTTCCTGAAGTCCACGATGAGCTCCTTCGTTTGGTGGTGTTGAGGAACAGGTTATTTTCGTTGCACCATGTGGACAGGTGCTGGATCTCTTCCTGTAGGCAGTCTCATCGTTGTTGCTGATGAGACCAATCACTGTAGTGTCGTCTGCAAACTTGACGATGGCATTAGATCCAAACACAGGCTTGCAGTCGGAGGTGAAGAGGGAGTAGAGAAATGGGCTTAGCACACAGCCCTGTGGTACACCAGTGTTAAGTGTGATGGATGTGGAGCAGGTGGATCCAGATCGGACATTCTGGGGTCTGTTGGTCAGGAAGTCCAGAATCCAGTTGCAGAGTGAGGTATTGATGCCCAAGTCTTCAAGTTTGGCTATTAACTTGGTCGGGATGATAGTGTTGAATGCTGAGCTGAAGTCAACAAACAGCATACGTGCATAAGAGTTCTTATTGTCCAGGTGGGTGAGCACAGAGTGCAGTGTCATAGCAACTGCATCCTCTATGCTCCTGTTGCTGTGGTAAGCAAACTGATGCGGGTCCAATGTGGGTGGTATGGAGTCTTTTAGGTGTTCCAGGATCAGCCGCTCAAAGCACTTCATGATGATGGGTGTGAGTGCTACAGGGCGGTAGTCGTTGGGGCACCTTGGACTAGAGTGTTTTGGCACTGGCACAATGGAAGTGCATTTGAAGCATGTTGGTACAGCTGCTTGGGCAAGAGACAGGTTGAAAATGTCTGTAAAAACCCCAGCGAGCTGCTCCGCACATGCCCTGAGAACACGACCAGGGATGTTGTCTGGTCCAGCAGCCTTGTGTGTGCTGATCCGGCTCAGTGCCTTGCAGACATCAGTGGATGAGAGTGTGAATGGAGGGTGGTCAACTGAGGGTTTGAGCTTGGTTGCAGTTTCTCTGTTGTCTCTTTCAGCGGCGTAAAAGTCATTTAGCTCATTCAGGAAGTTGACATCGGTGGCTGCAGGGGTGGAGTGGGTGGGTTTGTAGTCACTGATGGCCTGGATGCCCTGCCACATGCGTCGAGGGTCAGAGTTGGAGAAGTGTCCTCTATCTTCAGCTTGTAGCAGTGCTTGGCCTTTTGATGCCCCTCTTCAGGTTTGCTCTGGATGTGCTGTAGGCTTGTGCATCTCCTGATCTGAAGGCAGTATTGCGTGTCTTCAACAGGAGTCGCACTTCCTTATTCATCCATGGCTTCTGATTTGGGTATGTGGTGATCTGTTTCTGGGTTGTAACACTGTCAATGGTGGTATTAATATAGTCCAATACAGAGGAGGTGTAACAGTCAATGTCTGTGTGAGCACCACTGGTGGCTTGGGAAGCAAACATACTCCAGTCTGTGTGTAGAAACTTTTCCTGGAGTGTGAAATCTACCCCCGCAGGCCACACCTTGATGGTCTTCACTGATGGCTTCACACGGTTGATGAGGGGTGAATATTTGGGAATGAGGAACAAAGATATGTGATCTGATTGTCCCAGGTGGGGGAGGGGTGTCGCCACGTAAGCTCCAGCCATGTTTGTGTAGACATGGTCTAGGGTTTTGTTCCCTCTGGTGTGACAGGAAACATTCTGATGGAATTTGGGTAGCACAGTCTTTAGGTTAGAGTGATTAAAATCACCCGCAACAATAAACGCCGCTTCCGGGTGAATAGTCTGTTGTTTACTGATGGCTGCATAAAGTTCTTTCATAGCAAGCTTGGCATCAGCATCCGGGGGAATATAAGCTGCAGTTATAATGGTGGAGGTGAACTCCCGCGGCAGATAGAACGGTCTACATTTAACCATGAGAAACTCTAGGTTAGCTGAACAATGGCTCCCAACAACAGCAGAGTTTGTGCACCAAGCTTTGTTAATATAAATACACAATCCGCCTCCCCTTGTCTTACCGGATCCATCTGTTGTTCTGTCCGCGCGGAGCATGTGATGTCCCGTGAGCTCAATAGCGGAGTCTGGTATTTCACTATTTAACCACGTCTCCGTGAAGATAAGGACGTTACAGTTCAGAAGTCTTTTGCTGTGTGTCATGTTGAGTCGAATCTCATCCATTTTGTTCACTAGCGAACGGACATTGGCGAGGAAGATACTAGGTAAAGAGAGCCGGTGAGGTGTTAGCTTTAGCCTAGCTCTAAGTCCTCCGCGTCTGCCCCGTCTTTGTTTACGTTCTCGACGCCGCCTGCGAGCACTTCCGCCCGGCCGGGAAGAATGAGCTGCCACGGGCGTCCTAGCGATTTCAGGATGGAGTTGAAGGTTGTCCATAAAACCGTCAGAAAATTGTAAACCAATATCCAAAAGCTCACTCCGAGTGTACGATGTAAAGGCACAACTGTTCTGCACAAACAGACCCGAGATAAGGCGTTTGTGCACATTCATGACCTGAACACAAAGATATGTAAATAAAAGGGTTATCTTTAGAAATGGCTCTCCAGCGCCCCCTACAAATTTATAATGGGACCCAAGAATTTAGTTTCATAGAGACATGAAATTTGGTACACACATCTCTTATGTCATGACGAACATAAAAGCCAATGACAACCACCCCCTATCTATCAATCAATCAATCAATATTTATTTATATAGCGCCTTCAAACAACCACAGATTGAAACAAGGTGCTTAACAACATTAGTAAAAAATAAACATATTTACAAATAGGTTTAAAACATATTTACACAATAAAAACAGAGCAGTGTCACAGAGCCATTAAGTGCAAAAAGCCATTTTAAATAAATGGGTTTTAAGTTTGGATTTAAACAGCGGCCGGTCAGTGATGGAACGTAACTCAATGGGCAACGAGTGCCAGAGTTTAGGACCGGCCACTGCAAAAGAATGATCGCCCCACTGTTTGAACCGGGACCGGGGCACCTTCAGTAGATGTTGCCCAGCAGAACGTAGAGCTCTGCTGGGTTTGTGAGGGGTCAGAATCTCACACAAATAGGAAGGTGCAAGGCCCGTGAGTGCATTAAAAACAAACATTAAGATTTTAAAATTAATTCTAAACTGGACAGGGAGCCAGTGCAGGGAGTACAGGACAGGTGTTATGTGCTTGTGTTTACGACCGTTAGTTAGCAGTCGGGCAGCAGCGTTTTGCACAAGCTGCAAATGGTGAAGTCCAGTTTGGTTAACTCCCACATAGAGCGCATTGCAGTAGTCTATGCGGGAGCTAATAAAAGCATGGATGGCTTTCTCCAGGTCAGCACGACTTAAAAAGGGTTTAACTTTTGAAAGGAGGCGAAGCTGAAAAAAGATTGCCCTAACCACCGAATCTATTTGTTCGTCAAATTTTAGACTGCTATCTAGTTTTACCCCCAGCTATAAATGTGTTGCCATAGCAACGCCCCAAATATGTGGACAAAGTCAATGGGAAGTGAAAATTTTAGTTTGTCGTAGGCAAATGAAACTTGGTACACATATCCAGCATGGGCTTATGAACAAAAAACCCAATGACGACCACCCCCTATCTATAAATGTGTTGCCATAGCAACGCCCCAAATACGTGGACAAAGTCAACAGGAAGTGAAAATTTTAGTTTGTTGTAGGCAAATGAAACTTGGTACACACGTCCAGTATGGGCTTATGAACAAAAAAGCCAATGGTGACCACACCCTATCACACACGGGAAGGCGGCAATTTTGAATTGAATATGTGAATTGCCTTAGAATACACTTCTTTAAAAAAAAAACAGTACTTTGTTTTTCTAAACTTAGCCCAAGCATAATCTATTATTTTCAAAAGTTAAGACAGTTCCCAGGAAAACAAGGGATTGTGGAGACCTTTAACTCTAAATTACAAGGTGGTGTAGCAGGCCCCAGTCAGAAGAAGATTCAAGCAGTAGCACAGGCTTATTTGACATTACCGTGAATTTTACGCTTTAAAGCATGAAATGCAATCCTCCGAGTGTATGTGTCCCCGCGATCTCAAGGGAGGCGAGGGTCTTTATCGCCGCTTGTGGCTTTAATTAGGCCCGAGCCGGTGATGACCGGGAGGGCCTATTGTTTTTGCTCGGATTTTTTTTTTTTTTTTTTTTTTTATTGTGACCGAATGATCCTAAATTTGACCCAGTGAACATGCACGAAAAGTAATTTTTACTGGTCCCAGACTTCAAGCTCGGCGAAAATGTTATGTTTTTTAAGTCGCCGAAAAAGAAATACGAAAAATGACTCAGTGGCGACCCCTACAAAATCAAAATACATTGGGCCTATGGAAAGTGAAAGTAAGTTTTTTCCAACGTAGAAAAATGAAACTTGGTATATCCATAGGACCCCTCAGGGCAAACAGAAAAGTCAATGACAGTCACACCCTAAACTTAACAGGAAGTCCGCCATGTGGGGTGAAACGCGAGGCCACTAAAATCGCACCCCTTGCGCAAAAAGATGCAAATCATTGTGTTTTAATCTAAATGGCCCCAAATTTGGTGAATATCATCTAGACACATGTCCCAACCAAAGTTGTAACTTTGTTGTTGATATCTTATCGGGTATGGGTGTGGCAAGCCTGTAACGAGGTGGCCATTTTTGTGAAAATAAAACGTCTCTTAACTCTCAAACGCCTTCTCGGATCGAGTTGGACCCAAAAAGGCGTTTGTGTACATTCATGACCTGAACAAAAAAATATGTAAATAAAAGGGTTATCTTTAGAAATGGCTCTCCAGCGCCCCCTACAAACTTATAATGGTACCCAAGAATTTAGTTTGTCATAGAGACATAAAATTTGGTACACACATCTCTTATGTCATGACGAGCATAAAAGCCAATGACAACCACCCCCTATCTATAAATGTGTTGCCGTAGCAACGTCCCAAAAATGTGAAAAAAGACAATGGGAAGTGAAATTTTTAGTTTGTTGTAGGCAAATGAAACTTGGTACACACATCCACCATGGGCTTATGAACAAAAAAGCCAATGGGGACCACACCCTATCACACACGGGAAGGCGGCCATTTTGAATTGAAAATGTGAACCGACTTAAAATACACCTCTTTTTTTAAAGTACATAGACAATAGCTGCTTCATTCCACAGACACCAAATTTGGGCAAACTGAGCTAAACACATGTATGTAAAATAGACAAGCGTTTTTCTAGACTTTTTTGCTCGAGTTATATTTTTTTTAATTATAATTCGGTATATATTTTTTTATCATATTTTTTCTGCAAAATGATCCTCAATTTAACCCAGTAAACGTACAACTAAAAGTCATTTTTATTGGTCCCAGATTTCAAGCCCAGCGAAAAATTTATGTATTTGAAGTCCCCAAAAAAAATACGAAAAATGACTCAGTGGCGACCCCTAGAAAAGTCAAAATACATCGGGCCTATGGAAAGTGAAAGTAACTTTATTCCAATGTAGAAAAATGAAACTTGGTACATTCATAGGACACCTCAGGGCAAACAGAAAAGTCAATGACAGCCACACTCTAAACTCAACAGGAAGTCCGCCATGTGGGGTGAAACGCATGGCCACTAAAATCGCACCCGCAAAAAGATGCAAATCATTGTGTTTTAATCTAAATGGCCCCAAATTTGGTGAGTATCATCTAGACACGTGTGCCAACCAAAATTGTGACTTTGTTTATGATATCTTATCCAGTGTGGGTGTGACAAGCCTGTAACGAGGTGGCCATTTTTGTGAAAATAAAATGTCTCTTAACTCTCAAACGCCTTCTCGGATCGAGTTGGACCCAAAAAGGCGTTTGTGCACATTCATGACCTGAACACAAAGATATGTAAATAAAAGGGTTATCTTAAGAAATGTCTCTCCAGCGCCCCCTACAAACTTATAATGGGACCCAAGAATTTAGTTTAGTCATAGAGACATGAAATTTGGTACACACATCTCTTATGTCATGACGAGCATAAAAGCCAATGACAACCACCCCCTATCTATAAATGTGTTGCCATAGCAACATCCCAAATATGTGGAAAAAGTCAATGGGAAGTGAAATTTTTAGTTTGTTGTAGGCAAATGAAACTTGGTACACACATCCAGCATGGGCTTATGAACAAAAAAGCCAATGGGGACCACACCCACCACCACAACCACCCGTGTATCACACACGGGAAGGCGGCCATTTTGAATTGTGTATGAATGTGTAAGAATGTTGAGTGAATGTATGTGGTGATGGTCGGAGAGGCCGTAGGCGCAAAATGGCTGCCACGTCTCTGTCAGTCTGCCCCAGGGCATCTGTGGCTACAGTTGTAGCTTACCATCGCCAGTGTGACTGTGTATGAATGAATAATGGATGGACTGTAAGCGCTTTGAGTCCCTTGGTCCCTCGGGAGAAAAGCGCAATATAAATCTACGCCATTATTAGGCCCGAGCCGGTGATGACCGGGAGGGCCTATTGTTTTTGCTCGGATTTTTTTTTTTTTTCTTCCGACCCAATGATCCTAAATTTGACCCAGTGAACATGCACGAAAAGTCATTTTTATTGGTCCCAGACTTCAAGCTCGGCGAAAAATTTATGTATTTGAAGTCGCCGAAAAAAAAATACGAAAAATGACTCAGTGGCGACCCCTACAAAATCAAAATACATTGGGCCTATGGAAAGTGAAAGTAACTTTTTTCCAACGTAGAAAAATGAAACTTGGTATATCCATAGGACACCTCAGGGCAAACAGAAAAGTCAATGACAGTCACACCCTAAACTTAACAGGAAGTCCGCCATGTGGGGTGAAACGCGCGGCCACTAAAATCGCACCCCTTGCGCAGAAAGATGCAAATCATTGTGTTTTAATCTAAATGGCCCCAAATTTGGTGAGTATCATCTAGACACGTGTGCCAACCAAAGTTGTAACTTTGTTGTTGATATCTTATCGGGTATGGGTGTGGCAAGCCTGTAACCAGGTGGCCATTTTTGTGAAAATAAAACGTCTCTTAACTCTCAAACGCCTTCTTTGATCGAGTTGGACCCAAAAAGGCGTTTGTGCATATTCATGACCTGAACACAAAGATATGTAAATAAAAGGGTTATCTTTAGAAATGGCTCTCCAGCGCCCCCTACAAACTTATAATGGGACCCAAGAATTTAGTTTGTTATAGAGACATAAAATTTGGTACACACATCTCTTATGTCATGACGAGCATAAAAGCCAATGACAACCACCCCCTATCTATAAATGTGTTGCCATAGCAACGTCCCAAAAAATGTGAAAAAAGTCAATTGGAAGTGAAATTTTTAGTTTGTTGTAGGCAAATAAAACTTGGTACACACATCCACCATGGGCTTATGAACAAAAAAGCCAATGGGGACCACACCCTATCACACACAGGAAGGCGGCCATTTTGAATTGAAAATGTGAACCGACTTAAAATACACCTCCTTTTTAAAAGTACACAGAGAAAAGCTGCTTCATTCTACAGACACCAAACTTGGGCAAAATGAGCTAAACACATGTATGTAAAAGAGACAAGTGTTTTTCTTGACGTTTTTGCTCGAGTTATATTTTTTTTTATTATAATTCGGTATATATTTTTTTATTATAATTTTTCTGCAAAATGATCCTCAATTTAACCCAGTAAACGAACAACTAAAAGTCATTTTTATTGGTCCCAGACTTCAAGCCCGGCAAAAAATTTATGTATTTGAAGTCCCCGAAAAAAACAAAAACAAAAATGACTCAGTGGCGACCCCTAGAAAAGTCAAAATACATTGGGCCTATGGAAAGTGAAAGTAACTTTTTTCCAACGTAGAAAAATGAAACTTGGTACATCCATAGGACACCTCAGGGCAAACAGAAAAGTCAATGACAGCCAAACCCTAAACTCAACAGGAAGTCCGCCATGTGGGGTGAAAGGCGCGGCCACTAAATTCGCACCCCTTGCGCAGAAAGATGCAAATCATTGTGTTTTAATCTAAATGGCCCCAAATTTGGTGAGTATCATCTAGACACATGTGCCAACCAAAGTTGTGACTTTGTTGTTGATATCTTATCGGGTATGGGTGTGGCAAGCCTGTAACGAGGTGGCCATTTTGTGAAAATAAACGTCTCTTAACTCTCAAACGGCTTCTCGGATCGAGTTGGACCCAAAAGGCGTTTGTGCACATTCATGACCTGAACACAAAAATATGTAAATAAAAGGGTTATCTTTAGAAATGGCTCTCCAGCGCCCCTACAAACTTATAATGGGACCCAAGAATTTAGTTTGTCATAGAGACATAAAATTTGGTACACACATCTCTTATGTCATGACGAGCATAAAAGCCAATGACAACCACCCCCTATCTATAAATGTGTTGCCATAGCAACGTCCCAAATATTTGGAAAAAGTCAATGGGAAGTAAAAATTTTAGTTTGTCGTAGGCAAATGAAACTTGGTACACACATCCAGCATGGGCTTATGAACAAAAAAGCCAATGGGGACCACACCCTATCACACACGGGAAGGCGGCCATTTTGAATTGAAAATGTGAACCGACTTAAAATACACCTCTTTTTTAAAAGAACTCAGAAAATAGCTGCTTCATTCCACAGACACCAAACTTGGGCAAAATGAGCTAAACACATGTATGTAAAATAGACAAGCGTTTTTCTAGACTTTTTTGCTCGATTTATATTTTATTTTATTATAATTTGGTATATTTTTTTTTATTATAATTTTTCTGCAAAATGATCCTCAATTTGACCCAGTAAACGTGCAACTAAAAGTCATTTTTATTGGTCCCAGACTTCAAGCCCGAAAAATTTATGTATTTGAAGTCAAAAAAATATGAAAAATGACTCAGTGGCGACCCCTAGAAAAGTCAAAATACATTGGGCCTATGGAAAGTGAAAGTAACTTTTTTCCAACGTAGAAAAATGAAACTTGGTACATCCATAGGACACCTCAGGGCGAACAGAAAAATGTATTACAGCCATATCGTAAACTCAACAGGAAATCTACTATGTTGGGTGTATGCGTGACCACCTAAATTGCACCCCTTGTGTCTAAAGGCTTTTCATCTAAACAGCTCCAAATTTGGTGAGTATCATCTAGACACGTGTGCAAAAAAAAGTTATCAATTTGTTTTTTGATAGATTTGTGGCTGTGGTCGTAATGAGTCTGTGAAGAGGCAACTATTGGGAAATAAATGCCATTTCCCAATTGCCAGGATCCTTCTCAACAGAAAATGTTGGGTGGAATACATGACCACCTAAATCGTACACTTTGTGCTAAAGGGTTTTCATCAAAACAGCTCCAAATTTGCTTTAAAGCACGACATGCAATCCTCCGAATATATGTGTCCCCGCGGTCTCAAGGGAGGCGAGGGCCTTTATCGCCGCTTGCGGCTTTAATTAGGCCCGAGCCGGTGATGACCGGGAGCCTATTGTTTTCGGATTTTTTTTTTTTATTTTCTTCCGACCCGATGATCCTAAATTTGACCCAGTGAACATGCAACTAAAAGTCATTTTATTGGTCCCAGACTTCAAGCTCGGCAAAAATTGATGTATTTGAAGTCGCCGAAAAAAATACGAAAAATGACTCAGTGGCGACCCTACAAAATCAAAATACATTGGGCCTATGGAAAGTGAAAGTAACTTTTTCCAACGTAGAAAAATGAAACTTGGTATATCCATAGGACACCTCAGGGCAAACAGAAAAGTCAATGACAGTCACACCCTAAACGTAACAGGAAGTCCGCCATGTGGGGTGAAGGCGCGGCCACTAAAATCGCACTTGCGCAGAAAGATGCAAATCATTGTGTTTTAATCTAAATGGCCCCAAATTTGGTGAGTATCATCTAGACACGTGTGCCAACCAAAGTTGTGACTTTGTTGTTGATATCTTATCGGGAATGGGTGTGGCAAGCCTGTAACGAGGTGGCCATTTTTGTGAAAATAAAGCGTCTCTTAACTCTCAAACGCCTTCTCGGATCGAGTTGGACCCAAAAAGGCGTTTGTGCACATTCATGACCTGAACACAAAAATATGTAAATAAAAGGGTTATCTTTAGAAATGGCTCTCCAGCGCCCCTACAAACTTATAATGGACCCAAGAATTTAGTTTGTCATAGAGACATAAAATTTGGTACACACATCTCTTATGTCATGACGAGCATAAAAGCCAATGACAACCACCCCCTAGCTATAAATGTGTTGCCATAGCAACGTCCCAAAAATGTGAAAAAAGTCAATGGGAAGTAAAATTTTTAGTTTGTTGTAGGCAAATGAAACTTGGTACACATATCCACCATATGCTTATGAACAAAAGCCAATGGGGACCACACCCTATCACACACGGGAAGGCGGCCATTTTGAATTGAAAATTTGGTCCGACTTAAAATACACCTCTTTTTAAAAGTACACAGACAATAGCTGCTTCATTCCACAGACACCAAACTTGGGCAAAATGAGCTAAACATATGTATGTAAAAGAGACAAGCGTTTTTCTAGACTTTTTTGCTCGAGTTATATTTTTTAAATTATAATTTATATTTTTTTTATCATATTTTTCTGCAAAATGATCCTCAATTTAACCCAGGAAACGTACAACTAATAGTCATTTTTATTGGTCCCAGATTTCAAGCCTAGTGAAAAATTTATGTATTTGAAGTCCCGAAAAAAATACAAAAATGACTCAGTGGCGACCCCTAGAAAAGTCAAAATACATTGGGCCTATGGAAAGTGAAAGTAACTTTTTTCCAACGTAGAAAAATGAAACTTGCTATATCCATAGGACACCTCAGGGCAAACAGAAAAGTCAATGACAGTCACAACCTAAACTTAACAGGAAGTCCGCCATGTAGGGTGAAAGGCGCGGCCACTAAATTCGCACCTTGCGCAGAAAGATGCAAATCATTGTGTTTTAATCTAAATGGCCCCAAATTTGGTGAGTATCATCTAGACACATGTGCCAACCAAAGTTGTG
The DNA here is from genome assembly GCA_024416835.2 of Perccottus glenii. NCBI lineage: Eukaryota > Metazoa > Chordata > Actinopteri > Gobiiformes > Odontobutidae > Perccottus > Perccottus glenii. Next base: position 4,373,920 of record CM044566.2, on the reverse strand, counting down.
ACTTTGTTGTTGATATCTTATCGGGTATGGGTGTGGCAAGCCTGTAACGAGGTGGCCATTTTTGTGAAAATAAAGCGTCTCTTAACTCTCAAACGCCTTCTCGGATCGAGTTGGACCCAAAAGGCGTTTGTGCACATTCATGACCTGAACAAAAAATATGTAAATAAAAGGGTTATCTTTAGAAATGGCTCTCCAGCGCCCCTACAAACTTATAATGGGACCCAAGAATTTAGTTTGTCATAGAGACACAAAATTTGGTACATACATCTCTTATGTCATGACGAGCATAAAAGCCAATGACAACCACTATCTATAAATGTGTTGCCATAGCAACGCCCCAAATATGTGGAAAAAGTCAATGGGAAGTGAAAATTTTAGTTTGTCGAGGCAAATGAAACTTGGTACACATCCAGCATGGGCTTATGAACAAAAAGCCAATGGGGACCACACCCTATCACACACGGGAAGGCGGCCATTTTGAATTGAAAATTTGGTCTGACTTAAAATACACTCTCTTTTTAAAAGAACACAGAAAATAGCTGCTTCATTCCACAGACACCAAACTTGGGCAAAATGAGCTAAACACATGTATGTAAAATAGACAAGGTGTTTTTCTAGACTTTTTGCTCGAGTTATATTTTATTTTATTATAATTTGGTATATATTTTTTATTATAATTTTTCTGCAAAATGATCCTCAATTTGACCCAGTAAACGCAACTAAAAGTCATTTGTATTGGTCCCAGACTTCAAGCCCGCGAAAAATTTATGTATTTGAAGTCAAAAAAATACTAAAAATGACTCAGTGGCGAATTCTACAAAAGTCAAAATACATTGGGCCTATGGAAAGTGAAAGTAACTTTTTCCAATGTAGAAAATGCAAAACTTGGTACATCCATAGGACACCTCAGGGCAAACAGAAAGGTTTATTACAGCCATACCGTAAACTCAACAGGAAATCTACTATGTTGGGTGGAATGCAACGACCACCTAAATCGCACCCCTTCTGTCTAAAGGCTTTTCATCTAAACAGCTCCAAATTTAGCGAGTATCATCTAGACACGTGCCAAAAAAGTTATCAATTTGTTTTTTGATATATTTGTGGCTGTGGTCGTAATGAGTCTGTGAAGAGGCAGCCATTTCTTTGGAAAATAAATGCCATTTCCCAATTGGATCCTTCCTTTAGAGGAGGCCCTCCAGAGCCACGGCTAGAGTCTTAGAAAACTCCTCAGAATCCTTTGGAACTTGTAACCTTGTACTTTTAGACAAGTTATCTTTACATTTTGCCTTTTTAAACAGGGGGGTGCAGCGATTCCTGAGTCATCTCAAATCTCCAGCCAGTACTTTGTTTTTCTCGCCTTAGCCCAAGCATAATCTATTATTTTCAAAGGTTCAGACAGCTCCCAGGAAAACCAGGGATTGTGGGGACCTTTAACTATAAATTACAAGGTGGTGTAGCAGGCCCCAGCAGTAGCACAGGCCCGGTTATTTGACATTACCGTGAAGTTTACGCTTTACAGCACGAAATGCAATCCTCCGAGTGCATGTGTCCCCGCGGTCTCAAGGGAGGCGAGGGCCTTTATCGCCGCTTGCGGCTTTAATTATTATTATTATTGAATTGATAATGTGCTCCGACTTAGAATACACCTCTTTTTTAAAAAACAACAAAAAATAGCTGCTTCATTCCACAGACACCAAACTTGGGCAAAAAGAGCTAAACACATGTATGTAAAATAGACAAGTGTTTTTCTAAACTTTTTTGCTCAAGTTATATTTTTTTTTATTATAATTCGGTATATATTTTTTTATTTTAACTTTTCTGCAAAATGATCCTAAATTTGACCCAGTAAACGTGCAACTAAAAGTCATTTTTATTGGTCCCAGACTTCAAGCTCGGCGAAAAATTTTTGTATTTGAAGTCCCCGAAAAAAAAAATATAAAAAATGACTCAGTGGAGACTCCTAGAAAAGTCAAAATACATTGGGCCTATGGAAAATAAAAGTAAATTTTTCCAATGTAGAAAAATGAAACTTGGTACATCTAAAGGACACCTCAGGGCAAACAGAAAAGTTTATTACAGCCATACCGTAAACTCAACAGGAAATCTACTATGTTGGGTGGAATGCGTGACCACCTAAATCGCACTCCTTGTGCTAAAGGCTTTTCATCTAAACAGCTCCATATTTGGTGAGTATCATCTAGACACATGTGCCAAAAAAGTTATCAATTTGTTTTTTGATATATTTGTGGCTGTGGTCGTAATGAGTCTGTGAAGAGGCAGCCATTTCTTTGGGAAATAAATGCCATTTCCCAATTGCCAGGATCCTTCCTTTAGAGGAGGCCCCTCCAGAGCCAAGGCTAGAGTCTTTGAAAACTCCTCAGAATCCTTTGGAACTTGTAAACTTGTACTTTTAGACAAGTTATATTTACATTTTGCCTTTTTAAACAGGGGGGTGCAGCGATTCCTGAGTCATCTCAAATCTCCAACCAGTACTTTGTTTTTCTCGCCTTAGCCCAAGCATAATCTATTATTTTCAAAGGTTCAGACAGCTCCCAGGAAAACCAGGGATTGTGGAGACCTTTAACTCTAAATTACAAGGTGGTGTAGCAGGCCCCAGCAGTAGCACAGGCCCGGTTATTTGACATTACCGTGAAGTTTACGCTTTAAAGCACGAAATGCGATCCTCCGAGTGCATGTGTCCCCGCGTCTCAAGGGAGGCGAGGGCCTTTATCGCTGCGGCTTTAATTAGGCCCGAGCCGGTGATGACCGGGAGGGCCTATTGTTTTGCTCGGATTTTTTTTTTTTTTTTTTTTTCTTCCGACCCAATGATCCTAAATTTGACCCAGTGAACATGCACTAAAAGTCATTTTATTGGTCCCAGACTTCAAGCTCGAAAAATTTATGTATTTGAAGTCGCGAAAAAAATACGAAAAATGACTCAGTGGCGACCCCTACAAAATCAAAATACATTGGGCCTATGGAAAGTGAAAGTAACTTTTTTCCAACGTAGAAAAATGAAACTTGGTATATCCATAGGACACCTCAGGGCAAACAGAAAAGTCAATGACAGTCACACCCTAAACTTAACAGGAAGTCCGCCATGTGGGGTGAAACGCGCGGCCACTAAAATCGCACCCCATTGTGTTTTAATCTAAATGGCCCCAAATTTGGTGAGTATCATCTAGACACGTGTGCCAACCAAAGTTGTGACTTTGTTTTTGATATCTTATCGGGTATGGGTGTGGCAAGTCTGTAACGAGGTGGCCATTTTTGTGAAAATAAAACGTCTCTTAACTCTCAAACGCCTTCTCGGATCGAGTTGGACCCAAAAAGGCGTTTGTGCACATTCATGACCTGAACAAAAAAATATGTAAATAAAAGGGTTATCTTTAGAAATGGCTCTCCAGCGCCCCCTACAAACTTATAATGGACCCAAGAATTTAGTTTGTCATAGAGACATAAAATTTTGTACACACATCTCTTATGTGATGACGAGCATAAAAGCCAATGACAACCACCCCCTATCTATAAATGTGTTGCCATAGCAACGTCCCAAAAAATGTGAAAAAAGTCAATGGGAGGTGAAATTTTTAGTTTGTTGTAGGCAAATAAAACTTGGTACACACATCCACCATGGGCTTATGAACAAAAAAGCCAATGGGGACCACACCCTATCACACACAGGAAGGCGGCCATTTTGAATTGAAAATGTGAACCGACTTAAAATACACTTTTTTTAAAAGTACACAGAAAAAGCTGCTTCATTCCACAGACACCAAACTTGGGCAAACTGAGCTAAACACATGTATGTAAAAGAGACAAGTGTTTTTCTAGACTTTTTTGCTCGAGTTATATTTTTTTTTATTATAATTCGGTATATATTTTTTATTATAATTTTTCTGCAAAATGATCCTCAATTTAACCCAGTAAACGAACAACTAAAAGTCATTTTTATTGGTCCCAGACTTCAAGCCTGGCAAAAAATTTATGTATTTGAAGTCCCCGAAAAAATAAATACGAAAAATGACTCAGTGGCGGCCCCTAGAAAAGTCAAAATACATTGGGCCTATGGAAAGTGAAAGTAACTTTTTTCCAACGTAGAAAAATGAAACTTGGTATATCCATAGGACACCTCAGGGCAAACAGAAAAGTCAATGACAGTCACACCCTAAACTTAACAGGAAGTCCGCCATGTGGGGTGAAAGGCGCTGCCACCTAAGTCGCACCCCTTGCGCAGAAAGATGCAAATCATTGTGTTTTAATCTAAATGGCCCCAAATTTGGTGAGTATCATCTAGACACATGTGCCAACCAAAGTTGTGACTTTGTTGTTGATATCTTATCGGGTATGGGTGTGGCAAGCCTGTAACGAGGTGGCCATTTTTGTGAAAATAAAGCGTCTCTTAACTCTCATGGCTTCTCGGATCGAGTTGGACCCAAAAAGGCGTTTGTGCACATTCATGACCTGAACACAAAAATATGTAAATAAAAGGGTTATCTTTAGAAATGGCTCTCCAGCGCCCCCTACAAACCTATAATGGGACCCAAGAACTTTTCTGTTTGCCCTGACACCTCAGGGCAAACAGAAAAGTTTATTACAGCCATATCGTAATTTCAACAGGAAATCTACTATGTTGGGTGGAATGCGTGACCACCTAAATCGCACCCCTTGTGCTAAAGGCTTTTCATCTAAACAGCTCCAAATTTGGTGAGTTTCATCTAGACACGTGTGCCAAAAAAGTTATCAATTTGTTTTTTGTTACATTTGTGGCTGTGGTCGTAATGAGTCTGTGAAGAGGCAGCCATTTCTTTGGGAAATAAATGCCATTTCCCAATTGCCAGGATCCTTCCTTTAGAGGAGGCCCCTCCAGAGCCAAGCCTAGAGTCTTAGAAAACTCCTCAGAATCCTTTTACCGTGAAGTTTACGCTTTAAAGCACGAAATGCAATCCTTTGAGTGCATGTGTCTCCGCGGTCTCAAGGGAGGCGAGGGCCTTTATCGCCGCTTGCGGCTTTAATTTATTATTATTTTTGTCAGAATAAAGTTTTTTCTGTGACCATTGAGAGTTTTTTTTTCATTGACCGAAGGGTACCAACAATTTTGTCCACGTGTGTACCAACTATTTACAACAGTGTTTTAAAACCTAAATCAAAACAGTTTTACTCTAAGATATTACCACCAGAAGGGAGCAGTTGTGCTAATGGTTCACAGGAACATAACAACTCTCCCATCAGAAGTCACACTGCCCATTCAGCTCTTAACGATAATGAAACCAGACCAGCCTGGTCCAATCAGTCCAAGTTCCTTGGACAAGGGATGAAACGTTTTTAACTTCAAATCTACATCCAGTTGCCTTTGTTGAAACCTTTTCTTTATAATGGGGCCAGGACTCCCCTGCAAGAGATTTGTAATTTCAGTGTGACTTTCCTGCCTAAATAAAGGTTAAATAATTAAATAAATAATTATGTCCTGGATGACAGAGAACCTTCACAGACATGCTTGTCATGTGTAGTTATAAGAGTCTTATGAGTAGTTCTTGTCTTTCAAATAATATTTACATGAACAGATGATGCAGTTTGAAGATATTTTGCAATACATAATGACAATGTTGGGCTATTGCCTTTATTGTTTATGGATTGAGTAAACCAATCTTGGGTGTAGTTTTCAGAATAGTGCATAATCCATGACCTAAAAAAGCACTACTTGTGAATAGAAGGTCAAAACGCATAGCAAATACTACATTTTAAAGTGACTCATCCCTGCCTGGCCAGAGCTTTCCTAAAGAAGAGTGGCAGGGCATTTCTTGGGCTAATTTCCTCAACTGCAGTTTATCAGTGTTGGAGATAAGCACAGTGTCAGGGTACAAACAGCGTAACTAATGACAGCGCTTTTCCAGCGCTTCAAGCAGCGTCAGGTTTGACAGACTGCGGCTTTCCCCTTTTAAATATCTTGGACTAAACAGTGGAAAATCTGCTCCCATCTGTTATTTTTCACCAGGACAACTCACATTTTTGCCTTGACAGTAAAACAATGGTTAACTGTTGCATCATGTTAGACGTGTCGCCAAAATCCAAAGTTGTGTGTTATGTGCAAATGCATTTTACTGTCCCAGTGTCCTCTTGCTGAACGCCTCCTTTTTATTGTTGGAATGTGGAGACAAAGCTAAGTTAAGCAGATTCCATTTCCAGCCGTCACATTTGGTTTGTGTTGGTACGTGGCGTTTACATGGCTCTGTGGTGTTTATCTGAGAGTGACTCTGGTTAACTGGTGCCACGCTGCACACTGAACCCATTACTGTGACCTGACCTTTACCTTTGACCTCTGGCCTCTTTACCATAACAATGATCAAACATGATTAGTTGGTGTTGTGCACTTTAGAGATAACAGACATTACAACATTCTAAAACGGAGCAGTGACACAGAAGCACATGGGAAAAGTGAATTTGTTTTGGTGAAAGTTTGGCAGCAGATTCTGAGAAGTGCCTAATGTTGTGTCTGTAGATAAGTATGTTGGAAGACAAAGCCCAGAGGAGTATGTAGGAGGCAGGCAAGGAACATTGGAACATTGAGTAACACAGAATTTATGAAAAAGAGTAGTGCACAAAACTAAAAATTGTTAACCTAGGTTTGTAGACATCTAGTTAACTAGTATGAAATTATTATTTCAATTTTATAATGAAATAAATTGCCATAAACTGGTATCAGGGTTGCAAGCAATTTTGCAGTACTGTTCAGTTTCACAGTAGGTTACGGTTTTGCTCAATTACAGTCTCTGAATTAGCTTCCTCTCTCGGTCCAAAGACATGCATGGATAGGTGAATGGGTCAGCCTAAATCGTCCTTAATGAATGAATGTTAGAGTGAACTTAGTCATTTTACAGTACTACGGTATTTATAGCAAACAGAAATAATTGTATTGTTAAAAAGTTTAAAAGAAAATCCTGCTGCTGCTGCCTTCTAGAATATCAATCTCTAAAATATATAGAGAAATGGAATTTAATATTTTACACGTCTCTCAGTAAATTCAGATTTACTATATATATATATATATATATATATATATATATATATATATATATAATATACATACAATGAATAAGCTGTTCACAGCAAAGGTTGCACAGTGTGACTGAGGCTTTAGACATAGAACCATTCGTCTACACTCAGTTGACTCAGAAATAAGATCATCACCACACTCACTTAAAAAAATAAAAATAAAAAACCTTCAGGGCTACAGTTATTATACCAAATACATTTAGTCATTTAGCTGACGGTTTTATCCAAAGCGACTTACATTAAGGTTCCATTCACCAGTGTTACAGTTGGAACACCACTGTAGGCAAGGAGGGTTAAGTGTCTTGCCCAAGGACACAACGACATTATGAACTGTGGGGAGAGCGGGAATCGAACCGCCTACCTTCCGGTTGAAGGACAACTGCTCTACCACTGAACCACTTCCGCTCAGATAAGTGTCTTCTAGTCAAAGAATTGAGTAAGTTGCTCAGTTAAATGTATTTACTTCAATATAAGTACTTATTTACTGTATTTAAGTACTGTGTTGCCTCTCACAAGGACAACATCATCCTGAAGTTTGCCGACGACACCGCAGTGATAGGACGACGCTGGCGTGACGAGGCAGCTTACAGGAGGGAGGTGGCCAGTCTGGTGTCATGGTGTGAAGACAAAAACCTCACCCTCAACACGGACAAGACAAAGGAGATGAAAGTGGACATGAGGAGGGAGAGGAGAACGCCTCAGCCACTGTTCATCCGGGAGCTTGAAGTGGAGAGGGTGAGCAACTTCAAATACTTGGGTGTCCACATCAATGAGGACCTCACTTGGACACCTCACATCACGCAGCTGGTCAAGAAGGCTCAACAGCGGCTGTATTTTCTGAGGAGGCTGAGGAAGTTTGGCATGTCGCCCAAGATCCTCAGCAACTTCTACAGCTGCACCATTGAGAGTGTCCTGACCAGCTGCATCACTGTGTGGTACGGCAGCACTTCTGCCATGGACCGCAAACGCCTGCAGAGAGTGGTGAAGACTGCGCAGAAGATCACCAGGACTCCACTGCCCTCTCTGCAGAGCATCTACCACCGCAGAGTCCACAGAAGAGCTGCTTCCATCCTTAAAGACCCCTCCCACCCCCAACATGGTCTGTTCAAACTTCTACCCTCAGGACGGAGGTACAGAAGTGTGAAATGCAGGACTTCCAGAATGAAGAACTCATTCTTTCCCTCTGCCATAAGACTCCTAAACAGCAGATAGGAGTCTACAATCACAATCACAACAGTACATGAACAATTGTTTACTTACTGCACTACCTCACTTTATCACTTTACTACTTTACTCTTTTGCCCTGTTATATTTTTTATATTTTTTATATTATTTTTTATTTTTATTTTTATTTTTTACATATTTGCTGCTCTTTTATTACTTATACTTATCTTATTTTTATTTTTAACTTACTTGTGTGACTTACTTGTGTGACTTTTTACTGTGGACGGCAAAGTAAGAATTTCATTGTACAGGGAAACATGCTTTCTGTCTGTACACATGACAATAAACACTTTGAATCTTGAATCTTGAATCTTATTTATTTAGATTCACTCTTAGTCACTGTCTGGACCTGGAGTCTGCCCAGTGCCTCTCTTTCTTTCTCTCGCACACGTGTTTTAAATCTAACGTTAGCGCAGAGGCTGCAGCGCTCACTCGCCCACTCAGAGGCAGAGATGAGGGATAGATAGGAGCCGAGGAGAGCCGCAGACTCTCTGACTGAGCGCCTTCAGTCCCGGGTCCAGCAGCTGGAGGAGCAGAACTCCCAACTGCACCAAGAGAAAGATGAGGCGCTCGCCAAGTACCAACCTGTAAGTCACATTTCATCATCAACCATGTCGAACACTAAAGGCAGTTTAAGGTAGTTTATTTTGTAGGCACAGGTTATACAAGTATTGTTCAGTTAAAGAAAATGTATAAATAATAAAAATAATGTAAAAATAATAAAAACCTAGTTGAAGATTGAAGGTTGTAACTTGTTTAGAGACATAATTTCTCTAGCAACGTTGATCCCGTTGATCTTTTTATTGAGAGACGGTGTGTATTTAGTGAGAGTGACTTACTTAAGGCCCACTGCTTTTTCCTGGCCCCTGGGTGCATCTGTGAGTGATGGGTTTACAGCAAAAACTGAGTCAGACAAATCCCCTCCAGTGGTGGGGGGTGTTATCAGGTTAAATGGAGACAAAACAGCGTTTAGGCAGACAATACTGCTTCTATCAGCAGAGGACTTACTGTACTGTCAGAATGATCAAGGTCGACAAGACAAGTCTGCTTCTTTTCTCTGTGCAACATTTTTACTGTCTTGTCCTTATAGCAGCAGAAACCTTCCACACATAGTAGTGAATCATATATCACGCATATGATCAATAGAGCGTTTTCTTTTTATATTGAGAAAGACTATGGCAGGGATGTCCAAAAGGTTTTGGACAGCAGTACCCCTTTTCCCCTTATTATAAACCCATTTTCTTATAAGGTTTAGTTGGATTTGTATTTGAACAGGTTTTAGTTGGATTTGAACAGGTTTTAGTTGGATTTGAGCAGGTTTTAGTTGGATTTGAACAGGTTTTAGTTGGATTTGAACAGGTTTTAGTTGGATTTGAACAGGTTTTAGATGGATTTGAACAGGTTTTAGTTGAATTTGAAAAGGTTTTAGTTGGATTTGAGCAGGTTTTAGTTGGATTTGAACAGATTTTAGTTGGATTTGAGCAGGTTTTAGTTGGATTTGAGCAGGTTTTAGATGGATTTGAACAGCTTTTAGTTGAATTTGAACAGGTTTTGGGAAAATTTTATCACAAATTGTATATTTCTGTTTTTATGCTTGGGCTACAAACAATACATTTTGTCATAGAAGCTGTGCCACAATTGGCCCCAGGGCTGAACTTTGGATTTGTTTGGACTACAACAACCGAAGTTAGCAAGCAGCATAGTGTAGCATATGTCTCTTTGTGTCTCTAAAAATCTGTGGGTTTTGAGTTCTAATTTGTTCACTTCTGTTGCACTCTGCTGGCTCTGTGCAGAGACCCTTTAAACATGTACGGTACAGCTCCAGTCTGACTACATCATTTACATGCATCAAGAGGTTGACATATAGCCACTGTCATTTGAATAAAAAAAATTGAGCAGTTGTTGCTGTTAACTTTATTAAAGAAGAAATTCTTTGTGTGCTTGCATGAAAGGTTGTTGCTCCGACAAACATTAGGAAAAGACTTTACCCTTCCACAAGCGACATCATTTAAAAAAATGACATGGCAACAAAGATGATGGTATTTGCATTTGATTTAATGTAAGATAAAGACACGACTTTACCAGAGTCAATATTCTGGTACTGGACTTCACTATGAGGTATTTCAACTTATCTGCTTGTTCATGTGTTTAATTAACTCATCAGTTAATATGAATAATCCATAAGTGCAGTGTCTTTAAAAGCTGAAATTCTTTTTTGTTTTAGTTACACACGTACTGGGGTTGACTGGTTACCACATTTCCCACAAACCAAACAATAGACATTCAATTTTTTTTTATCTTATCCTAAGATCCACAAAAATGAACCATAAAATATTTTTTTTGTTTTAGTCTGTCCTTTTAATGATACAAATGTGTATTCAAAATGGTGCATTGATTTAAAAGATTCAGTTTTTTATCAAGTGCTTATGTCTGCATAAATTCAGTGTTTATTTTTCCATGCGTCTCCCAATTACAATATTTGGAGCGTTAAAAAAGCTGGATTAAAGTGCTTCACCAGATCACCTGTGGTATTGGACACTCTGTTGTTCTATTAGAGCATGTAGAGCAGAGGTGGGCAAACTAAGGCCCTGGGGCCACATGCGGCCCATTGGGCTGTTTAATCCGGCCCGCCAACCATTTACTAATATTTTATTAATGATGAAACACTGCATATATTTTTCCGTTTCCTTCAATATTCTGCAGTGATCTGTTGATTCCATACAACATGCTGCAAACGGGAACAACCTTTCCTAAAGATATCATCTCTACTCTCAAAGAGATAGTTTTCAACTGTAAAGAGTGGGTCTAAAACCTAAACCTGAGGAGGGTGCAGATGTTACTGTGTGAATATACAGTGTTAATTGCACATATTGTTTTGTCTATAGTTCAAACTAAAAAACTATAGACAAAATAAATTTGTTTTTATTGTACATAAGTGAATTCACCGTGTTGGCCCGGCCCTCCACAACAATCCCAGGTCCTATTGTGGCTCTTGGGGAAAAATTAAGGCAAGGCAAGGCAAGGCAATTTTATTTATATAGCACAATTCATACACTGGGTAACTCAAAGTGCTTTACAGGAATAAAAGACAATTTACAAGATTTATATTAAGAAACATAAGAAAAAATTAAAAACATGTTAAAAAGAAGAGTGCAAATAAAAGAAAAAAACTAACACTTTAGGTTGTATGTAGGCGGAGCTAAAGAGGAAGGTTTTTAACCTCCCCTTGAACATTGTTAAAGTTGAGGCTTGTTTTACTTCATCTGGGAGGCTGTTCCAGGTTTTTGCTGCATGAAACTTAAACGCTGCTTCACCCTGTTTAGTTCTAACTCTGGACACGAGAAGGCCTGTCCCAGATGTTCTCAGAGTCCGAGGAGGTTCATAAGTAACTAGCATGTCAGAGATATATTCTGGGGCTAAACCATTTAGAGACTTGTAAACCAGCAGTGCTGTTTTGAAGTCTATTCTCTGAGCAACAGGAAGCCAGTGCAGAGATTTTAAAACTGGTGTGATGTGGTTGTACTTTTTGGTTTTGGTTAGAACCCGGGCAGCTGCGTTCTGAATAAGCTGCAGCTGTCTTAACCCTTGTTTTGAGAGACCAGTGAGCAGGCCGTTACAGTAATCTAACCTGCTGGAGATAAAAGCATGGATAAGTTTCTCTAAGTCTGGTTGAGACATCACCCCTTTGACTCTGGAAATGTTTTTAAGGTGATAAAATGCAGATGATGTAATTGACTTAATGTGACTGTGGAAATTCAAGTCTGAGTCCATGATGACCCCTAGATTTCTAACCTGTTTTTTAGATTTTAGAGAAAGAGACGCGAGGTGACTGCTGACACTTTCTCTTTGTTTCTGTGGCCCAAAGATGATTAGTTCAGTCTCGTTTCTGTTCAGTTGGAGAAAATTATTTTGCATCCACGTGTCAATCTGTCCGATGCAGTGACACAGTGAATGGATTGGTCCATTTTCACCTGCTGTGAGTGAAATGTAAATCTGAGTGTCATCTGCATAATTATGGTATGATACGTCACAGCTGCGTATCAACTGGCCTAAAGGAAGCATGTAGAGATTGAATAATAGAGGTCCCAAGATAGACCCCTGTGGAACCCCACATGTCAGGGCCATTTGGTCTGACACACAGTTACCAACCGAAACAAAGTACTTCCTGTCTTCAAGATAGGACTGAAACCATTTAAGAGCAGTTCCAGTGATACCTATCCATTCCTCTAATCTTTGTGTCAGGATTTCATGGTCTACTGTATCAAACGCAGCACTCAAGTCCAACAGAACTAAGACAGAGACTTTGCCTGCGTCAGTGTTCATACGGATGTCATTTGTGACTTTGATAAGTGCAGTCTCAGTGCTGTGATGGGGCCCGAATTAAAAAAAAATTAAATGCCCACCCCTGATGTAAAGGATGGTCAATGATGTTTATTTTCTGTTCATGCTGGAAGAACTGTCTCTTGGTTGGCCTGGGAACGGATCTGAATTTCTCCAGTGGCGCCACAGTGGCTGAAACCAGATTTCTCATAAAATATCTGTAACCACAGTACAAGATTGCATTTCTCCTTTATCAGTTAGGAGCAAACATGGGTTTCTCAAATAAGTAGATTTGTTTTGTATATATAGTACTATACACAGGATATATATATTAGGGATGTAACAATTCACTTAACTCAATCTCGAGTCGATTCGAGATTCTGATCTCACTTCAATTTTTTTTCACAATTTTTTTTAATGAAATGAGTTAAGACAAATTCGAAGTGAACAAGTGCCCTTTTATTATTTCACAAATCAGGGCTCCAGACCAACTTTTTTCATCTCCGTCCCGTACCGTTCTGAAAGCCATTTCAAATGTTCCCATATTTATTTAAAATATAGGCTTATGTTTGTCCATTTGTAAGTTTATAAATAAATAAATAAATTAAATAAAATTCTACATGCGTTTACATACAAATTAATTTGCTTATAAGGCTAGGTACTTTGATACCTAGTGGTGGATATTAACAAAATAACTTAAAATCCCCAATAAATCTGCCTCTGATAGATTTAGACCTGGTTAATTACTTTGTGTTCAATAATTAGTTCTTATTAACTTTAGTTGAGGCTTAAAACCACTTTAGATCAAACCCAATAATAAACTCTGGTCTCATGTGTTTCCCTAAAACAGTAGAACTTTATCAAAACAACTCTCATTTGTTTAACTGTTACCTTGTTATGCATTTTCAACTTTTATGTATTAATAATAACAAGAATGTACAAATAGTAATAATTAAGGAAGACCAGAAGTACTTCACAAAGGACCGGATTTGGTCTGCGGACCTTGAGTTGGACACCCCTGGTCTTTACTCTCAGTGGCAGCAGCAGAGACTCACAGAAGGCAGGACATGATCCAACAGAACATTATTACTCTCTGACATTATCTCTCTGACAAGGGCCTCAAACAGGTGACCACACACAGGGTCTGACTGTGTTATGAAATAATAACTTATGGTTCAGAGATGGTTCAGACTCAGGACGACAGCCTCTTTGCTAACACAGATTACTGCTCACATTCTCCCCCGATCTCCACCGGTGCAGGGATACTTACCTGACTTTTTGTCCGTTTTGGAGAGAGTAATGCTCAGACACAGACTTCTTGTTCGCGCGTAGCCGACTCAGCCCGGGACTTGTCTGTGCAGCTGCGAGAATCTGTGTCTGTGTTTGCTTGCTACAGTGTTTGCTTGCTAAATAGTGAGTAAAAGCCTTTTGCTAAAGTGGATTTACTTATCCTTTTACACCTCTGGTTCGAATGAAGATGAGAATTCCTCAATATCAACATTCGTGCTCGTCGTCACTATGCTAGAAACTTTTTTCAACAACGTTTTGTTTGCAGTAAACAGAGCATCCCCTGTGGTGATTCAATTAACAGGTTAACCAACTGTGTGTCTGGCGTGTGTGTGTGTATGTACAGTATATAATGTATATATGTCTTTTTTATGTTATTGCAATTGGAGTTACTGTGTAGCATAGACCATGCATAACAATTTATGTGCACCTGCCACTACTGCTGAGGTTAAACATGACAATCTTTTTTGCCAATGGGTTGTAATAGTGTATTTATACTGACACAATGTCCACTCATGAAAAAAAAGTTGAAGTAAAATCGGTTTTCAAGGTGAAGACGTTTCATCTCTAATTCCAAGAGACTTTATCAATTTTTGAGATCAGATGTCCTGGATGACTGAGAACCTTCACAGGCAATGTATTTTTTTATTTTATTTTTTTTTATTTTTCCTAGAGCATTTTACAATTTTTTTGTCCCCACATAATAACACTTGCAATTGAGGTTTAGCTGCTTAAGCATTGTCTTAAAATCACAAAGTGATACAAATTGACTGTTTCTGTTTGCTGTCCATTTTCCTCGTGCCTATAAGCAAAGTATAATAAAGTGGTGGCTCATCTGGAATTTGAATCCATAAACACTAGCAACACAGTGATCAGTTTGACCTGTCTACAAGTAAGAACGTGTAAATTGTCACACAGGGGAGAGTTTTAGAAAAGGGTTTGCGTCCGAACAAAAGGACAAAATGGAAAATACATGCCTACGTAGGGACAGGGTATTACCAGCAGAAATCTTGCCCATTTGATTTAGGACAAAAGGCATAATGATACCACCCACATTCAACAAAGAAAGCAAATCAAATAAGGGTTTTAAGTATTATCCCTCTAACAACACAGCTGTATGATTGCTACAAATGACATAAACAGAGAAAATCCCTCCATTTAACCCTCAATTACAGCTAATGGGAAATAAATGTGGAGATTTCCTGCCGAGCTGTCAAGAAGCCAGCTGTGTGAGTGGAAAACCTTCAGTCTGGATTGGTTCTGAAGAGACTGGGGCCTTAGGCAAGACTGGTAGTGGGTGATAAATGAGGGCATAGACGGAAAACGGATTATGGGCAAAAAGAGAAAGTTGTTTATGTTAAGGAGCAGGAGACAGAGGCTAATGGATGATGGAAAGATGGAGGTTTTAAGCTTAGTACATACTCCCCAAGAACAGAGAAATCTGTTCTTGTTCTTGAGCTGGCGAGAACAAGAAAAAAGTTAGTTCTGACCAGAAACTTTTATAAATCTCAAGAAACTCAAGTGCAGATCTTTTCCGCATTAACCACACCCACTTCCGATTTCTGACCAATTACACAATAGTTCTCGGACACCCACAAGAAAAAAGTTCTACCAGGACAATGTGTCAAGAACAAGCTGCAAGAACTCCCAAACCAGGGCTGCAAGAACAAAAATAAGTTATTTTTCCGCTCCGTTTGGTGAGAATGGCCCACGAGCAACACACGACTTTTTACTTCTTTACTTTTATTACACTATCAACAGTCTGTGTCGCTGAGTTAAAAAGGGTCGCGCAGTCGTAACTCCTTGGATCTGACTGATGCCAAGCAGCTCAGGGGAAGCTGCGCGCTTACGCCAGTGCATAGTAGACTTACAAACTCTTCCAGTACAGACAAAAAAACCAGTATGGCCAACGAACCACCACAACGACATAGTGGTGGTAGACAAGCAGCAGAAGTAGGTACTAGTAATAGATGTGGCAGAGGAGCCACTTAAAATGAGGAAGGCAGACTGGTTTGAAACGGTAAGATGCTGCGCAGAATGTTTAAATTGCCAGACGGAGGAAGATCACTGCCCACATTACCATTAATTGACACTATACTCATGATTGTGTCCACTGTTCACTGGATGTCAGGGCAGGACTCAAACAGTTGTCCTAACCCATTTAATCCCAATTATGTCTTCACAAGTAACCATGACATCCACTCTTCCCACTAAGGATTGTTTATTTACCATTGCTTTTAGCAAAGCAAGCTAAAAGCCTCCGAGTTGTGTGGAGCTAGTATTTTACCCAAGCATTGTTTGCACAAGGCATCTGTGTGGATAAATACCTTTTAACAAGATTGAACAATAGATATGGGATGTTTAGGCATCCGGCAGCTGAAGCCACAGCCTGCCCTCGCCTGCAGTCTTATCTATCATCTTGTTTTGAAAATGTAAAATGAACTTGGTAATTAAATGGCTGCTTCTTATCCTTGTGAAAACAACATTTTTCACTTGGAGAACCAACAAATATGCAATATCAAATACATTAATTTCTCTTAATGTAAGAATAAACAAAATCATGCACAGCTGTTGTAACAGGATGCTGGATACTCTTTCAGGTGGTTTGTTTTTGTGCCTTAGGGTGGCTACATGTACAATATAAAACATGTTTAACTTAAGTAGTGTGTCTGGTTTATTGGTGCCTCCTGGCAGATCTGAAAGTTGGTGTTGGATGTGAGTAGTGTCTGAAAGGCAGTCTGGGCATGCTTTGTCTAACGCTTGTGCAGCTCCAGTGGGAGTTAAACAGACCTCTCTGTCCTGCTCTGCACCAGAAACCAGACCACACTGTCGAAATACAACAATGTGGATTCTCTGAAATCCTCAGTTTGTGTGTCATTTCGGGGGTTGGCTGTGGACCAAGACTTTGTAACACGTGGTCATATAACTGTGTCATTTTTTTAGCCTCAATTAGATTCAGTGTAATTTTACTCCAACTTGATGAAAGTTCTGGTGTATAGTTAACTGTTCTAATCTTGGACTAAAGTCTTTATTTCTCAGAAGCAATCAAGGTATGTCTGATCCTTAGTAGCTGTATGAGTTTTGAATGTTATTCCCACACTCGGTTGAAAGAGCTTGGCCCAGGTATGGTACAAGTGTTTGCAGGAGCACAAGCAGCACAATGCAGCACCTGTAATTTGTGTAATCAATGAGGTGTCAAAATTAATTGTTTTATCATTTATTCTGCTGAAACAGCGCACAATGCACCCAATATAACTACTAAAAGCTAGTTTCCTTTATCGTTTTTGGGATGTTCCTTTCAACAAATATGTCAGTGAAGAGTCTGAGTCCCGTCAGTGTAAAAAAAAAAGGAATAATTGACAGAATATTGTACCCTCCAATGTACTGACCAGCCTGTGCTCTGTGGCACTTGTGTATGATTGTGTAAGAATATTTAGCGGTGATGGTCGGAGAGTCCGTAGGTGCAAAATAGCTGCCACGTCTTTGTCAGTCTGCCCCAGGGCAGCTGTAGCTACAGATGTAGCTTACCACCACCAGGGTGACTGTAGTGAATGAATAATTGAGATGTAAAGTGTCTTTGCGTCCATGGAAAAGCGCTATATTACATGTAATAATAAAAATAATTAAAGCCGCAAGCAGCGATAAAGGCCCTCGCCTCCCTTGAGACCGCGGGGACACATGTACTCAGAGGATTGCATTTCGTGCTTTCTTGCACGGTAATGTCAAATAACCGGGCCTGTGCTACTGCTTGAATCTGCTTCTGGCTGGAGCCTGCTTCATCACCTCGGGCCTGTGCTACTGCTGGGGACTGCTACACCACCTTTTGAAAATAATAGATTATGCTTGGGCTAAGGCGAGAAAAACAAAGCACTGGCTAGAGATTTGAGATGACTCAGAAATAGCTGCACCCCCCTGTTTAAAAAGGCAAAATGTAAATATTACTTGTCTAAAAGTTTACAAGTTCCAAAAGATTCTGAGGAGTTTTCCAAGACTCTAGCCTTGGCTCTGGAGGAGCCTCCTCCAAAGGAAGGATCCTGGCAATTGGAAAATGGCATTTATTTACCAAAGAAATGGCTGCCTCTTTACAGACTCATTACGACGACAGACACAAATGTATCAAAAAACAAACTGATAAAATACGTGTCTAAATGACTCACCAAATCACCAAATGGAGCTGTTTAGACACAAGGTGTGCGATTTAGGTGCTCACGCATTTTACCCAACATAATGGATTTCCTGTTGAGTTTAGGGTGTGGCTGTCATAAACTTTTTTGTTTGCCCTGAGGTGTCCTATGGATGTACCAAGTTTTGTATTTCTACATTGGGAAAATTTTACTTTCACTTTCCATAGGCACAATGTATTTTCATTTTCCAGGGGTCGCCACTGAGTCATTTTTCATTCTTCAAATACAAATTTTTCGCCGGGCTTGAATTTTGAGACCAATAAATTTGACTTTTTGGTGCAAGGTTTACTGTGTCAAATTGAGGATCATTTTGCAGAATAAATTATAATAAAAAAAATATAACTCGAGCAAAAACGTCAAGAAAAAGCACTGTCTATTGAACACACATGTTTAACTCATTTTGCCTACGTTTGGTGACTGTGGAATGAAGCAGCTATTTTTTGTTTTTTTTTAAAAGAAAGGTGTATTCTAAGTCGGTTCACATCTTCAATTCAAAATGGCCGCCTTCCCGTGTGTGATAGGGTGTGGTCCCCTTTGGCTTTTTTGTTCATAAGCCCATGCTGGATGTGTGTACCAAAATTTATTTGCCTACGGCAAACTAAAATTTTCACTTCCCATTGACTTTTTCCACATATTTGGGACGTTGCTATGGCAACACATTTATAGATAGGGGGTGGTTGTCATTGGCTTTTATGCTCGTCATGACATAAGAGATGTGTGTAACAAATTTCATGTCTCTATGACAAACTAAATTCTTGGGTCCCATTATAAGTTTGTAGGGGGCGCTGGAGGGCCATTTCTAAAGATAACCCTTTTATTTACATATCTTTGTGTTCAGGTCATGAATGTGCACAAACGCCTTTTTGGGTCCAACTCGATCCGAGAGTTAAGAGACATTTATTTTCACAGAAATGGCCACCTCGTTACAGGCTTGCCACACCCACACCCGATAAGATATCAAAAACAAAGTCACAACTTTGGTTGGCACATGTGTCTAGATGATACTCACCAAATTTGGGGCCATTTAGAATAAAACACAATGATTTGCATCTTTTTGCCCAAGGCGTGCGATTTTGGTGGTAGTGCGTTTCACCCCACATGGCGGACTTCCTGTTGAGTTTAGGGTGTGGCTGTCATAGACTTTTCTGTTTGCCCTGAGGTGTCCTATGGATGTACCAAGTTTCATTTTTCTACGTTGGAAAAAAGTTACTTTCACTTTCCATAGGCCCAATGTATTTTGACTTTTCTAGGGGTCGTCACTGAGTCAATTTTTGAATTTTTTTTTCGGGGACTTCAAATACATAAATTTTTCGCTGAGCTTGAAGTCTGGGACCAATAAAAATGACTTTTAGTTGCACGTTTACTGGGTCAAATTGAGGATCATTTTGCAGAAAATAAAAAAATAAAAAAATCAGAGCAAAAACAATAGGCCCTCCCGGTCATCACTGGCTCGGGCCTAAAAAATTTATCCGAGCAAAAACAATAGTCCCTCCCGGTCATCACCGGCTCGGGCCTAATAATAGACTATGTCGACGCTTTTACTTTGCAATTGTATCCTTAATATATTGTAATTTTTCAGAGTTTAACTTTTGAAAACATGCAGAACATTTAGACCAGTTTGGGTCACTTGTCGAGGGGGCAGCAGTCTAAGCAGAGACGCCCAGACTTCCCCCTCCCCAGACCATTTCTCCAGCGTTACCAGGCCAGCCAACATAGTTCCTTCAGCCTAGGTGTTCCCCAGGATCTTCCGCCCGGAACACCTCCCCAGGTAATAATTTGAATTATTCCGATTATAATCAGAGTTTAAAACTGCTGTAAACACTTTACTCCAATTGGGGAAGCAGTCACTAGCATTAAGGCTTAATGCTATTAAATACAAAGTCCATATGAATGCTCTGTTGATGTAAACAGTAAAGTGTAAAGTGAGAAATCATGTTAAGAGGGTTTAATCGTGCTATGAGCATAGTCAGGATAACCACTGCAGGTTGACGTACTGACTGTGTAGACTGTTGTTGCTAAGTTGTGATATGTAATGTATGAGTCATTTAACTTACATTTTAAGTTAAAACTACACAAGGTAAGTTGCCTTAAAGTTGCGCAGATAATGAGACACATTTAGCACTAATGATGTGTTTAGTGTCATTTCAAAAGCATATCTGAAAACTAAAATAACAGAAGCAGGATTAAAACTGTATTAAAATGATTTTTATTTTGTCATACTAATATTTATTACATCAAGCATTAATATGAATTGTAAGATGGGTGTTTTTAATCTTTAGATATTACTTAAGGCAAGAAAGTTAATTAATGATTACATACCTCGGAATGTGTAATGTTTTCATGCACGTTTTCCAAGGCCAGCCAGTATAAGCTGCAGTTCCTCTTCTCCATTTGGTGTTTTTTCACGTTGCTTTTTAAGAAGAAAAAAGTTCATCAAAAAGCTCTTCCCAGGTTGTGTTGAGGTATATGGTGCAAAGCGCTTTTTGCCTTTTGCCTCCTTTCGGAAAAATCCAGGAAAAGACCTAAACATATAAAATTGCAAACTATTATTCTCATATGTTATTATCCTTCAACACAGAACAACCTAACCTAAAATATATCTACATTCTCAATCGGTGCCTAGTTTGTTTAAGGCAAGGCAAGGCAATTTTATTTATATAGCACAATTCATACACTGGGTAACTCAAAGTGCTTTACAGGAATAAAAGATAATTTACAAGATTTATATTAAGAAACATAAGAAAAAATTTAAAACATTTTAAAAGAAGAGTGCAGATAAAAGAAAAAAACACTTTAGGTTGTAGTGTAGGCGGAGCTAAAGAGGAAGGTTTTTAACCTCCCCTTGAACATTGTTAAAGTTGAGGCTTGTTTTACTTCATCTGGGAGGCTGTTCCAGATTTTTGGTGCATGAAACTTAAACGCTGCTTCACCTTGTTTAGTTCTAACTCTGGGCACGAGCAGAAGGCCTGTCCCAGATGTTCTCAGAGTCCGAGGAGGTTCATAAGCAACTAGCATGTCAGAGATATATTCTGGTGCTAAACCATTTAGAGACTTGTAAACCAGCAGTGCTGTTTTAAAGTCTATTCTCTGAGCAACAGGAAGCCAGTGCAGAGATATTAAAACTGACGTGATGTGGTTGTACTTCCTGGTTTTGGTTAGAACCCGGGCAGCCGCGTTCTGAATAAGCTGCAGCTCTCTTAACCCTCGTTTTGAGAGACCAGTGAGCAGGCCGTTACAGTAATCTAACCTGCTGGAGATAAAAGCATGGATAAGTTTCTCTAAGTCTGGTTGAGACATCATCCCTTTGACTCTGGAAATGTTTTTAAGGTGATAAAATGCAGATGATGTAATTGACTTAATGTGACTGTGGAAATTCAAGTCTGAGTCCATGATGACCCCTAGATTTCTAACCTGATTTTTAGATTTTAGAGAAAGAGACTCGAGGTGACTGTTGACACTTTCTCTTTGTTTCTGTGGCCCAAAGATGATTAGTTCAGTCTTGTTTCTGTTCAGTTGGAGAAAATTATTTTGCATCCACATGTCAATCTGTTCGATGCAGTGACACAGTGAATGGATTGATCCATTTTCACCTGCTGTGAGTGAAATGTAAATATGAGTGTCAGCTGCATAATTATGGTAGGATATGCCACAGCTGCGTATTAACTGGCCTAAAGGAAGCATGTAGAGATTGAATAATAGAGGTCCCAAGATAGACCCCTGTGGAACCCCACATGTCAGGGCCATTTGGTCTGATACACAGTTACCAACCGAAACAAAACTGTCTTCAAGATAGGACTGAAACCATTTAAGGGCAGTTCCAGTGATACCCATCCATTCCTCTAATCTTTGTGTCAGGATTTCATGGTCCACTGTATCAAACGCAGCACTCACGTCCAACAGAACTAAGACAGAGACTTTGCCTGCGTCAGTGCTCAGAGGGATGTCATTTGTGACTTTGATAAGTGCAGTCTCAGTGCTGTGATGGGGCCTGAATCCTGACTGAAAAGGATCAAAGCAGTTGTTAAGTAATAGAAAGTCATTAAGTTGTTGATATACAACTTTTTCGATGACTTTCCCTAAAAATGTCAGGTTTGATATGGTTGTGCACTGTAGCATCAAGACTGCTCTTCTTTAGGAGAGGCTTGATGATAGCAGTTTTTAAGGCCCTTGGAAATGTTCCAGAATGTAAGGAATTATTGACTATATCAGTGAGTTGTGGTAACAAACTGCTTAGTACTGATTTTAGAAATCTAGTGGGTAAAACATTGAGGCAGCAGGTGGATGAACTCAGGCTGGAGACAGTTTTTTCAATTGTTCTGTCATTAATTTGTGTAAAATGTGTTAAACCAAGCCAAGTGTCTCCTAGGTGGCTGCAGTGTTGTTTTATGCCCTTTGGACTGTATCGCATGTTTAATGCCTTGAACCTTGTCGTTGAAAAACAATGCAAACTCATTGCATTTAGTGGTGGAAACTAATTCTGGTGGAAATGGAGTTGGAGGGTTTGTTAATCTGTTCACTGTAGCAAACAGGACACGTGAGTTGTTACTATTGTTGTTGATGATCTCTGAGAAGAATATTTCTCTTTCTTTTTGCAAAGTTTGATTGAAAACATGCAAATTTTCTTTGTATACCTCATAATGAATTAGGAGATTCAATTTACGCCATTTTCTTTCGGCTTTTCGGCATTCCCTTTTCTGTGCCCTAACCTTAACAGGAGCAATGGTGTCCATAACATTTAAAACACCTGAAGTATAACAATTCAACAAATCATCAAATTGACCTGATGAGGCATTTTCAAACCTGATTGCCTCCATAAACTGTGTCCTTGTGTTATCGTTAATGTATCTTTTTTACAACAGTAGGCCCAACAGCAACTTTTGGAATTATGGACAGAGGAAAAAAGACACAAGAATGATCAGATAGAGCAACATCAATCACAGTGACATCTGAAATATGAACACCTTTATTAATGACCAGGTCCAGAGTGTGACCTCTGTTATGGGTCGGCTCATTAACATGCTGACAAAGACCAAAAGTATCAAGAATAGTAGAAAGTTCTTTGGCATTTCTGTCACAAACATTATCCGCATGCACATTAAAATCACCAGATATGACTATTTGTTCAAATTCTGTGCAAATAACCGAAAGCATTTCAGTAAACTCATTAATAAAATCATGACATTGTTGGGGTGGTTTGTAAAGAACTACATATAAAATAGATGGAGAGGGTTAGGGTTCAACTTCATTTTGAATGACACATACTCAAATGATGAAAACTCTCCAAGTGATAGCTTCTGGATAAGAATATTATCCCTAAGAAAGGCACATACACCCCCACCCTTTTTGTTTTCCCGTATTTTGGATTAAAATGTGAAATTCGATGGGGTGGATTCAATAAGGACCGCGTTTCCAGTCCTGCTGTCTAACCATGTTTCTGTTAAAAACATAAAATCAAGCTTATTTGAAGTTATAAAATCATTAATTAAAAAAGATTTGTTTCCCAAAGACCTGACATTGAACACTGCAAGTTTTTAGTCCGTTTGAGCAGGATCTGACTTAATCTGTTTGCAGGGGATTTGAATCAGATTTGTCTGATTAGACAATCTAACTGTTATTCTCTTCTTCAATCTGCGACTTCTGACTGTAGTTATGGAGCTAGGGGGGAGTGTTCTCTCCCAGGGCCTCAGGTTGATAAGTGGTTTATTATGACGAAAAGTCCTGGAACAGCAGAGGCCCTCGGTGTCCTAATCACTGATAGTAGCCTTGATGCTAGTCAAGGCTTTTGGAGCTGGTCTGGGAGGAGCTGGTCTTGGAGGAGCTGGTTCGGGAGGGGGTGGAGGGGGTCTGACAGGGGTGCATTGGACTTTAGGTAGTGGCCGAGGTGAAGCAGTGGTACCCCTGGGTGGTATTGGGTGATGTTTTTAGTGATGATGATAGAACCCGTGACCTGGCCAAGTTAGCTGTAAGGGGTATCATCTTAATTCCAGATTTAACAAAAATTTCCAGGTGATATGGAAATCCCATTGGTGATTCCGGAGATGGGACAGAGATGGTGAGGTCCGCAGAAGGTGTTGATGTTACTGAGGGGGTCCATGGTCCTATTGGGGGAGTCCATTTCAGTGTTGGAGATGTTGATGGTGGTAGAGCCAGAGGAGGATCCTTGGCTGGTGAGGCAGGAGTGCTTTTTTCATTCAGTGGCTGAGGACCCTTTCTCTGTTCAAGAGGGCACCCAGAACCATTTAGGTGTCTCAGGGAGTGCAGGAGATTATCCGTTAGCCTTCTGACCCCTCCCCTGTTTAGATGTGGGCCCTTTCCTTTGAACAGGTCGTCACGTTGCCAAAACAAGTTAAAGTTATCAATGAAGTGTACTCCTCTTGTCTCACATGCCTTGGCCAGCCATGTATTCAATGCAAGCAGCCGACTGAATTTATTGATCCTTCTGTCGATGTTTGGGAGTGGTCCACTGATAAAGGATTGCACTTCCAGGTTTTCAAGTTTGTCTAAAAGCCTGGAGAAATCCTTTTTTTAAACTTCTGATTACCCCTTCCTGGTGTCAACTGCACCCACGTGTAGCATCAGCTGTTTAATTCCTGTGTGTTTGACTTGGGGGAGGAGTGATGTTATATCAGTGACTGTAGCACTTGGAAAGCTGCATGTACCAAATCTACTATTGTTTAAGTCTCTGACAGCACCTTCTCCAAGCAGCAAGATATCTCTGAACTTCACTTTTGGCATATATTCTCTGTCTCTGTTTGCCTGGTGCTTTTCCACAGATTCATGTAGGGCTGTAGTAATCTTTTGGTAATCGAGTATTCTACCGAAAATTGAATCGATTAATCGAGTAATCGGATAAAATGTATTTTTACTTAATTAAAGTTCAATATTAAATATGCAAGAGAAAAGACTCTAGGTCTCTTAAAAAGAACAACTACGTTTCCTTTTTTTAAAGAAAAAAATAATTATTTTTTTAAATGCATAGAATGCAATGCATACATCACAAATAAACATTTAGTTATTATCCATTGTTTCTCTATCTGTACGTGTACTGTGAACAATAAAAATAAAGTGCATTTAGGTGCCATTCATTTTGGGTTTTAAATAAAGCATTTTCTGGGAAGCAAAAACAAATAAAATTAATTACTTTCAAATTACTATAAGTATCAAAACTAAGGCATACATTAAATATAATTAATAATAAAAGTTAACTAAACGTTCTGAACATAAGTCTTCTTCTTGGAATGCTCTCTGAAAACTCAGCTGCTTGCTCTGTGGAACATGAAGTAGCTGTCCACACATCTGTTCATACGAAGCTGTGATGATTTACTGAAAAAGAGGTGAAAAAATAATAATAATTATTGATATTTAATACTAAGTAAGCTATAGTATCATTATTATAATACAGCAAGTTCATGGCTGTGCATTTATAAATTCTATTCATGGCAATCAAACTAAATACTTGTGAATACTAGAATAATTTGTTTTATGGCTGCTCGATATTGAAGAAAAATGTGATATGCGATAACTAGCAAGATGCTATGTTCGATATACAATCATGAGATAATGCTTTGAGTGTGTAAAATAAATTTAAATGAATATTTAAAAACTGTAAATGATAAAACCAACATGCATGTTTTCACATTATAAATAATCTAGTATATTTCATCTAAAAGCCAATCACAACTTTTTTTTTGCAGTAAATCAAGTCCTTTGGTAGCCGTGGTTTAGCTAAACTGCTGTTAAATAATCTGTTGGTGTAACCACTCTGCATCCGCGTGCGGTTTCTTTTAAAGAAACCGCACCTCCCGTCGTGGGTTGTCCATTACATAGTTAACATATTTGATTTAACAGCCTTCATCTTGACTAGCAATCACATTTATTTAATTCTGCATTGAATTTACCTTGTCCAGGGTGACGGTCCTCTGGTCTCTGAGTAGAGTGGATTTTTTCTGTTGCTGCTGCAGCATGGCCTTCGTGCTGTTGTGGTATGCTATGCTAGCTCGATCTTGCAATGGACACATACGCCACAATGTTCTCTTTACGTTTTAATATGAAACCCAAACCTTGGACAGTTTGAGTTGTTTTCTCCTGTTTGTTTCTTTGCTCATCCCTATTGTTATCAATCCCTTCCATTTTGCAGCTCGCGCGTGCAGCGCACCCTCAAATCAAAACACTGCTAACTCCTTCCGTCTCCTTCCGCTTTGTGGGTGACGTAAATGCGCTGTGTCACATAAAAATAAATTAAAAGAAGCTTCGAGGCAGAGGAATTTGCCTTGAATATTTTTTGTAATCGAGTTACTCGAGGAATCGTTTCAGCCCTAGATTCATGTCTCCTGTTCTCCATAGAATAAGCTTGATTTACTCCATGTTTTTCATTTACAGCAGAGTTTTCTGGTTCATTCACCTTTAGCTCAGTCAGTGGTTGGAATCTGTTTTTTAGCTGGATGTCTGGTGATGCTACATATGCTCTTGTGATGCCAGCATTCTTTTCTAGGATTCTAGGATTTCTAGGATTCTTTTCTAATCCAGAGCTGCTTTGGCTGGGCACCAAGTTTATGCCAGGCAGGGCTGGACTGGGACAAAAAAAAGGCCCTGGCATTTTTGATCAGACCGGCCCACCACAATCGGTCAGACACAACCAACTAGTACACCATCCTCGCGGTCCCTGTAGATATGCATATCTACTGTTCCATTCCAAAAACCCCTACAAAGCTGAGAACTAAGTGCCATGGACCAGTGTACTCACTCTCTCTTGACAGACTCCCTGGTGATCAAAGGTTCCTCCCTGTCTCTCTCCTCCACTGCTAACTCAACCTGGCTTGACTATACATAAGGACACAGAGAGAGAGGATTACAATTATTTGGAAGAGTTATTAAAAGTACTTTTAGTAAGGATCCATTTTGGTTATATAGTCCTGTATTCTTGAAGAGCAGGATTTCTAGATGGACAAAGTGCTCCATGTTATAAAAGCTAGTTAACCCTTTATAACCCAATATAATGTGGATGTAGAATACTGCTAATTCTAAAAAGAAATGTTTTTTTTTTTTTTTCCAATGAACCAGACAGCAGAAAAACTAGTTTACAATTGCAAGTATAGGCTACTTTGTTTTAAAGAGCACAAACCCCTCTTTAATATGACACCAAACAAGATTAATTCTCATTGTTGAGATACTCCCCTTAAAAAAAAAAAGAAAACCAACATATACTACCAAATTACTCACACAAAACGTCCTAAAAATATATGATATTCATATTATTCACTCACCGTAAATATTGCACATTAATGATATTGGAAATTCATTAGAAACATGAGCAAATATCTACTTTGTTGAATATACAGCTAAACAAAAATATACAGCTTTAAAAATGCAGGCCGGGTTTTAATCCCCAAATAGCATGCGTTAGCTACTCATCGTGGGGGCTTTGACGCAGCCATTCTGAGTAATAATTAAAATAATCAAATGGCATCATTTAAGTTTTTCTAAAGAAGGGCCATACGGCCATTATGGGTATTAAAGGGTTAACATTAGAATAGTCAGCTAAAGTTGCAATTGAATAAGTTAACTCTGCTAACCTATCTACAAAAACAATGTAAAATAGCTTATGCTGTGTTATTTGACTTAAACGTAAGTGTATCCTGAGTCGGACGGTTTGAGCTAAAATTCGCTAACTTTTTTGTCTTTAACGGGTGATCACGTCGTCTGTCTCTGGAGTTCAGACAACTAACTGGTCTTAAAATGAAGTGTAATTTCTTACGTTTCTAACCATATATTGTTTGAATTATTTCTTTGCGAAATGTTTTTACTGTGGTCAGAACGAGCGCTATCGTCCGAGCTTTTGGCCGGAAGCTACTATTATCCAGATTCGGACACTACTATTATCCTTAATCGGACACTCACCTTTTCGCTTGATTTTAGCTTTATTTTAAGTCTGGGATCAAGCTGTTGTTATTATTTAACACATCTGGTGGCTGATTTCTGCCTTTCAACATAAAATTACTTATTTTGTCTAATTCTTCACAATAAAATCTTAATGTAAAGGCGTTTGTAACACCACCTGCTGGGTGTTTTGTGAAATAGTTTTCATTTCTTACCAATTTCTATTTACAAATCGTATGTTTTATACACTATTTGAATATGAAATCATTATAAATTGAGGTTGAGTTTAAGTATAGTTAAACCATAATACTTTAGCTTATGTCAAAAGCAAAATGATCTGCAAACAGCGTGAAGTCAACACTTGTGTCAAGTGTATTTTTTTACTCAGAGAACTCTAAAACACAAGACATTAATCCATTATAACATCCTATCATATTTAATATTATATATATATTTTGTATTCTAAAATACAATATGTATATAATATTAAATAATATATTGAATATTCTAACACAAACAAAATAAATAATTTTCTTTAATTTCCGCTGTGGCCAGTGACTGTGAAGTGAACATAAGCCAACACATGAAACCATTTCAACCTGGAGAGACTCAAAAGAAAAGCATGATGCAATGAATTATTTATTAATAGATTTAAAAAAGGGCCCTGACAGGGAGAGGCCCTGACATTGTGGGATGCGATGGAGGGCAAGAGTAGATTTAGAGTAGCTCTCTCCCGGAGCTGAGACAGAGACATGAGGAGCTGCTGATGCTGAGGACAGAGAGGGTCACACTGCTGCAGAGGTGAAAGAAGAAAAAACAGCTGATAACAAAGAGAAAGGGTGCTTTAGAGTTTGTCAGCTGTTTGATAATTTACTAAAAGCTTGAGGTGGAGGGTTGTTTAGGAAGAGAAAGACCGTCGGCTGAGAAGATGCAGCGTGCTGTAGATGAAGGGGAGAAGTCTTCCTGGTTGTGTTTACGCTCAGCTTCATTTATGACTGTGGTTTGCCTGCAGACAAAAGAAGAAAGTGTTCAGTATCGGCCGGTAGAGTTTAATAGGCATTAGTAGTATAAGTATGAAGAATGATGTATACAGTTGGATAAAAGAAACTGTGCTGTACAATACATTCCCAAGTAAAAAGCAAAGATTTTGATGTTCCATGAGTCAGGTGTTCAACAGTAACTGTCCATTCACAAACTTCTTTAAAGTAAAGGGCCATAAGCTTTGTTTCAGTTCATCACTGAAATATTTCACAAAGATATCAAACATGTTTTCCTGAAGTTGAGTAGTTCAAAAGAATTGACACACAAAAGTGTTTAACCTGGCCACCCACACTTAACCACTTTACAAAGTTAAAGTTGTCTGGTAACTATTTAATTTAAAATAAATCCTAAACATTTACCTAAAATTCAGCATGCAATACTTTGGTTTTTGATTGATTGTATTCTTTTTAGATTGTCCACAGTATGCAGGTACTGCCATGTTTTCTGATAACTTGTGTCTATCCACATGCATTCAGAGGAACTTTAATCTGCTCTACTTGTTCTGCCGACTGGAAATCAAACTCCAAATAAGAGATGTTTTTGTGTAAGAGGAAAAATGACAATGGCTGGCAAGTCATTTAAAGTCTATCTAGTTTAACTTTTACTGTAGTTAAGGTCCTGTTTAACATTTGTTTCTTGTTACCAGTTAAATGGATGCTTACTTGAAGGAAGTGGAAGCAGCTCAGACCCCACAGAGGCACTCCCTGCTGGTGTTAATGGCACTAAGAAATAATATGATATTACAAATACTACTAAAAGTTCCTGATGAAAATGGACCATCTTCTCTGTTGGAGTCAGCTGGAAACCATCAGAGGCTTTAAAAGGGGCCCAGAGCAGGAGATGAAACCTGAGGGGACACTCTTCATTTGCAAAAAAAAATGTGGAGAATTCAATCTGGAAAAATTTTGTTGTTCAGGCATCCTAGTCTCTTCTGGCCAAAGCTTGATCCATTCCTGCTGGTGTTGCCGCTCTATTGTGGATGTGTATAACATCTGAACATTCAGGACCTGTGCTCCTCACTCACTGCTGTAGTGTGTGGCATGTTAAGGAGCACCTGCTGTATATAATTTACATGGCTACTCAGTGACTGACTCACATTTCACTGCTGGTTATATATGCTATATATATAATTTTGTATGTGACAAATATTGTTATAAGAATTCTATATGTCCAAAAGAATTCTATATCCTTATATTATCCAGAGAGACACGGAGACAGATTATATTATAAAAAGCGAAAGGCCAGGTTTTATTCCTTGCAAGGGAAGCAAATTACACAGATACAACAAAGGTACATAGTGCGTTTTGCTTACAGAGGTAAGCAAAACATTACATTTTATATCACTAAAGTGGGGGCTGTCAGTGGGAGGTGTATCTTGCATACACCCTCCCCTCAAGGCCCCAGCTCCAGGCTCCAGGTGCAGAAGTCCTCCGGCAAGCCATGTCTTTAGTTATGTCTACACCATGCTTGGAATAACATGGAGGACATAACATGATTTGACATGACCTGTAGAGAACTATGAGCACCAACTAACTATAAACAATATACACAATTATAAGAATAAAATTCTTATAACATTCCCCCCTCTTTATGCTGATAACAATTAGCATAAACAACCTACTAGCTTGATTTTGAGTTTTAAACTATGACAGAAGCGAAAACCCAGCAGGGCGTTGACCTAGCCAGAAGAACATTTTGACCCATTGGTAAAATGACCTAAAGCTGGGAAAAACTCTTCTATCCACCCCTTGCCCCAAAGGCGGTGACAAAACACAAACATCAAGCATCAAACGTATGTAATCACTTCAAATGATTAACTTACAACACATGTCAAAACAAACACAACAAATGATTATAATGGATATGTTTCAAATCAAATGGGAACCCACAGAGTAATGCACTGATTCTTCAAAGTCAAATTCTTTAAAGTCCATAAATCATAAATGTCCATAAATCATAAATCAAAACATAGTGTCACTCCAAAATAAAGTAGAAAAAATTTTCCAGAGGTTGAGCTGGTCAACCCATTGGACTCAAGATCTCTGGCCTGTCCCTGCCTGTCCATTTCTGTCCCTGTAACGAAAAGAAAAACACATGGAGTGAGACATATGCACATTCATAATGATTAAAATCAATTCTCTTCAGCATAATCAATTCAATGAACCATACGGCCCTTAGGTCTGTAGTATGATCCGTCCTGGAGCTGTTGTCCCGTTGGTGTTCATGCAAACAATAACGTCCCTCAGATATCAAAGTGTTCATCTGAGGTCAAAGCCTTGACCTTAGTCGTTTGGCAGGTGCATGTCCAGCAATGTTGACCCAGCAATGGCCACATTCATCAATCTCACCAACAAGCTCCGGATACATGTAAAGCAACACAAACAAAAGTTATTAGACATGGAAGTGCAACAACAACATATTGTACATGTACTGTATCTCAATTCAGATTCTAAAATCCCAGTCAATTTTCCAAATATGTTTTAAAACCAGGTCAAAATTAATTTCTCTATTCCAGAATACTCTAATTCCTCTGTTAGAGTTTGAAGTCCTTTCTTAAAGACTTTAGTTCTGCTGTAACTAGTCCTGTGTTACTTTGGAGGAAATCCTTTTGTAGATCCCCCCTCTTCAGCTAAAAGCATGCTCAGTGCTATGTTGTTCTGTCCAGTCCTTGGATCAGTTTTCTCTCATTTTCAGTTTTAATTAACAGTTACAGCATCTCTCATACAATTCATAAACCTTTGTTGTTTATAAATATACTTAATTTAATCCACATTTTCATAAATTGTCCCAAATGGTAAAAATTCAAATCCTAATGCTAATTTAATTTTAGCCTTATATTCATTCATGACACCTTCGAAGGACACCTCTGTCGTCGATGTAAATGGGGCTCTCAAATGAACCTGAGGGAGCTGCTGTTTGGCTCCTAAAGTGTGAGTTTCCACTCACGATGTTCTTTGTCACATTGTATGTGAACACAAATAAAACGAGGATCCTTTAAGGACGCATGTTTCCGGTCAGCAGGCAACGCTGGTCTAATGGTCTTACTTTCACAAAACCTCCAGACTTCTGCTTTGCACTGCACCTGTCCCTGATCTCTACGTTTGTCAAGTTCAGAGTGATGTCACAGGAAGTCATGTCATGTGACCCCCGTCACTAGCCCTGCTCACAGGTGTGCTTCCCTTCATAGGTGTAAACCAAGATGATATAAGTTCAAAGAACTATGTTAATATTAGCTCTTACTGGTGGCTATATTAATTGTCAAAACTCCTTTTCTGAACTGGTATACTTGCTGCAGTTGGCTTCCATCCAAATAAAGAACAAACAAACAAATCAGAACGTTATCTGACATTATAGACCCATAGAAAGTGCCTCCTAGGTTTTCGTCAAACGAAACCATAAAAGCCCTTAAAATGATCAAACCATAAAATGAAACAGCAGATAAACCCTGTTTCCACAGATATGGTCTGCTGGAAATCTACTTTAATCTGAAAAGGTTTAATCAGACTAAACAGTGCTTCTCCAGAAAAGTCCTGTCAACTTTCTTTATTTCATTATTTGATTTAAACTTTTAACTGTATTAAACACTGTTGTTTCAGCCTCATGTTAACCTTTCGGTTAACCAAGCATCCCTTCAGCACTTTAACACAGTTTTGTTTAAACCTTCATCTCCCCCCTTTTTGAGACGTGGCACAACCATGGCTCAAAATACCACAAAAATGAAACAAAATAAAACAAAAATCAAAAATAAAATCAAAACAGATTGTTTTTTTTCCAATTACCACCTTAAATTGTTATTTCATTAATTAGCATTTCTAATTATTCCCCTTCTTTATGTTTTCCAAATCGCATCACTTTTGTTTGTTATATTTAAAACTTAACTTTGTTTAGTTCAGTTTTATTTTTAGTTACCATTAGTTGTAGGTCTGTACCTGTAACTGTAATTGGTATCTTCCACAATTTGACAAATTTTAACTAAGTTGATGCAAACATAAATAATTTATATAGAGCAGATCTGGTTTCTCATGATCTATTTTCACAAACTCTTAAACATTCACCTTTAATTCACAATTTATTTCACATGTTCTTTTGAATTAGAATATTCTCAAAATATTGCTTAATTTACCTCAAATTACTTTCTTTAGAAAGAAAACACATTTTTCTCTTACTTCAAAACAAAATTTCTTAATCACCCTTGGGTCAGACCCCCCTCTCTGGGGTTAAACCAGTAACAGCAGCATGTCTCATCTGCTGTTCACTCTGCTTTCCTCCAAAACACCATCACCTTTGTGACTGTGTTTTTGTTTTGTTTTTTTTTTTAAAAGGAAAGACCAACCATAAAATCAACAAATTTCCTCTTAAATTCTGCTTTATTTTTAAATAAAATTTCTTCAGGATTTTGTTCAGTATAGATTTGTTCTATACTGACTTTGTAAAACTCAGTTTTACCACCAGGTGCTCAATACAATAAACCAGTTTGTTTTTGTATTTTTCCCATATTAATTTAAACGTAACATAAAAACAAT
The DNA here is from genome assembly GCA_024416835.2 of Perccottus glenii. NCBI lineage: Eukaryota > Metazoa > Chordata > Actinopteri > Gobiiformes > Odontobutidae > Perccottus > Perccottus glenii. Next base: position 4,340,412 of record CM044566.2, on the reverse strand, counting down.
TTCATCAATTACTATTTTTATATTTCCACTAATTTGGCATCAGATGCCCCATAAAGAATTCACCTCACTCAATGTTAAACAGAAACTTTAAACATCAAATGTAAAATCAAAATAACGTGTCTCTCTTTCTTTATTCAAATTCACCAAAATTGTAATCAGTAATTATCATTACTGTTCATTCAATAAAATGTAACATCTCAACCTCCTTTTATTCTCTTTTTCTTTAGGTTATAAAGACCCAAAGTTTGTCAAAACCCAAAACCAAAACAACGTCTAACGTCTGTTCAAAAGGACCTTGTGTTAGTCCCAGTACTCTATTAATTTTAATCACTTCAAACAGTGATTAAACCCATCGAGCCATTGGCATAAGCTCTTAAACTTTAACAATTCACCTTGTTAGTTTAACAATTATCTTTTTTATTCACTTATTTCTCATTAACTTTAATTTTTCAAATAAAACCTTTAAGATCATTTTAACAGTTTGAACTGTTTTAACATAGATATGTTTTTAATCATCAAAACCAGATTCCCAATTTACATTACAGTTTAAATCTTTATTGCATAGATCACACTATACCTTAATTATAAAGTACCAAAATAAATAATGATTATTATTTATTTTGAACTATCTTCACTTCAATTTCCAATTACTTAAACTTTAAGTTTTTCTTCTCAAAAACCATATTCAATCTCATTAATTCAATTGTTTAGTTTACCAAATCATGTTTCATACATTCAATAAAACTCAAATGTGGACTTTATTTATATCAACAGACCTGTCAGAAGGTCAAACAGTTTTCATAATTAAGTATCATAAACTTTATTTAACACATCAGTTCAGTGCAGACTGTCTCTGTCACTGACATTTATGACTCAGTATTCTTCTCAACATTAAAAGTCTGTTTAATGTAAAGGCTCCCACAATGTCTGTGGAGCAAAAAAAACAAAAACCCAAACAAAACATTTCTCGCTCTTGGGAGCAAAAAGGAGGGTGCTGTGAAGCCCCTGTTACATTGACTTGCATAGAATGTTATCTTGTTAAACATTCCTTGAATCCAAACAGTGGTTGTTTTGAATCCACTTTCTCCATTTTCACACTTTGTTAGAACCAAACCAGAGAAATACATAAATGCCTCTTTTCTTCATCTAGGTTCTGGTAACCTTGTTCTCTTTTAAATATAAGCTTATGGCCCAACTATAAAGTTATATTATCTTTATAAACTTACTCTGCACAATTCAACTTTAAAACATATATTTAAACTCTTCCAATTACAAAGTATTCATTTTCATTCTTTTATTGGCGTTATACCGTGTGTTTGAACCACACTGATATTAAGGACCTCTATTAAGTCTCGTACTAATAAATAAATCTAAAGTGATAAATCACAACATTGTTTAGCAAAATATCAATCACTACTTTTAGGATCCAAGTGTTGGATCTTTAACTTCTTCAAACCTTTAATGTTCACATTTCTATGTCACATTAAATTCAAAACCAACTCTGTTCTTTAACAGAATACTCATTATTTTCTCTCATAAACCAAAATCACATCCTTCTCTGTAAATGTGTGTCTCATGTGTCTGTGTTTGTGTCTATGTGTCTGTATTTACATGTGTTTATGTGTCTGTATTTACATGTGTTTATGTGTCTTTATGTGTTTATGTACCTGACCTGTTAGTTGAAGCGGTCAGTTCATGAGGTCATTCTCCTCGTCTCTCGTCTGGACCCAGTTTCGACCTCCTCCTCCTCTCTCTCAGTGCCCTCTCGTCTGTCACGCCCACCTCCACCTCGCTCTCAATTGTGCATTTTCCCTCAGAGAAATACATTACATTCATATTAATTTCAAGTTTCATCCAAACAAACTTTACAAATACCTTTTTGGTCAATCTCAATAGATCAAAATTTAAAACAAATAAACGATTTTTCGTTTATCTTACCGCTTCCGTGTTTGCTGCTGCTGGTCTGCAGCCTTTTTCCTTTTTTTTTTTTCTCAGCCGAAAAGGAGCATGTGGGAGGTGGGGTGCCGAGGAAGGTTTTTGGAGAGGACACTGTTTTCCGGAGGGAGGGAGGCCGATACCTAGATGCTCCCAAACATTTAAACAAAATACAAATGATTAGTGTTTTCAAAATCTCTTCTCTGTTTCTGTTTTTTTCCTCACATTAGAAAAATAGCTTATGGAAGCTACCTTTCTCTCTCATGTTGTTCAAACTTTCTTTTTTAAACAAAAACATTACTTTTGTTCTGATTCACATCATTAGACTCATTCTTCATCCAACAATGGCCCATTCATAACACATTTATTCTCTCACACACACCTTTAATCTTTAACTCTTAGGTTAACAATTCTCAGTATAAGCCCCGTCACTTTCAGTGGGCTTTTTTCTCTCACTCACCGCGTCACCAGCAGTGAACATTTTTCAGCAAAAGCTCTCGTGGGCTTTTTTTTTTTAAATCACCGCTTCACATGTAGTGAACATTTTTCAGCATAAGCCTGTCACTATCTAGTGGGCTTTTAAAATCTCATTTCTCATCTGCAGGAATCAATTCTACGTAGGCAGGCCTTTTTTATAGTCACATTGACTTCGGACTCATTCATCTCACCCGTTAAGATTTTACATGTAGGTTCTCGATAATGGTCATTAAAACCAACAATACTAGCTATGCAAGGCAGTTCGATTGTGGCGTATTACGATACGTGATTATTAATCTAAGATAAATTCCTGTGCTCTCTAGACAAGCTCTGTAGACCTTATACTCCTTCTTGTAATTAGATGCTCTATCTCGCATAGAGGTTCGCACTTGTCACGGCCAAATGAAGTAAACGCACGAGTCAGTTTCAAGAAACACCATAAAAACTTACAAAGCATAAGGTATCTATCAAACTTAAATCCAGCAAGACAACAAGCTTTAACACAGATTAACATCAGAATATCCCGTTTAAAACCTCACCCTTTAAGATTTTACATGTAGGTTCTTGATCAAAAACACATACTTTTTCGGCTTTAAACCTCACCCTTAGATTTTACATTTGGGTTCTCGATAAAGCGGACCTCACCCCTAGATGACATTTAGGTTCTCGATCTTTCAGCGTTTAAGAATCTCGCATGCTGGCCAACTTCATGGAAAAACATCAACTAATGATGTAAACTACATGCAGCCCGCTCAACATACGTCAGATTTCCAAAACGACTTCCGGAAGCTTTGGTAATTACAAATCACACATACACACCCCAAAAAATAAATTAAACAGCTGTTTACCTGAATTTTCAGTCCAATAGTCCAGTTGTTCCGCAGCCAGACTGTCTGTTCTGTTCTCTCGTCTCTCTGCTCTTCTCTTTTTTCAGTCCAGATTTCGTCATCGTGTTCACACACACAGAGGGGATATCTGGCCCTTTACTGCTAAATAGCACAGCTTGGGACTTACAAGAAATGCATTGTTTTTGCATTTCTCCGTGCACGTCAGTTCACCTCTTTGCATGAGAAACAACGAATATTGAAATCCGGTCACGGCACCAAATGTTATAAGAATTCTATATGTCCAAAAGAATTCTATATCCTTATATTATCCAGAGAGACACGGAGACAGATTATATTATAAAAAGCGAAAGGCCAGGTTTTATTCCTTGCAAGGGAAGCAAATTACACAGATACAACAAAGGTACATAGTGCGTTTTGCTTACAGAGGTAAGCAAAACATTACATTTTATATCACTAAAGTGGGGGCTGTCAGTGGGAGGTGTATCTTGCATACACCCTCCCCTCAAGGCCCCAGCTCCAGGCTCCAGGTGCAGAAGTCCTCCGGCAAGCCATGTCTTTAGTTATGTCTACACCATGCTTGGAATAACATGGAGGACATAACATGATTTGACATGACCTGTAGAGAACTATGAGCACCAACTAACTATAAACAATATACACAATTATAAGAATAAAATTCTTATAACAAATATTATTTATTTTATTTAAAGTTTATTTAACAGGGACCATACAAGCAAACATAGTTACAATACAAAGCCTGTAACTGATGTGCAGCATATAGAGATTATAGCTAGTGCTAATTTTCAACTCCTGTCCCTGGTTGGGCATTTCTAAGAACATTATAAAACAAATACATACATAAAAACAAGAAATACTACAAACTATGTATATATAGATATACACATACACACATACATACATACATAATCATACACAATTATAACGACAATTAAAAATGTATACACTTTTGATTTGTCTTTAGCCACAGCTTAATCCTGGAAGTGAACTTTTTGAAGTCAGATATGGCCTTAATATCAGATGGTAATGCATTCCATAGCCTACAGCTCTTAACAGAAAAGGCAGTCTGTGCAAAGCTTGTCCTACAGTATGGTATTGTACAGTTATGATTTGTACTAAATCTAGTAACTCTTTGGTTGTTCTGTATTTTTATAAATTTACTAAGAGGCTCAGGTGCTAAATTATTAATACACTTGAAGATTAATTTTAGGAAACATAAATTACTAAAGCTTTCAAAGCTTAATATTTTATATTTCTCCAGAATGTAACAGTGATGATAGCGGATTGGCTTTTTATCCATCATTTTTATTGCTCGATTGTAAAGTGAACCGATGTGTTTTGTTACAGACGGAGCTGCTTGCCCCCAAACTGTCATGCAGTATGAAATATGTGAAAACACCATAGCATGCATGTACAGTAAGGCTGCCTGATTTGGGATATAGTGTCTGATTAATTTAAAACAGTTGAGATTTCTTTGTATTGTTTTAGAGATTTTCTTGATATGTTTAGTAAAATTAAGTTGAGGATCTATAACCAATCCAAGGTATGTGAATTCTGTTACAGATTGAATTTTTTCATTTTGCAAGTTAATTTTAAATCTTTTATTTAGATCAAGTTTCTTAATAGAAAAACACATAGAGACTGTCTTTGTAAAATTTAGCACCAACTGATTTTGATTGAGCCACTGTCCGACATCAGCCATACATGCAGAGAGAACATCAGCAGCCAACTCTGGTGACTTAGGGCCTACTCACACTAGCCAGTTTGAACCGTGCCCGAGCGCGTTTGACCACCATAGCGCGGTTCGTTTGACTAGTGTGAGTGCTCGAACCGTGCCCGGCGCGCTCGATTAGCCGCCCCTGGCCCGCTTGGAAGAGGTGGGCCAGAGCACGGTTAGTTGGGCTCGGGCGCGGTTCGCATGTAGTGTGAGCGCCAACCGTGCTGGAGCATGGAACAAGACGCGTGACGTCACGGTTTTGCGACGCTCCATGCGACGCTCCAAAACAACTTGAATCTGTACTTGAGTGGATTATTTATAGCTGTGCTGACATTTACACTAGTCTGGTGTGGAAAACTCAAGTCTACACTCTCTTTTGATTCTGGCAATACTAGTGTTTTTCACGACAGGAAATGTCACTCTTTGGATTCTTAATGTACATACCTGTTATTTTCTAAATGCTAGTCTGCAGACCGTTCATTTTATGCATGTTGCAATGTGGTAATGCACTTAGACTTGATTTAGGCTTTACCTAAGTTGTAAATTTAACTTTTGCTTCCAAAGTGTAAATCATCTGTGCCTGTTCTCCTTGGTTTAAAAGTGTACTTTAATGACAACATATTACATCTTTATCATTGGGCTACAGTAAAGTCATTACAATACATTCATTCCCCTTGGCATGTTAAAAGAATTGACAAAGTTGACAATTCAGTTCATGATTATTCTTTGCTATTATGTGTTGGAGAAAAGTGAAGTGAAAATGTAAATGAAAAATGTATTTTAATCATAACATTTCATCATGTAACACCCAGTCTTGCAGTGTCTATGCACCAGGGCAGGTTTCTCTCAGGCATATGGGACTGAGGTCTTGTCCAAACAAACTCATGAATCTAACGCCTTCTGTGCGGGTATTTGAAGCCAGGATGAGGCTGTTGTTGTTGTTAATACTCTTATTTGCTTTCAGAAGTTGTTTAATATACTGTAGCATATATTTACTATGCACTTTAACCTAACACTACCTCAAACCTCTACACTTTATAATTCGACCTCGAACCTCTACAATATATACCACACACTTCCATAAATTATACACCACACACACAAGGTAGCCTATTTTGTTTCACAACTGCATATGGTTGTGTTATGTGAAATACTGTTTTTTTTTTTTTTTTTTTGTTTTTTATGAGAAGTGCTGACCAATCCCAAATAAATGGGAGATGGTTCTGAACTCTACATTTGTGGCCAGTCTCCATATGCATATTGCAACACGTTGGTCCAAGGGCACTGGTTTTCTGAATGAAGTGGTCTGTCTTTGAAGGTGCGGCTGCAGGCTGTTGCACAACTGCAAGAATGATGTCCTTCTCATTCTGAAATTAGCCTTCCACTCACAGTCTGTCCAGCTGCTGAGAACATGCTGCCACCACACAGCAGATCTCTGCCGAATCCATATGGTCCTGCAGCAGAATGGAAAAATATTGTTAACTGTATATAGTTTATGCATACACAATTACCTTACAGCACTTTGAAGTGAAATTAAATAAACAACAAACTACTACTCCAGTGCATACATAACAGTTATGTGTCCCGTTGAATACGGGTGTCTTAATACAAGAATGTAGCTAATATTAACCAGCAAATTATATTAAGTTACATGATTATTACCTTTAGAACGCTACTGTCGTAATTACAAAAAAACATTATACACATATTGTATTTCAAATTTCACAATACACTTTTCAATTGTATTCAATGACATTTCATTATATTAATTCTTACCATGTCGATGTAATGGAACTGTAGTCCGTAATCAAAGCTGCAAAGTCCTTGCTGCACTTCAGCTGGTACCTTGCAAACCTCCTCATACGAGCAGCACGATTACGTGAAAATTTTCGCGCCACTAAGGCGACAAATCTGTTTAACAACAGGCTGTGAGAGGGCTGTGGACCACCGTGTACCAAACGACACAAAATTATCCACAAATAAAACAGAGCGATGGACTCCGTTGTGTTCAGAGAGCGCCGCTCTTCCTGTTTATCCCGAAACCGTCGCACCATAATGACGTAAGCGTGCTCCGGCACGAATGCTGAAACCCTATGTGAGTGCAGGCCAGAGGGGGAGTGGGGAGGGGGGACAATCGTCCTCGGGCCCGGTTCATGGCAACCGTGCCTAGTGTGAGTACGCCCTTAGCGGGTGCATAAAGAACTGCATCGTCTGCATAGAGCTGGAAGCTGGCACCTGAACAGTGTAATGGTAGGTCATTAATAAAAATACTGAACAACAAAGGACCAAGTACGGAGCCCTGTGGTATGCCCCTTTTGATGTTCAAGAGTGAGGATTTTTCCTGGTCAACTTTAACACACTGTACTCTAGCCTGAAGATAAGACGCAAACCACTGTACTGCCTTAGTAGAAAAATTAAAAGATGACATTTTAGTTAAAAGTAAACTATGGTTGATTGTATCAAAAGCCTTTTTAAGGTCAAGGAAAACAGCTCCCACCACATCACCCCTATCCAGCGATTTCTTTACATTTTCAATAAAACAGCAGTTTGCGATTTCAGTGGAATAACCTGATCTAAAACCAAACTGCTGTGGGTGGAGGAACTGATTGGCTTCTAAGTGATCAACCATTTGTGCTGCTACAACTTTCTCAATAACTTTAGATAAAATAGGTAAAATAGATATGGGACGATAGTTACACATAGAGTCCTGACTTCCTGATTTAAATACTGGCACAATTACTGCTTTTTCCATCCTAAAGGAAATGTACAGGTTCTTATAGAAAGATTGACAAGATATGTAAGAGGTTTAACCAACACTGTTACATATTTTTTTAAAAAACAACTATTCATCATATATAAATCATTTGTTTTGGAATTAGACAATTTATTAATAATTTCTAAGATGTTTGTCTCGGGAACCTCTGTAATATGAAATGAATCTACAGAAGTCACTCCAGTTGTATAATTGAAGTCTTTAGACTCAAAATCTTTTATTAGTTCTTTTACTGAATGCACAAAATATGAATTTAATTCATTAGCCATAACGGCGTTATTATTTATGTTCTTTCCATTTATGTTAAGTTCCTTGATCCCCTGTTTATTTGGTTTATTAGTCAGATTATTTAAGTGTCTCCAAATGGAATTAGTATTGCCTTTAGCATTACCTATAAGTTGAGTATAATATGAAACTTTTGCTTTACGTAGTTCTAACACCACTTTATTTCTTAGACTTTTGTAGGTTAACAAATCAGTATTCATTTTTGAGCATAATGATTTTTCAGAGCCAGATCTCTCTTCTTCATAAGCTTTCTGATTTCATTACTTATCCATGGTACAGTGTCTTTCTTACTACATCTTTTTTTATTAGAAATTTGTCTATTAATCCTGAAATAGCTGTAGTCATAGAATTACAGCACTCATCTACATCATCCACAGCCATGATCTGCTCCCAATTTAAGTTATTAAGTTCTCTTTCAAACTGCACAGTTTTAGCTTCAGGAATGATAAATGATAATTTATCACAACCAGATTTGCCAAAATACTGTAGCCGCTTTCTGGTCAGTTTTCTAACTGTCAGAATCATGTTGTGGTCTGAGAGACCTGTTATCAGATTGTACGTCCTTGTTATATGTTCTGGTTTATTGGTAAACGCCATATCAATCAGGGTCTTGGTCTGCCTTGTTATCCTAGTGGGCCCTTTAATCATTTGTAGATAATTAAATTTTGTCATAATTGTTTTTAATTTTTGTTTACCGTTTTTTTCCGACCAATTAATATTAAAATCACCATACCATACAGTTTCTCTATAAGAATCAAGTTGTTTAGCAACAAGACTTAATTCATCATAAAAAGCGTGTGTTATGTGAAGGTGGGTTATAGATTACAACAATATTAAAATTCATTGTAGGTGATAAAATAACATTCAAAGCTAGACATTCCAGAGTTGTTTTCAATTCAACTATGTGACATTTAAATTTATCTTTTATGTATATCAAAACTCCTCCCCCCTTGCCTGTATTTCTATCCTTTCTGAAACATTGATATCCAGCAATGTCTATCATATTATTTGGTATATTACTGTGAAGCCAGGATTCTGTTAGACAAAGATAATCCAAATTTGAGTCCAAGAGGAGTACAGAGATCTGATCCTTTTTGGAAATTAGGCTGCGAATGTTTAAATGTCCGCCTAATATTCCTTTCGGTTTACACTTAACGTCCCAGAGTACTCTAGCGTGATTCACAGTTTGGAAAAATAGATATTGTTTTTGTTTTGCCTCAGCCTCAGCCTCAGCCTCTCGAGACCTATCTCGGGTCTGCTTCGAAGACCGTTGTCATCCCCCTGAACCGCTGCATGGCAGGGATAAGTCTCACACGATCCTCGATGCGCATACAACGTTGCTGCCCGCCCCAAACCCCCCGGGGTGGGCTGTGAGGCAGCTCTAGTATGCTGGAAAACCGTTGTGGCCCGAAGCGTCATAGACGGCGGCAGGGCCGGATTGGGACTCATTTTCAGCCCTGGAGTTTCATGCCTTAGACCGGCCCACTTTAGTTCCCGACTGACTATATTAAAATAATAAAATGAAAACCTAAGAATATAAGTCTGCAATAGGCACATTGTTTTCTACAGTATTTTTGTCTTGTTTCCAGTCCAATGGGGTAAGAAAAATAATTGTTTTAGTTTTAGCTTTTAAGCAACAACAAAAAATCACTTAATTTTTAGTTGTTTTTTTTTTTTCTCCAGAAAACAAGACATACTTTCTCATGCCATTTCACTTGTAAATGTATCTTGAATTAAGAATATTTAGATATTTGAACTGGAAACAAGTAAGAAAATGATTTTCATTGAGCAGGGCTCTTCATTACTATTATTTCTTCTGAATGACAATCCTACCTGCCCATTCTGGTGTGTTGGGCTCATGACTGGTGCTTGGGGACGTTTCTGGGCCTCGCTCTTCACTGTTGGCAGCAAATGGTACTAGAGGCGGCTGCTGCTGAAGAGCTACAAGAAAAACTTTGATACATGAACGGTGGTTTACATACGACGTTGTTTTGCACGGTCGCTAGCATCTCGCACTGCTCCTAACTACCTACGTTAGCTTACTTACCCGCCTCGTCGTCTTTGTTTGTTTTGTTGAGAAAATATGTGCTCAGCTTTGAACATTTGGCCGCGTCAGTTTCCAAAGCTTTTTTTATTTATTTATTCTGGCCTTTTCATCGCCGCCTTTGCGCTTTCTGTTATATGTGACTTTTTTTTATTATTTTGAGCAACTTGCAAATGGGGCCGTGTCAGGGGGCGGGGCCAGGGGGTCAAAACGTCATCATTGTGTTGCAGGCTGCACTCTGCGAGAAAATATTAAATAAAAGAGTGAGACTGCGGTAAAATAATAAATTAAAAGAGTGCGGCTGCGGTAAAGTAATAATAATAATGATTAAAAAATATATATTTCAACCCAGTCCCATGACAACAACGGCCCTCGCGGCCAAACAAACGTACCGGCCCACCGGGAATTTTCCCGGTGCTCCCGATTAGCCAATCCGGGCCTGGACGGCGGACTTACTACACCGGTGTCCAAGGGGCTCTGCAGAGAAAAACGGCCTTAGCCGCCTCTCCCCGGAGGGGACTCTCTCAGCCACATCCACAGATGTGTCTCCTCCGAGTCCTTTAACAGGTCGGCCTGGCGTGCCCGCAATACACTGCCGTAGTATGCAGCCCTGCTGCCCCGCCCACCATGGTCGATGTAACTCTACATGGCCTGGTGGGCAGCGCCGAGGCTTTAATGAATGCGCCGCATTGCTGAGGCCGTCCACATCCTCAGATGCAGACCTCTCAAGCCTCGGACCCTCTCTCTGTGCAGGAGCAGCCACCTAGTGGGCTCCCGCCCTGGAAGGAAGGACCACAGAGCTTCCCCATGATGATTGAGAAAATGCCTCCGCAGTCCCAATCTCATTGGCGAAATGTGCCTGCCCCATGACCCACACAACTCGTTGCGCAGGTCATGGAACAGGCCACACAACCCGTGTGTAAGCTCTAATGCTCAGAATTGGTAGTCGTAGAAAGCAGTCACACTCACATAAAAACACAACGTAATTTTATTGACACACGTGTATGAAAACGTAATTTTGAGTACCTATGTTAATTTATGCACAAATGTTTAAAAATACAAATACGAATACGAATGCTTAAAGTTGTGCATACATCTTTTTGAAAGTGATCTTACGCATAATCCTGCACAAAATCTGTCAAATTTACACCCCTTAGTTCATTTGCTTGCCACAAGTTGCTTTTTTTACATGCTGTAACACTTTTTCTTTACACCAGATGGTCACGACCCAGTGGCGGGAATAAATTGACCTTGGACATTTTGATATAGATGATTTTAGTAGTAGTACTGGCTATTATTATTTATTTGGGGTTGAGATGATGACAGCACTATTCCATGACTTGTTTTGGTGTTCTGAAATGAATTCTGGAATGGTTGCAGAAAATGTATTCATTTAACCTTAACCTAAAAGTCATTATGCATATGGTATTTTATTGGTTACACATGGTCTCATGTTGTAGATGTTCACATTTTAAAGGTACCAGACACAAGTCCACACTTACTTGTTGGCACACTCAGCACAGAATAATTATGGCTCACTTTAGACACATGTACAGCCCCAATCCTCTTGACCTATTTCACTTCACTTAGGTACATACATAAATAGTTCCTTTTAAATGTTTCCTTAGTATTTCCCATTCTGTCACGTCTCAGTCATCAACCATCTACGTATATACACCCAGGGCCGTTTAAAGGAATTTGGGGGCCCCAAGCAAAATGGACATGGAGCCCCCGCACACACGCAAAGCCTACAGGAACCACAGCATAGCCATACAGTTTGAGTTCACCCACACTTTATATAAATAAAAAAGGTTCACAGTGCAAATACTGCTGTTGCATATACTGTGCATAAATAAAAAAAAGGTTTACAGTGCAAATACTGCTGTTGCATATACTGTGCATAAATAAAAAAAGGTTTACAGTGCAAATACTGCTGTTGCATATACTCTACATAAATAAAAAATGTTTACAATGCAAATACTGCTTGAAAAAAATATTTGAAATTTGAGCATTTTCAACCATTGAACATTTGCAAAAAACACCACTGTACCATAAAATCAAATATACATTAAAAAGTGCACAATAACTAAATACAACATACTTACACACACGCACTCACATTAACATTTTTCAGTTCTCACAAACATGTGCAAATTATCTAAAACTGTTGTTTGCGAGCCTTGTTTTCTGCAAAGGCAATCACAATGTCCTCCATGTCCAAAGACTGGCGAACATCACGCTCAATTGACATAAGTGCCAATCCTGTGAGCCTTTCTTGGCCCATGGTGGACCTCATGTAATTTTTTATCAGCTTCAAAGCTGAAAAGCTCCTCTCACCAGAGGCCACTGACACAGGGAGAGTCAGGAGTAGACGCAAAGCAATGCTTAAATTACTGTACAAATCCAGTAGCTTTTCACTGTATATGTAATTAAGCATGTCAAGGGGGGAAGTGGCTACATGGTCTGGAAAAGTGTAGAGATGAATTGATCTCAAGTGCAGGAAAACAGAACACAGAGTCTGTGCTCATGGAATATAACATCCATGATCGAAGAATTTTTTTCACCATTTTTCATGCTTCTCATGTAATTGTCATTTGTGAATCTTCGAGGTGGATTCTCAGAATTTTGGGGGAAAACAATGTTTGTGACTTGTACTGGTCCTTTTTTAACAATTTGACAGCGCACACTATCAGTCAGGACTGCTGGCCACTGCGCAGGGTCATCTGCTATAATGACAGTGCTTGAGCTGTAGAGCAAACCTCAGTGTTGGGAAGTGGTGCAGACTCAATTTCTGTTCTGGATGCAGTGTCTTCCACTGTGAGAGATGGTATTGACGGTGTAGCTGGGGAAAAATAATGTTTTTATTAATATAATCCATATGTTCAGGTACAGAATGCATCAGTGAGTGTCTGACACCTAGAAATTTGACAAGCACTACTGTATATTAAAAATTCTGAACTGTCCATGGGCAAAAGTGACTGGTATTTACACAGTTTGGTGGGAATTCAATAGTGATTTGCACAGTTTTTTTCTAATAATATGACAGCACACTTATCAGTTTAAACTGGGCTGTGCAAGATATCAACTATAATTATAGAGCTTGTGGTACCTTGTGCTATAGAGGAAACATCAGCACTAAGAAGTGATGCGATCTGTTGAAGTTGATGTTGAAGATGAAGTTGATGGTGTAGCTGGGAAAATAATTGGAAAAAAAAATCTGAAATTACTGGTGGAGTACATTTACCATTTCACTGTTAGCATATTGAAAGAGGTCACTATTAACAGCTCAGTGAGAGAAATTCACTCTACCTTCATCAGTGGAGGTATCCTTAGGAAGAGCCTGAGGGCTGAGAAATTTAAGCAAAGCACCTTGAGGGAGAAAGAAAACATGGTAACACTTTATAATAACAATCATTAATAGATTACCATCTATTAATGATTGATAGCTAATTGATAGCTAATTAATCTTTAGTTAATTGTCATTTAACTGTTAGCAAACAGTATTATTACTTATTATAAAGTTTACCGTTAGCAATGTTAGCATTTCCATATTTTGGTATTAGAAGGGAAGGGATGCAGGCAGCTGCTTACCATTGCTTAAAAATATCCCAAGCTAATGTTTGATGCACGGAATTTATTGTGTGGTTTTCCTTTCCTAACCCCCATTTGGTAAATAGATTATCACGGTGGAAAAGTATAGCATGCTATTTGCTATACCACTTTCATCAAAACCTATTACAAAGCTACAGCAATGTCATGTCATTAAATTACGATAGATTAGATTACGATAAACAGTGATTCTGGAACAGATCTGCGTCTTCTTTATCCCGTTAAAAAACATATTACAGTAACCATATTCCGTCCATTCGAAAAAAAAGTTGCACTAACTGTTCATTACAAGCAGCATTTGCCGTCAGGCAGGTAACGTTAGCTAACATAAACATATTTTTGCTAGCCTAACCTGCTGTATAATTACACCATTTGTACAAGACTGACAAGTAGAGCTATTTTATCCAGTGTAATTTATCACTTACCACTATCTTGTTTTTTCTTATCCTCCTCTTCCTTTCTCTTCTGGCTTCCTGAAGCATAATTTCTCTTCATGACTGCCGTGGAGGTTTTGTATTTTGCCGGCTGCAGAGATCACGTTGGCATGCTGCTGTCAGCGACTACTGAGAGGGGCCCCCTTAAGGGGGATTCCGATAACAGTGTCATTGCACTTTACAGCATTGACGATCAAATGCTCACACAGTGTCGTTGCATTTATTCTTAACCGGTCGTTGTCCTGGGGCCCCAGACCAGCTCGGGGCCCCAAGCAATTGCTTGGTTTGCTTGCCTTGTTGCGACGGGCCTGTATACACCTTACAACCCACCAGATATCAACCCTTGATAAATGCTAATCTGACCTTTGCTGGTTTTGTCAACTTCATTCAAGAGAAACGTCACTCGGCACAATGGGTGCTGTTGTTCTTGAAGAGATGAATGTTGTGGGAGACATTTATGTTGATTATAGTGATGAGTCGTTCATGAACGATTCGTTCTTTTTGAACGAGTCTTTAATATGACTCGGGAACAACTAGTCATCTCAGAGAGCGAGTCGTTTATTTTTGTGTAGACCCGCGCATGCGCATTGCACCACATGTCATACAGGAAACAGAAAGGAGTCATTCATCTCCCGAGTCGTTCGTTTCGTTCGTTCGTTCACCAAGTCCCAGCCCCATAGAGAAAGAGTATGCAGTTACCGGAAACAGAAAGGAACTGTTCATCTCCCGAGTCGTTCGTTCGTTCGTTCACCAAGTCCCTTCCCCATAGAGAAAGAGTATGCTAGTGATGTGTCATGCGCAAAAGATGCGGCTCTGAGAGTCGATGCTTTGTAGTGAATCAGAAGATCCGGCTCGCATCGAGTGAGAGCCGGCTCCCTTTTTTTTTCTTTTTCGCTGCTTACGTCCATGCTCAGCCTGAGCTCTGCTCAAGGCAGAACTTTGTTTTGATTGGTCAAAGTCAAAGTCAAAGTCAAATTTATTTATATAGCACATTTACAGATGGCTGAGCCACACCAAAGTGCTTCACAATAAAATGCTAAGTGCAATAAACAAAGGAAGACAAAGAAGAAATAATATTCATAATATATAAACAGAATAAAATAAAATGAAGAAGGGCAACAATACAAATAACTACAGGAGTTAAAATAATGTAGGTCTTTTTCTAGCCTTTGACACTAATCAAAGGCTAGAGAAAAGAGGTGAGTCTTCAAGAGAGACTTAAAAATGTTTAGAGACTGGGCTGCACGGATGTGAAGGGGGAGGCAGTTCCAGAGTCTGGGGGCTGCTACTGCAAAGGCTCTGTCCCCCTTGGTTTTTAGTCTGGACCTGGGCACTTCCAACAGCAGTAGGTCAGCTGACCGTAGTGCTCTGGAGGATGTGGTGGTGGAGAAGCTCAGACAGGTATGTGGGGCCACACCATGGAGGGATTTAAAGACTATAAGTAGCAGTTTAAAATCAACGCGGTAGCGGATGGGAAGCCAGTGTAGTGATGCGAGGACCGGGGTGATATGTTCTCGCTTTTTTGTGCAAGTGAGGAGTCGAGCGGCTGAGTTCTGGACCAACTGCAGGCGGCGAAGCTGGGAAAGGTTAATGCCAGTGTATAGAGCGTTGCAGTAGTCCAGTTGAGAGGAGATGAAAGCATGGATAACTCTCTCTAGATCACTCTGGGGCAGGTAGGCTTTGGCCTTAGCTATATTTCTCAAATGAAAAAAGCTTTTTCTAACTACTGCACTGACCTGCTGCTCAAACTTGAAGGCACTATCAAATGCCAGATTTCTGACAGAGGGCCTGATGTTAGAGGCGAGAGGGCCCAGGGCGTCGATGGAAAAGGCCGGGGAGGTTTTGCCAAAAATAATTATTTCAGTCTTATCCGGATTGAGGTTGAGGAAGTTTGAACCCATCCATGTCTTTATGTCAGACAGACAGTCAAGCAAAGAATGGATTGCAGCCTGTCCATCAGCCTTTAGGGGGAGATACAGCTGGACATCGTCAGCATAGCAGTGGAAGGTTAACCAGGATTTCCCTAGGGGTAAAATATACAATAAAAATAGGATAGGGCCTAGTATAGAGCCTTGAGGGACCCCAGGTGAGGGGGCAACGGATGATGTGAATTCTCCCAACTGGACACAGAAGCTCCTGTCGGCCAGGTAGGACTGAAAACTTCAGGGCAGTGCCTTTGATGCCTACGCGATGCTCAAGCCGTGACAGCAGAATCCTGTGGTCCACCGTGTCAAAGGCTGCTGTGAGATCTAGAAGCACAAGGATCACCGGGCTGCCCGTGTCAGCGGCTAGGAGCAGGTCGTTGAGCACTCTCAGGAGAGCAGTCTCAGTGCTGTGGGCTGTTCTAAAACCGGACTGGAATTTCTCGTAGATGTTGTTATGAGATAAAAAGGCGTGGAGCTGGACATAAACTTCGCTCAAGGATTTTAGACAGAAATGGCAGTTTTGAGATAGGCCTAAAGTTTGAGAGGATAGAGGGTCAAGGTTTGGCTTCTTTAGTAGAGGCTGCACCACAGCATGCTTGAAGGCATCCGGGACGCACCCAAAAGAGAGAATGGCATTAATCAGCAGTAGAAGAGCAGGAGCAACCGTATCAAGAACTATGGCATCCTTGAGTAGAGGAGGGCAGACAATCGGAAGGGCAGTTTGAGTGCTGCAGATGTTTGACTGCATCAGAAAGGGAGGATAGGGTAATGGGCTCAAACTGCAATAGGACAGCTGGCTGAGGGAGGGTGGGGAGTGGGAAGTGGGGTGGAGGTATGGGAAGGCCTGAGTGCTGCAATTTTCTCAATGAAGAATTTTTGAAAACTTTCACAGAGGGCTGGTGAGGGCAAAACAGGGGATCCGTTTTTGGGATTTATGAGAGAATTTAATGTATTGAAGAGAACCTGAGGTTTGTGACTGTTTCTGGAGATCATGGTGGAAATGTACTGTGATTTGGCGGTTTTACAGCTCGGTGGTAATCCGCCAAGCAACTTCGGAGGATTTGGAGGGACACGTGGAGGCGGTCCTTCTGCCACCTGCGCTCCGCCCGCCTACAGGCACGTCTGAGGTCACATGTAGCATCGGTGAGCCATGGTGTAGTATGAGCTTTTTTGCGTTTGGCCTTGAAAGGAGCAACAGAGTCCAAAATGCCAGTGCAAGCTGATGAGAACATGGAAAGCAGCTCATCAGCAGAGTACTCAGAGCTATAGCTCAGTGACAGCCTACACAAAGGGGAGACATTAAAGGCGGCTGAAAATTGCTCAGCAGTCGAGGAGTTAAGCGTCACGTGAGACCCGCTTGGAGACACAAGGGGCACCACCTGAGAATGGAACTGACATTGTGAACAGAATTAGGAGTGATCAGAGAAAGACGTAGCACGGATTTCATTCACAGAGATAGAAACACCATAGGATAACACGAGGTCTAGTGTGTGACCCTTTTCGTATGCTGGGCCAGAGACAGATTGCTTGAGATTGAATGAGTCAAGGAGGTTCAGAAAGTCCCGGGTCAGAGACTGTGACTCACAACAAACATGAACATTAAAATCACCACATATTAAAATGTGATCATATTTAACCATAAGCCCAGACAAAACATCAGCAAAATCATGGATAAAGTCTCTGTTGAATTTAGGTGGACGATACACCACTGCACACAAAACGGGCTAGACTGAATAATTTCAAACAGTTGCAGCTCAAAGCTTGCCAAACCAGCGTGTGGAATCTGTCGACAGTGAAAACGCGACTTGTAAACAGAGGCGACGCCTCCTCTCCCAGTCACTCGGGAATTAAAAAGTTACAGTCTGGTGGAAGGAGTTCAGAGAAAGGCGTGTTATCGCCGCTGGAGACCCAGGTCTCGCACAGAAACATAAAGTCTAGCTCCCGCGAGATAAGGTCGTTGAGCATGAAAGTTTTGTTTGCCAGAGACCGCACATTTAACAGGGCCAGCTGGAGGGTTACCTCGTCGCTAGCCGATGGTCCAATGCGCTTCAACTGGCGTAGGCTAGAGTGGCCAACGCCTCGGCTGCACCTGTGCACGGAGAGCCGTCGCGTGGGGACCCGAGGCGACGCGGTCTGGCCAGCGCCCGTCGAGACCGCTTTAGGGGCTGGAAACAACGATGCAGACGAGGTAGATCAGCAGCGCCACGGACAAGAAAGGCCCGACAGGAGAAACCAATGAGACAGGACGGAGCCACCGCACCGACGCCGAGGCCGCCGACATGAGGACAGTTGGACCCTGAATTTCACCAGCAGACCTCCCCTCCTTCCTCGTCTCCTGGAGCGCCTCCCGCGAAGAGGGGCCACGGGCGTGCGGCGCAGGTAAGCTGGGATACCTGTCAGCACAGGAGGGGGAGGTTTTCTCCAATCTACTGGTTCAGGACTAGCTGCCTGAGCCTCACGGAGATATAGGTCGCGGATGTTAAGCAAGGCTTGTCGATCGTAGTACAGTAGAGCTGACACATCCAGGTGGATGCATAAAATCAGGGCTATAATAAACATCAAACAGAGTGCCCGTGAAAGACGAGTCGCCGAACAGGCTGGCGCCATCTTGGAGCCAGCCTGTTCGGCTTGGTCAGCAATGACATCGCGATCAATCAATCCAAAAAATCATACCATTATGTAAAAACAGAGAGGGGGGTGCTGAGAAGTGGCACAGCGCTCCACTGCAAGTTAACGACACTGTCTGTCAGATAAAGTGAGGAGAGTGTGTGAGTTGGCGTACTGTTGGCGTAGTTGAAACTATGAGTGACACCCGAAAGAGAAGCAGCATCTGGCTCCAGTTTAAAGACAATGGAAACAACAAAGCAGAGTGCGTTCACTGCAAGATGAAAATTACTTTCGTAATAATGTGGTTCCACCACAAACCTGCATAGACATATGAGAACTTTCCATTCTACAGTGCAGTTAGAGGGCAAGCTAGCATGAGCTAGATGAGGTGTGTCTCATCCCAAAAAAACAGCAACTGCAGCAGCATCTACTGGCTTCCCCACACATGCAGGTATAACCTCTCCTACGACAACTCAAAGCAAAATTAGCCAGTTTATACCCAAAGTGATGACCCCATCCAAAAGAATAAATGCACAAAATTAGGCAAGTATAATGATTCTCCTAAAAACACTTCATATGGAAGGGTTTTCAACACACAAACCATTAATTTTTGCAAAGTTATGGTAAAATAAAGGCTTACAAAAAATCCTAAATTAAGAGCCGTTCAGGAGTCGAAAGAGCCGGCTCTTCTTTGGGAGCTGAGCCAAAAGAGCCAGCTCCCTGAAAAGAGCCGAACTTCCCATCACTAGAGTATGCAGTCACCAGAAACAGAAAGGAACTGTTTATCTCCCGAGTATATATATATATAATATATAATTTGTTTATAATAGTTTAAATAATAAAAAAACAAAGTGGCACTAACATTTAACACTAAAAATAGACTGACAGAAACAAATGGAACTTTTTTAATTTTCAGATAATGTTTATTGCAGATATATTTTGATATAGTGTAATGATGTTGCGAGAGACTGAAGCGGTCACGTGACAAAAGAACGAAACTCACACCCAAAGACTGACTCATGAAATGAACGAGTCCTTCTGTTTCTGCGTTCAGCCTACGGGGACTTGAATGAACGACTCAGAGACTCGGGAGATGAACAGTTCCTTTCTGTTTCCTTTAAGTTGTGCTAAAAAGGATAATGCTATTGACATGTGTCAACCCACTGCTAGCCAGCGCTCAGTCCAGTTTTCACATGTGTTTTCCCAAAACCAGCCGCTCTTTTCTTTTCTTTCTCTACATCAAAAAACAGGTGGCTTTGCAGAAGGCAGGCTAGAGGCTGGTATAGGATGTCTGCTCTAGAGCAGGGGTTCTCAACCTTTTGCAAGCTGGGCCCCCCCAAAGCTGGTTCATTGCAGTTGGGGCCCCAGTGCCCCGCCCCCATCCCCCCACCTTGGATAGATAGATAGATAGATAGATAGATAGATAGATAGATAGATAGATAGATAGATAGATAGATAGATAGATAGACAGCCCTAGGCTATTATTTTTAGGCCCACATTATTATTATTATTATCATCAGTAGCGGTAGGTAGGCCTATTATCATTACTAGGCTATTGTTATAATTGGCAGTAGCACCAGACTTCTAATGTGAGCTTGCAGGCATTATTATTATTATTATTATGAGTAGTAGAAGGCCTATCATCATTACTAGGCTATTGCTATATAATTATATGCGCTACATGCTATCATTGTTATTATTATTATTATAATCAGTAGGCCTATTATCATTTTTTATTAGCTTTATTATTGATATTATTACTAGGCCTAATAGTAGCCATCATCTGCTTTTTACAGAAGCTTGCAGGTCGGTGATGTTAATGTGAGACCTGAGCCTGCTTTGCCTTGCAAAGATCCTCAATTCTTAGCTCAATGTTTGATAAACATAGCCTCAAATCATCATCTATTTGTGCACGATGTGTATTTTGTTTTGAGTGCAGTCATTTTTGAGAATCCTGCCTCACACAAATATGTTGACGCGAAGGAAGGAGAATCTTCAAGGCGACGTCACAGAGTTCAGGATATTCCTGCATCAATGCTGCCCAGAATGACGAAAGAGGGCAGGAGCTAAAGAGTTCCTTCAGTCTACGGTCACTCTTCAGCTCAATAAGCTGTTCCTGCATATCAATTGATAGCTCGTTTGCTGTGCACACAAACGGATCTCGAACCCACGCAAAGAGCGATAATCCTCTTTAAAGTACGCGCAAATTGTTTTCTCATTGCTGACAGGTGCTCAGACGCTGATTGAAATAGGGAGGAGAAATCATGTGACGTGCCTGCATCAGCGATAAAGTCCGCAAGGCTGGGGAACATGTCACAGTTCCCTCGACTGATGCGGCCATGCCAGAGGTCTAATTTTTGTGTGAAGGCGTGCACTTTGTCTGCAAGGAGCATTGTGGAGATTTGTTAAAAAGTGTTATCATATGAATATGTGTTACTAATAAAGAGAAAATGAAGATGGCACACAGCTAAAATGTATTTATTTAGTTCCCTAAAAAAACTGTATTTTATGATGAGTAACTCTTTGGAATGCAGCATTCAAGCCTCCTGTACTTCATAACATGTAAATAAAACATGTTAACATTATCCCTGCAAAGTTTTAAACTGATAATGTGAAGCAGAATAAAACTCAAGGGGTTTTAGTACAGAAAGACTAGGCGAGAGTTCTAAAGACCCAGTTTGGCCCACTTTGGCCCAGTCTGTTCCATTTCATTTTAGTCATTTAAATACTATATTTTTATTGTTTAAATCACTAATGGTGCTCATTAAATACATTTTGAGAACTTAAACCAGACTTCTAAGTATTTAAATGTGTTTTCAGCCTGTATTCTTCCTCCTGCGTCTCTGTGTATTACGCAGGCTCTTCCTGGAACAAAGACGCACACGTGGTGCTCCGCAGCCGATTGGTCGAATTGAACATGTGATACCTCGTTTGAACCGTGAGAACCAATAGAATCGAGGGAAACTGTTTAAATCCCGGTCATTTGAACCTTGCTCTGATGTCACATGATAGACTGGTGCCTGAGCCAATGACAGTGTCTATCCCATGATGCACTTCACTGTGAAACGCGCTGAGTAAAATCGAACCATGAGTGAAGACAGTATGTCACAGATATACCCAAATGGTAGCTGAGACATTTCGTTAAGTGGAAAGCAGCATTTTTTGCTGGCTTTCCACTTTGTGAAAGGAAAATAAGGTAATGATTCTAATCATAGCTGAACAAAATTTTTATTTCATTGAACTACTTTAGCTGACATCTTACTTATATTTCTAAGTATGTTGGCTTGCTTGGTGTCAATGTATTTGTCAGCTTCTCTAGTGTCATTAGAGGTCTGCCACGAGTTTGTTGGTTGAAGTAGAGGCCAGCTGTTTGCAGAAATGTAGTGCCAGAGTTGAGTAGGTGTTGCACTTCACACCTTGGCCTCTTGTCTTTTGTTGGCTTGCTGTTTAGTCTGTGTTTGAAGTAGCTGTAAATGGCTTACATGTGCGTTTAGCGGAGTTTTTCAGTGCAATTTTTATTTATTTCGTTTTTTTCCCCTCCCATCTGTTGCCTACTCGCGCCCCCCGGGAGAGTGTCCGCGCCCCAGGCTACACCTGGTTGAGAACCACTGCTCTAGAGAATAGCTTTTAGCTGTACACTACTGTGCTACAGAAACAACCAATCTCTGCTAAGGCAACAAAGCCACAGAACAGACCAGAAAACAAGGGCAGTATTTGAGTGCAACATGCTCGTTCTCCTCTCTGTCTACATTATAATCAACTAGTGATGGGAAGTTCGGATCATTTTACTGACTCAGTTCTTTAAGTCTCGTTCAGCAAAATGAACAAATCTTTTTTCAAGTCATTTCGTTCATTTCGTTCATTTCAGCAGAATCTAATTAAAATGTTACATATTACAATTTTTAATACATTTAGTACTTTTGGAATAAAAACTATAATAACTATAAGCTAATGCATTTATGGCCAAACTTTGAAAAATAAATTATAAATTCATTGCAGCTTACTTCAGGCAGAGAGTTCAACTCACCTCTTAATCCAAATAGTTTTTTTCCTTTGTCACTTCATATTTAGCTCAGCATTAATTCCGTCAACATGTCTGGTCTGGGCCGTGACAGCCTCATGTAGCTGTAGCTAATACATCCGTCCGTCCGGAAACAGAAAGGACTCATTCATCTCCCGAGTCGTTCGTTCGTTCGTTCGTTCACCAAGTCTCAGCCCCATAGAGAAAGAGTATGCAGTTACCGGAAACAGAAAGGAACTGTTCATCTCCCGAGTCGTTCGTTCGTTCACCAAGTCCCTTCCCCATAGAGAAAGAGTATGCAGTTAAGGGCTGTTGAATGGTTGATTGAGAGGGAAGAAACAGCACTAAAGAAAGGGGAGAAATGCAAACTAGTGCTGAAAGACATATGTAGCACGAGAAATCACCAACAGTGAGCGAATGACTGTACTTACTCCGACTGAAACCACCTGGAACGAGTCAAACATCTGCGCTAAGCACAGTCAGACACGCGAGAGTGTGGCGAATAACACTGGAGCACTGGACAAATCCATACACTGCCTTTACAGCTGAAGAGAGTGGAGACTGACTTTAGAATGATTTCTGCAAGACGGCGTCAGCGGCGACACTCCCGCTCCGACACTCCCGCTCCAACGGCTCTGGGGAGACCAATGGAAACCACGCGGACTGTGGAGAGCTGCTGGAACCAGACGCAGAAGAACTAGACTGGGACAGCTATAGCACACGCTGGAGCAGAGATTAGCCGCTGTGGGTAACTCTTGTAAAGTGTTTTTGTGGCTTCTTTATGAGCTTTAGGAAATTACTGCACAGCACAGAAAATTGTTAAAAAATACACTAATTTAGAAGAATGTACTGTATAGATATAGGCATTAAATACAATGTCATTACGTTATTTTTACCCCAATGATTATGAATTAAGCTCATTATTCATTTTCAGGACTGACTGATAAATGTTTCAAGTGGTGGTGATATTGGACAGAAGGGTTAATATATGCATTACTACATTACTACTTTTAACCCTTTCCAGAGAATATGAATAACAACACAAAAACATTT
The DNA here is from genome assembly GCA_024416835.2 of Perccottus glenii. Lineage (NCBI taxonomy): Eukaryota > Metazoa > Chordata > Actinopteri > Gobiiformes > Odontobutidae > Perccottus > Perccottus glenii. The sequence continues at coordinate 4,316,666 of CM044566.2, read as the reverse complement.
TCTTTCATTCATAGTTAGTGGCTGAGTGAAGCCATGTATTGTGAAACAATTGTGATTAATCTTTTTAAATCATAATAACAGAAAACAGAAATGAACCTGATCAAAAGTTTGTTTTATCATTGTATATAAAATATAAATGACAGGGGTGTATGAACGTGTGAAAATGTTGCTCTGGTGAATGAACTTGTGTGAATGTTGCTCGGGTGTATGAATGTGTGAGAATATTGCTCTGGTGTATGAATGTGTGAATGTTGCACTGGTGTATAAACGTGTGAGAATGTTGCACTGGTGTATTAATATGTGAGAATATTGCTCTGGTGTATGAATGTTTGAATGTTGCTCTAGTGTATGAATATATGACTTTGAACCATGGCGCCCCCCGAGGCAGACGTGTTTGCCCGCTCCGCGCTAAAATTTCGAACTTTTTCTCTTTTTTGTGTGTTTTTCGTGTTTTTCGTTCTTTCTGCAGTGCACAAATGCCATGCACTGCTAACATACAACCGACAGGCATTATTGGACATCGCCAACTCACGAAACTTTGTTTTTAGTGGTTCTATTCCGCTGGAGCTGCAGCTCATTGTTCGCCCATACCACCAAAACTTTTACCCCGGGGGCCACGAAGCACCGGTCTCGAGTGAGTTCGCTGACCCCAGGAGAGTGCTTGGAGGCACGGCGCAAGCGAGGCAAGAGGAGGGCTTCATGCTAGGCTAAAAGCTCGCGCTAGCCGACCACCGCTACCCAGCCTCCTGTTAGCGAATGTACGTTCCCTGGAAAACAAACTGGATGAGCTACGAGCCAGGATTTCAACCCATCGGGAAATCAGAGAGTGCTGCGCCCTGATTTTCACCAAGACCTGGTTCTCAGACAAGGTCCCGGACAACGCCATTCAGCTACAGACTCACTCCCTTCACCGAGGCGACCGAACGGCTGCATCCGGTAAGTCTAAAGGTGGCGGTGTGTGTGTGTTTGTAAACAACTCGTGGTGCGAAGATATACAGACTGTTGACGAGCACTGTTCACCAGATGTGGAGTTATTACTGCTGAAGTGCCGTCCGTATTATCTACCGAGGAATTTACTGCTGTGTTTTTGGCGCTGTTTACATCCCCGCGTGCTGACTCCGCAGCAGCACTCAGCAAACTCCATGGACGTCATCAGCGCGTTAGAAACGGCTCATCCTGGACGCTGTTTTTATTGTTGCTGGTGACTTCAACCACTGTAGTTTGCGGACTGTATTCCCCAAATACCACCAGCATGTTGACATTCCCACCCGTGATAAAAACACTCTTGACCACGTCTACAGCAACATACGTGGTGCATACAGGGCTGCACCCCGCCCCCACTTCGGACACTCGGACCACATCTCTTTGTTCCTGTACCCTGCTTACAGACAAAGACTGAAACAAGCACACCCTGTCACCAAACAGATCAAACTCTGGACCCCGGAGAGCGAGAGATCACCCTGCAGGATTGTTTTGCACTGACAGACTGGGATGTGTTTAAAGCTGCAGCCACTGTGGAGGACTCTTCCATTAGCGTACAGGATTATGCTGAGTATGTGTCTGGGTACATCAGCACTTGTGTTGATAACATCGTGCCCACCATACAAATCAGGAAGTTTCCCAACCAGAAGCCCTGGATAAACAGTCAGGTACGTCACATGCTGCGTGCTCGCTCTCTTGCATTTAGATCAGGCAATGAGAACGAGTACAAAGCTGCAGTATGGACTGAGAAAAGCCATCACAGCGGCCAAGAGGCAGTACAGAGAGAAGCTGGACAGCTTCTACTCTACTGCGGATTCAGGGCGGATGTGGCAAGGCCTGCAGCACATCACAGACTACAGGACCACCACCAACAACATCGCCACAACAGACAGCCTGCCGGATGACCTCAACAATTTCTACGCCCGCTTTGAGGCTCCCAGCAACACTGCAGAGAGGGAGCTCACACACACCTGGTTCACCCAACCCCCTCCTCCACCAACCATCTCAACAACACAGGTACACAGAGCTCTGAGGAAGATCAACCCCAAAGCAGCAGGACCAGACAACATTCCTGGGCGGGCCCTCAGAGCATGTGCCAACGAGCTGGTTGATGTTTTCACCTCAATCTTCAACCTCTCCCTCAGCCAGCGCATTGTACCATCATGCTTCAAGACCACGACCATCGTCCCCCTGCCCAAGAAGAACCCACCCACCTGCCTGAATGACTACAGGCCAGTGGCACTCACTCCAATCATTATGAAGTGTTTCGAGAGAGTGGTGCTGGCCCACATTCAGAGCAGCATACCGCACACCATTGACCCCTGCAGTATGCCTACCGGCCCAACAGATCTACCTCGGATGCTATCGCTACTGCCGTCCACTACTCCCTCTCACACCTGGAGAACAAGGACTCATACATACGGATACTTTTTATAGATTACAGCTCCGCCTTCAACACGGTCATCCACACAAACTCACCCACAAACTGTCCACACTTGGTTTGCACCCCACCCTCTGTGACTGGCTCCTAGATTTCCTGACTGGCAGGCCTCAGTCTGTCAGGATTGGTAATAGGACTTCAGCCAGCACCATCACAAACATTGGTACTCCACAGGGCTGTGTACTCAGCCCCATCCTCTACACCCTGTACACCTACGACTGTGTCGCCTCTCACAAGGACAACATCATCCTGAAGTTTGCTGGACGACACCGCAGTGATAGGACGCATCGCTGGCGGTGACGAGGCAGCTTACAGGAGGGAGGTGGCCAGTCTGGTGTCATGGTGTGAAGACAACAACCTCACCCTCAACACGGACAAGACAAAGGAGATGATAGTGGACATGAGGAGGGAGAGGAGAACGCCTCAGCCACTGTCATCCGGGAACTTGAAGTGGAGAGGGTGAGCAACTTCAAATACTTGGGTGTCCACATCAATGAGGACCTCACTTGGACACCTCACATCACGCAGCTGGTCAAGAAGGCTCAACAGCGGCTGTATTTTCTGAGGAGGCTGAGGAAGTTTGGCATGTCGCCCAAGATCCTCAGCAACTTCTACAGCTGCACCATTGAGAGTGTCTGACCAGCTGCATCACTGTGTGTACGGCAGCACTTCTGTCATGGACCGCCTGCAGAGAGTGGTGAAGACTGCAGAAGATCACCAGGACTCCACTGCCCTCTCTGCAGAGCATCTACCATCGCAGAGTCCACAGAAGAGCTGTTTCCATCCTCAAAGACCCCTCCCACCCCCAACATGGTCTGTTCACACTTCTACCCTCAGGACGGAGGTTCAGAAGTGTGAAATGCAGACTTCAGAATGAAGAACTCATTCTTTCCCTCTGCCATAAGACTCTAAACAGCAGATAGGAGTCTACAATCACAATCACAACATTACATGAACAATTGTTTACCTACTGCACTACCTCACTTTACTTTACACCGTCACTTTACACGTCACTTTACACCATCACAACTGCACTACCTCACCTTACTACACTTTACACTTTTTGTATATTTGTATTTTTTTTTTTTTGGTATACTTCCATTATTATTACTTGTATATTTGTCTTATTTTTTTATTTTTACTTAATTGTGTGACATTTTACTGGCCGTAAGAATTTCATTGTATAGGGAAACATGCTTTCTGTCTGTACACATGACAATAAACACTTTGAATCTTGAATCTTGAATATGAGTATGTTGCTCTTGTGTATGAGTGTGTGAATGTTGCTCTGGTGTATTAATGTGTGAGAATATTGCTCTGGTGTATGAATGTGTGAATGTTGCACTGGTGTATGAATGTGTGAATGTTGCTCTGGTGTAAAAATGTGTGAGAATGTTGCTCTGGTGTATGAATGTTTGTAAATGTTGCTCTGGTGTATGAATATGTGAATGTTGCTCTGGCGTATGAATGTTTGTAAATGTTGCTCTGGTGTATGAATATGTGAATGTTGCTCTGGTGTATGAATATGTGAATGTTGCTCTGGTGTATGAATGTTTGTAAATGTTGCTCTGGTTTATGAATATGTGAATGTTGCTCTTGTGTATGAGTGTTTGAATGTTGCTCTGGTGTATGAATGTTGCTCTGGTGTATGAATGTGTGAATGTTGCACTGGTGTATGAATGTGTGAATGTTGCTCTGGTGTATGAATGTGTGAATGTTGCTCTTGTGTATGAATGTGTGAGAATGTTGCACTGGTGTATGAATGTGTGAATGTTGCACTGGTGTATGAGTGTGTGAATGTTGCTCTGGTGTATGAATGTGTGAATGTTGCTCTGGTGTATGAATGTGTGAATGTTGCTCTTGTGTATGAATGTGTGAGAATGTTGCACTGGGGTATTAATGTGTGAGAATATTGCTCTTGTGTATGAATGTGTGAATGTTGCTCTGGTGTTTGAATGTGTGAATGTTGCTCTGGTGTATGAATGTGTGAATGTTGCACTGATGTATGAACGTGTGAGAATGTTGCACTGGTGTATTAATGTGTGAGAATATTGCTCTGGTGTATTAATGTGTGAATGTTGCTCTGGTGTATGAATGTGTGTGAATGTTGCACTGGTGTATGAATGTGTGTGAATGTTGCTCTGGTGCATGAATGTGTGAATGTTTCTCTGGTGTATGAATATGTGAATGTTGCTCTGGTGTAAAAATGTGTGAGAATGTTGCTCTGGTGTATGAATGTTTGTAAATGTTGCTCTGGTGTATGAATGTTAGAATGTTGCTCTGGTGTATGAATATGTGAATGTTGCTCTGGCGTATGAATGTTTGTAAATGTTGCTCTGGTGTATGAATATGTGAATGTTGCTCTGGTGTATGAATATGTGAATGTTACTCTGGTGTATGAATGTTTGTAAATGTTGCTCTGGTTTATGAATATTTAAATGTTGCTCTGGTGTATGAATATGTGAGAATATTTCTCTGGTGTATGAATGTGTGAATGTTGCTCTCGTGTATGAGTGTGTGAATGTTGCTCTGGTGTATTAATGTGTGAGAATATTGCTCTGGTGAATGAATGTGTGAATGTTGCACTTGTGTATGAATGTGTGAATGTTGCTCTGGTGTATGAATGTGTGAATGTTGCTCTGGTGTATGAATGTGTGAATGTTGCACTGGTGTATGAATGTGTGAATGTTGCTCTGGTGTATGAATGTGTGAATGTTGCACTGGTGTATGAATGTGTGAATGTTGCTCTGGTGTATGAATGTGTGAATGTTGCTCTTGTGTATGAATGTGTGAGAATGTTGCACTGGTGTATGAATGTGTGAATGTTGCACTGGTGTATGAATGTGTGAATGTTGCTCTGGTGTATGAATGTGTGAATATTGCTCTTGTGTATGAATGTGTGAATGTTGCTCTTGTGTATGAATGTGTGAATGTTGCTCTTGTGTATGAATGTGTGAGAATGTTGCACTGGGGTATTAATGTGTGAGAATATTGCTCTTGTGTATGAATGTGTGAATGTTGCTCTGGTGTTTGAATGTGTGAATGTTGCTCTGGTGTATGAATGTGTGAATGTTGCACTGGTGTATGAACGTGTGAGAATGTTGCACTGGTGTATTAATGTGTGAGAATATTGCTCTGGTGTATGAATGTGTGAATGTTGCTCTGGTGTATGAATGTGTGTGAATGTTACACTGGTGTATGAATGTGTGTGAATGTTGCTCAGGTGTATGAATGTGTGAATGTTTTTCTGGTGTATGAATGTGTGAATGTTGCTCTGGTGTATGAATGTGTGAATGTTGTTCTGGTGTATGAATGTGTGAGAATGTTGTTCTGTGTATGAATGTCTGAATGTTGCTCTAGTGTATGAATGTGTGAAAATCTTGCTTTGGTGTATGAATGTGTGAGAATGTTGTTCTGGTGTATGAATGTGTGAGAATGTTGTTCTGGTGTAAAAATGTCTGAGAATGTTGCTCTGGTGTATGAATGTTTGTAAATGTTGCTTTGGTGTATGAATGTTAGAATGTTTCTCTGGTGTATGAATATGTAAATGTTGCTCTGGTGTATGAATGTGTGAGAATGTTCTGTGTATGAATGTCTGAATGTTGCTCTAGTGTATGAACGTGTGAGAATGTTGCACTGGTGTATTAATGTGTGAGAATATTGCTCTGGTGTATGAATGTGTGAATGTTGCTCTGGTGTATGAATGTGTGTGAATGTTACACTGGTGTATGAATGTGTGTGAATGTTGCTCTGGTGTGTGAATGTGTGAGAATGTTTCTCTGGTGTATGAATGTGTGAGAATGTTGCTCTGGTGTATGAATGTGTGAATGTTGTTCTGGTGTATGAATGTGTGAGAATGTTGTTCTGTGTATGAATGTCTGAATGTTGCTCTAGTGTATGAATGTGTGAAAATCTTGCTTTGGTGTATGAATGTGTGAGAATGTTGTTCTGGTGTATGAATGTGTGAGAATGTTGTTCTGGTGTAAAATGTCTGAGAATGTTGCTCTGGTGTATGAATGTTTGTAAATGTTGCTCTGGTGTATGAATGTTAGAATGTTTCTCTGGTGTATGAATATGTAAATGTTGCTCTGGTGTATGAATGTGTGAGAATGTTCTGTGTATGAATGTCTGAATGTTGCTCTAGTGTATGAATGTGTGAAAATGTTGCTTTGGTGTATGAATGTGTGAGAATGTTGCTCTGGTGTATGAATGTGTAAATGTTGTTCTGGTGTATGAATGTGTGAATGTTGCTCTGGTGTAAAAATGTGTGAGAATGTTGCTCTGGCATATGAATGTTTGTAAATGTTGCTCTGGTGTATGAATATGTGAATGTTGCTCTGGTGTATGAATATGTGAATGTTGCTCTGGTGTATGAATGTTTGTAAATGTTGCTCTGGTTTATGAATATGTAAATGTTGCTCTGGTGTATGAATATGTGAGAATATTGCTCTGGTGTATGAATGTGTGAATGTTGCTCTTGTGTATGAGTGTGTGAATGTTGCTCTGGTGTATTGATGTGTGAGAACATTGCTCTGGTGTATGAATGTGTGAATGTTGCACTGTTGTATGAATGTGTGAATGTTGTTCTGGTGTATGAATGTGTGAATGTTGCTCTTGTGTATGAATGTGTGAGAATGTTGCACTGGTGTATGAATGTGTGAATGTTGCTCTGGTGTATGAGTGTGTGAATGTTGCTCTTGTGTTTGAATGTGTGAATGTTGCTCTTGTGTATGAATGTGTGAATGTTGCTCTTGTGTATGAATGTGTGAGAATGTTGCACTGGGGTATTAATGTGTGAGAATATTGCTCTTGTGTATGAATGTGTGAATGTTGCTGTGGTGTTTGAATGTGTGAATGTTGCTCTGGTGTATGAATGTGTGAATGTTGCACTGGTGTATGAACGTGTGAGAATGTTGCACTGGTGTATTAATGTGTGAGAATATTGCTCTGGTGTATGAATTTGTGAATGTTGCTCTGGTGTATGAATGTGTGTGAATGTTGCACTGGTGTATGAATGTGTGTGAATGTTGCTCTGGTGTATGAATGTGTGAATGTTTTTCAGGTGTATGAATGTGTGAATGTTGCTCTGGTGTATGAATGTGTGAGAATGTTCTGTGTATGAATGTCTGAATGTTGCTCTAGTGTATGAATGTGTGAAAATGTTGCTTTGGGGTATGAATGTGTGAGAATGTTGTTCTGGTGTATGAATGTGTGAGAATGTTGTTCTGGTGCAAAAATGTCTGACAATGTTGCTCTGATGTATGAATGTTTGTAAATGTTGCTCTGGTGTATGAATGTTAGAATGTTGCTCTGGTGTATGAAAATGTAAATGTTGCTCTGGTGTATGAATGTGTGAGAATGTTGTTCTGTGTATGAATGTCTGAATGTTGCTCTAGTGTATGAATGTGTGAAAATGTTGCTCTGGTGTATGAATGTGTGAGAATGTTGTTCTGTGTATGAATGTCTGAATGTTGCTCTAGTGTATGAATGTGTGAGAATGTTGTTCCGGTGTATGAATGTCTAAATGTTGCTCTAGTGTATGAACGTGTGAGAATGTTGCTCGGGTGTGTGAATGTGTGAATTTTGCTTTGGTGTATGAATGTCTGAGAATGTTGCTCTGGTGTATGAATGTGTGGGAATGTTGCTCTGGTGTATGAATGTGTAAATGCTGCTCTGGGGTGATTTAAAAATTACTTTTATGAAAAGGTGGTTGTGTGATTTTTTTCCCAGATTTTTGGGTACACGTGTTATTCCTCACTGCTCAGAAGAGCGTAAGAGTGACTAGAGGAGGCTGGTGCACTCAAGCTGCTGTTATGTTGAAAGAGTTAGTCTTCAGCTCTGCAGGGCACGTCACTGTTAGATTTCTCTGGCTGTATATAAAGGAAAGGGCACAGTTACAACGGAAGGGTTTTTCTGACATCAGGAAGGAGTCATCTCCGTTTCAAATACTATTTAAACTTGGACTAAGCCGATCGAGCTTTTGAAACTGAAATCTGAAATAGACAAAAAAAGTTTAACATCTAAATGGTTTATTAAGTGTGGATCTGCAGTCTAGATGAACAAGCAAATTGATTTATGTTTACATCCAAAGAAATAAACCGAAAGTGCCTTATAGAAAATCTGTCTCTTCATTACTGAAATTACTCTTCATTTAATATAATTTAATGCCTAATAAATAAAAGGCAATAAAAGTATACCAAGTACACATTCAGCTGACGTCCATCATAGGCAACAGCTCTCACCTCTGCATCAGACTGGGGAGGCTCTGAGCAGCTGCTTCAGCGCTAGACTGAGACACCCTCGGTGCAATTCACGTGTAACAATAACTCAGAATATTGTGCAATGTCAGTTTTTTCTCCATTTTTTTACTTTGTAAATATGTATATGCTGTATTGTTCAAAATAATAGCAGTAATAGCAGACTAAAGAACAGTTTCTTCCCCAGAGCTGTATCTTTACTGAACTCTAACCCTTGCTGACCCCACACCTCTCACAGACTCCTCTCTCACCCCCCACCATGCCACTCCTCACAGACTCTCCTCTCACCCCCACCATCCCACTACCCTCATAGACTCTTCTACCCCCACCACCATCCACTCCCCTCACAGACTCTCCTCTCATCCCCCACCATCCCACCATCCCTTGCACTACCGCACCTTTGCTACCAACTGTTCATACAGTACCAACTGTTTACATTTCACTGTTTGCACTACCTTAAATCTACTGTTTACCTTAAGCTAACATACAATTGTATACACCTACCTGTAAAATTCTGTTTATAGTTAGAGACATCTGTATATCACTTGTGTGTGTGTATATGTGTGTGTGTGTGTGTGTATGTGTGTGTGTGTATGTGTGTGAGTGTGTGTATGTGTGTGTGTATGTGTGAGTATGTGTGTATGTGAGTGTGTGTGTGTATGTGTGAGTGTGTGTGGGTGTGCTTGTGTGTGAGTGTGTGTATGCGAGAGTGTATGTATGTGGACGTGTGTATGTGAGTGAGTGTGTATGTGTGAGTATGTGTGTATGTGAGTGTGTATGTGAGTGTGTGTGCGTGTATGTGAGTGTGTGTGTGTATGTGTGTGTGTTTGTGTGTGTGCGAGTATGCGAGAGTATGTGTATGTGTGTATGTGAGTGAGTGTGTGTGTGAATGTGTGTGTATGTGTGTATGTGAGTGTCTGTGTGTATAGCTCTCCCAGTTTAATTCCCCTGTGTGTATGTGTGTATGGTTGTGTGTGTATGTGAGTGAGTGTGTGTATGTGTGTGTGTGTATGTGCTGTGTATTACATTACATTTAGAGTACATATTCACCTGTAAATGCTGTTTATAGAGAAGAGACACCTGTAATTATATTTATGGCACACACTCACCTTTTATAGTAATAACCATTTGTATATTTATATTCATTGTACATATTACCTGTAAATCCTGTACATCTCCATATCCTGCACGTATGCAACCATTGTATATATCCTGCACTTTGCTGCTATTGCACTTCTGGTTAGACCTAAACTGCATTTCGTTGCCTTGTACCTGTACTTGTGTAATGACAATAAAGTTGAATCTAATCTAATCTAAGTATAATGTGACTAACCAGAATCCAGGTTTTTATTATATTTTCTATTGCTAAATGGCAAACAAGTTACCAGTAGGTGCAGTAGATTCTCAGAAAACAAACAAGACCCTGCATTCATAATAAGCACGCTCTTAATAAGCACAAAAACGTTTGTACAAAATTTGTACAGTCAACTGCAGACACTGCTAATTTTTGAACACACCTCTTTCAACTAATTGCCCAATTGCACAGCCTTAAGTGCAAGCATATCATGAATGCTGGGTCTTGTTTGTTTTCGGAGAATCCACTGCACCTACTGGTAACTTGTTTGACATTTAGCAATAAAAAATATTCTAAAAACCTGGATTATTCTGGCTAGTCACATTGTACTGCTAGTATCTTGACCAATACTGTAGATAGCTTTTGTTTTTGTTTAATTTAACCTTCATATTCTATTGTATTTAAAATGCTGCTTTTTATTATGGAGGCTGACATCATCTCTGTTAAATAGTATATATTTTTTTTAAAACAGCAGTTTGCTTTCTAGTTTTATAGTCCAGTCTTGATGAGTCTTGTTGAATGTGTTTGAAGGAATATTTTGAAATTTAATAAAATTTGCGGGTATTGCAGTGGACCACGGAAAGCTCTTTGTTTAAGCTGATACCTTCATTCTTTATTCTTTTTACCTGTGCAGCTTTGTCCTGAACTGCTGCCTGTTTAATAATGACTTATTATTATCTAAATATTAACTCAAATCATGGAAGTTGCACTGAGCGCCCCAACAGTTTCCTGTGGATATAAGATTCACATTTTAGTAATAAATGTGTGAGAAATGACATTTAAACACTGACTTGTTGGGTTTGGACATAAACATTTTTTGTTAATGGGGAAGGTGAGTTCATTTGTTCCCCAGTGTCAACCCCAGAACTCAGACAGACTTTTAGAAGCATCATTTTAAAAGCTTTACCTGTTTTTTTCAGGAGCAGGAGAGTGGGCAGGCACCCGAGCAACGCTGTGTCCATCTGGAGAAGGCTCAGCGGGAACTGGAGCAGCAGCTGTCAGGTCTGTCCGAGCAGCTGGAGGAGGAGGAGGCCTGCTCTGTTCAGCTTACTCTGCACAGGGACAAACTCCAGACCGAGTGCAGCAGCCTCAGACAGCATCTGGATGAACTGGAGAGTGTCCTCTCCGCTGCTCAACAACAGAAACAGGTCAGATCTAAAATGAAGAGTTTTACATCAGAGTCAATAGAGAGATAACATTAAAGAAAGTTGACTTTCATGGTTTATTTTTTTATTCATCTTCTTCTTCGGCTTAGTCATGTTAGGAGTCGCAGGTGGATAGGGCCTATCACCACAGGTCTAGGCCTGAGCCGGGGTACACTCTCGTCAATAGACAGTTAGTCGCAGTCAGTCTCTTTCTTTGCAGAGAGATTTGGCAATTTAAATTCCACTATACTGCATGTCTTTGGGCGTTGGGATGAAGCCAGAGAACCGACGATAACACAGGGAGGAAATGCAGACTCTTTACAGAAAGACTGTGTTTGCCAACCTGGGGTTTGAACCCACAACCTTCTTGCTTGCTAAATGGTCTACTTTGCAGAAAGAATATGGATCCAATTGCTGAAAATAAAAAAGTTGCTGAATTTTGTGGAATTTAGTTGCAATTGCTTAGAATTTCGCAAAGTACATTGATGCTAACGTCTTTTGCTAACGCTAAAAAACGTGGCACTAAAGGATTTTCTGGAAGGAAAAGAACTTTGTGATCTATTCCTACTGGCTTTGGCATATCCTAAATACATTCTCACTCTTTTCATTGCCCAACGTCCTTGTTTAATTTACCAGTTTAGTGTTTGTTAATGTTCTTTTTATTCACAGATTCACTTTGTTAAAACGGTTACTGTAACAGTGGTTTGTTGTTGTTTGTTTCTTCATATCAGTCGCACTCTAATTATGTCAAATGAATTGTTGCTATGATTGGCTAAAACAAGTCTTGTGGTAGGCGAATACTAGTCGTGCTTCATCCAATCACCACAATTTTCCTTCAAAAGCCACCTCCCTTTTGCAAACGCTTTCAACGGGAGCCTTCCAAGATGATTCTGTGAAACAGACTGTTCTGTGAGCAGTTTTATCTGGTGGAGTCAGGTTAGTTCACGGTGATATCTCAAAGAAATGGATGCAGCTATGTGAATTCTTGAACATTTGAATGGTTTGAATATGCTGAAGGTATGAATAGTTTAAATGTGTGAGAAAAGTAAGGCTGAAAATGTTTTAAAAGGCCTCAGTGTTGCAGCTGCTCTGTCTCACAATAAAAAACACAAATAATCAGTTCTAAATAATTTGACTTTCCTTCAATCCAGTTCCTCTCTCCTTCTGAGCCACAGTGAGATGCACTTATAGCACTCCACCTCCTTTTTGCTTCGTCCATCTCGCTGTTTGCTGTCCAAACTGCAAACAGATCTCTTCAGAGAGACAAGCTCTGAGCCCTTTATCTCTCCCACTGAGGTGTATTAAAGGATTAAGATTCTATCTGTGCTCAGGAATGCCACAAGTATGCACTCTTTTCACATTGCTGCATGTTATTAGGACTTGACTGGAGAATGGGAGAGAGTTAAAATACCATTGATTAAAAACCTCTGGGGCATGGTATTTAGAGACAACGATACTTATCCCATAACGTTTTATTTGGCTAATTGTTTGTGTTTGTGGTAATAGTGTTAGACCCATAAGAGTACAGTGAAGAGGAGACAAGTCTAGAACTGTCTTAAGGCTCTGTAGACACAGGGCTTTGAATGAAAAAGGAGCTGGCCATGTCTTTTGTCATTAAAATAGACAGAACATTGCCGTTTTTGGGAGGGCTTGTTAAAGCTTCTGGCAAATTCCTTAAGTAAGTTTTTAATCTCACATTACATTTTTGCATAGTTTCTTAAAATTAAAACATGTAACCCTTTTCATACATGCTTTTTCTCCTGACGTCATCTGGGGCGGATGCATGTATGATCTAGTAATTTTTGTGTGTAACCTCAAAGTGAGAGTCATGTCAAGCAGCATCCCACTGAAGACAATGTTTAAATGTCTTCTATTCTTTTCTTTATGAATCTTAGCCTTTAGTCTTTTAAACGATGCCTGCCGAGTCCTTGTAAAAGCCTCTGTACAGCTTTGTTTTGAAGCAGGAATGATATTTATTAAGCTTTATCAAATACAGGGTGCAGCTTTTTTTCACTTATAACGCAGTTCCACTAGGAAAGTCTAAAGTTTCTTGTAGTAACTCACCCGCTGTAAGTGGATCATTTAGGCTGTGGCAAGTCTCATTCATCTTTCTGTTGTTCTTGACTACTCTCCCAGTTCCCTATCAAAAGCTACACTCGATGTTGCGTAGCATTACGCTATGGGAAACATTCTTTGTGTGAAGCAAGTGTGTCAAACATGCCAATAATTGGCTTATACACACGTGGACAAAAATGTTGGTACCCTTCGGTTAATGAAAGAAAAACTCACAATGGTCACAGAAAAAACTTTATTCTGACAAAAGTAATAATAAATAAAAATTCTATGAATGTAAACCAATGAAAGTCAGACATTGCTTTTCAACCATGCTTCAACGGAATTATTTAAAAAAATAAACTCATGGAACAGGCCTGGACAAAATTGATGGTACCCCTAGAAAAGACTGTAAATAATGTGACCAAATGGACATTTTAATTAAAAGTGTGTGCACTAATTAGCATCACAGGTGTGTACAATCTTGTAATCAGTCAGTGGGCCTATTTATAGGGCTTCAGGTAGTCACTGTGTTGTCTGGTGACATGGTGTGTACCACACTCAACATGGACCAGAGGAAGCGAAGGAAAGAGTTGTCGCAGGAGAATAGAAAGAAAATTATAGACAAGCATGATAAAGGTAAAGGCTATAAGACCATCTCCAAGCAGCTAGATGTTCCTGTGACTACAGTTGCACATATTATTCAGAAATTTAAGATCCATGGGACTGTAGCCAACCTCCCTGGACGTGGCCGCAGGAGGAAAATTGATGACAAATCAAAGAGACGGATAATCCAAATGGTAACAAAAGAGCCTAGAAAGACTTCTAAAGAGATCCAAGGTGAACTCCATGCTCAAGGAACATCAGTGTCAGATCCCATCATCCGTCGTTGTTTGAGCCAAAGTCGACTGGGAGACGACCAAGGAAGACACCATTGTTGAAAACAAATCATAAAAAAGCTAGACTGGAATATGCCAAACTACATGTTGACAAGCCACAAAGCTTCTGGCAGACAGATGAGACAAAAATGGAACTTTTTGCCAAGGCACATCAGCTCTATGTTCACAGACGGAAAAATGAAGCATATCAAGAAAAGAACACTGTCCCTACTGCCAAACGTGGAGGAGGCTCTGTTATGTTCTGGGGCTGCTTTGCTGCATCTGGCACAGGGTGTCTTGAATCTGTGCAGGGTACAATGAAATCTGAAGACTATCAAGGGATTCTAGAGAGAAATGTGCTGGCCAGTGTCAGAAAGCTTGGTCTCAGTCGCAGGTCATGGGTCTTGCAACAGGACAATGACCCAAAACACAGCAAAAAACACCCAAGAATGGTTAAGAGGAAAACATTGGACTATTCTAAAGTGGCCTTCTATGAGCCCTGACCTCAATCCTATTGAGCATCTTTGGAAGGAGCTGAAACATGCCGTCTGGAAAAGACACCCTTCAAACCGGAAACAACTGGAGCAGTTTGCTCATGAGGAGTGGGACAAAATACCTGCTGAGAGGTGCAGAAGTCTCATTGACAGTTACAGGAGTCGTCTGATTGCAGTGATAGCCTCAAAAGGTTGTGCAACAAAATTAGTTGTTAGTTAAAAGTTAGGGGTACCATCAATTTTGTCCAGGCCTGTTCCATGAGTTTATTTTTTTAAATAATTCTGTTGAAGCATGGTTAAAAAGCAATGTCTGACTTTCATTGGTTAACATTCATAGAATTTTTATTTATTATTACTTTTGTCAGAATAAAGTTTTTTCTGTGACCATTGTGAGTTTTTCTTTCATTGACCGAAGAGTACCAACATTTTTGTCCACGTGTGTATAACCTCTGTTGGTGACACAGCTCTTCAGCGGCAGCTGTCTGATTGAGCGCACCTGAACAGAAGGTATAAGAACACATGACGTGGAAGCGTCTTCAGGTTTCTTTGTCTTTAGACCACTTTGTGTGAAGTGTGGGCAAACCTACTCTCTGCATTAAATGTAAGCAGTTCTCATATAGACTACTGAAGAAACCCACTCTCAACCCGGTATTAAACTGACCCCGGGGCTAAATTATGAAAGACCGTAGTATCAGTATGATCTGACGCTATCGGTTCTGCTTTCGGTACTAGAGGGGAAAAAATTAATGTACTATGTATTTTTGCTAATGTGTGTGTATAATTGCTAATAATGTTACTGTGCACATTTTATCTCACCAAACATTTCTAATGTGCGCTCATATTAAGACGTTTGTCTGTGAGATCTGTGAGTTCTCTCATGCGCGCCGCAGAGGCTGTCTGTCAGTCACACACACACAACACAACGAGCGCGGCGCAAGCACAACAGTACGAAAACTCCCGCTTAATAATAAAGAGTGAAGAGATTTGCTTAATAATGTTATCATTCACATTTTATCTTACCAAACATTTCTAATTTGCAATATTATTAAGACACACACACTACAAGAACGAGCGCCGCGCACGCAGTACGAAAACTCCTGCTTAATACAAAGAGTGACGATGGCGGAGAGAGCAAAACGTCCCAAAGTGTGGTCACATTTCTCTAGAGTTGATGCAGACAACGCTCGTTGTCATAAGTGCAACAAAATGTTTGCATGAAAGGGCGGAAACACAAGCAATCTGTCTAAGCACCTTTCAAAAGTGCATTGTGTCCAGACAGAGAAATGCAAAGTTTTCGACTGCCTAGCTAGCTGCCTAGCTCGTCTCTGGTTGTTGCCCCATCTACGTCTGGTATGTATGCTAAAATCATGTTGAATCAACGTTGTTCACGTCATTTAAAATAAATGTAACATCTCCCTGGTTTGTTAACCGTATGTAGAAATTCTGTTGATTTCTTTTGGGAGAAGTGAGAGAATGAAATCAACATTTGTACCACTGTATGTTCTTTAGCAGAAAAATATAGTTTATTTCATTTGTTTTACATTCATTTGTTTTTTGTATAATAGCTATTTGTTCAAACATGGCTGTTTCTTGCCTTACAAATAATTGTTTTATTAATTTTACATTAAAAAAAATAAAGAAATGTTAATTCTGTTCTCAACTTGTTCTTAAAAAAACACACACATACAACGCAAAGTACCGATAAGAATACCGTTAAAGTACTCGACCGTTAAGCAGTATTGGTAAGAGTAGTAATACCGTTAAAACCTTAACAATACCCATCCCTACTCTCAACCCTACACTGTTAGAAAACTACAGACCAGTTTCCCTCCTTTCCTTCATTGACAAAGCTCTGGAGCGAGTTGGGTTTACTCAGCTCTCCTCCTTTCTCACACGAAACAACCTCCTGGACCAGAACCAGTCTGGGTTCAAGAGCTGACATTCCACCAAAACTGCACTGCTCTGTCATCGAAGCCCTGAGACATCCAAGTCATCTGTACTCATCTTACTGGATGTGTCTGCTGCTTTTGACACTGTTAATTATCACATTCTCCTGTCTTATCTCAGTGCGATGGGTGTCTCTGGAATGGCGTTGCAATGGTTCAAGTCTTACCTCTCGGATAGGTCATTCAGAGTATCCTGGAGAAACAAGGTCTCTGAGTCCCAACATCTCAATACAGGGGTGCCACAGGGCTCAGTGCTTGGAACGCTACTCTTTTCCATATACATGACATCCCTTGTCTCTGTCATTCAGAAGCATGGCTTTTCCTATCACTGCTATGTGGATAAACACTCAGCTCCACTTGTCATTTCCACCATGACGATCCGACGGTCTCTGCTCGCGCTTCGGGATCCTTGAGTAACATCTCACTTTGGATGAAGGACCATAACCTGCAGCTGAACCTTGTAAATACAGAACTGCTTGTGATTCCGGTCAACCCAGGAACCTGCCAACCTAACCTAACCATTCAACTAGGCCCATCAACCAAATCCCAGTCCAGGCTCTTGTCTTGTCCAAACTGGATTGTTGCAATGTGCTACTGGCTGGACTCCCTGCCTGCACAACCAAAACCTCTGCAGCTGATCCAGAATTCAGCGGCAAGAGTGGTCTTTAAAGAACCAAAGCTATGCTTTTTGCCTACAAGACCACCACTGGTTCCGCACCCTCATATCTTCACTCGCTAATACAGACCAACGTTCCTACCAGATCCTTGCGCTCTGCAAATGAACAACGTCTGGTGGTACCATCCCAAAAAAGAAAAAAAAAAATCACTCTCTGGACTCTTCTCTGGATCTGTTCCACATTGGTGGAATGATCTTCCTGCTGCTACAAGATCAGCAGATTCTGTAGCCATCTTTAAAAAAACGCCTGAAAACACATCTCTTCCGTCAACACCTGACTGACAAACACTGAATTCTACTTCCTTTCTATTAAGTCCTTCAGGAAAAAAAAGAAAATCCTCATATATATATATATATATATATTAGTGCTGTCAAAATTAGCGCGTTAACGCATGCGATTAATTTGAAATATTTAACGCGTTAAAAAAATTAACGCAATTAACGCAATTAACGCAATTAACGCGGTTGCAGTTTTTTTTTATTTCCGGTTGTGTTCCATGTGTTTTCAACGTGCAAAGAAATATGGATAAGACAAAGGAAGGACTTTTAGACGGAAAGTTTCAGTATAAAACTCTGCCGGATGGTTCTGTGGATAAAACAAAAGTAATCTGTGCATTTTGCAAAGCCGAATTTAATTACCACAGAAGTAATTCGTCTTTGTCATATCACTTAAAAGCAAAACACCCCACCGAAACCACCTCTACGGGGCCTCGCCAATGTAAATTGCAGGAGTGCGTTCGTGGTAAAATGACAAGATCTGTAAGTGATAAGGTAATGAATGCTTTGGTTATTTGGATAGCTAAAAACTGCCGACCCATTAACATAGTAGATGACGATGGACTGCGGGACATCATTAGAACTGCATCCGGAGATGCCTCATACAATATGCCCTCAAGAGGAACCATCATGTCAAAAATACACACTTTGTATGACGATGAGAAGGCACGGAGGATGAACACGTTACAGCAAGCGACACACATCGCACTGACCACTGGACTTCTGTGAGCAATGACAACTACTTAGGCATCACAGCGCACTTCGTTGATAAAGAATGGAAATTGCATTCATTCGCACTAACCGTGTCTAAAACTGAGGAACGACAGTACGCTGAGGCATGTGCGGATCATTTTCTCGATGTGGCAAGAGAATGGAAAATCGAGGACAAGTTAAGCACACTTGGCACTGACAGTGCTCGTAATATGGTTGCTGCCGCGAGACTACTTCCATTTGAACACCTGCCCTGCACGGCCCACATTTTGCAACGAACTGTCATAGTTTCCATTCACGGCAGTGGATTTGAAAGTGTCCTAGCTAAATGTCGCAAGATTGTTGGGCACTTTAAGCATAGTCCATCCAACGCTCACGAACTAATG
Organism: Perccottus glenii; assembly: GCA_024416835.2. Classification (NCBI taxonomy): domain Eukaryota; kingdom Metazoa; phylum Chordata; class Actinopteri; order Gobiiformes; family Odontobutidae; genus Perccottus; species Perccottus glenii. The sequence goes on along the minus strand of CM044566.2, from coordinate 4,298,069 downwards.
GAACAGCAAGTTGCATGTGGACAGAAACAAGAATCTCTCGTTCAGGACGTTACGACTAGATGGAATTCTACCCTAGAGATGGTCAAGCGAATTCAGCGAAACAAATCTCCACTGACCACTACCCTGGCTCAGCAAAAGAGCAATGTTGCCATGTTGACTACACAGGAGCTCGCCAAACTGCAAAAGCTGGAGGAACTACTTGAACCTTGCAGGTAGATTAATATTATTTTCTCCGTCTCTTGTCTGTTTTCACTATCCCCTAATCTGTGTGTGCCCGCTGCCAAGGCATGCTGCGTAAAACAAAAATAAGATTAAGTTAAGATTAGTGTAAAACATTATTAAAAAGGTGAAGAAGAAATAAATATGGTGTTGAACAATGTAATGTAAATAAAATACAATGTGTGTGTGTGTGTGTGTGTGTGTGTGTGTGTGTGTGTGTGTGTGTGTGTGTGTGTGTGAGAGAGAGAGAGAGAGAGAGAGAGTAAGTGTACATGTTACATACTGGCACAAAATTAGTTTATTTGCATTTAATAGCAACATCTTGTGCTTTCCATTGCAGATATGTAACTGAACTGCTGGGAGGAGAGCAGTACATCTCCTGCTCAGTGGTATTGCCAGCCTTGTGCCACTTGTTCAAAATTATGGAGTCCACAGAGGATGATCCAGCCTATGTAGTTAAATTCAAAAATGATTTTACTTCAGACCTATCTAAAAGGAAGGACAACACTAATCTCACATGGCTGAAGATCGCTACTGCAATTGACCCAAGGTTTAAAGACCTAAAGTGTCTTCCCAAAGATGAAAGGAATGAGGTGTGGGCTTCACTAAGCAAGCTGTTAATGGCACAGAGTCCTGGAAAACAAGAGTCTAAAGAGACAACAGACCAACAGCCACCAAAGAAGAGAAGGATCTCCGTCTTGCTGGTTTCTTCTGATTCAGAGTCAGATGAAGAGGAAGAGTCCATAGAACAGTGTCTTAACGCTACAAAGCAGAGCCCAAATTGCACATGGAGGGTTGTCCACTACAGTGGTGGAAAAACAGAGAAGCAACACATGCAAGGCTGGCACCAATAGCATGCAAGTATCTGTCAACCCCTGCTACAACAGTGCCTTGTGAGAGACTGTTCTCACTCTCAGGTCATATCATTCAAAAGAAAAGGGCCACATTGTCCCCTGATAATGTCAACAGACTGGTATGTCTCAGCAACTGGCTGAATGTAAAGGAGGACTAAGCAAAATAGTTTCTACTTTATAATTAATGTTCTCAACTCTCAGCAATACAACGTTACAATGAGTACAATTGTTTGTATTCATTCCTTTATTATTATTATTTTCCAATTTCCATATTTGCAATGACTATACTTTGGAATTTTTTTGCAGTCCACTTAGAATTGAACATGGAAATCATTTTTGTTTTTTATTGGCATTGATTGTTTTGAAATTCAAATGGCACTTACATGCCTGTGTTTTTATTTCTGTAATAAATATGGCTTTCAAGCCAACAGTTAATTTGGAGGATATTGATGGTTTATTGCAGGTATGTTGTTTACATGAGAAAATCTGTGTTACAAGTTAAACAAAAATTCCAATAAACAATCATATTTTGAATTTAAATAGTTTCTTTGTCTTGAGTTTACATTAATTATTTACATTTTACATTTACATATCCAAAAATTTTCAGTCTTTTAATTGCGATTAATCGCGATTAATTTCAAAAAATTGTGCGATTAATTAGTTAATTTTTTTTAATCGATTGACAGCACTAATATATATATATATATATATATATATACATACTACTACTATATATATATATATATATATATATATATATTTCCTAGCCTTAGCTTTGTATACTGTACTGGGTTTTAACTGACTAGTTTTTAGTGTACTTATGCTTTTTGCTACCTTGTGTTGTTAAAATTGCTTCCATTGTTTTTCCTCACTTGTAAGTCGCTTTGGATTAAAGCGTCTGCTAAATGACCAAATGTAAATGTAAATAGTGCTCGAGAGCTTAGTAAGCACTGGTTTTGAACCGCTAGAGTCAGCGTTTGTTTGGCTTCTGACTCTAAAGATGTTTTTTTCTGACAGCCATTACCTCTCTTAAGAGGATTGGGGATTTTCAGGCTCTGTCAGTTTCGCCAACCTGAGTGGAGCCTGGTTTCCTCCAGAGAAGACACTTGCTATTCAAGTCCAAGCCTCTCCCATGGAACCTCTAAAATGGTCCTTGTGTAAGGGCGCCGCCATACGGTGATTTTACAGCGAAATACAGCGATATACCTTCGTCCACCAGAGGGCAGGCTCCAAAAGCGGAAATATAAGGAGAAACCCAATGGCGACTTTACAAGAGTAAAACTCATGTTTACAGCCTGGTACAAAAGATTGCTCCGGTCTCTAGAGCTAAGTTTTTACTACATGACAACTATGGGGGGGGTGAATTTTTGATTAATATTTTTGTTTATGCTATCTAAAAACTATTATTTTATTATGGAAAAAGCCCGGATGTAACGGCCATTTTATTGCCCATTCGTAATGACAATATTGGTAAATAGGGGACCAATGGGCGGATATCATCCATATTTATACAATCTATGATCAAGCCATCAGACCAGAGAATTTTGTTTCTCATGGTCTGAGAGTCCTTCAGGTGCCTTTTTGCAAACCAGGCGTAGGCAAGGCAAGGCAAGGCAATTTTATTTATATAGCACAATTCATACACTGGGTAACTCAAAGTGCTTTACAGGAATAAATTTACAAGATTTATATTAAGAAACATAAGAAAAAAAATAAAAACATTTTACAAAGAAGAGTGCAGATAAAAGAAAAAACAAACACTTTACTGTAGATTGTAGTGTGTGGGAGGCTGTTCCAGGTTTTTGCTGCATGAAACTTAAACGCTAATTCACCCTGTTTAGTTCTAACTCTGGGCACGAGCAGAAGGCCTGTCCCAGATGTTCTCAGAGTCCGAGGTTCATAAGTAACTAGCATGTCAGAGATATATTCTGGTGCTAAACCATTTAGAGACTTGTAAACCAGCAGTGCTGTTTTGAAGTCTATTCTCTGAGCAACAGGAAGCCAGTGCAGAGATTTTAAAACTGGCGTAATGTGGTTGTACTTCCTGGTTTTGGTTAGAACCCGAGCAGCCGCGTTCTGAATAAGCTGCAGCTGTCTTAACCCTCGTTTTGAGAGACCAGTGAGCAGGCCGTTACAGTAATCTAACCTGCTGGAGATAAAAGCATGGATAAGTTTTTCTAAGTCTGGTTGAGACATCATCCCTTTGACTCTGGAAATGTTTTTAAGGTGATAAAATGCAGATGATGTAATTGACTTAATGTGACTGTGGAAATTCAAGTCTGAGTCCATGATGACCCCTAGATTTCTAACCTGATTTTTAGATTTTAGAGAAAGAGACGAGAGGTGACTGCTGACACTTTCTCTTTGTTTCTGTGGCCTAAAGATGATTAGTTCAGTCTTGTTTCTGTTCAGTTGGAGAAAATTATTTTGCATCCATGTCAATCTATTCGATGCAGTGACACAGTAAATGCGTACTGTCATGTGCCTTTTACTGAGATGTATCTTCCATCTGGCCACAGGCCTGATTAGTGGCGTGCTGCAGAGATGGTTGTTCTCCTCTCTCCACAGAGACACGCTGGAGTAACCATTGGGTTCTTGGTCACCTTCCTGACTAAGGCCCTTTTCCCCAGTTGCTCAATTTGGCTGGACGGCCAGCTCTAGGAAGATTCTTGGTGGTTCCAAACTTTTTCCATTCGGCCCCTGTGCTCATAGGAACCTTCAATGCTGCAGAAATCTAGTCCTCACCAGATATATGCCCAATACAATCTTGTCTTGGATGTCTACAGACAGACAAATCAAGCCATGAAGTCCAGTCATGGCTTGATTTGTGCTCTGACATGCACTGTTAACGGTGGGACCTTATAAAGACAGGTGTGTGCTTTTCTACATCATGTTCAATCGACTGAATTTACCACAGGTGGACTCCAATCAAGTTGTAGAAGAATCTCAAGGATTATCAGTGGAAAAAGAATGTACCTGAGCTCAATTTGAGTGTTTAATATATTTATTGCATCCTTTCAGGGCGGCAGTAGCACAGTGGGTAGAGCGGCCGTCCTTCGACCGGCGGGTGAGTGGTTCGCGACCAGCTCGAAACATCCCAAAACATCATAACATCCCGCTCTCCCCCGCATACTGTCGTTGTGTCCTTGGGCAAGACACTTAACCTACATTGCCTCCAGTGAGTGTTCTGTAACACTGGTAAATAGCTTAATCTGTGTAAAGCGCTTTGAGTGCCTACTACAGTAGGTGGAAAAGCGCTATATAAAAATAAAGATTATTATTATTATTATTATTATTGATTTTCAATTTAAATTACAAGAACAAAACAGTATAATAAAATAAAAAAATAAATAAAAACCCTCCCACAAAAACACAGTCCCCTGTGCCCGTTGTCAATCACACTTACACAAAATTACAAATAAACAGAAAGAACAGACTCAATAATAATGTCAGCCAGAATAAAATATACAAAGCTAAGTTACTCTTGCACCTTTGTAGATGGTTTATCAAAAAAATCCAAGAAGGGCCTCCAAACCTGATTAAATTTATTTTCTGAACCCTTTAAGACAAACCTAATCCTCTCCAATTTTAAATGGAACAGCACATCTTTGATCCAATGTGACACCGTGGGTGGGGCAGCATCCTTCCACTTCAGAAGGATCAAGCGTCGAGCCAGCAGCGTTGAAAAAACAATGAGCCTTTGACCCCCAGCGGGCAATGTTAAACCCTCAGTATTGACCCCGAAAAGAAATAATAATGGGTTCAGTGTTATTTTGATTCCAAGTACACAAGTCAGTGCTTCACATATACCGCCCCAAAATTGTTGTAGTTTAGGACAGAGCCAGAACAGGTGTATTAGAGTGGCCTCTGCTGTCTTACACCGATCACAGGTAGGGTCAAGTTGAGGATAAATCTTAGCTAGTTTTGATTTATGAAGATGTACCCGATGAACCACTTTAAACTGAATAAGGCAGTGTTTCGCACACATTGAGGATGAATGAATCTTCCTCAAAACGTCATCCCAATCTGATTTATTGATGCTAATTTGTAGATCTTGCTCCCAGGACTTCTTAATAGCAGACATAGATGGGGAGTCTAAACGTGAAATTAAACCGAGGATTGTGGAAATAGCCTTTTTTTTTGTGGGGTTAAAGATTATCACATCGTCCATCATGTTGTTAGGAGGTTTGTCAGGGAACCCGGGGATGGAACCTGAAATAAAGTGACAAACCTGTAAGTATCTAAAAAAATTAGAAGCTGGTAGATTATATTTATCAGACAACTGCTGAAAGGATGCAAATTTGTAGTCCAGAAATAAGTCGTTAAAAAGATTCAATCCCTGCCTCTGCCACCCATGAAACACGGCATCCAGTGTTGATGGTGGAAAAAAATTATTAGATGCGATTGGAGTTAACAAACTCATCCTTAGAAGGCCAATGTTTACGAAACTGAACACATATTTTAATAGAATTTTGAACAATAGGGTTGCTAATTGTCAGGTTTTTAGAAGGGAATTGATGCACCAATTACAGCCGGCAGCGACAATGAATCAGAAGAAAGCCTCTCCATCTCCACCCATGCAGGCCCACTGTTGTCCGAGTAGTGCACCCAAAAGGCCAAACAATATAGTAGTGATGAGTCGTTCATGAACGATTCGTTCTTTTTGAACGAGTCTTTAATATGACTCGGGAACGACTAGTCATTTCAGAGAGCGAGTCGTTCATTTTTGTGTAGACCCACGCATGCGCATTGCACCACATCTCATACAGGAAACAGAAAGGAGTCATTCATCTCCCGAGTCGCTCGCTTCGCCTGCTCGCTCGCTTCGCTCATTCACCAAGTCCCTTCCCCATAGAGAAAGAGTATGCAGTTACCGGAAACAGAAAGGAACTGTTCATCTCCCGAGTCGTTCGTTCGTTCGTTCACCAAGTTCCTTCCCCATAGAGAAAGAGTATGCAGTTACCGGAAACGGAAAGGAACTGTTCATCTCCCGAGTCGTTCGTTCGTTCGTTCGACTCGGGACATGAATGACTCCTTTCTGTTTCCGGACGGACGGATGTATTAGCTACAGCTACATGAGGCTGTCACGGCCCAGACCAGACATGTTGACGGAATTAATGCTAAGCTAAATATGAAGTGACAAAGGAAAAAAACTATTTGGATTAAGAGGTGAGTTGAACTCTCTGCCTGAAGTGAGCTGCAATGAATTTATAATTTATTTTTCACGAATGCATTAGCTTATAGTTATTATAGTTTTTATTCCAAAAGTACTAAATGTATTAAAAATTGTAATATGCAACATTTTAATTAGATTCTGCTGAAATGAACGAAATGAACGAAATGACTTGAAAAAAGATTCGTTCATTTTGCTGAACGAGACTTAAAGAACTGAGTCAGTAAAATGAACTGAACTTCCCATCACTACAATATAGATTGGCAGCCCAGTAATAATAGCGAAAATTTGGAAGGGCTAGACCACCGTCTTGTTTCAATTTCTGCAAATGTTCTTTACGCAACCGTAGCTTTTTGCCACTCCAAATAAATGATGAAATTACAGAATCAAGTTTTTTAAAGTAAACATTGGGGATGTACACAGGAAGACTCTGAAATAGATACAAGTATTTGGGTAATATAGACATTTTAATCACATTCACTCTCCCCACTAGTGAGAGGAAAAGAGGTGACCTGTTGCAGTTCCTGTTGAATTTTCAATTGCAGTTTAGTGAAATTTTCTTTGAAAAGATCACAAATTTTCCTTGTAACGGTAATACCAAGATAAACAAAACTATGCTTAGTAATCTTAAAAGGTACGGTAATTTTTGTTAAAACAGAGTCCGCAAGATTAAGTGGGAATAATTCACTCTTATGAACATTTAGTTTATAACCTGACACCTTCCCAAAATTATTCAGAAGATCCATAATGTGAGGAATAGTCGTTTCAGCCCTAGAGACAAACAGCAGGAGATCATCGGCATAAAGTGATAATTTGTGTTCAGTGCCCCACCTCAAGATACCGTGGATGGACTGATTACTTCTTAAAGCTATGGCTAATGGCTCAATTGCCAACACAAAAAGGAGGGGACTAAGAGGACAACCCTGACGGGTGCCACGGTGTAAATAAACGGTTTTGAATAAGTGTTGTTAGTGAGCACCATAGCTGAGGGGCCTGCGTACAAAAGCCTCACCCAGGATAAAAAGGAACTGCCAAACCCAAATCTACGCCTCAAACCCCATCTAAGTCTCAAAAAGGTATTCCCATGCCACTCTATCGAACGCCTTCTCTGCATCCATGGAGAGAAGGCATTCAGACTCAGTTACACTGGGAGTGTACATGATGTTAAGTAAACGGCGAATACTATAAAAAGAGCGCCGATTTTTAACAAAAGCTGTTTGATCACGAGATACGATGTTAGGCAGAACTCTCTCTAAACGACAGGCCAAGACTTTGGTTAAAATTTTATAGTCGCTATTCAACAGTGAAATTGGCCTGTAAGAGCCACATTCTAAGGGGTTTTTATCCTTTTTTGGGAGTAATGTAATGCAGGCCTGGTTTAGACTATCCGGAAGAGCCCTCTGTTAAGAGAGTCTGTATACAATGTGGCTAAAATGGGGGTTAATTTGTCAGAGAATGTTGAATAAAACTCATTCGGCAGACCGTCTGGGCCTGGTGACTTGCGAGACTGTAAAGATTTAATTGCTGCCAAGATCTCCTGCTGCTGTATAGGTGCATCCAAGGCTGAGACCTCATCGGGAGACAAAGTTGGTATTTGCAGGCCTCTAAAGAAGTCAGAAAGAAGATTAGAATTACAGGTATTATTAGAGCTATACAAATCTTTGTAATAGTGCCGAAAAGCATCATTTATCTGCTGCTGGTCAGTAACAATCTCATCATTCCCCAATGTCACACCATTAATGGTTTGCTTCGCCCTTGCTCCTTTTAATTGCCTTGCCAGAAGCTTGCCTGCCTTGTCTCCATGCTCGTATATGTTACTCCGATTTTTTAGCAATAAATATTCTATAGAATGTGAAGTAAGTAAGTCATATTCTGCGCCAAGCTTCAAACGTTCTTTATACAGATCTTGAGAGGGGTTCTGAGAGTTACTATTATCCAGATCAGCAATTTGTCTTTCCAATTGTTTTTGCTTAGAAACAGAATCCCGTTTTTTTTTTAGCCATGAAGGAAATCACCTGACCTCTAAGATAAGCCTTAAGGGCTTCTCAGACTGATGAAATAGAAACATCTGGTGTCAAATTGATTTCTATGAACAGTGAAATTTGGTCAGAGATAAATTTTGTAAAGGTGTCATCACTTAAAAGAAAAGAGTTGAATCTCCAGAGCCGCCTGGTAGGGAAAACACCAGGTATGCTTAGTTTTAATAAGAGAGGTGCATGGTCAGATATTACAATAGGTTGATAGTTGCATGACTGAATATTAGTGGTCAGTTTGTTATCTGTAAAAAAAATAATCAATTCTGCTATAAGACTGATGGGCGTTTGAGAAGAAAGAATATTGTCTATCCTGTGGGTGCAAGAAACGCCAAATATCTGAAATACCATAAGTGGAGATGAATGACTTTAAATAGGAAGTGGATTCAGATACTGTATAACCAAGCCTAGTAGATGACCTATCCATCCCGGGATCTAGACAGAGATTAAAGTCCCCTTCTAAGATGAGCATGTGTGAATTTAAACAGGGTATCCGTCCGAGGACCCGTGCAAAAAAGTGAGGATCATCGCAGTTTGGGGCATATATATTTGCTAATATAACATTAGTATTATAAAGAGAACCAGTAACTATGACATATCTACCATTGGGGTTGGCCAAACTTGATGATGGAGTAAAGGAAACACTTTTGTTTATCAAAATTGCAGCACCTCTCGCTTTACCTTGAAAAGTTGAGTGGAAAAGCTGCCCCACCCATCCACATTTCAAACGAGCAATATCCGTGGTTTTAAGATGCGTTTCTTGAATAAATGCTATACCTGCCACTATATTTTTCAAGTGTGTGAGAGCCTTCTTCCTTTTAACTGGGTGGTTAAGGCCTTTAACATTCCAAGTGATAATATTAAGTGAGCAAGCCATTAAAGGGCAATATGTATTTTAAAAAAACAAACAAACAAAAGTTTCATTAATAACTTGCATTAGACATAATTAAATAAAGTAAGTGGAAAGAAATAGTAGTATTAATAATATACTGGCTGAAATTCCTGAGATAAAGTTCAGAACAATAGAATTTTGGTCTGTTAACATTCACAACGATGCACAAAAACCCTCCCGAAAAAACCCTGAACCCCCAGGTGACACTAGCTGCCAAAACAAACAGCACACCTACCCTATCCAACTCTAAAACTTCCGTAAACTAATTCTAACTAAACTCCACAAAACCCCATAATAAAAAAATTAAAATAAGAGATGAAACCTACCACACAAAGAAACCTTAGCATCACGGTTAGCATAGTAAACAATGCACTAATGTTAAAAATTCTTACAGTTAAAAAACGTCCCATACTTCACCCACTGCAAAAAGAAAGAAGAAATGAAAACAAACAGTTTGTTCTGTTCAGTCTGTCTTCAAGTCCTTCACAAACTTTTCAGCCTCAGCCACAGAGCCGAACATGGAGCGGGTACCATCTGTTTTGGTTATGCGGAGTCGTGCCGGATACAACAGCGAAGGCCTCAGTCCCATCTTGTATAAGTCCAACATCACTGATTTGTATACTTTTCTCTGGGCAACCACTTCGGGGATGTAGTCCTCATATATACGGAAAGGTTGGTCCTGGTACTTAAGTTCGCCTCTCTTTCTGGCCTCCCGGATCAGCAGATCTTTATTTTGATATCTGTGAAAGCAGATGATAACAGGCCGCGGCCTCTCCCCGGGACCGGGTTTGGGGATCAGGCCACATTTGGGGATCAGATGTGCACGATCCAACTCTGGCGGGGAAGGGAAAGTATCTTGGCCAAAAACATCTTGTAGCAGCAGTGAGAAAAATTTAGATGGTTGAGGACCTTCAAGCCCCTCTGGTAAACCCACAATGCGCACGTTGTTCCGCCTGTTTCTCCCCTCTATGTCCGCTAGCTTCGTTTTAAGCTTTTCATTACAGGCCTGTAGCGTCACACAGTTAGCCTCCACTTTGGCAAGGCGCTGATGGAGAGTTTCGGCGTTATCCTCCAGCGATGTTAGGCGTTCAACATGGCTATCCGATTCCTTTTGAAGTCCATCAAGTTTCTCATTTACTTCATCAAAGAAAGTTGCCTTCAATTCTGCGACTAGGGCCGTCCTGTGTTCCGCTAGTAGGGCTACTATGTCGGCTCGACTGATAGCTGCAGAGGTAACAGTTTCCGACTCCGTTGATTTTTCAGCTGATTTACTAGATTTGGGTGGCATGACGGGACAAGTTGATAGTGCAAATCTATAAAAGTGTCTCAAAGTTGTTTCATATCAAAGTAATCAGTTAAATAGTTTCAATAAGTTGAAGAAAAGCGGGCGGTGGAAAAAACGTGTCTCTACCCCATGCTCGCCAAACCGGAAGTCCGTACCTGAGCTCAATTTGGAGTGTCATGGAGAAGACTACAAATACTTATGTACAGTTGTGCTCATAACTTTACATACCCTGGCAGAATTATGTAGTAATTTCTTGGCCATTTTTACAAGAATATGAATGATAACAGAAAAACCTTTATTGTCAAACAACTGTTTAACAACATTAAATCATAATGAAACTCAAACAGAAAACTACCCAAATGTCATGAATTCATTCGATGTGGAAAAAGTGAAGCGCTGTAAATACTTTCCGGATGCAGTGTATCTTATTCATATACATACATGTATGAATACATATTCATACATAAAAGAGAAGTCCACTATATTCCTTGTCTGGTCCTGATCCCTGTCTAGCCCTGGTCTGGTTCTGGTCTGGTCCTGGATCTGGTCACGGTCTGGTCCTGGTCCGGACGTAGTCCCTAGTCTGATCCTGGTCTGGTCCTGGTGTGGTTCTGGCTCTGGTCTTGGTCTGGCCCTGGTCAGGTTCTGGTCTGGGACTGGTCTGGTCCTGGTCTGGTTCGGGCCCTGGTCTGGTCTGGTCCTGGTCTAGACCTTGTCTGGTTCTGGCTCTGGCTCTGGTCCTGATCGTTTTTTGGCTCTGGTCCTGGTCTGGTCCTGGTTAGCATTGATGACATAGAGATCTGTTATTTTAGTTTAGTTTCTTACAAATGTAAACTATGTGGAAAGTATTGTTCTACTGCAGCGAGGTTTAACAATGTCTAATAAAAAGTTAGGTATAAGACGCTGTGGCTCTAGAGCAGTCTCTTTTCTAAACGTTGCTTTGTGCAGCTTGTTATGAAACTTCAAACCTAACTTCAAACTTAACCTAACTTCTAACTTCAAACCCATCACATAGAGATCTGCTTCAGTCGGACATTTTTGGAAATGTTTGGACGGTGGTGCAATGGATTGTGGGATGCTAGTACGCTCCTTAACTTTCAAAGACATCTTGTTTTTTGTCAGTGTTGAGTGTTGTTGAGACTCCTATTGGCTCTTCTTTAAGACACAATCAAAGCTTTTCTGCAATTTGTGTGTTAGTTAAAGACTCTGTTGTCCGTGGATTGACCCCTGTTGGTTTATGTGTTCACTATGTGTTTCTTATTAAAAACATCAGGTTTTTGAAGGGGAAAAAAACTCAGACTTTTGATGTGAAGTATTAAAAAGTCATGTATTAAATTTGATACACATGTGGTTAAAGGGTTAAGAGTTTAATTCAAGCTAGGATTTTTACATTCTTTTTCAAATTAAATCAATAATAATTATCAGGACCTTGAAGTGTCTCCCACTTCTTGGGCTCCCCATTTGTCACACTTCCTCCTCAGGTGTCCTCACACTTTGATGTTCAAATGAAAAAAAAGGCCCCAACATTGACATCTCTTTGTGGAGGTTATTCTTTTCTGATGCAGACTCTGTTTTCATAAGCATCATGGCCGCCAGCCAAAGAGGAACACATTCATAATCAACAAAGAGATACACACAGATACAAATCAAGCTGGTTCAAATGTGAGTTGAAAGTTAAAGGGAGCTTTTTTTATATTTGTGACCTGTTTGTTCAGATGTCTGACGGCGAGGTGAGCAGACTGTTGGAGCGACTCACGCAGAAGGACGAGGAGGTGCACAAGCTGCAGACAGAGAAGGAACATCTGGTGGAGCTGAGCCAGGTGAGAATACACGCCAAAGGGATGGACAAAAGTTCAAAGGTCAAGATAGCCTCAGCAGCTGATCTTCTTGTCGTACCTTGTGTTCAATCCAAATCGGGTGAAGCTGCATTTCCTCATTATGCTCCAAAAAAATGGAACTCACTTCTAGACAGTAACAAAAACTGTCCTAATACAACCCAGACTTCTGGAAAATATAGTGCACTTTTCAAACTGTAGAAAAGAACTGTACTGTAGAATAACAGTGTATACATTTGTGTTATGGCTACCAAGCTAATCTAACTAAATCTAACTGTTCTAAAGAAAAAACACAATCTAACAGACAACAGAGTAGGATCAGAATGGCAACATCACCCAGATAATGTCACTCAAAAACCATGCTTATCAACTGTTTCTGCGGACATCTCACTGGTCTCAGCAGATGAGAACATTTGACTTCTGGCAGGTAAACAAGTGCCATTTCCCATAGAAATATAAAATTCCCAAAAATAATAAAATAATACTTTATAAAATAATACAATATAATTAACTGTAAAGCTGTCAGTGCTGCCCTCAGTTTATACTTCTCTGTCCTTAAGTTGTCCTAGTTACTCTCAAAAGCATCACATTTGTAGCACAGTGTTAAAGTCAACAAGTGTCAGTTTCAGTAAGAACTATATGAACTTGGCTCGTTCAGAGGGGCTTAGATTTGACACTTCATTTCTGTAACTAATAGTGTTGTGTATGGTCAGATAGCACTCGACTCACTGTTTGAATGAGAAGGAAACGTAAGCCCAGATAAACAGAACCACGTGTGGTTCGGAGCTGCCAAAAGTGGCACCGGTGATAAATGTGCTCCTTGTCAGCGCTTACCAAGCAGAAATGTACAGCAGATGCCTCCAAATGTAAAGAAGTGGTAACCCTCAACAACCTCATCACACTCCACGCTATAATTCCTCCCAGATGTCTGCAGTCGTAGTAGCACTCAGAGCGCACTCAGCATCAGGACCCATTAGCCTCAGAGTGTTTGATGACAAGTCTAAGTAAAAGCAGTCCTGTGTAACATTTAGCCCAAAAATATATATTCTCCAAAACATGTTGCTGCTTCTTAGACATGAGATCAGTAGAGTCATGTCTGTCTCACTGACACAGTACCCTCAGCTGGACACAAACCTCCAGTGGAACTTTCCTGGCCCCAGGGCAGTGGCATATGGCGAGAGATTAGCGAGTGAGGCTCTACCACACGAAGCATATAATAAAGAAAACTATTGTTTTACTATGCAGTAAAAGCCAAAAAGCCTGGATGTAACCGCTGTTTTATTGCCCTGTCATAACAACAATGAATAGAGGACCAATGGGCGGAAGTTATATTATATTATTATATAGTATATATTGTATATATAGAAGTCATTGGTTGCAACACTAGGCAACAGCTGATCAGTAACAAGAGTGCTCACTCCAAAGTCCAATAAGGTCCGCACAGGTCCTAACCCAACAAAAACAACTCTTTTAGAGGCCATCACAGTCTTGTTGACAGACATTCAAACTCAGTAATATTTATTTAGAGGCAATATATTATTATCTTGTGGCCCCACATTGTTTATTGTTATAAAAGGTCTTCTGTAACATGTTGAGAAAAGTTCTCATGTGCTGCAGAGAAGACTTTGGCCATTTCTTTGCTGAATCTCAAGCCTTGCCCATGTGTGAGGAGGTCCAGATTCTCATGGCCTATTCTCCCCCACAGCAGGCCATTGAGGACCTGCAGAGCGAGGAGGAGAAGGTTGACCTGCTGACCAAAGAGAAGACCAAGCTGCAGATGCAGGCCGAGGACGTAAGTGCACAGACAGAACACAATACTTACTGCTATGTGCCATTGTGAGAATTTAAACATGTTCTGATGAAAAGCCGTGTTAGAAGCTTTTATTACTATCATAACCCACCTTCACAAATCAGACCGCCTAAGACTTCTTCTGCTCCTGTTTTAGATTCTATTTAGTGCAGAAAATCAAGTAAGGCTTGAATTTAGTTTTAGTTTAATTCATTCATTCATTTTCTACCGCTTAATCCCGTTAGGGGTCGCGGGTGACTGGAGTCTATCCCAGCAGCTTTGGGTCTGAGGCGGGGTACACCTTGGACAATTAGTCGCAGGGCTAACATTTAGAGACAGACAGTGACAGACAACCATTCACTCTCACATTCATTCACTAGGGACACTTTAGATTTGCAAATTAACCTATACATGCATGTCTTTGGACGGTGGGAGGAAGCCAGAGTACCCGGAGAGAACCCACAGTAACACGTGGAGGACATGCAGACTCCTCACAGAAAGACCGGAGTCAGCCGAGAATGTTTGAGTCGGCCAGGTTTTGAACTCACAACCTTCTTGCTGTGAGGCAGGAGTGCTAACCACTACAACTGGGTAGTTTGCATGTTCTTACAAACTTACTAGATACCATACTGGTAACAATGTGTAAAGGAGTCTCATTAATACTCAAGGTGGAAGTTAAAGCACATTCTTCATTCATTCATTGTCTTCCGCTTAGTCGCATTAGGGTTCGCAGGTGACTGGAGCATGTCCCAACAACTTTGGGCCTTAGTACACCCTGGACACAGACCACAGACAGTTTAAAGCACATCAAACCTATCCAAATTATTCTATAACATGCTTAAATCCACTTAAAACTAGTTAAGGTCCAAGTTAAGCCAATTTAAACCTGTCCAAATCCAGTTTTAAGCAGTGTCCTACTAGTCAGGGTCTGGGTTTAGCCACTCAAAACCCCTCCAAATCTGTGTATAACCAGTTTTAAAATGTTCACAATTGCATAAGGCCTACTTTAAACTATTTTAAACCTGTTTAAATCAAGTTCTAAACAGGTTAAATCTATTTATTTTTTAGTAATAAAAATATGTAAATAAAATAAATGTGCATGTATCCAAATGTAAACATTTTCAAAATATAGTACATGCTTCTGTGATCACTTCATTCCATCAACAAATTTCCATGAAATTCTTTCTTTGCAATAAACCACACAGACAATATTTGCTCGAAAAGGAGAGGGAAGAAGAAAAAACTTGTTACGGTCTGGGTTACACCAATTAAAGCTCATCCAAACCTCGTCATAACCAAGGTTAGATGTTTTTAGAACTGTCTAAAGTCCACATCTGTCTATATCCTGTTTAAGACACTTTTACAGACAAGCTGGATTAAGGGGGTATAAACTATTAAGCCTCTTACACACAATTGTTTTATATTATTATAACTCGCAATGTTGGGGTTAAATCAGCTTAGGCCAGCAACTGTTACTGTTACTCTAAGAAGTTGGAGAAGCCAAATGAGTTATAGGCTATGATTCAACCCTGGTCAACTACTTGGCCTTTGTGTGCTTAGAATTAAATAGACACAGCAATCTTGCTGAACGCTAGGAAAATATTTTACACCACAGTTAGATGTTGAAGCAGGATTCAGGATAAAAGGCCATATAAGACAACTCTCAAGCTTCTTTATAATAAATTATGATTACACATTTCATAAATGCGTTTTAGAACTTTTAGTTAGGAATTGGTTTAAAGAGCAGTTTTAAAACAGCACTTTGCTCTTTTGTAAAGCTTAAAATTCATTTGTCATTTGACTTGACTGTGACTCTGTTAGCCACTAGGCTTTGGGGAAAAACTGGGAAACCCTGCACTACATGTGTAACTCTACTCCTAATAAACATTATTGTGTAAAATAAATCACCCTGAGAATGATTGATTATTGGCACAATACCTTGGCTGTAGTAAAGCAGATATGAAGAGCAGTTGTAGCCCCGAGTGAGTCTTTTACTGCAGGGCTGTTTGGATCAGGTTCTCTGTGTCTCTGTTGGGTCGGGGGTGCAGTTGGAGTATCAGCTGGAGCAGGAACGCCGTCAGCGGGTCGAGCTGGAAAAGAACCGCAGGAGACGAGACCAGGATCAAACCCTTCAGGACGGTCCAGAGAACAGGGACAAGAGGAGGAACGGACTGGAGGACCTCATCAAACGGTCGGAACTCACTATTGCTTTTACTCACACCATATATAAAAATGAAAGCAGCTTCATCCACAGATCTAAATCGGCTGAATGCCATTTCAGGTTGTTGTAGATAACTGAGATTAAAATCAATAAAACTACTACCAAGCACAAATGTACAAATGCTGGAATCAAGTAAGAGACAAATAAAAACTTACTTCAGATTTAGGTTGTCACCCTCATTTCCCTCTGAGTTTTAATTCCATCATAGAGTATAAAGTAGTGCCCAGTAACAACAATTATGTATCTGATCATCTATAATGTTGACTACCACGGCATGGAATGCAAATAATCAGAAAAAGGAAAAACCCTATCTATAGAAATGTCATCTGATGGAAATTAATTAATTTCCACAGTTTGTGTAAATGTCCTTCCCTCAATAATCTGTTCTTTAAAGCTGCAAAACCTTATTTCAATTGACGTTTGCCATTGGCACAGCATGGCAAAAAGTTTTTTTGGCTTCCGTGCTTATTTCCGTGTCATAGAGCACTCTATGGCACTCACACATGTGGTCTTGTGTTTTACCCACCATTGGGTTCATGAAGAATAAAAGTTCTGTCCTGTCAGCTGAATATGAGACGTTGCAGTCTATGCCAAAAATTTCTTTCATTGTAATGTTACATTTTTTTGCATCACAACGTTTAAACAAGACATATCCATGTCCACAAATGTTGCTGATGTAATATGAGTGCACAATGAGTGCATTGTGTCCCTGTTGTGCTCCCTTCTTTTGCTGCAAGTTAATGGATCCTGTAGAGTCAATATAGAATAAGTACATTACATAGTTCCTCTCCTTTGCACTCCTGTCCTGTGAGGTACGTTCTCTCACACAACCACTGTCACATGTGTCTGGCTTTAAAGCAACAGCACTGTTTTGTGTTGCATGACTTTATTGTGGTTATTGACATGACCTTACTGCCTGCTAAGCAAACCTTGTGTAGTTTTTGCATATATTCCGCTAAATAGGCCATGCAATCCCAAATCTCTTAATCTTGCCCTTAATACTCTTTCTCTTCCAACTCTGCAAAACGTACATTAACTGAATCCAGCTGCATTCTGTTCATGTGCACACATCATGCTCAATTTGTCAACTTCATGTCGTCTACATCAAATGCTGTGCTAAATAACAGAACAGTTACCAGTTTAAAGTGAATATTAGAAATTCCTGCCAAGTATGATGTAGGCCATAAACCACAGTCATAAAGCATCCATGAGCTCATACAGAGGGTAAAAAGTTACTCAGTTTTCTGCAAGAGTCTCATGGTTCTGCTCTGATAATATCACATGAAACAAAGTAATGGACATCAAAAGCTGCTGACAGAGATGACGCTTTTGTCCTGCAGCAAAGACACTTTCTGAGGTTAAGATATGTGTTGCATCTCCTCTGGGGTCCAGGCAGGTTCACTTTGATGTACACACCATCCCAGGCCCCCACCGCCGCCCCAACATGTCTTCAGTAATACGAGAGCAAATAGAATCAGTCACCGCTCTTTAGCTTGAAGCAACAGTTGAGCAAAGACGAGCAGCAGCTGTCGTTAACACTCGGCCGGTGCACATTCGAGCGTGAACCTCTCAGTAATGAAGTTGGAACATGTTTTGTTGGCAGATACATTTGTTTAAGGTTGTTTCAGTGTCAGTACTATATTGAAATGTAACTCACAGGATTGCTCTGGTGATGTGTTCGGTCAAAAAGGTAATATTAGGGAAATATCTGTCAGTAAGTGTTCAGTTCATGTCAGTGTCCCATTCTTCTCTGATAACCTGCAAAATTCGGCTGCATTCAGGTGCACTTTATATGATTTATATTTCCAACTTTGATGTGCTCTCAACTCAAAAGTGAGGATGTCTGTGTTGCTGTTTACAAACCCATGAAATTAGACAAGTTAGTTATAACCCTTTAGCATTATGTCTTTTTATAGTTAGAATTTATTGGATTGGACATGTAGCATGTAGCTACTCATTACACATGATGTCAAAAAAGACAAAAGTAAGAGTCTGTTTTAACCAGTAGCTGATAGCGCTGTACAAAGTTAGCTTTGTTATTGCTAGCAAAATAGCATTAGCATTAAAGTCATATTGTCAGTGTGGGTGAAAACATACATGCTAAAGGCTTTTGCCAACATTAACCTTTTTGATTGTGATTGATGAGAGCACTGTATTATAATGTAATTAGTACTATTATAATGTAATTTGTACTAAAACTACTGTTATTTACTGTACTGTTATTTATAGGTAATTATTTTACAGGTCTGGCCCACAATTGGGCGTATGTGTTCCCCAAACTAAAATAATTTCCACACCCCTGATATAAAGGAACCAAAATTGACAATGTTGTGACATATTTTTTGTGATTTTGTGACTTAAAAATGTTACAAAATACCAGCCATGACATGATTGCATGCATGATGTATAATATTTGTAGGATGCCTAATGAATGATTTAATCTGTTATTTACTCAACAGGGTAAATTAGGAGTGTGTACAATAGTAGTAAATCTGCAAAGAAACACAACCCAATAGAGTATATTCTCAATGGCAGGGTAAACAACACCAGAGCAGACCCACTAAGGCTAGAGAAAGGTATTGGCTACTGGAAAGGTATTGGAAAAAAGGCATCATACAACAGCAATTAACAGTGGCTAGTGGATCTAAGAACAGACCACAGCAACCTCCCAAACAGGATCCAGTCATCATCACAATGGCAAACGTCCAAGACAGTGTCAGGTATGAAAAACTGGACAGCACCAGGCCCTGACATGATTCATGCCTTCTGACTAAAGAAGCTCACTGCACTCCATGAGCGCCTGGCAGCACAAATAAACCAGCTGCTAAGGGATAAAACTATCCTGTCCAGATGGATCCCTTGAAGAGAACAGTCCTATCCAACTATAGCCCAATAACATGTCTCACCACCCGTGGTCATGGGAGCTCCCGGGGCAGTAACTCAGAGGCAGAGGTTTGACAAAGAACACATCAACTGGCCTAAAGAGAAATGGAGGAACATTTTGTGACTGATGAGAGTAAAATTGTTCTTTTTGGGTCCCAGGGCCACAGACAGTTTGTGAGACGACCCCCAAACTCTGAATTTAAGCCACAGTACACAGTGAAGATAGTGAAGCAAGCATCATAATATGGGCATGTTTCTCCTACTATGGTGTTGGGCCTATTTGTCACATACCAGGGATCATGGATCAGTTTGCATTTGTCAAAATACTTGAAGAGGTCATGTTGCCTTATGCTGAAGAGGACATGCCTTTGAAATGTTTGTTTCAACAAGACAATGACCCCAAACACACGAGTAAACAAGCAAAGTCTTGGTTCCAAACCAACAAAATTAATGTTATGGAGTGGCCAGCCCAATCCCCGGACCTTAATCCAACCGAGAAGCTATTTCTGAAGCAAAACCAAGAAATGTAAATGAATTGTGGAATGTTGTTAAAGAATCATGAAGTGGAATAAAAGCTGGGAGTTGCCACAAGTTGGTGCCACACAGATGTGAAGCAGTTTTAAAAAACTGTGGTTTAACAACTAAATATTAGTTTAGTGATTCACAGGATTGCTAAATGGTAGAAACCAAAACGTTTATACAAAATAGTTTTGAGTTTGTACAGTCAACGGCAGACACTGTTTTTTTTTTTGTTTTTTTAACACACCCCTTTCAACTTATTGCCCAATTGCACAGCCTTAAGAGCGTGCATATCATGAATGGGTCTTTTTTGTTTTCTGAGAATCTACTGCACCCAACAACAATAAAGAACAAAACAAGATACTGAGGAAAATCAGTATCTTGTAAAAAAAAGTACAGGGTTTATAGTCCATCCATTTTCTTTCTCTGATCTGGGTCGCAACAGCTCTATAAAATACCAAGGTTATACCAGTCCAGCCAAGAGTGTGGGGAAGCAGTAGCTCCACTCTGAGCTCCTCCCGAGCGATGAAGCTCCTCACCCTCTCTAACTCTCACCCTCACTCTCTAAGGGAGCGCCCAGCCACCCTGTGGAGGAAACTCATTTCAGCCGCTTGTATCCGGGATCTTGTCCTTTTTTGTCATGACTCCTGAGCTGATGACCATAGTTGAGACTAGAAAAGTATATGAACCGGTAAACTGAGAGCTTTGCAGCTGTGCTCCTTTTTCATTGCTGCAGAAGCTGCACGGATCTGTCTGTCAAGACCACAAAAGGTTAAGATGTATAGTAATAAGCACAGTGCACTTGTTTTGTCATTGTCTGATTTTGTCATTTCCTCTGTAGAAAAGAACTGGAGATAAACAGCACCAACTCCAGGCTAGAGGCAGAGGAGGCTCTGAACATGGGACTGCAGAGGAAGAGCAAGGAGCAGCAGGTCAGAGTCCATCAACACTTCAGACTGTTCACTGAGACAAGTCTTTACTGCTAAATGATCTCTCAGAGACATCTTTCTGTGAGTTGTAATTAAAGGATGGGCTTTATTTTGTCTGCAGTGCTCTGACAGATTTATGCCATCAACCTTTAAGTCTCAAAGAAACATTATGCATCAACCAATATGCAATACACAAGGGTTATGACTTTTGTTTTTTATCTGTGTGATAATAGCTATAGAACTTCTGACAACATACATTTGTGAAGATGTTCAACAGTTTACAGAAGTTGCAGGGAAAGATGCAGGCTTATCTTTGAGAGCCTTTCATTAAAGCTGAACCTGACAGAGGTGCGTTCCTGCCTTTCATCGCAGCTGCTGGGCTCTGGAATGTGATTGGAGCAGTCATATCACTGCCCCTCGACTGTCAGGAGACACATGGAACATACATTCAGACTGATAAAAATCTTCTCCTGGTTAGATGAATGAGAGATGATGGATAGATTGTGTTTTTGCAGAGTTGTCTCACAGCATGGACATATAGCTCATAAGTTTACCCTGTTTACCCCCTGGCAGAATTTGTAATGAATTTTGAAAATGAATGATAACACAAAAACTTTTTCTTTCACTCATAGTTAGTGGTTGGATGAAGCCATTTATTGTCAAACAATTGTGTTTACTCTTTCATTTTCTACTGCTTAAGTAAGTAAGTAAATTTTATTTACCGTATTTTTCGCACCATAAGACGCACCTGGTTTTTAGAGGAGAAAAATAGGAAAAATATCCTGAACCAAATAGTGTAATAAAATATTTAATAAAGTATAACAGAATAATATTTGAATTATATGACTGGAGTGAAGGGCATGCGCACTGCTGTGTACTGTAACACCGCCTACTACATGCTATCCTCCAATAGCATATGGCGGTGACACAGTACAGCAGCATCGCGCCTTCCTGCACACATCGGCTTCCGTAAGGAAGGTGAGTGTCAAGTGTCTCTTAACTGTGAGGTGCCCTACACTTGAAAAGGACCAGACTTGGGATTTCACTCAGAAAAATATTTATTTGATCAGTTGATGTAGTAGGAGGATCACATGTAACAGTCACATGTAACAGGTGAAAAACCTTTAAATAAATAAGAAAAAGAAAACATTTTAAATAATCAGGTATTTTTCTAACACAGGAAGTGTCAAATGCATTTTACAGGCAACACAGCTTGGTCTTTTATTTTACTTTTTACAAGCAACAATCAACACTATATCAACCTAAGCATTTAGTCTTGGTTACTAGTTTCTCTTGTTTAAACTATGCAGTATTAAATGCTTTCAAACTTCACTTGTACCATTTACCCCATTAAATACCAAACAAATGAACAGAAAAAGGATTCAAACGAGAATCTATGAAACAAAAGTCAATGTAAGCTTACCAATAGTCCGTCAGAATCAAAAGAAAAAGTCCCAGTTCCTCACAGTGAATGAATTTGCGCCTCTGCCGACCGCTCTTCCCGTTGTACCCCTCTCAAATGACTAATGCGTGTCTTTTAAACAATGAACCAGGTGCACTTCCAATTTTCACAATTAAAATCACCTGGTTGAGCCTGAATCAGACCGGCATACAGAGCGCGCACAGGGAAGGCGGCACGCAGGAGAAAAAAACCCGACACGCTGAACCACAACACAGAAATACACACGGAAGCCAGCCACACCTCCACCGGGTCAGCGCGACAGTGAGGGAGGACCCGCTGCCGCTCTGCCACTACGGTAAAGCAAGGCGACAGGGGCGCTTCCACTCTGCCAGTATCTCAGTGGACTAGAGAAGCCTGGACACGGGGCGGGGGAGGGATGATGCAGTTTCCAGGGACACGGAAGGTCCCGGGGGACCCGCTGCCGCTCTGCAACTCGGAGCTGCAGTCTTATGGTGCCTGCGTCTTAAGTGCCTGCGGACCATAAGACGCAGGCACTTTTCCTCCCACTATTTGGTGAAGAAAAAGTGCTTCTTATGGTCCGAAAAATACGGTATATAGCACCTTTCACAGATATAAATCACAAAGGGCTTTACAAAGTGCAATAAAAGAATAATAAAACTATGAGAATAAAAATTAAAACCACAAAATATATTAAATATAACCACAAAAATATAACCACAAAAAAATAAACATAAAAAGCCCAATCAACTAAAAGCTTGTTTAAATAAAGTCTTCAGCTGCTTTTTAAAAGAATCAACAGAAACGTCCACTCGCAGTGCTTAGTCCCGTTAGGGGTCGCAGGTGACTGGAGCCTATCCCAGCAGCTTTGGGCCTGAGGCGGGGTACATTCTGGACAATGGCCAGTTAGTCGCAGGGCTGACATTTAGACATAGACAGTGACAGACAACCATTCACTCTCACATTCATTCACTAGGGACACTTTAGATTGGCCAATTAACCTATACATGCATGTGTTTGGACGGTGGGAGGAAGCCGGAGTACCCGGCGAAAACCCACAGTAACACGTGGAGGACATGCAGACTCCTCACAGAAAGGCAGGAGTCGGTCGAGAATGTTTGAGTCAGCCGGGTTTTGAACTCACAACCTTCTTGCTGTGAGGCTGACTTGTACTCTTTTTAAATCATAATAACAACACAAACTACCCAAATAACCCTAATCAAAAGTTTACATACCCCAGTTCTTAAAATCGTGTATTGCTACCTTTAACATCAATGACAGCTTGAAGTCTTTTGTGGTAGTTGAGGATGAGGCTCTTTATTTTCTCAGATGGTAAAGCTGCCCATGCTTCTTGGCAAAAAGCCTCCAGTTCCTGTAAATTCTTGGGCTGTCTTGCATGAACTGCACGTTTGAGATCTCCCCAGAGTGGCTCAATGATACTGAGGTCAGGAGACTGAGATGGTCAGTTCAGAACCTTCACTTTATGCTGCTGTAGCCAATGACAGGTCGACTTGTCCTTGTGCTTTGGATCGTTGTCAAAGTACGTCCCATAAATAGCTTCCGGGGTGATTAGTGCAGTATTGCAGTCCTCCAGTATTTTCTGATAACATGCTGCATTCATCTTTTCCTGTGCCTTTTCTAGCTCACACATCCACAAAACATCAGTGATCCACCTCCATGTTTCACAGGAGGAATGGTGTACCTTTCATCATAGGCCTTGTTGACTCCTCTCCAAATGTAATGTTTATGTTTGTGGCCAGAAGGTTCAATTTTGGTGTCATCACTCCAAATGACTTTGTTCCAGAAGTTTTAAGGTTTGTCTCTGTGCTGTTTGGTGTATTGTAAGTGGGATCTTTATCTTTAATAAAAACATTTCCACAAAATACTTTTACATTACAAACTGAAGTTTAGAGTTTGTGTTTGAGTTTGAGATAGGTTTGGGTTACCAGCGAGAAAGTTAACTCTGCCTCGTTAAACATTATATAAGTGAATTGACAGTATTTATCTCTTTTGATGTTTTTCTTGTTTGTACTGTTTGTGTTAAAAGACATATTCAGCATTGAAAATACACTTTAATAGCAGCTATTCTAACTTTCTAGAGGTCATATAGCCAGTATAGTTCAATGGGAACGCTCTTTTTTTTTTTGCAAGCACTGATTGGCCAATGTTTTCCGTTCCTGAGTACAGGTTCTTATCTAGCCTATTGAAATCCCTGATAATAAGATAACGCCAACAGTAGATGGCATCATAAAGATTGTCATTTGTGATTGTAAAAGCAATCTCAAATGATTGCTTTTACAATACTATTTGGGGTTTAAACCATTTTCCCAACTAGTAGAAAAACATGTCAGGTACCGTCTGTTTAATGACATAATTCCAATCATCTGGAAATATTTATGTAGTTACAAAAATACAAAGCCTTCCAGTGTAATTAAATCTCAGAGCTCTGTACATGATTTATGATTTGTTTCTCAACACCCAAAAACAACTTCCCTAGAATAGATAGTGTTACATCTTGTGTATCAGTTAGAGACAGTAGTTATAAATGAAGGAGAATTATTCCACCGTTACCTAACCCTCACCACAGCTATTCATCTCCTTCAGTGTTTTCTTGTCATGGCAAGAAAGTACAGGTGTGATTAATAACATTAATGCATCTATTGAATTAGTGTTAGATATGAACACACGGCTTACATCTGAGTATGAAAGGTCACAAATAAGGTTATCATCAGTCGATATAAATTTACTAAATACTATACAGAGAAAACAGCTAGCTGTTCTAGCGGCCAGTTATATAAATGTTATGTGGAACATATTCAGTGCACTGTGTAACATGTTTAAGAAAAGGTTAAAGCAAAGACATCTGGACTTGTTTTTCAAGGTGAATACGTTTCGTCTTATGACATTATAATATCAGTGCCCTCATCAGTCACAATCAAAAAAGGCTAATGTTGACAAAAGCCTTCTTCATGTATGTTTTCTTCAACTCACCCTCACAATATGGTTTTGAGGGTATATAAAATACATAAAATTATCTTAGCTGCTTTAAATGATTCTTGCAGGCTACTTGATGTGTGCGGTATGTGAATAGACTAGAACGATGTGCCTCATACTCATCTTTATATGCACTGTAAATTAACATTTAACACTTTATTACTATTTTCTAATCATCCAAGCCTTGCAATGTGTAATAGGGCTATATTGCTTTGATTCTGACGGTTTGGGCATGTTTGACATCCCTGCTATTAGGAATAGACCATAGAATAATAATGAGGGGAAGATTTTTGTGTTACTTTATTTATAGAGCTCTTAAGTCTTTTAAACTCCTGCCACCATGCGCCAATCCTCCACAACAGCAGCATAGCAACCTTTACTGCATTTATTCAGTATACTTATATGTCTAAGTAAAGACAAAACATTATACTGAGGACAATGTGTTGTACAACAGTAGTCTTAATGAACCAAAAGTGACGGAGTCTTTTATTGTGAAGCACACAGTACAAATAGATACAAAAGGCACATTTCAGTGCTACACCACCCAAATAATTATTTTTTGTTTTCCCTCACAGTGTTATGGCGTCACAGGCCTGCAGGGGTTTATTAAACAGCCATAAAACATTTATGTCCAACACAGTAAAGTCTTATCACTGAGATAAAACTCCAGCAGTTTGTTTGGCAGATGTTCCCCTGGGGTTCTACGTCTATCTGGCTTTTACTGAAGGGTCATTGAATGGAATGGAATCTACAATTTCTTTCTAAATTCTAAATCTATTCACTATCTCATTGTAATAACCCTAATCCTAGTCAACAAGGCCAATCACAATTGTGCACACTTCTATTAAGATAGCAGCTCTGTGAAAATATAGCTAAATATCCATTTCCCAAGAATCTTAGTTCTTTATCAACTTTCAAATAGTGTTTGTAGCTTTACCAGTAATTTGATTTGATTTGATAGTACTTTATTGATCCCCTAGGGTAAATTCATTTTGTGTGGATCATAACACATAAATGGACACACAAAGATTACAAGCCACACCATGCAGCCCAAATCTTCAGGAAAATGAAATAGAGTATTGCAAATGTACAGACATACTGTACGTATTAATAACTACAGTCACCTAACATACTAAAGATAGTATTGAAAAATCTGTGAACTACTTCTTTAGTTCACCAATGTAAGGTTGCCAAAAAGCTATGAATTGGCTGTTTTGGTCTCCTTCTGGCTTTTAACAAACAGACATACTGTATATGATTTTATAATGTTTTACCCAAACTGTGCCATATTAAATCCAATACTAAAGGGATCATTTAGTCCATCAACAAAGTCTGTCAGTAGTAGCCTACATAGTTTGAAATTGATTTAGGTTGGTTTCATTTCCTTGAAACACTTACACACAACCATTCACATTCGGGCACATTCAGGCATCGGCCAATCTGTCCGAGGACGGCGAGACATGCAGACTCCACACAAAAAGCCCATCACGAGCCGCCCTGGGGATCAAACCCATAACCTCCTTGTTTGCCAAAGGTTTAACTGATGTATGCCAATATTCTATTTGTGAGTCTGCTTTTATTAGCAAAAATTGATTTGACATTTTTACAATTGAGCATACACATGAACAATACTCTAGTCTAATGCTACTGCTATTTAGTGTGAGAATCAGTAAAGTTTTTGCACATGAATAACCATATCAAATGTTTCTAAACCAAATAAACTAAAATCTGAGCCATATTATTGGCAGAATCTTTATGCTGGCTTCAGTAGTTTTGGCATTAACTCTTGAGCTTTCATTATCTCTCTTAATGGGAATGCTTTGTTGGTAATGAGTGTCATATTGCTGCCATTTTTATTTTGCACATTTCATCTCTAAAATGTTGTCTCTATATCACTCACTATAACTACTGACATTCTGTGACCACGCATTGTTGTTTCTCCATTTTTCATTCAACAACCAAAAGTTGCACGTATGACATAAAACCTAGTTGTTGTAGCCGACAACCAATCATCAAACGTAAAATGAGCTTTTATTGATATCTGGTTACTTGTTAATGCGCCTCTAACAGTATGTATTGTTTGACTGTTCTGCTCCTGGACCAGTGAGTGCTCACAGGATGTAAGAGCCCACACATACACCATCAGGAGACTTCAGTTGGAAGGCCACATCTGAATGTCATTTATGGACTATTATCATGGTTTCACATTCAATGGAAAAGAACAAGCAGTAACTTTCAGTAAATAGAATTATGAAGCAGCCACTTTCTACAATGAACCCATTTGTTCATTAGTCTGTAAAGTGCTCTGCAGTGGGATTCCGCAGAGCATACATGACATATTTGGCCAATATGGATTTTTAGTAGGCCACATAATATTTTGGCGCCACTAGCTCAGGTTGTTCGAACCTTGCTTGCCCAATGTCATTTCCCTCTCTTTTACCCATTTTCGTGTAAATCTACATTCAATCAAATAAAGGCAGAGGCCAAAAAAATAAAAATATAAAAATCTTTAAAAAAGCAACAAAGCAATATAGAACACAACAGGATGTTATTAAAACACAATACAATATCATCAAGACCCAACCAAATGTTATTAAAACATGGAAAAAAATACAATGTAACAAATGTTAACACACCAAACGTTAGTTAAATGTAACAGACCCAGGTTCTGGGCCTGTTGGGCAGATTAAATGTTCCTGTAAAACACAGGGAAATGATGAGACAGGCGACAGTGAAGTTTCTCTTTGCCTCGCTTCTGCCATATTTTTATTAATACAAATCATGTATTTTCAATAATCAGCTTTAACTGCTGTTTCTCATATCACAATTATGCAATAAAATATAATATCCTGTACAGTACACAATTTCTTTGAATTTTCTGTTAACAATACACAGTTCAATTTGATTACAATTTCCCAATTCACATACTAATTTTTTTCCATATCTGTTTTAAAACCAAAAATACCCTTTATTAATCTTTTGAACTCGCAGCTGGACTGCTTTTTATTGTACCTCCACTAAATTAACGGCTCATGAATTGCATGGTACTAACCAAGCCTCTCCCATAGTACCTCTTAAATGGTCGTCGTGTAAGGGCGCCGCCATACGGCGATTTTCCAGCGAAATACAGCGATATACCTCCGTCCACCAGAGGGCAGGCTCCAAAAGCAGAAATATAAAGAGAAACCCAATGGCGACTTTACAAGTGTAAAAATCAGGTTTACAGCCTGGTACAAAAGATGGCTCCGGTCTCTAGAGCTAAGTTATTACTACAACGCTGGGGTGTTTGATTATTACGTTGGTTTATGCTATCTAAAATCTATTGTTTTACTATGGAGTAAAAGCTGAAAAGCCCGGATGTAACGACCATTTTATTGCCCATTCGTAATGACAATATTGGTGAATAGGGGACCAATGGGCGGATATCATCCATATTTATACTATCTATGGTACTAACCCATGTGCGAACAGGCACTTTAGCTGTAGCTTGAGACATTTTATTCTTTTGACTGTCTGAACCCATAAACCTAAACATTACATATTCACAATTTTTAACAATGTCAGAGCATTAAATGTAGTTTCTCTACAAAACAGGAGCTTAAATAAAATGCGCACTAAACACAAAATGACGCCCATGGCTTCGCCTTGACCTGTTTTTCTCGTCTTTTTACATTGCTTCAAACTCAACAGAAATACAACATTTACCAACTGCTAAGTTAGCTGTGTTTATTATTAGTACTTCGTGACCCATTTTATGTGGTTTTCTACTTAGTTACTGACCTGTAAAACACACGGAAATTATGAGACAGGCGACAGTGAAGTTTCTCTTTTCCTCGCTTCTGCCATATTGGAGAGGAGGACACGCTGACCTCACTATACTGTCTCACGAAAACAAGCGCCGCCTACTGGTGTGAGGGTGCAATTACAACTTAACAAAGTTATTTTTTAAATGTAACTTTCTGATTACATAAAACAAAAATATATAAAATATATATATAAAAAACATAATGTGAATACCCATTACTGTGTGTCACATAAACATAAAAATTTGAATACAAAATGATACTAAATACTGCAGAATGTGGTAATGCTACTTATTTTTTTTATTCAAATTGGCTTGATTACATAATAAAATAAAATTTATCTGAAATCTTTGAAGAGTGCAAATTAATGACTACATTTCTCTTTATGTGTACCATAGATTGTAAATAAAATGGATGTAATCTGCCCATTGGTCCGATATTCACCGATATTTTTGTTATGACAGGGCAATAAAATGGCAGTTACATCCGGGCTTTTCCGCTTTTACTCCATAGTAAAACAATAGTTTTCAGATAGCAATCGGACATATTAATCAAAAATTCACCCCCCCAGAGTTGTCACGTAGTAAAAACTTAGCTCTAGAGACCGGACCCATGTTTTGTACCAGGCTGTAAACATGATTCTTACACTTGTAAAGTCGCCATTGTGTTTCTCCTTATATTTCCTTCCCTCTGGTGGACGGCGGTATATCGCTGTATTTTGCCGTTTATTGCCGTATGGCGGCGCCCTTATTCGAGGACCATTTAAGAGGTTCCATGAGAGAGGCTTGATGTGTACAATCATGCGTATGAAAGCTCAGGAATTGATTCTTAGCGACAGATTTAAAGTGTTCCCAACAGTGCCATGAAAATGGCAAAAAATAGATTTTGAGCAAACTCTGGAATAAGAAGGTGTTTTTTTATTATTTGAATTTAGAAACTGCAAAAACAAACTGGACTACTCTGAGTCACATGATGCACCATCACTAACTCTTCTTGGCCACACATTGTTTTTTCAAAAGATTTTATTTTTTATTCAATAAAAGTGAGGGAAAACTCCAGTTGAAATAACTCTGATTATGTCTGGGCTGAATGCGTGTAAAGGGCTTTGTCAGTTGCCATTTGCCAAAACCATTGTTTATACAAACAACCAAAAACTGCAGATCTTGGTGGCTAATGTCTTTTTTTTCTATTGAAAATGTATCAGAGCCTGCTAAGTTAAAGGGTCTGCATCACTTTAGGTAGGGCACAGCTGGTGTAAAGTCCTGACAAATCCCTTAAGTCTGTCATAAATACAGAGGTTCAGTCTAGCTGGGTCACCTAGCGCACTTATGTTCGGGACAATTCTATTAACTTTAGTCTGAGGCTGTGCAGAGAGGGATCTAACTCAAACCAGATCTGGGACCGAGGGGGCCGTGCTTTCTCGAGGGGTGGTGCATTCAGGAGGGGGAAGTACATTCAGGAGGGGGAAGTACATTCAGGTGGGGGTGTGGATGTGCCGGAGCGGATCAGCACTCACTCTGACTGAGTGTTTGTGGTACAGTTAGTGAGTGAGTGGGGCTGCTGCTGACTCACCATGGCTGTTCTCTCTGCAGATGTTCTACGATGGCATGTGAGTGGACTATTCGTATTATGTTATCTCCAGTGTCTAGCAGTGCTCTAGTTGTAAATGGCAAAGTACTAACATATTTTCTTCTAGATCAGTTTTGATGGAAAAGGTACTAGGCTAGGGTTACTAGTCATAATTTCTGCTTTGTCTAATATCAGTAGACTGAAATACAATATTTGTTAGCAGATTCTTGATGTTCTATTTGACATAGTGACATAGTGTGTAGTGCAATCTAGGTGATATTGTGATATACTGTATAATGTATATTGCGATATACTGTATGTAGTAATTGGTATTTGCAATTACTACAATAATTTATATAATGACAGCTGGTATAATGTAGTCTTAATATATATTTAATTATATAGCAATATATATGTCATTAATTATTTATTTTATTTAAACAGAAATATTTTTTATTTTCCTTTTTTTTTTTATCCCGGTGGGGAAATTCATTGTTGCCAACAACCAGCAGGGGGCACCCAGCATGTTTTTGATGTTGGTGGGGGAAACTGGAACACTGAAACAGGAGCCCTGTCCAGCCCTGAAGACACTTTTGATAAGAACACTGTACATTCTTTATGTAAGGCGAGCATGCTAACCACTGTGCCACCAATATACTGTATTGTGAGATACTGAGGATGAAACTGTGATAGATTATACATTCTGAATAATCCATATAATGTAATAGCATGGCCTGCCTTATCCATGAAATGGTGTGGCATGAGTCTTAATATATTGCAATATACTGAATATCGATATATTGTTATTGCGATATATCGTGGATGATTGCCAGTACAGTAGAAAAGTATCCCGGCACACATTCTTTATTCCCAGAGATGACTTCCTTCTCGTGTTTGTGCAGTGCAGAGTGATTTTCTTTCACCGCGGCGCTGAATGGAGGAGTCTGTGCGCTAAATGGCCTTGGGCTGCTCTCATGTCAGACACACTTCCTGACTAATACACAGTTACAGCGGCAGATAAGAACATGACATGACACAACATGAGATACATGTAGCACCGTTCACAAACTCTTTATAAGCAGAACAGAAAGCAGCTTTGGCATGAGATGAGTGGGGGAAGACTGGAACACAAGTGCAGTGCCAGTGATTTATAGTGTTACATCATTAGAGGGTTTTCAAAGATAGAGCGGCACACTTCAACAGTTACATTAAAAACCATGATCTGTGTATATTATCAGATCCCACACAAACAGAAACAATAAGCAAGCAACTGAAGTATTGATTTATGCTCATGTGTTATATCATAGTACAATAGAAATGTATTACCTACTGCTTTAATAATGTTGTCATGTACCATTTTATTGGTGGCTAATAACAACTTACAGCACAATTTAATGTTTATGAGCTGTACAGTAAATTAGCCAATGATGAACTAGACATAATGACACCTTGGTGGAGAGTGTAGTTTAGGCATTTTTGGAGACATCTGGTGGTGAAAGTGGAGACTGCAACTCTAGAGCATATCATGGTAGCCCTACAGGGACATTCTGTTGTTGAAAAAATACAGTGGAAATGGGTCTGATAATGAGTTTACTTAAACTGCCACTCGGTCCTATGGAGTTTTATTGTTTATCCAAGACAGATGATTAGAAGGTTGGCATTTGTGGACAGAATATATATATATTATTTAATAGTTTAATTGTAAAAAGGAACCATGTACACACACACACACACACACATATATACATATACATATACATATATATATATATATATATATATATATATATATATATATATATATATATATATATATATATATACACTTTATAGTGGGTATATATACAGCTCACTTCAAAATTATCAGTTTCTCTGGTTTTACTATTTATAGGTATGTGTTTGGGTAAAATTAACATTTTTGTTTTAAACTACTGACAACATTTTTCCCAAATTCCAAATAAAAACATTGTAATTTAGAGCATTTATTTGCAAGAGGATAGTGATGACCACAGAAGTGTTTTTATACATTTCCTTATTAAATTAGATTTGGTTCAGGTGATCACCTCATTCTACTGAATGAATCCAATGTCTGTTGGGATTCAACAGACATTGGAATGGAATGGCTTCCACACTTGTAGAGATAAGACACACTGTAGTCTATTACACTGTATTGTGATACTAGCCTGGACAGTCATATATCATTTACATTTATTCATTTAGCTGACGCTTTTATCCAAAGCGACTTACATTGTGCTTCTAATTACCAGTGTTACAGTTACTTTGTGAAACCTAAGGCCTTTCGGAATTGACTCCCTCCTCTACTCATTTCCACTCGATTTGCACATTCACACGGAAGGTCCGCCATATTAAGGTCCATCTGAAACTGGTGTGTGTTGTGGGAGAGTGGCTTTTAGACCCT
The DNA here is from genome assembly GCA_024416835.2 of Perccottus glenii. Taxonomy (NCBI): domain Eukaryota; kingdom Metazoa; phylum Chordata; class Actinopteri; order Gobiiformes; family Odontobutidae; genus Perccottus; species Perccottus glenii. Next base: position 4,265,232 of record CM044566.2, on the reverse strand, counting down.
CCAGAGTGAGTCTCCGCCCACACAGATTAACTAAAGCTGTGAGTAACGCCGGCTGCGGCTCATCCTGACAGACGCTCCTGACAAATAAAGTTCTGCTTGCATTGTGGAAGCACAAAATTCTAAAACCAGACATGCCTGTAAGTAAATGTATGCAATTATACTTTATATCGCTTTTTTGTACAGCACTTTCCATCATGCTTTCATGCCGTACCCTTAGCTCAGTCATGCCAAATACACAGAGAGACCTGGGTTTGAATCTTGCTCGTATCATTTGCTAAATGTCATTCCCCTCACCCTGTTTTCTGTCAATCTACTGTCTTTCGAAGAAAAGCCCCCCCAAAAATGGATTTAATTTTCAAACAACAATTTTCAAAGTATTGTCCGCAATGGAGTAAGAATGTGAACACTTCATGAATGATTTGTACATATAAAGTGATATATGCATTGAAAAGACCCTGCTGTTTAAAAACAACATAAAGAAGTTCGATTCCTTTCTTTAAAAAAAAAAAAAAAAAAAAATTCTCTTATCCTTAGCATTGTATACTGCGCTGGGTTTGAACTGACTAGTTTTTGTGCACTTATGCTTTTTGTACCTTGTGTTGTTAAAATTGCTTCCATTGTTTTCCTCACTTGTAAGTCGCTTTGGATAAAAGCGTCTGCTAAATGACTAAATGTAAATGTAAGAAAAACATAAGAAAAGGCAACACATCATAGAAATTCCTAGAAAGTGCTGAAAAGGCGCTGTGCGTTGTGGACACCACACTCCAGCCTCGGGTCAGAAACAGATAATGACAGTGGCCAGACATTCTTGTGCTAAATTACAACCTGAGGAAAAAGCAAGAGTCGCGCCAAATCCCCAGAGAATGTCCTGGGTCAGAACCAATCACACCACAGTCCACTGAAATAGCAAATCATCCGCAAAGGGGACACCCCATTTGTCCCGTCAGGATGAAATAGGCACCGTGAAAGCAGAGGGGGGCAGCTCCACTTGGGACCAGGCGGTTTTCTGAAAGCAGTGTTGTTTTTCTTTTCTGTGAGAACGGTTGTCAAATGTTATGTCAACTCTTGTGTCTTTTAGGTGCGAATCGAGGAGCTGGAGGAGGAACTGGAGGCCGAGCGCGCCATGAGAGCAAAGGTGCGAGACATTGTCAAAGCTAAATATGAGGAGTGGAATCGGCATGCACGTTTTCACAAGATAATGGGGATAGGTCTACACTGTAGCCCTTTTCACACATGCAGATCTGGAGACCATTCCTACCCACCTGACCTGAATGTGTGAACAAATCCTGCCCTATTTTCACACCTGGAGCCAATCCGTCAGGGCCTGGTAATGTGCGAATGCTGTCAGTAGACGCTCAGTGGTGAGCTGATGACGTGAATGGTGCCTCATATTTTCTGCACCTGTTTGTTCTTCACTTTCCACTGTTCGCTTAAGTTGTTGAAATAACTGTAGTTTCAGTATTTGCAATCATCACTGTCACTGCAAAGGAGTCTGCTCATTTTTCCATTAGCTTCATGTTAGCTCGGCCAAACTGATTAGGTGTTTTGTTCTGTATTTCCTTTTTTTTTAAATGAGGGTGTTAGTGGGACATGTTGTATGGAAATGAGCTCAGTGCTTGTCGGAAACAGCTGACCAACAGATGACAGTAACAGGAATTATCATACTACAGATTCTTTTATTCATCTTGTATCACTTATGAATATTAGAAAAGCTCAGTTTCCTTAGTCAAGAGAAACATACACCAAAGTTGACTTACCCAGTGTGCTTCATATTTCAGGTATTTTATCAGGTAACTCTGTAAGCATTTAACAAAGGCAGTTCCGTTTAATATTTCACTCAAACAAGTGAGAGTGATCAGCCAATCAATTAGAACACTAGAAGTATCTTCCTATGAATGCCAGATCGAATTTGGCATCAAAATATATTTATTGCTGGACACGGGACAGACTCAAAGATACAAGTGTGTATATATATATATATATATATATTTTATAGGTAGTCAGTGGCAGCAGATAATGTATTGCACACATGTATTGTATTTTTTCTGTCTGATTATCTGGGGGTGCCCCTCTCACTTTTTGGTGATTACCTGATCACTCTCACCTGTTCCACTGCAGTGGGAACTTCACAATGAACTGCCTGGGTTAGATTGACCGTGATCTGAAGGATAGATAGTCATAATGTTATCTTCTAGTAGATAACATATTAAATTTTAAGATATCAGAATTTACACTGCACAAGCTCTGACAATAGTTGTAAAGAAAAATTAGGTGGAAAGGTAAAATAAAACAGTTGCATTTCATTTAATAAGCATTGATAAATCATTAGGTTTTAACTGTCAGATAGATGTGAGCGTCAAGGATTACTGATGTTTGTCAGGTCTGTGTGTGCATTTTTGGAGCAGTTAGGAGGACTTCAATGTGATTTCAATGGGCAAATGGACAATAGCCATTAAAAAGCACTCTCTGCAGACAAAACCGACAAAACAGACAAACCATGTGTGCTGCAGTGGGAAGGTAGTGGGAATTGCTGGTTAATATTTTGCTCTATTTACACCAGGTACTGGATTTGTCACTGCACTTTTCACTGAACTGAACTGCATAAACCACATTACTCTGTTTGTGCGAGAAGATCTTGTCTTTAGGATGGATCAGTTTTTGACACAGAGTGTTCCCAGGTTTAAAGTGGACTGGAATGTTGTGTTTGTAGATAAATCCATTTTTCAGATAAACCAGACACTCAAGTGGTTGGCTGGTTCACTTTCTATTGAGGTAGATTTCTGTAGAAACCTGTGCTGAACAGAGCCAAACAAGCTGTGGAGCTGGTTAAGATCCAGATAGAGGATAAAAACACAGCCCACAGACCAATCAGTGATGACCACATGTACCGTGTGAGGGAGGAGGAGGGGAAAACGCTCCACGGAGAGTGAAAAAGTATCTGCGCAAGCGCAAAGGTTGACTGCAGCGCAAATGTACAGCAAGTATTAACTTTGGCCAGCAAACATTGTAGAGTGATATCCTCGTGTCATAACTTTAAGGTGTATACATGTGGAGAGTCAATGCCTTAGAATGTCTTCAGATAGCCAATCTGGCCTGTTTCACATGAAGGCTCTCTTACAGCTCCCCAGAGAAACCCAGGGTTAATAGAACGACTTGCTAACTGTGCAATACACTTGTCCAGGGCTAGTCCAGGTAGTGTTAATGAGTGACCACGGTCAAAATATTTAGTGTTTACATCACAATTCTGACAGAAGTTCCAGCAATTAATGGACTAATATTCATTATATATTACAATAATTTTTACGTATGTTAAATATATGCGCACCACATCCTAGCAAGTAAATTATGAAGAAACTTTGAAAAGTGTAGCTGTCGTGCTTAACAAATTTACAGCACATGATATAAATGTCACTCCTCACACTCTGCAGAGGATCTGCAGACATTGTTCATGAAAAGCATCCTCTGTGGCTCTGCAGGGTCAAGGTAAAATTCTGTTTGTACTTGTTTTCACTTGCTGCCCCCTCAGATGAGTTAAGGACAAAAAAGCTAGTGCACATATAGAAACATGGTTGTTGTCTCAGGAGTCAGAGTCAAACCCAGGGCTGATGTTGGCAGTCGTTGGGGTAAACATGTTCACTCAGCACCTCTGCTCACCCCAAAGCATGTGCACCTGTGATAATAAACTGTCTGCAGCGGGTCCTTGTGGTTCTGATTACAACAGGACAAACTCAGAGGCACTGGAGCCCCACATCCTTTTCCCCTCTTCTTTCTCTTTTCATTTTTATTTTTCTATTTCCTGTTTCCCCCTCTCATATTACGATTCTGTTTCTCATAATCTTGCCTTGAAAATGTCTGCTCCTGAAGTTTCTCTGTGAACTAAAAGGTTTACAAATAACATGTCTGGCCCCATATATCATCCAAGGTGGTCACTTTAAGTGCTTGTTGTTTTAGACTAGATGCTCTCAAAGCGTGTGGATTTTAAGTGGCTGCTCTCGAGGCCTCAATGTCACAGTAGGGAACCATAAAGGTACATATTTGAGAAGAGTGACAGCAGCCCTCTGGGTGTTTTCTCTGCACTTCTTCCCTCTCTGGGTGGTATTCCTAATGGCAGACCCCCACCACCTCCCCTCCTCAGGTTTTCAGAGAGCAGAGAAAGAGGCAGGCAGCAACATGCAGAGACTTTATCCGTCTCTACCTCAGCAGCAGACAGAAGAGCTATTGTTCTTGGTCCTCCTCTGGTCACACGGTGCAGAGATAGCATCAAGACAGTCAGACAGCGGCACGTTCTACAGAGCCTTCTCCCAAAAGGAATGTCAGCGAACACCAAACACACATTGAACCCTAACATGGAGTACAGTAAAAGGGCTCAGAGAACTCCAAGAATAAGGTTACATCAGAATCGGAGCATGGCAGACTACATCACACTGTAGGTGAAATGTCTGTGAAGGTTCTCAGTCATCCAGGTAATCCTGAAGAAAAGGTTAAAGAAATCTGGACTTAGTACTCAAGGTGAAAACGTTTCATCCCTTCTCCAATGAACTTTGTCAATTCTGAGTTCAACTGATACGAGAGCTGAGCTCCCTAGAGGGAGGATTTGACCTGAACATTTCAAATTTCATGAAGATACATAAAATATATTATACGCTCCCATTCATTTGAATCTGAGGTTTAATGTGTTAACATATATAGCAATATGGTTGTAGGTAGGGCTTGGTCAACATAGGCTTTTATGTTTGGGGGATTTGAGGGGTGTGTGTATTTCCAAGTCCCATTCAAAATTTGTAGGGGGTGCTTGAGCTGTGTTTTGCAAAATAGTGGTTTTATTGTCATATATGACAATAAAACCACTAGGTCACCAGTATTACCAAATGGACCTGTGGGTCTGATTGCAAAACAAGCATGTTAGACAAAGTTAAAGCAGTGTAAAAAACACACACACATAATTCTTGATACGCACACAAAATCTTGATACGCACACACAATCTTGATACACACACACAATTCTCAATACGCACACACAATTCTTGATACACACACAATCTTGATACACACAATCTTGATACACACACAGAATCTTGATACACACACACACAATCTTGATACGCACACACAATCTTGATACACACACACAATCTTGAAACACACATAATCTTGATACGCACACATAATCTTGATACGCACACACAATCTTGATACGCACACACAATTCTTGACACGCACACACAATCTTTATACACACACACAATTCTTGATACGCACACACAATTCTTGACACACACACACAATCTTGATACGCACACACAATCTTGACACGCACACAAGCTCGACATACGCACACACAATCTTGACACGCACACACAATCTTGATATGCACACACAATCTTGATACGCACACACAATCTTGATACGCACACACAAGCTTGACATGCACACACAATCTTGACACGCACAAATCTTATTACTGACAAATTGACACACACAAATACTTTTGCTACAATAATAGACCCATAACTGATCCATGGAGAGTCTTGTTATAGCCTGTTTTGTAGGGTTAGACTTGTAGTCCCTAACACTTAAATGAAGATGAACATCCGACTTAAGTGTCCATTAGCATTAGTCCGTAAATACCATTAGTGTAGTGGACCGGTGCTGATCCGGGGGAGCCATTGTAGACGTGTTGACTCAGTGAGGACAGTATTGAGTGTGAACAGGGCTCTTTAGAGAGTGAACAGAGTCTCATGTGTTTTCCCTGGTTCTGCCTGAGGTGAGCCGACGGCTGTGGCTTGGTGCTGCTTTGAGTGAAGCCCAAGACCCACACTTTCATAAAGCACTCTCAACATCTTTCATCAACCTTTAAAGCAGCTGTAAAAGAACAATGTAAATACAACAAGTGCTTTAGCTGTAAAAGTAAATCTGTGCGTGTAATGGGCCTGTGTCCTAAACTCTCATCATGTGTGTCGTAAAGTCCAATGCTAAAGAGGCTAATAGCAGGGCTTTTTTTTTTTTCAGCTCTACATTAGGATTGTACCCTTTAGTTTATGGTATGCGGCTATTTTTCTTTTTAATAATGCAACGTCATGTTTGTATGCATATTCATTTAAACATGCTGTGCACCTCTAAATAGTATGTTAATGTTTTTGGCATTCCATTAAGATCAAACACTACAGTTTTATGAGATAGTAACTAAAAGCATTCTTGCAGGTGGAGAAGCAGAGAGCAGATCTGAGCAGAGAACTAGAAGACCTCACAGACCGACTGGAGGAGGCTGGAGGGGTCTCAGCCTCTCAGGTAGACCTAATATGATAAGTATTAATATCTACTTATCATGTTCAACATACAGTATAACTGCAATCAGTATTTAGCAGACCTTTCTCTGACAATGCTCGATTAAACCCTCTCAGCGTAATTTCACATCTTGTCTGACACGATTCAGGTGAGGATCCTAATGCACATAGTAATAAAGTTTATTACAAACTATACTAAGTGGTAGAGTTGAGGCAAATACTACAATACAAATTCAATGCAATACAATACATTTATAATTACATACAATTATTTGAAGATATTTACAGTGTGTCCAGTATTGGGCTACATGAGTCAGATGTAGAAGACAACTAACAGCTGGAAACAGCTGGTGATGCTTCGGACTAAACTATCTAGTGGTGCCCTGTGCTACGAGTGTGTTGAATGAAGTGTCTCTGCTATTTGTTCAAAGACAGTTACGACATCGGTTTCTTAACACTCTAGGAAGATTTAGAATGTTTCAGTGTGTTAAGAAAAATACTTAATATTTAATGATGCATACAATTCTTGAATTAATTAATTCAGTTTATTGTGTAATATTTGAAGGCATAAACCAAACCAAATCCCCAAAAGTATTTATTAGAACATTATTGTAGAAGAGATGAGCTTTTGTTGGAGGACAGAAGGTTTTCAGAAAAAACACAGTAAATGTATAGTGTAACTGATAAGTCTGCCAAAAACACATGTCAATATAAATGGTGATTATTTAACTTTATTCCAGACTAATGGTCCAATCAGATAAATAAAAAATGTAGATAAACAGACAAAACTTAAAAACATAGAAAAACAACACAATGATTTATAAATATATACAAAGAATAAGAATGATTGTTTTCTCAAAAGGTAATTTGATATTAATAATGAAAACAAAATTTATTTACTATTTTTAAATTTATTTAATTATTATTATTGTTTAGGAACTCAATTACACATCTTTATGAACCGTTATTCCAATCATTCATTTTCTTTCGCTTGGTCCCGTTAGGGGTCACAGGTGACTGGAGCCTATCCCAGCAGCTTTGGGCCTGAGGCTGGGTACTCCCTGGACAATAGCCAGTTAGTCGCAGGGCTGACTTCACTCTCACATTCATTCACTAGGGACACTTTAGAGTTGCCAATTGACCTATACATGCATGTGTTTGGACGGTGGGAGGAAGCCGGAGTACCCGGAGAGAACCCACAGTAACACGTGGAGGACATGCAGACTCCTCACAGAAAGGCAGGAGTCGGCTGGGTGAACATTGAACCGTTTTTATTGTAGCTATTCCATAAATGTCCAGTGTGTCACTCCATCTGAACACGAACCAAACTGCCTGTAAAGATCATCATCATAAAGCAATTGTTTTCTGAGTTTCTCAAATCTCTTTCAAACATAGTGCTCTATTTTTCACACAGTCCCTTTAATCCTGTGTGGGATTACTTTAACAGATGGAGGTGAACAAGAAGCGGGAGGCAGAGCTACTGCGTTTGAGGCGGGACCTGGAGGAGGCCACCGTCCAATCAGAAGCACTGACTGCAGCGCTGAAGAAGCGCCACAGTGAGGCCATGGCTGAGCTGAGTGAGCAGTGTGAGAGTCTGCAGAGGACCAGGGCCAAACTGGAGAAAGAAAAGCAGAACCTGAGGATGGAGGTGGACGAACTGGGGGCATCACTGGACACGCTGCAGAAGGCAAAGGTCAGACAGTCCTCACTCAGTTGCTGTATGTGAATTTTATTAAAACATCCTACAATCCACAAGAAATCACGTCCACACAGCAACAGAGCCCTAAAGAAGTATGTTGAAGCCAAGAGCTTACAAGCACCTACCCCATTTCGCCATATTTTTTATATTTACAGTTTTATTCTAGTCCCGTCCAATGATAGTATAAATATAGGTTCCATCACAAAAGAAACAAAACACAAAACGAACACAAAACAAGGAAATCAACATTCACATTTACAGGCACAATTGTCTTGTACTCGTGTCATACAGACTTGATTGCATGTCATAAGTTAAATTATTTACACTCATACAGTACATCAGATCTTAATATTTCCAGGCCCAAACACACTCTGTATGCATGTGCCTGTTTATGAATGTAATTATGTCTGTGTATTATGAATGTAGTTATGTTATGTTTAGTACAGTATAGTAGACCCTAGAGAGCTTAAGGCAGGCCCTTTCTGCTCAGATTCTTATTTTGAATAGAAGTAAACGGGGAGCAACAAATATCCTAAAGGGAAAATAAAAATACCCGGTGTGCATTAGTCTTAGATGCGGCACCATCCCTTTAGTCTTGTCTTCAATTCCACCAGTGGTCATTGTTGGTATTGCAGCTGAAAACACAAGACTGCATGGAAATAAATGAGCATTTTGAGCAACATTTTAGCAACTTTAAACAATTAAATGGATTTTATTTACTGCAGATGTAAATTATAAATTTAATATGTGTACATTGTGTAATAATACATACATATACCATACAATTTGACATAACAAAATTAGTAAACATGCAGCACTAATGAGACTGCTGCTACAGCAACATTTTGCTGCAACAAACTTCAACAGGCTTTTACTTGGTTTTCTATAAACTGCTTTGAATTTTTGATTTTGTTACACAGTAAGCTTCTTATCATTCCATTTGAATATATTAAATTAATAAATAATTAAAATCCCCTTGGCTGCACCTGTTAATAAGCTGAAATATGTATATAAAGTAATGATTTTATATAGTGTATGTTGTATTGTGCTGCAGACGTTGTCAGACTCCCAGCTAAAGAAGACGGAGGAGCAGCTGTCTGAGGCCAACAGAAGAGGAGACGACTTGCAGAGGGCGTTCACAGAAATCAGCGTGGCTAAAAACAGACTCACAGGTAATTTGGCACTGCTATGGATTCCAGAAGACAGATTACAGAAGACTGTACATGAACTGTTCACACTCCTCCCTCAGACAGAAGACTACACATGAACTGTTCACACTCCTCCCTCAGACAGAAGACTGTACATGAACTGTTCACACTCCTCCCTCAGACAGAAGACTACACATAAACTGATCACACTCCTCCCTCAGACAGATGGCTACATATGAACTGTTCATACACCTTCCTCAGACAGAAGGCTACATATGAACTGTTCACACACCTCCCTCAGACAGAAAGCTACACATGAACTGTTCACACTCCTCCCTCAGACAGAAACTACACATAAACTGTTCACACTCCTCTCTCAAACAGAAGACTACACATGAACTGTTCACAGCTTCTTTCCAGAGACTGAGGAACTCTATCCACTGCCCTCACTATATGCTGCTGGATCTGAGGAAATTTATTCATGTCTTTGCCTGAGAAAATGAAAATAAAATTCCTTGTATCATTGTATTTTACTTTTTGTAAGTCTGCCCCGCATTGTTTGTCATAAATGTATTTCTACATCCAGCTGATAATGCAGATGTGAGTCGACGAATGGAAGAGGCCGAAAGCAGAGCCACTCAGCTGAGCCGCTCCAGGACCCTGCTCCAGACCCAACTGGAGGAACTAAAGAAACATCTGGATGAAGAGGTCAAGGTCAGAACACTAATGAGCTGTTTTTTTTTTTTAACACTCACTAACACTTGAATCATCAGAACATTTTAGATAATACAATTTACTCATACAGAAAACCCTAACAAATGTTTTTTCTTCATTTTACCATTTTGAAATTATAAATATTATAAATAACAATGTGAAATGGTTTTCTATTAAAAATAGGTAGTTGAATATAAAATAAATCATTTGAAAGTGTAGTTTATTACAAATAGTGCATTAATAACACCCTGTGTCATGTTTCTAGTGTAAACAGACGGTCAGCAGCACTTTGGGCTCGGCTCGGCAAGAGTGTGAGGTCCTGAAGGAGCAGCTGGATGAGGAGCAGGAGAGCAAACAGGAGCTTCAGCGCCTTGTCTCCAAACTCAACAGTGAGGTGACCCACTGGAGGAGCAGACACGAGTCGGACGCCATCCAGCACGCTGACGAGCTGGAGGAGACCAAGTACGTCCTCACACCATTCAAGATCATTTTTTAAACATATAGTTACATTTCTTTTTTTAATTTGAGATATATGGTCAGTGTACAAAATAGGCTGGTCCAAATACATTACATTGGTGCATTTACTTCATAAATAAATAAATACAGTATATTTCTTAAATTGGATGGTGGTTCGATTCCCACTCTCTCCACAGTTTATGCTGTTGTTGTGTCCTTGGGTAAGACACTTATCCCCCTTTGCCTCCAGTGCCACAGCTCTGGTGTATGAATGTGTGAGAATGTTTGGAGGTTGAAGAGTCTGTATGCGCAAAATGGCTGCCACGTCTCCACCACCAGTGTGTGACTGTGGAGTGAATGAATAATGGACTCTGTAAAGCGCTTTGAGAACCTTGAAAAGTGCTATATATAAATCCATTCATTCATTCATTCATTTTCTACCGCTTAGTCCCGTTAGGGGTCGCGGGTGACTGGAGCCTATCCCAGCAGCTTTGGGCCTGAGGCGGGGTACACCCTGGACAGTGGCCAGTTAGTCACAGGGCTAACATTTAGAGACAGACAGTGACAGACAACCATTCATTCACTAGGGACACTTTAGAGTTGTCAATTAACCTATACATGCATGTCTTTGGACGGTGGGAGGAAGCCGGAGTACCCGGAGAGAACCCACGGTAACACGTGGAGATGTTCTCTATATAAATCCAATCCATTATTATTATTATTATTATTATTATTATTATTAAAACATGCATACAGTTTTGTCTTAATAAAACGTGAAAATACAGACTTCTTACAAACTAAATGTGCATGTAAGGAAAAACAAGAGAAGGGCTACTCAGGACAGACGTTTTAAACCACACAGTGTGGGTGATGGTGTGTTGTTGCAGGAAGAAGCTGGCGTCCCGTCTGCAGGAGGCGGAGGAGGCAGTGGAAGCCACTCAGGCCAAGTGCTTGTCTCTGGAGAAAACCAAACAGAGACTGCAGGGAGAAGTGGAGGAGCTCTGCATGGATCTGGAGAAGGTACAAGACTAAAACCAAGTCATGCACCAAGACCAAGATAAAGCATTTAGACACTTTCAAGACTTATTTATTAACTCCATTAAGTAAAATGGGTCTGGGAACATTACTGACACTTGCCTCTGGTCTGACCACACCTTTGTTCGGTTGTGTCCCAGGCGAGCAGCTGTGGGCAGGCTTTGGATAAGAAACAGCGCGTACTAGACAAGCAGCTGTGCGATTGGAGGCAGAAATGCGACGAGCTGCTGGCTGAGGTGGAGAGCTGCCAGAAGGAGAGCCGGGTGCACGCCAGCGAGCTCTTCAAACTCAAGAGCAGCCACGAGGAGAGTCTGGAGCAGCTGGAGGCGCTGCGCCGCGAGAACAAGGCCTACCAGGGTAAGGCTACACATACCAGCACAAACATGGACAGAGTGAGCAAACACTAAGAGTTGACAAAGTGTTTTGTGTATGTGACAGAGGAGATCACAGAGCTGACCGATCAGCTGACAGACGGAGGAAAGAGCGTCCATGAGCTGCAGAAGGCAAGGAAGAAGATTGAGATGGAGAAAGAAGAGCTGCAGGCCTCACTGGAGGAGTCGGAGGCTGCTTTAGAGGTACGACACAAGACTATTTCTGAGCCATTAAAGAAAGGGTGACTAGCTGCTGCCAAAGTCTAATGGTTCGGACTTGGCCTTTCTTCAAGGTCAATGCATTACTTGTCTGGGCACACTATTTGGCAAGAAACTGGTCAGCATTTCTCCTCTTCTCTTAATTTTTAAAAAAAATCTTATTACCACCTTTGGATAATCTACTAATAACACATTATTAGTGAGTCAAAAATGTGTGTGTAAAAATGTAAGTAACTATAATGTAATACATAATAAAGGGATAATAACAATAAAAATATAAGTACATAACTAACAAAGCATTTATAATCTTAATAAATAATCCACATTACATGGTTTGTGATCCAGGTCCAGTGTCCATCAGTAAGGCCTACAGACTCAGGTTCTTCTGTAAATCAATTACGTTCAAAGTCTTTAGCAAGTGAACCAGTAAAGTTAAAAAAACATCTCTCCAGGTGCAGCTGGCCACAGGGTGTTAGTGCCTATTAGTGTTAGGCAGAAGTCTTGAGGGTGATGACCAGGTTGCACATAGAGTCAGAGGTCAATAAAGGGTCTCCACAGAAGCGAGAAAAGGTGCATTCTGTCTCATAGTGCATGGGTTTGCTGCTCAAGGTGTAACGTGGCCAGCATAATATGTTTAAACATAATAAATGATTGTGGGTTATCATGTCTCTATGCATTTCTTTTATTTGATATGTATAATCTTTTTTTCTAATATTGAGTCAGATGGTTCACATAACTCGGTCCCAAGAGCATTTCTGAGCACGACAACACTACTATGGGTGTACTAAACCTTGTAATCTTTGCAAAGTCTGATAATAACTGTAAAACATATAGGTAATGTTTTTCATATTCAACATTCTTGAGTGTTTATTCCACCCTACATTATAAGACATACATTTTGTTGTTGTAGTAATACAGATGTTCTTTTCGCAATGTTGTGTTTATGTGCATCAGGCAGAAGAGACTAAAGTGCTGAGGCTGCAGTTAGAGTTGTCTCAGGCCAAAGGAGACCTGGAGAGAAGGATTCAGGAGAAGGACGAGGAGATGGAGGCAGTCAGGTACAGAGCTGTAACTCAACAAGGCGCTCTCTTCAGTCCACACATCATTTTGACATTATCAATCAATTACTCAATTTAGTTCTGTTATATTTGACTGTATATTCTAAACAGTTACATTTCTGATATTAAATGATGATGCAAATCGTGTTCCCTCAGACAAGGCTAAGACACCCACTGATTGGCTGGCCGGCAAGATTAATCACTTGTAAAAGGGTCTCTATTGATGTTGCTATGACAGAAAGAGCCATCAGAGGGCGCTGGAGTCTCTGCAGGCTAGTCTGGATGTGGAGGTGAAAGGCCGAGCAGAGGGACTGAGGCTGAAGAAGAAGCTGGAGTCCGACCTGGCAGAACTGGAGATGCAGAGTGACCTGACGTCCAAGAACAACGCTGAGCTCAGCAAGAACAGCAAGAAGATGCAGCAGCAGATCAAGGTCTGCACCACCAACTCTTCTGTAAAAAAGAGTATTCTGAAAGCATCTGTCCTACAGCTGAGGTCCAAATTGTAGGACAATGTTCTGAAAAAAAAAGAAAAGGCCCAAATTTCTTTACGTTATATTACAATTCTAAATACAATTCAAGTGATTCACCTAAACTTTCCAACCCGTCTGTGTCGTCCAGGAGCTGCAGGCCCAGCTGGAGGAGGAGCTGCGGAGCCAGGAGGAGCAGCGGGAAGAGCAGGCCGCGCTGGAGAGACGGTGCACCCTGCTAATCAGTGACGGGGAGGAGACGCGCTCGGCTCTGGACAGCGCCGAGAGAGCACGGAAAACTCTGGAGACTGAGCTGCAGGAGGCTAATGACAAGTACAACCACCTCAACATCCAGGTTATTGCTCAGAGCTCACATACACACACACATGTAGGAAGTGAACAGGGACTCATGGGCGTCTGTTTAAGATCTAGTTTGTGCACTTTACTCTAGTGCCCAAAGAGAAGACTGTGACAGTTTGAAAATTTGGCCCAAAGTTCATATGCACCTGGTGTCATCGTCCAGTTTTTACACTCTTCCCCTTCTGTGTTACGTTTTGACAGTGCGCGCACATGAAAAGAACCTGTGCAAAAGCCAAACACATACAGTTTTTCATAAGATTCTCACAGTGCCACAGTGCTTAATAATGCTTCTATTGTAGTGTGTATTGATACACAGGGAGGAGTAAACCAGGCATTTTTTATGACTTTTATGATACTTATTAAGGTGAAGTCCGCCTGTATGTGTCTGTTTAATAGATTAGATTAGATTAGATTAGATTCAACTTTATTGTCATTACACAAGTACAGGTACAAGGCAACGAAATGCAGTTTAGGTCTAACCAGAAGTGCAATAGCAGTAAAGTGCAGGATATATACAATGGTTGCGTACGTGCAGGATATGGAGATGTACAGGATTTACAGGTAATATGTACAATGAATATAAATATACAGATGGTTATTACTATAAAAAGGTGAGTGTGTGCCATAAATATAATTACAGGTGTCTCTTTTCTATAAACAGCATTTACAGGTGGATATGTACTCTAAATGTAATGTGATACACACGCATCGCGCCGCACACATACACACACTCACTCACATACACACACACATACACACACAACCATACACACATACACTCACAACCATACACACATACACGCAGGGGAATTAAACCGGGAGAGCTGTACACACAGACATTCCCATACTCACATACACACACAACCATACACACATACACACACTGACATACACACATACACACACAACCATACACACATACACACACTGACATACACACATACACACACTGACATACACACATACACCCAGGGGAATTAGACCGGGAGAGCTATACACACACACATACACACACACACACACATACACACACCACCATACACACATACTCACAGGGGAATTAAACCGGGAGAGCTATACACACAGACACTCACACACACACATACACACACACACACTCACTCACATACACATACGCTCGCATACTCACACACACACTCACACACACACAAGCACACACACACACACACATACACATACATACTCACACACACATACACACACACACATATACACACACTCACATACACACACTCACTCACATGCACACGTACACATACATACACTCACACAACACACATACTCACACACAAGCATACATACACACATACTCACACACACACACACACACACACACACACACACACACACACATACATACACACATACACACACACACGATATACAGATGTCTCTAACTATGAACAGAATTTTACAGGTAGGTGTAAACAATTGTATGTTAGCTTAAGGTAAGCAGTAGATTTAAGGTAGTGCAAACAGTGGAATGTAAACAGTTGGTAGCAAAGGTGCAGTAGTGCAGGGGATGGTGGGATGGTGGGGGATGAGACGAGAGTCTATGAGGGTAGTGGGATGGTGGGGGGTGAGAGAGGAGTCTGTGAGAGGTGTGGGGTCAGCAAGGGTTAGAGTTCAGTAAAGACACAGCTCTGGGGAAGAAACTGTTCTTTAGTCTGCTGGTTCTAGTCCGGAGGCTCCTGAAACGCCTGCCGGAGGAGGAGGGAGAACAGTCTGTGGGCTGGGTGGGAGGAGTCCTTAAGGATGCTGCGAGCTCGGCGCAGACAGCGTTTCCTCTGGATGTTTTCGATGGCAGGAAGTGGAGTCCCTGTGATGCGTTGGGCAGTTTTCACCACCCGCTGCAATGCCTTGCGCTCCGCGACAGAGCAGCACCCATACCACACTGTGACACAGTTCGTCAGGATGCTTTCTATCGCGCAGCGTAGAAGTTCACCAGGATGGCCGAGGAGAGCTGGTTCTTCCTCAGTGTCCTCAGGAAGAAGAGGCGCTGGTGAGCCTTCTTGACCAGGCTGGAGGTGTTGGTTGTCCAGGTCATGTCAGCCGAGATGTGGGTCCCCAGGAACTTGAAGCTGGAGACACGCTCGGCGTCCATTCCATTGATGTGGATGGTGTCGTGTGTGCCTCTAGACTCTTTCCTGAAGTCCACGATGAGCTCCTTCGTTTTGGTGGTGTTGAGGAGCAGGTTATTTTCGTTGCACCATGTGGACAGGTGCTGGATCTCTTCCCTGTAGGCAGTCTCATCGTTGTTGCTGATGAGACCAATCACTGTAGTGTCGTCTGCAAACTTGGCGATGGCGTTGGATCCAAACACAGGCTTGCAGTCAGAGGTGAAGAGGAGTAGAGAAATGGGCTTAGCACACAGCCCTGTGGTACACCAGTGTTAAGTGTGATGGATGTGGAGCAGGTGGATCCAGATCGGACATTCTGGGGTCTGTTGGTCAGGAAGTCCAGAATCCAGTTGCAGAGTGAGGTATTGATGCCCAAGTCTTCAAGTTTGGCTATTAACTTGGTCGGGATGATAGTGTTGAATGCTGAGCTGAAGTCAACAAACAGCATACGTGCATAAGAGTTCTTATTGTCCAGGTGGGTGAGCACAGAGTGCAGTGCCATAGCAACTGCATCCTCTGTGCTCCTATTGCTGCGGTAAGCAAACTGATGCGGGTCCAATGTGGGTGGTATGGAGTCTTTTAGGTGTTCCAGGATCAGCCGCTCAAAGCACTTCATGATGATGGGTGTGAGTGCTACAGGGCGGTAGTCGTTGGGGCACCTTGGACTAGAGTGTTTTGGCACTGGCACAATGGAAGTGCATTTGAAGCATGTTGGTACAGCTGCTTGGGCAAGAGACAGGTTGAAAATGTCTGTAAAACCCCAGCGAGCTGCTCCGCACATGCCCTGAGAACACGACCAGGGATGTTGTCTGGTCCAGCAGCCTTGTGTGTGCTGATCTGGCTCAGTGCCTTGCAGACATCAGTGGATGAGAGTGTGAATGGGGGTGGTCAACTGAGGGTTTGAGCTTGGTTGCAGTTTCTCTGTTGTCTCTTTCAAAGCGAGCATAAAAGTCATTTAGCTCATTCAGGAAGTTGACATCGGTGGCTGCAGGGGTGGAGTGGGTGGGTTTGTAGTCACTGATGGCCTGGATGCCCTGCCACATGCGTCGAGGGTCAGAGTTGGAGAAGTGTCCTCTATCTTCAGCTTGTAGCAGTGCTTGGCCTTTTTGATGCCCCTCTTCAGGTTTGCTCTGGATGTGCTGTAGGCTTGTGCGTCTCCTGATCTGAAGGCAGTATTGCGTGTCTTCAACAGGAGTCGCACTTCCTGATTCATCCATGGCTTCTGGTTTGGGTATGTGGTGATCTGTTTCTGGGTTGTAACACTGTCAATGGTGGTATTAATATAATCCAATACAGAGGAGGTGTAGCAGTCAATGTCTGTGTGAGCACCACTGGTGGCTTGGGAAGCAAACATACTCCAGTCTGTGTGTAGAAACTTTTCCTGGAGTGTGAAATCTACCCCCGCAGGCCACACCTTGATGGTCTTAATAGTAGGACACAAGTGTGCTTCATAAAACTCAGTGCTATAGTTTTAGGTAAACATCTATGCACCACTTTAACATTTCATTTAAGGTGTTGCACATTTACAAACCCAAAAATTTTCTTGTGAAGCCAATTTTTTTTTTTTCTAAAGTGAAGTTATCTGATCTATAAGGTAGCAGGATGTCCCTTCAGGGCTACCATACTGTAACTGCCCACATGTTCTTAAAAGGAGGAATGTGTCACGAACACAACTTTTCAGGACTGGCAGAAAGACTCTCGATGCAGACCCCACGAAGGCAGATGGTTCAAAAAAGGGTTTATTGAACACATGCAGAAGTCCAAAAGACGGGGTTAAACACAAGGCTATGGTCATAAACACTAGGAAACAGATACACGAAAACCACGAGGACTCACAGGAATGATCACACGAGTGTAAGGCTACAATTCAGCAAAGGACAGGAGAAAACACACAGACTATATAGGGAACACAATGAGGCACAGGTGGAACACATTAGGGCGGAGCAGGTAATGACAATGGAGGGAAAGACACAAGGGCAGGAAGTCAATCTAACAAACCAACGAAAGTAAGACACTTCACAATAATTCACAGGAAATTAAATACATTACATATACAGACTAGTTTGGGACATGACAGAATGTGAGCTGTGGAATTTATTAGGCAATAAGATGCCACCAAAAACTACAGTCCTTGTTATACCTTGCACAATACACTGTACTATACAGTAGTATTGTGTAGTAGTGCGGTTGTTGTGGTGTGTGCAGCTCCAGGCCGCTCTGACTGGGAGGAGGAAACTGGAGGTGGACCTACAGACTCTGCAGCAGGAGCATGAGGAGGTCCAGGTTGAACTGAGAGGCTGCGCAGACAAGATCAAGAAGGCCAACTGTGAGGTACGGTATTAAAAACCAAACGTATGCATAATCCGTGTGTAACGATGTCTGAGGTGCTGTTTTTCCACCAGCTGGTGCAAGTCGCGGAGGAGCTGCGTCTAGAGCAGGAGCACTCACTG
Source organism: Perccottus glenii (assembly GCA_024416835.2). Lineage (NCBI taxonomy): Eukaryota > Metazoa > Chordata > Actinopteri > Gobiiformes > Odontobutidae > Perccottus > Perccottus glenii. The sequence continues at coordinate 4,246,830 of CM044566.2, read as the reverse complement.
CACCTGGAGAGAGTCAAGAAAAGTCTGGAGGCTCAGGTCAAAGACATGAGCGGGCGACTGGAGGAGGCTGAGCAGATGGCGCTGAAAGGAGGCAAGAAGATTATCCAGAAGTTAGAGGGAAAGGTGAGGGAACCTGTCAGAGAGTGGGATTACATCAATCAGTCAAAGCCTACATATGATTTCCAAAACTGTAGCACTGTTTTCAGTTTGCAATGGTCAAAACCTACCTTTGTGCCAATTACGTCACAGAAATGAAGAATGCAGGCATTGATAAATAAATAATCCACACATTCACACACATTTGGCTGGTTAGAATAAATGTCAAGGTTCATAAATAAAGAGGAGTGTGGTACAGTTTCAATTGGACAATGTAGAGATTTTTTTTTTTTAATGTGAAATGTAATTTTTACAGTGCACCTATAACTTGCATGAATAATATGAAATCACACTTAAATGAGTCACTGATCCAGATCTGTCGGGTGTGTTGAACAGGGATAGTGCACACCCTTCCCTGGGTGTGCTGTATCCCTGTTCTGGTCTAACAACAATACTGAAAACCAGATTTTTCAAGTGTGGCATTTTCAAGTGTGCATTTTCTGTCTAGCAGTGTCTAGACTTCTATCAATAATTGTATTTTACAGTTGCTATGTTATACAGTTTTAGGCACCACAGAGAGAAAGTGCAATTAAACGGTGCATTTAAGTTATTAAACCCACTTTTACCTCAATCAACTGAAAACCACACTTGAAAAAATGTGCTTTAGTTTATAGTAGCTGGTAGGTCAAACCAAATAAGGATTAAAATCAAGTCATAATGTGCTATAAGCAGTTTTGGTTGACGTCTATGAGCCAATCAGAAGAGAGTATTCAGTCAGACCATGGTGTAATTATTTTCAGAACTAAAAATCTCTAAAATGCAACTACACAGGAGCAATCCTTTGTTACAGTAACATACCGGCTAAGTGTCCTGGCTGTGCTAAGGGGGTCAAAGTGGGTTGAGTTTTTTTTCCCGGGACTGGAGAAGAATAGAGAGATGTATTTGTATTTGATATATTCCTAGCTCGCATGGCATTTTGGAGCAGGAATAGAATGGCCTTGGTTTTGTGTGACAATCAAGTCAGTTTTAATCCTAATCCTACGTTATGTGGACGAGATATGAAATATTCTTGTATGAAGTTGTGCTTGTGTGCGTTTGCAGATTAAGGAGGTAGAACTGGAGTTAGACTCGGAGCAGAAGCGTCACGCTGAGACGGTGAAGACTCTGAGGAAGAACGAGCGGCGTCTGAAAGAGCTGCTGTTCCAGTCGGAGGAGGACCAGAAGAACCAGCAGCGCCTGCAGGAGCTGGTGGAGCGCTTGCAGAACAAGATGAAGGCCTACAAGCGACAAGTGGAGGAGGCCGTATGTGCAGCTTTACCATTCAGCCCATACGTTTAGATGTGTGGTTTAGACCTGACACTGTGCTCTTTGCAGGAGGAGCAGGCCAACATGAACCTATCCAAATACAGGAAGACAGTTAATGAGCTGGACAACGCCGAGGAGCGAGCCGAAGTTGCAGAATCTGCTCTCACCAAGATCAGGACCAAGAACCGGGGCAGCTTTGGCAAAGGATATTCCTCTGTAAGTACATCACTATACATAGGTGAAGTCTCTAAATCCAAGAGACTTTTTTAATTCTGAGATCAACTGGTGGGAGAGCTGAGCTTATATCTCTAAAGGGAGGAGTTTGACCTGAAACCAAACCGTATGGGACAGTCTTTGATGAAGCAGCACAGGTCCTAAAATCAGGTCCATAGTCCTTAAAATTCAATGACACATAGCTTCGAATCAATATGATATTAACCATCTAAAGTTGGGTTATGCACCTGAATTTTAAGCCTATAAATCCTTTGTATTGCCCCACCACAGAGCCAGAGAACCATTTTAAGGTAAGGATTATGTAAGGGAAAACAGCTTCAGCTTTCAGCTTCAAGGAGAGAAAATATCACATGTAAACTTTACAGTGCACCAATAACTTGCATGAAGCATGAATAATATAAAATTACACTTACACTGATCCAGATCTGTCGTGTGTGTTGAACAGGGATACAGCACACCCTTCCCTGGCCTGGGCCGGTCTAACAGTTCGGTGGGCTCAGAGGGCAGAGGAGAGAAGATCCTCAACGACGACAGCGAGTCTGTGAGTTCCCTCATCCCGGCATATCTCAACTCACTACAGAAGCTCATGATCGACTAAAGACAGACGGACATTTCCAGGTGCCAGAGTCTGACATGGACTTCAAGACTCAAACTGAACAAATGCACTTATTTTCCATACACTACATCTTCTTACTAAAAGTACCATCACTGCCTTAATCAACGTTTTTATACCACTTCCTATTGTAATGTTTGTGCGTAAAAACATAAAAAAAAAAAAATTCTGTTTAAATAACGCTTTAAAAATGATTTCCATTTCAGTTTTAAGTCATCCAATATAATATAATATATGGCTATTCTTTCTACAAAGTTTGGACTGTTGTTCAACTTACCTGCAAATTATTTGTTTGTTTAAATACTCTAAGCTGTAAAATTATTATAGAAAAGTAAGTCTTGTGTTACTAAAATGTAACTTACAAGAAGGTTTTTCTAAGGGATTTGAGGTTCTTATATTTTTCAAGCGTTTGATACATTCCACATTTATAATCTATGTCCATTTTACTGTTAAATGAAAAATGTTTTTAAAGCAAATAAAGCATTTTTCTGATGATCTCTTTTATTTTATGCCTAAGAAATGCCCTCGTAAATTCCCCAGCAATGAAAAATGATGTGAACATGTTGACATTGATGATACATATTTATTAATTCCAGCAACAAGCTGTTTATGTACAAAACAGAGTTAAAGCAAAACAAATACTGGACAGTGTAAGTGTACTGAAGCCATCCACTCGAGCACCTGCCTCTTCTGTTCCATTTCTGTGAACACTATCATCTGTACAAGAGCGGCTAGTTCTACCGTGTGTGTGTATATATATATATATATATATATATATATATATATGAACACGTTCCAGATTTGTGTGTATCATACAGCTTTCATTCATGAATCACATTTGTTATATTTACATGACTTTTATTTGCAATATGTTCCGACTCTTGCTTTAATCGCTTTACTTATGAACAACATTTTCATAAATCATCCGGGAGTAAAGTGCAATCATCTCTTCTTTTAAACTGGAATTAGGAAACAATTGACCCGTAGTCATGACCTCATGACCCTGCCCATGACCCTGCCCTCCTAGCTTGCATGAATGATTTAATTATATAATAGAGTTGAGTTCATCCTAACCCTGATCAGTCAGAGTAAGAGCGTCGATTGACTGAGAAATCTGAGTGATTTGCCTCGATCTGTCTGTCAACCTCCCTTCTCCCACTCGTGAACAAGACCCCTAGATACTTGAACTCCACTTGAGGCAGTAGCTCGGGTTGGTGGAGAGCACTTTGAGGTGCTGATCCTCAGCCCAGCCGCTTCACACTCTGCTGCAAACCGTTCCAGTGCACACTGAAGGTCCTGGCTTGATAAAGCAAGCAGGACATCATCATCTGCAAAAAGCAGAGATCCTGTGGTCCCCAAACCAGACTCCCTCCGGCCCCTGGCTGCACCTAGAAATCCTGTCCATAAACATAATAATGTAGTCACCCATGCACCAGGAACAAGTCTGACTTACTGCAGTGAACTAAGCACCTGCTCCTGTTGTACAGGGACCTTAGCAGAGGCCTCCAGACCCCATATGTGGTCAAATGCCTTCTCCAGCTCTATATCCTCTGAGGGTATAGAGCTGGTCCAGTGTTCCACGACTAGGACCACCTTGGTCTCACAGTCAAGAGGCACTGTCCCTGACCTAGTCAGGTCTGTCAGCCAAGACAGCCCCACAACATCCAGAGACATTGATGGATTCCATTCACACCCCTGTACCTCACCAAAGAGCTTTCTGATCACCTTAATGATGAAACGGCCACAGTGGATCATCAGCCTTCAGCCTGTGGTGTCCTGGTGCCACATGGTGTTTGTTATGGAGAAACTCTGATGAGCACAGAAGTCCAATAACAGAAGACTGCTCAGGTTCAGATCAATCACACCACTCACAAAGTGTAACTTTGCCCATGTGGGTCTCCCTGAAAAACGTCAGAGTCCCCAGTCGAAGCACCTTCCAGCACCCCTCCAAGAGACTCCAAGAAGGCCAGGTACTCTGCACTGCTGTGTGTAGGCACAAATGACAGTTAGAGACCTTTCCCTGACTTCAAAACACAGGGAGGCAACCCTCATTCACCGGGGTCAACTCCAAGACATGAGGAGGTATACACAAGCTCACACCGTCCCGCCTCCTCTCACTCCAGAGATAGTACAGCCGCTCTCAAGGAGTAGGGTTCCATAGGCCAGTCTGTCTGTAGACCAGAGCCAGTGTCTCTAGAGCCAGTTATCATACACCAGCTTTATAAACAAGGCCTCTGCAGAGGCTTCAGTCACTTTCACAAAGCACACCCTTTAAGCCTTTTTAAATGAAGTTGCAGTGCATGCAATGCATATTAACTTTTGGGGTTTAGAGCAAAGAGGGCAAAGTGTTGCTATGGAAGTGGAGGCATCTGATTGGTTGGTCATTAGTCAATCAGAATTCCAAGAAAGTGTCAGTGGAAGAGAATGTTTAGTTAGATTTGTGCATTATGGGTAACACTGAGTCATGCTCCATCTCACAGTAACACTGTTGAATCAGAGCTCTCAGTAGCAGCTGTTAAATCACTTTTTGCCAAAGTAATACGCCAGTAAATTCATGATCAATGAGCATGAGCCACGTTAGCAGACATAAAGCTAATCACCATTTACAGGTTAAACTTCTCTCTTCTGCCTCACCTGAGAAACTTTTAGTACAACATCAGCTGCAAACACAGACTATGCACTGTCACTGAGTCCCCCAGAGTCTGCCGTGGCCTGAGCAGAGAGCGGCTGTGGTCTCCGTCAGATGGCCTGAGGAGATCCAGTTTGTCCTCGGCTCCTCAGCCTGTGGTCAGAGTGAACACAGAGGAGCAGTTCTCCGTCAGATCTCTAGGTTCACCGGTCTGATGTCTCCGGTCTTGTTCTCCCGGACCCACACCTCCCGGTCTCTGATGGGGTCCACACACTGCAGCAGCTTGTCCACCGGCTCCATTGTCTGGACAAACAAAAGAATTACAGTCAGTCAGTGTTCACACAAAAACCACGTCATTTAAATATATGTATGTATTTTGCCTTAAATATGGGAGATATAGTCCAATATAATATAGTGAAAGGTCTACTGGGTTTATTCCAGAATGAATGAATATTTTGATATTTATTATAAAAGGAGAGGCCATCTAATAACATATTTTTAATAATTGAGGGAAAACATTTGATATAGCTAGTTACAAAAATAGAGAATTGTACAGATCTTTGTGAATATTAGGAGCAAATGTGGGGCAGAAAGCCGTTTGTAAATGAGTTTAGTGTGTGTCAAAGGTAAAGGAGAGATTTTGGAGAATGAACAGGTTGCATTTACAACTTATTTTTATTATATCAGTTTATTCGCTTTTGCGTGAAGCTTGAAGTTGTGTGGGCCCTTCTTTCACCTTTTGTATGAGAACTTTTTAAGTAACCCGTTTTAGTGATCTAAAGTTAACTGGTGTCTGCACTCACACTTTGGTTGAACATGTCGGTCTCGTGCCTCAGAGTGGTGTACTGGCACATGTGCTGCCGGATCATCTCCACTCGCTCCACTTCCAGACGCTCCAACTCCTACAAATAACAACAGTTTGTAACACAGTACAAAGAGAGTATGACGCAGAAATAATATGAACCTGACTCCAAAAGTAAATGAGCTACATTATAGTCTTTACCAGAGATAACAATAGTACGGGACTGTGGATTAATTAATAAAATAAAAACTCAGAAGGTAAAGGTGGCAAAGGAGTTTCTTACCAAACTCGTGGTGACCATCTCCTCAAACCATTTGGACTGAGACTGGTTGTAAAGGTCCACACAGCGCATCAGGTCATCTCCTGAAACACAAAATTAGACAAATATAGGAAAAGAAGCAGCATAGTCCCCAATGTCTCCACAAGATGGGGCTAGTCTCATCCATCTTTATAAAGAGAAATGTAATATGGAACTGAACACTTCTGCTTTGGATCCTGTTAGCAGAACAACAGAGAGGAAATTGAACTAATCATTCCACAGATGAAAATAAATACATTGCCAAACTACTGCTGTATGTCGTTTTTCTGACTTTTATTTAATATAATACAGATAAAAATGTTCTCCAAGACACACTTCCTCATGGAGCAGAAGATATTAATAATGAAGGTACTCATTTATTATGCAAGTTATGTGAAAGAAACACATCATTATCAATCAGCACCAATGAGGAGCAGCATTTCTCTGACAGGACCTCTGTATGCAGAACCACATCAACCAGGACCTGGACAAGACCAGGACTATTTTCAGCCCAAGACCAGTGTATGAGGCCTCAGGATTTGATTCAAATGTAAACAGCTTTACTGTGTTACTTGGGATGATACCTGAAAAAGTGCCTACAGTTAAATACCCACCAATCCATGTTTTACTGATAATGCAGTTAAATAGGCACTGCATACAGTGAAAGTGTCAGTTCTATGTCAGTGCATGTTAATATTGAACAGCGCTGTTACAGTAAACATGTTCAAGAAGAGGATTTAAAAAAAGCATCTGGATGTAGGTTTGAATGGGAAGCGTTTTATCCATTATCCAAGGAAATTTGAAGTTCAACTGGTAAGAGAGCGTGTCCCTCAGAAGGAGGGATTCAAGTGATGAACAAGAGCTGATGAATGCAAGATCCTGGTTTATATTCAGAAACCCTGAAACCAGTGTCGTTAACAGAATATCCCTCTGAGAGATACAGTGCCTTGCGAAAGTATTCGGCCCCCTTGAACATTGCAACCTTTTGCCACATTTCAGGCTTCAAACATAAAGATGTGAAACTGTAATTTTTTGTGAAGAATCAACAACAAGTGGGACACAATCATGAAGTGGAATAAATTTATTGGGTTATATTTCAAACTTTTTTAACAAATAAAAAACTGAAAAATTGGGCGTGCAAAATTATTCAGCCCCCTTAACTTAATACTTTGTAGCGCCACCTTTTGCTGCGATTACATCTGTAAGTCGCTTGGGGTATGTCTCTATTAGTTTTGCACGAGAGAGACTGAAATTTTTGCCCATTCCTCCTCGAGCTCAGTGAGGTTGGATGGAGAGCATTTGTGAACAGTTTTCAGTTCTTTCCACAGATTCTCGATTGGATTCAGGTCTGGACTTTGACTTGGACATTCTAACACCTGGATATGTTTATTTGTGAACCATTTCATTGTAGATTTTGCTTTATGTTTTGGATCATTGTCTTGTTGGAAGACAAATCTCCGTCCCAGTCTCAGGCCTTTTGCAGACTCCATCAGGTTTTCTTCCAGAATGGTCCTGTATTTGGCTCCATCCATCTTCCCATCAATTTTAACCATCTTCCCTGTCCCTGCTGAAGAAAAGCGGGCCCAAACCATGATGCTGCCACCACCATGTTTGACAGTGGGGATGGTGTGTTCAGGGGTATGAGCTGTGTTGCTTTTACGCCAAACATAACGTTTTGCATTGTTGCCCAAAAGTTCGATTTTGGTTTCATCTGACCAGAGCACCTTCTTCCACATGTTTGGTGTGTCTCCCAGGTGGCTTGTGGCAAACTTTAAATGACACCTTTTATGGATATCTTTAAGAAATGGCTTTCTTCTTGCCACTCTTCCATAAAGGCCAGATTTGTGCAGTATATGACTGATTGTTGTCCTATGGACAGAATCTCTTACCTCAGCTGTAGATCTCTGCAGTTCATCCAGAGTGATCATGGGCCTCTTGGCTGCATCTCTGATCAGTCTTCTCCTTGTATGAGCTGAAAGTTTAGAGGGACGGCCAGGTCTTGGTAGATTTGCAGTGGTCATGCTCCTTCCATTTCATTATTATCGCTTAGTGCTCCTTGGGATGTTTAAAGCTTGGGAAATCCTTTTGTATCCAAATCCGGCTTTAAACTTCTCCTCAACAGTATCTCGGACCTGCCTGGTGTGTTCCTTGTTCTTCATGATGCTCTCTGCGCTTTAAACGGACCTCTGAGACTATCACAGTGCAGGTGCATTTATACAGAGACTTGATTAGACACAGGTGGATTCCATTTATCATCATTAGTCATTTAGGTCAACATTGGATCATTCAGAGATCCTCACTGAACCTCTGGAGAGTTTGCTGCACTGAAAGTAAAGGGGCTGAATTATTTTGCACGCCCATTTTTTCAGTTTTTTATTTGTTAAAAAAGTTTGAAATATCCAATAAATTTTATTCCACTTCATGATTGTGTCCCACTTGTTGATTCTTCACAAAAAATTACAGTTTCATATCTTTATGTTTGAAGCCTGAAATGTGGCAAAAGGTCGTAAAGTTCAAGGGGGCCGAATACTTTCGCAAGTATACAACTGTATACAACTCGGCTCTCTAATCAGTTAAACTTAGAATTGACAAGTCCCTTCACCTTCAAACCTACGTCCAGATGGCATATTTCAAACTTTTTCTTTCTCTTTTCTTTCTTTCGCCACAGACAGTACACATGTTAGAACTATAACCCGTAGTTTGTCTTTTATTATGTATGAAAACAAATGTAAAAACACGAATACTTCAACTCCAAATCATACACAGCTGTTGAATATTTTAGAGGTTTTCTCAAATAACTTTTTTTCTAACACTATAATCACTAGACACTATTAAGTATTAAAGTATTTGCAATGACTTAATTCATCATTTACAAAGCATTTCCCCAACATTATTACTAATGTTATATCAAGTCAGTTAATACATTGTTTAATTCAACATCTATGAATTGTTTATTCATTGCTTGTGAAAAAAAGAACCGTAACAGTTTATTGTAACAGGAATCAGCTGATGAGAAACAAGACTTTAAGATGTCATCTAAGCTTTACTGTCAACAAATTCAATAGAAATTGGCCTCACTTCTGGACAAAGTAGTTCTCCCATTGGTCAACACCACTTTTCAATGAGGAAGTAATGGCCGCCGATACTATACAATATATTAACTGGTATAATGCTGGGCACATCTTTTTACAGAGAAAAACATAAACAGAGAAATGTGTAGCAGTGTTAGTTAGTAGTTAGTTGCATCGCGTAACTTTAAAGTCCCAAAATATACATCCTCGATGTATATCGAGCAGCTCAAACCCAAGGAGCAGAAATAGGCCGATACACTGGACCCTTGCAGAGTTGTGTTTGTACAATATGTACTAAAATCATCACACCGTTTTTTGTTTTTCTCTTCCAAACTTGCCGGTTTTGGATTGTTTCCTCTTAAAATGTCTGTAGAGGGAGCCCCTAGTGGTTAAAAGTTACATAGTGTCACTTTAATTTATCAATAATCTTATGTATCTGTGCTCTACTTACTGTATGTTTAATTGTGTGTATTGTTACAATTATATTCATTGAAGTGAAATACTGTGTTTACCAACAGTGCTATAGAAGAAGTCATTAAACAGTATCACATCAATTTACAAGATTTAGCTCACACATTTTTAGAACCCTCTAAATAAGGATGTGCACAATTTATTTATATTTTTTTGTTAATGAACTGCTTCTTTAAAGCAAGTGTTTCTGAGGCTAAGCTAATACCATTTGTTGTTGTAAATCTTGAAACCAGAAAACAAAACGTCTCAGGTTATGCATATAACCCTTGTTCCCTGAGAAGGGAACGAGACACTGCGTCGTAAAACGTCACTTTGGGGAACGCCCTCAGCGTGACGGCTCTGAAGCATGAATGAAACTTAGACCGATCTTGATTGGTGCTACGTCACGACGTAGTAAGTGCCGGCCTACCCGGAAGTATAAAGGGACGCCTCTCACAACCACGCCAGCCCTTCGCGATGAAGCAAATCGCCCTCAGGCGGGGTAGGCGTGGCGGAGTGACGCAGTGTCTCGTTCCCTTCTCAGGGAACAAGGGTTATATGCATAACCCGAGACGTTCCTTCGGGGAACTCACACTGCGTCGTAAAGCGACACTTTGGGAATGAATACCCACTATGCCACGACGACCCGTGCCTGCCCTAGTGTGAGACTGAATACTCAGGCACACTTAGGACGAGAGCACCCTAGCGCCAGGCGTCGCAGGGAGATGTAGACTATAGAAGTTAATGAAAGTGTGTGGGGTAGCCCAGCCGGCTGCCTCGCAGATCTCCTGAAGCGGGACCCCCATCTGAAGGGCCCGAGAAGAGGCCATGCCCCTAGTGGAATGCGCCCTTAGGGCCACAGGTGAAGGCAATCCGCGCACCTGATAAGCCAAGGCAATAGCCTGGACGATCCAATTACTGACCGTCTGCTTGGTCGCTGGCCGACCTCTCCTAGGAGACCCGAAACACACAAACAACTGTTCCGACTTTCTCCACTGCAAAGACTTCTGTATATAAATTCGCAGTGCCCTAACAGGGCAGAGCAGATGAAGTCTCCCCTCTTCGGCCGACACATGAGGTGGAGGATGAAATGCCTGCAAAACCGTCGGCTGTGCCACATTAGATGGCACCTTAGGCACATAGCCTGGCCTCGGCCGTAAAATGGCCTTAACCCCACCGGGGGCAAACTCCAGGCAAGATGGCGTTATAGCCAGTGCCTGGAGATCTCCAACCCTTTTAAGTGAGGTGATAGCCAAAAGCAGCGCCACCTTGAACGACAGAACTCGATCTGTCGCCAACTCGAGTGGCTCGAAGGGGGCCTCAGCCAACCCTTCAAGCACCACCGCCAGATCCCAAGTTGGAACCTCAGGCGCGTTGCAGGCCTCAACCTCCGGGTGCCACGGAGGAATCGTACGACCAATGGGTGCCTCCCCAGAGTCCCCTCACTTATAAGCGCGTGGAATGCCCCAATGGCAGCCACGTACACCCTAAGAGTAGACGGGGTAAGCCCCGCAGAGAAGCGCTCTTGGAGGAACTCCAGGACCGAAGCCACTGGGCAGCTCACTGGGTCCACCTCACGCCTCCTGCACCAAGTGGAAAAGATATTCCACTTCGAGCCGTACAACCTCCTCGTGGAAGGAGCCCTGGAACTGAGTATGGTCTCGACTACCTCTGCCGATAGGCCAGCCTCTAGGTACTGATCCCCCTCAGAGGCCAGACCCAGAGTTTCCACAGCCCGGGCTGGGGATGCAATATGTGCCCCTGCCTGGGACAGCAGGTCCCTCCTCAAAGGGATCTGCCATGGAAGACCTGCCAGCAGTGCTATGATGTCCGAGAACCATACTCGGGCCGGCCAGTATGGGGCTACTGGAAGTAGACTGATCCCCTCCTGCCGGACCCTCTCCAGAACTCCCGGAAGCAGCGCCACCGGGGGAAAGGCATACAGACGCAGCCTCGGCCACGTCTGCACCATGGCATCCAACCCCAGCGGGGCTGGAGGCCTGAGGGAGAACCACAGTGGGCAGTGGGACGTCTCTCGAGACGCGAACAAATCCACTTCCACTGGGCCGAACCTCTCGCATATAGACCTCACCACCTCTGGGTGAAGTCTCCATTCCCCGGGCCTCAGCCCCTGCCTCGACAGGGTGTCTGCTCCCTGATTCTGGTCCCCGGGTATGTACATCGCCCTGACAGACGATAACTTCCCCTGGGACCACAGGAGGATCTGATGCGCCAATCTGCACAGAGGGCGAGACCTCAGACCCCCCTGACGGTTCAGGTACGCTACCACCGACATATTGTCGGAGCGCACCAGAACGTGACAGCCCCTCAGGTCCACCAGGAAGCTCCTCAGAGCCCTGAACACCGCCAACATCTCCAGGCAATTTATATGTCTGGAGCGATGATGGTCCTGCCATAGACCTTGGGCAAAGCGGCCGTCCATGACCGCGCCCCAGCCCGTAAGGGAGGCATCTGTCGAACGGATTTCGCGACATGTTGCTCCCAGTACTGGTCCTTGGGACAGAAACCAGGGTTTCCTCCATATTACTAGGGAACGACAGCATCTGCGCGTAACCCTGATACTCCGGAATGGATTCCCCCTCAGGGAAAACCCCCTGGTTTTCAGCCCACCATTGCAGTGGTCTCATGTACAGCAGGCCAAAGCGGTATTACGTTGGCTGCCGCTGCCATTAGACCCAACAGTCTCTGGAACCGTTTACGGTGACTTTGCGGCCTAGTCTTATGCTGGAGACCATCGCCTGTATGGACCCGATGCGTGTGGGCGACATCTGTGCCCTCATCGTCGTCGAGTCAACACGCTCTTCTTCGCGTTGAGTCTCAACCCCAAGCTCTGAATGTGGCCAAGGACGACATCTCGATGCTGACCTGCCACCTCCCGAGACTGGGCCAGAATGAGCCAGTCGTCGATATAGTTCAGTACTCGGATGCCCTGGAGTCTCAGTGGAGCCAGAACCGCATCCATGCACTTGGTGAATGTGCGAGGGAAAGTGCTAGGCGAGCGGAAGTACCCGATATTGGAACGCCGCCCAGCGAACCTCAGGAACCTCCTGTGAGAAGGATATATGGGGATATGGAAGTATGCGTCCTTCAGATCTATTGTGACAAACCAGTCCTCGGACCGGATTTGATTCACGATCATAGGTATTGTTAGCATCTTGAACCTGAGCCTCCTCAGAGACCGGTTCAAATACCTTAGATCTAAAACTGGACGCAGACCTCCGTCCTTTTTGGGAACTATGAAGTACCGGCTGTAGAACCCCGACTCCATTTCTGGCGGAGGAACCCGTTCTATGGCCTCCTTTACCAGCAGGGAGCGTACTTCCAGTTCCATAACCCGGGCCCTTTCTGGGACCACTGCGGTCCAGACCACCCCCCCGAATCTCGGCGGGCTGCGGCCAAACTGCAGTCTGTAACACTTCTCTATAGTACGCAGGACCCATGGCGAGACATTCCACAGGCGTTTCCACGCCTGGAAATATTCTGCCACGGGAATCAACCTCTCAAGGCCGATCCCGGGTCCGCTTCGAAGATCGTTGCCGCCCCCCTGAGACGGCTGCACGGCAGGGGGAAGTCGTGCATGATCCTCGGCGCGCATACGTCCTCGCTGCCCGCCCAAAACCCCTCGGGGTGGGCTGTGATGCAGCTCTCGTATGCTGGAGACCGATGTGGCCCGAAGCGTCATAGACGGCGGACAAACTACACCGGAGTCCCCGGGGCTCCGCAGAGAAACCGGCCTCAGCCGTCTCTCTCCGGAGGGGGCCGCCCTTAGAGGTCCTATGCCCGCTAGGACCTCTTCCCCAAAGCCTTCTTATTCTGAAGGAGGACCCTCAGGTCCCCTTCCTGCTGCGCCGGCTTTGGGCGAAAACGCCGCCTCTGTTGCCGCTCCTGGGGAGGGGCTCTGGAGGCGACGCTCACTTTTGTATCTGTCGTACGTGGAGCTCGATGATGGCTGGGGCTGGTCGGTCCTAAACCCAGCCCCTGTGAACCTGGTGCGGCGAGGGAAACACTGCTGAAACACCGCCGACTGCCTCCTCCCCTCCTGATACCTTTCTACGACCGTACTCACGGCCTCACCGAACAGGCCTGAAGGTGAGAGAGGTGCATCAAGGAGAAAATCCTTCTCTTTCTCTTTTATTCCTGCTAAGTTCAGCCACAAGTGCCTCTCCGTGGCTACCAACGCCGCCATGGACCGCCCACCGCCGTGCCGCTTCCTTGGTGACCCTGAGTGACAAATCTGTCGCTCATGGAGCTCGACCACATCCTCAGATGTGGGACCCCCGCCTTCCTCCAGGTCCGCTAACAGATCAGCCTGGTATGCCTGCAATATAGCCATAGTATGTAGGCATGCACCCGCCTGACCTGCTGCCATATATGCTCTGCCCACCATATCTGAAGTTTTTCTATAAGGCCGTGGGCAGCACCGGGTTTTAGAGACGCCCGCCCCCTTGAGAGAGGTAACTGGCCAGTGCCTCCTCTACTCGCGGCATTCCCTTATAGCCCTCTTCCCTCGCACCCAACACATTACTGTAATCTACGGGTGTTGGTTTGGAAATACGTGAAGAATATGGCCTATTCCAGGACTTACACAACTCGTTGTGCAATTCCGGAAAAAATGGTAAACCCCCTTGTTTGGGCCGTGCTCTGTGCTGCAGGAAGCGCTCATCCAGTTTATTTCTTTTACTGTCGCTTCCTGTCGTTCTGATGGCCAGTTAATGTCTAATCTGGCCACCGCACGAGTCACAACCTCTATGAGCTCCTCATACGCGGGCACACGAGGCGACCAGTGAGACCCCATGTCACCCGCCTCAACGCTGAGCACGTCCACGTCCTCAGGCGTGGACAGCTCCAGCATTGATCCTCTCCCGTGCGGAGAAGCGCCTCGCGGGCTCCTGCACAGGTGGGATTGGCATCGGAGCTGTCTAACGATGATTGGGAAACAGCCTCAGCTGGCCCAATCCCATCAAACAGCTCCAGCTGCGATCCCCACGATCTCAGCCGCCGCGCGCCTCGGCGAGAACCGCGGGAAAGCGAGCCTGGCCGGCCTGGTCAAACACAGCCAGGCGGGGCGCAGCACTCTGTCAGGAGTGCCTCACAGTGCTCGCAATCAGCTCCCTCGAGAGCTGACCGAGCGTGCTGTGCCCCCAGGCAGACCACACACAGCGAGTGCGTGTCCCTACCCGTGATGTAACGAGGGCAGGGGTAGACACACTTTTTAAACTGTTCCGCCATTTCACAAAGTTTCTCACACAAGTCTCTCTTTCACACACAGGGCATTTGCTGAAGAGCGAAAAGCTGGCGTGGTTGTGAGAGGCGTCCCTTTATACTTCCGGGTAGGCCGGCACTTACTACGTCGTGACGTAGCACCAATCAAGATCGGTCTAAGTTTCATTCATGCTTCAGAGCCGTCACGCTGAGGGCGTTCCCCAAAGTGTCGTTTTACGACGCAGTGTTGAGTTCCCTCGAAAGGGAACAAGAAAACTGGCTCGCACTTGAAATGACCCTTCAGCTGATCCTGGACCAGGTACAGTGTGAGATGTTGATGATAATGAGTCTTTGTTAAAGCAGATGTGTTGCTCTGGATGTTGTGGCACTACCAGCTGCTCTGCGTCTGTTTTCTGAGCTTTAGAAACAGCTTGATGTGTGTACACAGCCGTTTAGTGTTTGTGTGTGACAGTGACCACTGGGCACAGTTAAGATTTCACACTGTTTAAACTGCCTTTCCACACATCTGTTAGAGTGCGTTCCACACATGCCATGTTTGGTAAGGTCTACAAATGTGAACACAATTGTAGACCTACCAAACATGATGTTTAAAGCTAATCTGGTTTTAAACAACAGTAATATTATTTATGACAGACTCATTTTCCTTACATAGGGTTAATATTTAGCCATCACCTGGGATTGTTCTGTTCCTCTGCTTTGGTTTAAGCTCTATTAACTACAGCAGCCTCAGTTGGTCAAAACGAGAAATTGGGGGGTTGATTTGTTCTACATAATTTATGCGTTTCATTTAGCACAATTTAGAATTACAAACATGTTCTGTAAACCTGCAGCGGGACGAGGGGGACACACACAGGAACCAAAACATACAGTGTAACTGGAATAACAGACCTATGACATGCGCCTGTTATATTCTAATAAACGGTGAAATATAAAAAACAAGCCTTTCATTTTAAAATCCCCTAAATACTGTATAATATAAAATTGCAAATGTATTATTTTATTAGGTTCAAGTTTCTCACCAAGAGGCAAGAACCTACTGGAACTGTAAAAACTTTACGTAAGAACCCTACATTAACAGGTTTCATACTGAACATTAAAAATGAAATACAGCTTAAGGGAGGGGGTACCGAAAAGGCCTAAAAATATCTTTAAAAAACAAAACAATTTTATCTTCAGCTGTAGAGGAAAGAATCATCAAACTGACACTGCCACTAACACACGAGGGACAAATGTTACAAAGTGGACTCAGAGTCACGTTACATCATTAAGAAGTGACTTCATTATCAAACACATGTCAATTCAACTAAAGTCCATGTGTTAACGTTTTATTCACATTTAGGATTTGTAGTAGTAATGTAGTCTTAAGACAGCAACATTTTTATTTTAATCAAGCATGTTTTTAATATTATTGCAGTTTGAAGTCAAAGGCTGTATTTCGTCCATATTCCACCCCCGCCTCAGTGTCAACGTCAGTTTGGTGTGAAAACAGACCAGCCCTTTCTGACTTTGAAGACTGATAAAGACTCAAGTCCAAAGACAAACACAACATTGGAGTTCAGATCCAATCTGGAGTGTCCGCCGCGACCGAGGAGCAGACGGGTTGAGCTGTGATCCGAGGTGAACTGGGGCCAGCACTGACACTAAACACTGATCGCTCTCAGATCTGTGATAAGAGTCTCATCTGCTGGAGCTAGATTCACACACTCCAGGACAGAGCAATTTTTGACTCCTCTGCACGGCACAATGGGAGAGGAGTGTTAACACCTTACTTGAACCCATATCAACTGTATTTATATATTTCATTAACTACTTTATATGCAAAAGTACACATGATGAGATACAGTGTAAATACTCCAAGATATTATTTGCAAGACTTTATCAATTCAGGTCAGCATTTTCACATATAATGTGATACCAGCAGTTTTCCTAATTGTTATACACTGCCTGGGCCCAAAAAAAACACACACTAATATTTTGCTGGACAGCTATTAGCTTTGATACTATTCAGGTCGTCAGTTGACCTCATTCTTTTGGCACAAAGTGATGCTAAATCTAGACCTGACCAACTGCAGCAGCCCCAGATCATAGCACTGCCCCACAGACTTGTACGGAAGGCTCTAGACATGATTGGTGCATCACTTCATCTGCCTCTCTTCTTACCCTGATGATACCCATCACTAGAACAGACCTCATGACCTTCTTCCATTACTCCAGAGTCCAATCTTTATTGGAAATCTAAATTGAAGCCTTTTTTTCTGATCAGCCTCACTAACAAATGGTTTTCTTAATCTACACAGTAGTTTTGTCCCAAATCCTTTGAGTTCCCTTCCCTTGTGTGTTTGTGGAAATGCTCTTACTTTCACTATTAAAGGGTAACAAAAACCCAGACCAACATTTTTTAGCCAATGAGCTGTGTAAATGGGGCTTTAGTAATACAGGTCATATTTTATAGTCCTACATTTGTTAAAATCCTAAAAACTTAATTCCACAAATAAACTGCATGAGTGCTGCCCTGATCAGGTTGAAAACTGTTGAATGCACTTCCTGGTCAGTATGACATCATCCTGTTCCTAAACCCCTCCCCAACCACACCTTTCGTATTAGGTAAGCCCACCTCTAGAGCAGTCTGCCGCAACTTTGGTACAGGCGAGCCCAGGTCTCTCTCAGAACAGAACTACGTCACTGCAGCGTCTGAATGCACTCACACAGAGACAGAGACAGCTTTCGAATCTCCAGGATCCTTCTTTGGGAGGACTCCGCTGGAGGAAACCAGCTGCAGAAAGGTGTCTTCCATTTGGTTCCAAACCCCACCTCCTTCCAAAGACTGAGTCCTTTGTTTGGCTAAAATACCAAGGATGCATCTGTGGATCCTTTCCCCTTCCCACAAGTGTTTAAAAAAAGTGATAAAAGAGGAAGTGTAGCTTAAAGTGGAGAATTTTCAGTTTAAATATTTGTTTATAGAAAATGTTTTGTTTTGAAAACATTTGCCCAAAAACTGCAGAGTCAGTTTGATTTCACATTTGTGAAATTTTATCATTGTTGTCATGTCAGCTGATGTTGCTATAGGCTTTTGAGTCACTCATGCTTAAAATTTCCCTTTCACCTGCTCTCATTTAACAAACAAACAAAAGACTTAAATAAATAGGCCCATCAACCATTACATCGTCCAGCACTGCCAGAAATCTGGGAGTGGTAATTGATGATCAACTAAACTTCACAAGTCATGTTGCCAGCACCACCCGGTCCTGTAGATTCATCCTCTACAACATTAGGTACATTAGATCTTTCCTATCTGAGCACTCTACACAAATTCTAGTCCAGGCTCTTGTCTTGTCCAAACTGGATTATTGCAATGCTCTACTGGCTGGACTCCCTGCCTGCACAACCAAACCTCTGCAGCTGATCCAGAATGCAGCGGCAAGAGTGGTCTTTAATGAACCAAAGAGAGCGCACGTAACTCCTCCTGTTGACGCCCACATCAAGTTCAAAGCTATGCTCTTGGCCTACAAGACCACCACTGGTCCTGCACCCTCATATCTCCACTCACTAATACAGACCTAAGTTCCTACCAGATCCCTGCGCTCTGCAAATGAACAACGTCTGGTGCTACCATCCCAGAAAGGATCAAAATCACTCTCACGTACCTTCTCTGGCTCTGTTCCACATTGGTGGAATGATCTACTGCTGCTACAAGATCAGCAGATTCTGTAGCCATCTTTAAAAAACGCCTGAAAACACATCTCTTCCGTCAACACCTGACTGACAAACACTGAGTTCTACTTCCTTTCTATTGATTCCTTTCTTCAAAAAAAAAAAAATTCTCTTATCCTTAGCTTTGTATACTGTGCTGGGTTTAAAGTGAGTAGTTTTTTGTGCACTTATGTTTCTTGTTCTTTGTGTTGTTAAAATTGCTTCCATTGTTTTCCTCACTTGTAAGTTGCTTTGGATAAAAGAGTCTGCTAAATGACTAAATGTAAAATGTAAATGTAAATAAAGTAAATATCAGTGAATGTAAAAAAAAGGTTAAAGTAAAAGCATCTGGACTCAGTTTTGAAGGTGAAGATGTTTTGTCTCTAATTCCAAGAGACTATAAATTCTGAGGAAGTTTGAAGTCTCTTGGAATTAGAGACAAAACGTCTTCACCTTAAAAACTGAGTCCAGATGCTTTTACTTTAACCTTTTTTTCAAGATGACCTGGATGACTGAGAACCTTCACAGACATCAGTGAATGTAACTAACAATTCAGGTCCAAAAATGTTTCTGTCCTTTTTTGATGTACTATGGATCAGTTTCAGCCATTTTAGCATTGTATTTAGAGAACAAAATAAAAAACAGCGGCTTAGAAAAACGTTTTGAAGAAGTGGGTCTCAGGTCCCAGCCCCTGCTCGGTCTCGCCCTCAGATCGTCCCCTTTGTCTCAGTTGAGCCCTGCCCATTTTTACGTGACTTCAAAGTTTGTTTGTTTGTGGGTAAAGTTAAGCTCTGGCCAGTCTTGAGTTCTGTTTTTTTTTTCCAACCTTATTTCTTCCTCAAAGATGATGGTTCCCAAGATAGAGATAGAGATAGACTTTATTGGTCCCCAAGGGGAAACTTGTCTTGTGTGGATTATATTACATGTAAACATAAATAGACACAACATAGATTACAAGCCACACTATGCAGCCCATTTATTCAGGCGTAATGATCTTCAGGAAAATGAAATAGAGCAATATACAGACATACCAACATGACATATGTAGTTGCAACTACTATCCTTTTTTAATTTGGACAGTTCTTAGTCCAATTTTAGTAGTTTCAGCAAACTCCTAAGATGTTTTTGTGCTTGATACCACTATTTTGACTTTTCTAAAACAGATTTATATCTTCACTGCATCAGTTAGGGTTAGATAACTTGTTGCTAAAACATAATCATCCATGCAGTAATTATCCAGTGGGAGGATCTTACATATTTGCTGTTTGTTAAATCTAGGTGGTGACTTTTTTGGGGGGCAAAAACCCTTTCACAGTGGTTCCTAGAAAGGATGGGCTTGACCTTTGCTAGTTGTCTCAATTGAAAAAAAGGACTAACCACATCTGCTAAAATACAACAAGAAAGTCCAGAACAATAGACATTACCAACACATGATGAATCAGTTTCCAGGTTTAGACACTAGCTAGATTTTTTTTTATGTTGATGAGGATTCTCTATCATCCAATCATCAGACTGGAGCAAACCCTGGCAGGGGCCACAACCAAAAAGTTAGCAAAGTGGTATAGTGCACTGATATGATTGCTTTAGGACAGAGGTAATCAACTAAATTTGCTTGGGCCAGCTTGTTTTTTCATGTTGCTGCAGGGGGCCAGACTTTCAAACTAAAATATATAAATAAATACATCCATCCATCCATTTTCTTCCGCTTATCTGAGGCCGGGTTACAGGGGCAGCAGTCTAAGCAAAGACGCCCAGACACTTCCTCCAGCTCTTCCAGAGGAATACTGAGGCATTCCCAGGCCAGCCGAGAGACATAGTCATTCCAGCGTGTCCCAGGTCTTCTCCGGGGAACACCTCATCTGGAACAGATGCCCGAGCCACCTCAGCTGGCTTCTCTCGCTGTAGAGGAGCAGCAACTCTACTCTGAGCTCATGACCATAGGTGAGAGTAGGACCGTAGATCGACAGGTAAATTGAGAGCTTCTGCAGCTCAGCTCCTTCTTCACCACGACATACTTGTACATTGACTGCATTACTGCAGAAGCTGCACCAATCTGTCTGTCAATCTCCCGCTCCATCCTTTCCTCACTTGTGAACAAGACCCCAAGATACTTGGCAAGGCAAGGCAATTTTATTTATATAGCACAATTCATACACTGGGTAACTCAAAGTGCTTTACAGGAATAAAAGACAATTTACAAGATTTAGATTAAGAAAAATAAGAAAAATTAAAAACCTTTTAAAAGTAGAGTGCAGATAAAAAACACTTTAATTTGTAGTGTAAGCGGAGCTAAAGACGAAGGTTTTTCTCCCCTTGAACATTGTTAAAGTTGAGGCTTGTTTTACTTCATCTGGGAGGCTGTTCCAGATTTGTGCTGCATGAATCTTAAACGCTGCTTCACCATGTTTAGTTTTAACTCTGGGAACAAGCAGAAGGCCTGTCCCAGATGTTCTCAGAGTCCGAGGAGGTTCATAAACTAGCATGTAAGAAATATATTCCGGTGCTAAACCATTAAGAGACTTGTAAACAGCAGTGCTGTTTTAAAGTCTATTCTCTGAGCAACAGGAAGCCAGTGCAGAGATTTTAAAACCAGCGTGATGTGGTTGTACTTCCTGGTTTTGGTGAGAACCCGAGCAGCCGCGTTCTGAATAAGCTGCAGCTGTCTTAACCCTCATTTTGAGAGACCAGTGAGCAGGTCGTTACAGTAATCTAACCTGCTGGAGATAAAAGCATGGATAAGTTTCTGGTTAAAACACCATCCATTTGACTTTGGAAATGTTTTTAAGGTGATAAAATGCAGATGATGTAATTGACTTAATGTGACTGTGGAAATTAGAGTCTGGGTCCATGATGACCCCTAGATTTCTAACCTGGTTTTTAGATTTTAGAGAAAGAGACGAGAGGTGACTGCTGACACTTTCTCTTTGTTTCTGTGGCCCAAAGATGATTAGTTCAGTCTTGTTTCTGTTCAGTTGGAGAAAATTATTTTGCATCCACACATCAATCTGTTCGATGCAGTGACACAGTGAATGGATTGGTCCATTTTCACCTGCTGTGAGTGAAATGTAAATCTGATTGTCATCTGCATAATAATGGTAGGAAACGCCACAGCTGCGTATTAACTGGCCTAAAGGAAGCATGTAGAGATTGAATAATAGAGGTCCCAAGATAGAACCCTGTGGAACCCCACATATCAGGGCCATTTGGTCTGATACACAGTTACCAACCGAAACAAAGTACTTCCTGTCTTCAAGATAGGACTGAAAACATTTAAGAGCAGTTCCAGTGATACCTATCCATTCCTCTAATCTTTGTGTCAGGATTTCATGGTCCACTGTATCAAACGCAGCACTCAAGTCCAACAGAACTAAGACAGAGACTTTGCCTGCGTCAGTGTTCAGACGGATGTCATTTGTGACTTTGATAAGTGCAGTCTCAGTGCTGTGATGGGGCCTGAATCCTGACTGAAAAGGATCAAAGCAGTTGTTAAGTAATAGAAAGTCATTAAGTTGCTGATATACAACTTTTTCGATGACTTTCCCTAAAAATGTCAGGTTTGATATGGGCCGATAGTTGTTGAGCACTGTAGCATCAAGACTGCTCTTCTTTAGGAGAGGCTTAATGACAGCAGTTTTTAAGGCCCTTGGAAATGTTCCAGACTGTAAGGAATTATTGACTATATCATTGAGTTGTGGTAACAAACTGCTTAGTACTGATTTTAGAAATCTAGTGAGTAAAACATTGAGGCAGCAGGTGGATGAACTCAGGCTGGAGACATTCATTCATTCATTCATTCATTCATTTTCTACCGCTTTGTCCCATTAGGGGTCGCGGGTGACTGGAGCCTATCCCAGCAGCTTTGGGTCTGAGGCGGGGTACACCCTGGACAGTGGCCAGTTAGTCGCAGGGCTAACATTTAGAGACAGACAGTGACAGACAACCATTCACTCTCACATTTATTCACTAGGGACACTTTAGAGTTGCCAATTAACCTATACATGCATGTCTTTGGACAGTGGGAGGAAGCCGGAGTACCCGGAGAGAACCCACGGTAACACGTGGAGGACATGCAGACTCCTCACAGAAAGACCGGAGTCGGCCGAGAATGTTTGAGTCGGCCGGGTTTTGAACTCACGACCTTCTTGCTGTGAGGCAGGAGTGCTAACCACTCTGCCACGTGCACCCCTGGGTGCAGGCTGGAGACAGTTTTTTCAATTGTTCTGTCATTAAAGGGTGTAAAATGTGTTAACCTAAGTGTTCCAAAGTGGCTGCAGTATAGTATGCCCTTTGGATTGTATTGCATGTTTAATGCCTTGAACCTTGAACTCCTCCACTTGAGGCAGGAGCTCTCCACCAACCTGAAGGGGACAAACCACCCTTTTCCGGCTGGAAAGTTAAACCATTGCTTTGGACTTGAAGGTGGTGATTCTCACCCCAGCCGCTTCTCTCTTTGCTGCAAACCATCCCAGTGCACACTCAAGGTCCTGGTTTCATGGAGCCAACAGGACAGCATCATCTGCAAAAAGCAGAGACAAGATCCTGTGGTCCCAAAATTGGACTCCCTCTGGCACCTGGCTGCGCAACGCATAGCTCCTGTTCTGGTCGTACAGGGATCGGACAGCCCTTACCAAAGAGCACCGGACCCTATACTCTTGGAGCACCCCCACAAGATCACACTTCCCTTTCATAGCCAACGACTATGAGACCAGAACAGCCTAATGCATTTGGTTTGGTTTCAGGGGAAACCCCTCCCTCTAGAGATTTAAGTTCAGCTCTCTCACCAGTTGATCTCAGAATTGATAAAGTCTCTTGGAATTAGAGACGAAACGTCTTCACCTTGAAAACTGAGTCCAGATGCTTTTACTTCAACCTTTTTTAAGATGTCCTGGATGACTGAGAACATTCACAGATACATACCTTTGATTTTTTTTTTTTTACAGTTTATTATATATATATATATATATATATATATATATATATATATATATATATATATATATATATTTTTTTTTTTTTTTTTTTTTGACTGAAAACATTTTCCCCTCATGTTTTCTGATTTTATTAATGCAGGGCTCCAGACCTACTTTTTTCATCACCGTCTCAAAAAGCGTCTTAAAGTGAATGTCAAATGTCCCTATATTTATTTGAAATACAGGCTAATGTTTGGCCATTTATATTAATATTTAATTTTTATTTAACCTTTATTTATCCAGGATAGCCCGACTGAGATTACAAATCTCTTTTGCAGTGGCCCCATGTGGGGACTATTGTACATGGCTTTAGTGGTAGGGGAAGGGTAGGGTAGGGAAAGTTTTCCCTGTGTCTGTGTAAGGAATAAACCTTACGCAGACACAGGGAAAACTTGCAAACTCCACACAGAAAGGCCCTGCCCTGGATGGAAAACAAACCGAGGACCTTTTTGCTATGAGGCCGGAGGGCTAACCACTCTGCCACTGTATCATTTATCAATAATAACAAAAATGTATTAACAGTAATATTTAATGTCAGGACCAAATTTGAGCCGCAGACCTTAAGTTGGACATCTCTGCTCATTACTCTCAGTGAGCAGAGACACAGAAGGCAGCACATGATCCACCAGAACATTATTACATCTCTGACAAGGGCCTCAAACAGGTGAACACTTAGTTTCAGATGGGTCTGGTTGTGTTCTAAAATAAAAACTTATGGCTCAGAGATGGTAATGAGACTTGGGACGACAGCCTTTGTTTAAAGTTTAGGGTCCTTGCTAACACAGATTAAAGCTCACATTTTCTCTGTTCTACACCGGTGACGGGACATTAACGGGACTTTTTGTCAGTTTCGGAGAGAGTGATGCTCAGCTTTAGACACAGGTCTTCTTTCGTTGCACGCTCATTAAGTCCATACGGGGCCAACTAGGCCGGTCTGTGCAGCAGCAGGTGAGACACAGTGAAAGCGTTTTGTTAAAGTGGATTTAAATCTCTATTTCCATTGTGCAAAGTGCATTGTGCACATCCACTTCCTGAACTGACTCTGTGACAGTGACAGGAGGGAGATGTGTGTTTTGTCCCGAGGCCAGCCCCAGTAACATTGTGGAGACGGCATTAGTTTTGAGTCCTTGCTGGGGCTGGATGTGGTCCCCAGGCCGCCAGTTGATGATCACTGCTTTAGGAGAAGGGGGTCTTTAATATTCACTCCCACAATTAACAGCATCTCACCTGAGTGACGCCCTCACCTTCAGTCTGACCTTCAAATCTCTGCACTGACCTGCTTGTGTGGATTTTCGTCGCGCTTTCTTGATTTCCTCCTCAACCTTGTTGTTGAGTTTGATCTCCAGCTGCTGAGTCTTCACCTCCAGCTCCTTCTGTCTATCAGCCAGAGCTTTACGAGCCTGTTTAGAAAAAAAAGAAAGACGTACAGTTACATCTCGCAGCTGCATTTAAAGTTTGATTTATTCTAAAGCAATAACAGTCGTCTGACAAGCTGTAATTTAAGTCATAAACACTGCCATCATTCATCAAGATGATAATGCCGTGAACTTCTTTAATTACTTTACAGTTGAAACTGCTTTAGAAAAGTTAACAAAACTCAAACAGAGATTCTTTTGGTGTTAATTTGGGCCATTTAAAAGCAGGGAAGAACTTTTCTAAAGCCCTTCTGGGATACATAAAAATGGTCATCATTATTTGGACATACAGTATATTGTATCATTTACAACAGAGACAGTTACATATTCCTCAAAATTCTGCCTTTATATTCTGTATTGTTGGCATAGGCATCTGTTGGCTCCTGTTTGAGGCCATTGTGACGATGCCTAAGTGATTAAAGGCATTTGAATTTAAAAAAGACAACCTTGGGTTTACAGTTCCTCGTGGTTTTCTCATACATTTTTATTGTTACTCTGCGCCGCTGTCCAGCTCTGGAGCATGCTCACAGCACTAATTCCAACTGATGACCACCAATTTCTGCTGGGCGGGTTGCGGGGGCAGCAGTCAGAGCTGAGACACTCAGACTGCTGAAACTTCCTCCTCCGGGGAATACCAAAGCGTTCCCAGGCCAGCCGAGAGACATTCTTTTTATGTAATATATGCTTGTAACGTTTGCTGAATGCTGATGAATGTGAAACTGCATGATGTCACATTCCAGAGCTCTAGAAAGTAACTTCTTGTCCTGCTTTAACTGATGCAGAAAGATGTTTTGTCCTTTCTAACAAATGACGTGAGACTTATTTCCATTCATTCTTTAAATACACAAAGCAGGAAATGCAGTATGGATGGGAAACAGCCGTCCGCTTATGGAAGAGCTGTGGAATTTTAATCACCAGCAACATTAAATTTACATTTATCCAAAGCGACTTACATTGTTCTAATGTAATTACCAGTGTTACAGCCACTGGAGGCAAAGTGGGTTAAGTGTCTTGCCCAAGGACACAACGACAGTATGAACTGTGGGGAAAGCGGGAATCGAACCGCCTACCTTCCGGTTGAAGGACGACAGCTCTACCCACTGAGCTACTGCCGCCCCATGAACCCTGAGTGTGTGGCTCGTATGTTTGGAAGGGCTCATGTCAGTACCTTCTCTACAGCTGCATAACGTCCAACCAGCTGCTTCCGTAAGTCGGCAATGTGATGGTCAAGGCGCTTCATGTCTTTCTTAAAGTTCTCCCTGAAGGTCAGGAAGGGCTTCTCCACCTCACTCTGCAGCTGTGAACAAAAAAAAAGAATGTAATGTATGATTAAAAAATATGCTGTAATATAAGATATTTTTATAATAAGATATTAGTGTTTCAAATTATTGCACTAAATTGCAAATGCTCCAAAAAAAACAAAAAAAATAGAAAAGGCCTCTTTTTTTTCACAAGCCAAGCCACAAGCATTGTGACCTTAGCACCAATCATCTTCCTGGTGACTGACAGTCCTACCCAACTATTATTTAATGAATTTAGAATAGAGCTTCACTTGAAAACATAAAGTTGGCCTGATATTAAGATTAAAAAAAATCAGAAATAAAAATCATTGTGACGGTCTGGACATTTTAGCCTTCTGTTTTTCAGCAGCGCTCTCAGCCCACCTCCACCCCGGACATATTCAGCACCTATGTATTTGGAAAACATTTGGTGATAACAGTGCAGACTGCAATCCCACACTTAACCCTGCTCCACCAAATGAGATCACTGGTTAAAAAGAAGCCTATCCAGAAAAACAAGAAGCAAAGAAAATGTTGATAAAATGTTATCAGAGCATTCTTTAGCTGTGTGCGGATGACATGTGGCTGATACAACAGTAAAGTGGGCCACAGCTGTGTCTGGCTCTTCCAACAAAAATTTTACTTTAGAGTCACACAAGGAAAACAAGGAAACAATTCCACTTCAGTATTCATCAAACACAACACTTTGGTTTAGATTTTTGTCAACTCATCAGTGACTTTGCAGCTGTGTTTAAAGTAATCAGTGCTTCTAGTGATTTCTGTGGTGTTCCAAGGGCAAAATGTTCTTGCTACACTCCTCCTTAAAAGAAAAATTAATAAACTGAGCCTCATTAAATCAACATACAGTACTGTGCACAAGTTTTTGGCAGGTGTGGATATAAAAAGTAAACTATAAAGTATGTTTATTTTTATAAGTTTCCAAAATGCAAAGTAAAAGAACAGAAGAAAATTCAAATTCAAATCAAAATTTGGTGTGACTTCCCAAGTTCCACTGTCTCCCAACAGGACTAAACCAGATCATGTGATCCCGGACAGAACCAGGCCCAACGGGACTAAACCAGACCATGTGATCCCGGACAGAACCAGGCCCAACGGGACTGAACCAGACCATGTGATCCCGGACAGAACCAGGCCCAACGGGACTGAACCAGACCATGTGAAAATGGGGGGTCCATTTTGTAAATTGATAAAAAAAAAAAAAAAAGTAAATATTTTTTACATATACTGCATTACTTGTAATGTAACTTATATGTACCTAATGTCTAATTTCATTGAGCCAAACAGCAGGTCCCATTGTTTTGCTGTTTCTTATTGAATATAACTCAAACAAGGAGCACACTTTTGAGAACATGAAATGGTAATAATAATTTTAACCCTAAGTGCATACATAATCCTGGTGAGACTTTCTTCAGCCTCATTGGAAACTGTCATTCAGTTTGGAACAGAGCCGTAAATTTCATCTCTGGAGGATCACATCACTTTTTTGTAAGTCCACTCTTTTACACTTCTTTATCTTATCTTCCAAGCACTTCAACTGATCCACCTTTAAATTAAGATCATATACAGCGGGCAGGCTATGTCGGGCTGATTTCCCAGTCTCTGTTTCACTCTGCAAACACAGAGATCAGCCAAAAGTCTTCCTGTTGGCTCGATAAACACAGTAGAATGGGAGTTAAGTGCTGGCTGATCAGACATATTCATAGACTCTCTGTCATACGTTGTGTTTGTGTTTCAGCCCACAGTGCTTTTAGTAAAAGCCTCATTATAACTCAACTGAAGGCAGACACTCTGTCAACTATTGTCTGTCTCTTAAGTGAGAGAGGATAGTTTTTGACTGGAGACTGGATAACACATTGCTATTATCAGATATTTCCGCTGAGTTTTAAGAGCTGCGCGGTAAAGCATGACGTTTTTACTGTTATTGCAAAATAAACATGCACAATATCCAAATCACTGCTGGAAGAAAATGATGTAATGTTATTTCTACGGCGGCCATAAAGTACAAACAAAATAACAAAAACAAAATAAAAATTTAGTAAAAAAAATTAAAAAAAATAAACACAATTTAGACAAACTGGAAAAGATAGGTATTGTTTAGAATTCTTACTGCTGATTGGACGAGACATCTTGCATTCAAGATATACAAGAAGTAATATAAGTATTTCTTATATGTGTTTCTTGTCTTCATATTCAATCTAAGAAAATAATGACAATTTCCATTAGAAGCAAGGAAAAAGTGGAATCATCCTACGCTACTTTGAGGAAGTATATTCATATGCTGTGATTTTGGATTAGCTGAGAGCATATAATGGCATAAAGATTAGTCTTCCCTCTCTAAACAATCTCCACAATAAGTACAGTACAGTGTTTGCACATTCATATACACACCAATCTACCACTGCAGCCGACTGTACTTCCTGAATATCTTGAGTGACTAAATTCTTGTTTAAATGATTTTTAATAATTGACATGTTATTGTGTAAATAAATTATGCCAAATTATGTGGGCTACTAACTAAACATTAAAATAGTGTTTCGATAACAGTTAATGAAATAAAAATAATAAACATCTGTAAAAAAAAAAACTCATATCAAATATCTTTATTTACATTAAATATGAACTTGTAGTACAAACATCAAACAGTATTCTACAGGAATAATAAAGCACAAGCACTTTTTCAATGAAAGTGGTAAAGGTCTATGTAACATTTAACAGTGTGTTAATAATCAATAATATGTAAAAACAACAACAAAACAACACAATACAGTACATTAGTATCCCACATGGTTTTCCAGGAGGCCAACTTTAATAATGCTGTTCAACTGAGAGTTCGATCAGATATGCATATCTGTCATGACATGGCTGTGAGGCTTGGTGATGGAGCCATTCAACAGAAAAGTAAGAGGTACAAACTCTCCTTCCTCCAAGATCTGTAGCCCTTTATACAATTTCAGGTGTTATTTTGGTCACTTTATCTTTTACTTAGGTAATGTTCTTAGCTTACATTTTTTTCTCGAGTCGAGTCATTGAAGCTGTCTCCAAGACTCATGAACTCCATGTCTCATACTCCCCCATGACCTCCTGTCAGTCTAAATTATCCCTGAAGGATTAATGCATTGGCCCTTACACCCCCTGGCTCTGGGCAGGACAGGTGTTTGGGGGCACTTGTCTCCTCCTTCACCTCTGTTGTTTCCTCTGAAAGATCCTGGGGCAGGTGACTGGATACAGGACACATTTGTTTCCCCAGGGATGACCGGGAGGGCCTATAGTTTTTGCTCGGATTATTAGGCCCGAGCTGGTGATGACCGGGAGGGCCTATTGTTTTTGCTCGGATTATTTATTTATTTATTTATTTCTGCAAAATGATCCTAAATTTGACCCAGTGAACATGCACAAAAAGTCATTTGTATTGGTCCCAGACTTCAAGCCCGGCGAAAAATTTATGTATTTTAAGTCCCCGAAAAAAAAATACAAAAAATGACTCAGTGGCGACCCCTAGAAAAGTCAAAATACATTGGGCCTATGGAAAGTGAAAGTAACTTTTTTCCAACGTAGAAAAATGAAACTTGGTACATCCATAGAACACCTCAGGGCAAACAGAAAAGTCAATGACAGCCACACCCTAAACTCACCAGGAAGTCCGCCATGTGGGGTGAAACGCAGGTTCACCAAAATCGCACCCCTTGCGCAAAAAGATGCAAATGATTGTGTTTTGATCTAAATGGCCCCAAATTTGGTGAATATCATCTAGACACATGTGCCAACCAAAGTTGTAACTTTGTTTATGATATCTTATCGGTTATGGGTGTGGCAAGCCTGTAACGAGGTGGCCATTTTTGTGAAAATAAAATGTCTCTAAACTCTCAAACGCCTTCTCGGATCGAGTTGGACCCAAAAAGGCGTTTGTGCATGTTCATGACCTGAACACAAAAATATGTAAATAAAAGGGTTCTCTTTAGAAATGGCTCTCCAGTGCCCCCTACAAACTTATAATGGGACCCAAGAATTTAGTTTGTCATAGAGACATGAAATTTGGTACACACATCTCTTATGTCATGACTAGCGTAAAAGCCAATGACAACCACCCCCTATCTATAAAGGTGTTGCCATAGCAACGTCCCAAATATGTGGAAAAAGTCAATTGGAAGTGGAAATTTTAGTTTGTCGTAGGCAAATGAAACTTGGTACACACATCCACCATGGGCTTATGAACAAAAAAGCCAATGGGGACCACACCCTATCACACACGGGAAGGCGGCCATATTGAATTGAAGATGTAAACCGACTTAGAATACACCTCTCTTTTAAAAAACAACAAAACATAACTGCTTCATTCCACAGACACCAAACTTAGGCAAAAAACACATGTGTGTAAAATAGACAGGCGTTTTTCTTGACGTTTTTGCTCGAGTTATATATTTTTTAAATTAAAATTTTTCTGTAAAATGATCCTCAATTTGACCCAGTAAGCGTGCAACTAAAAGTCCAATTTATTGGCCCCAAAATTCAAGCCCGGCAAAAAATGTATGTATTTGAAGTCCCCGAGGAAAACAAATGAAAAATGACTCAGTGGCGACCCCTGGAAAATGAAAATACATTGTGCCTATGGAAAGTGAAAGTAAATTTTTTTCAAATGTAGAAATACAAAACTTGGTACATCCATAGGACACCTCAGGGCAAACAAAAAAGTTCTTTACAGCCATACCATAAACTCAACAGGAAATCTACTATGTTGGGTGGAATGCGTGACCACCAAAATCGCACCCCTTGTGCTAAAGGCTTTTCATCTAAACAGCTCCAAATTTGGTGAGTATCATCTAGACACGTTATCAATTAGTTTTTTGATAAATTTGTGGCTGTGGTCGTAATGAATCTGTGAAGAGGCAGCCATTTCTTTGGGAAATAAATGCCATTTCCCAATTGCCAGGATCCTTCCTTTGGAGGAGGCCCCTCCAGAGCCAAGGCTAGAGTCTTAGAAAACTCCTCAGAATCCTTTGGAACTTGTAAACTTGTACTTTTAGACAAGTAATATTTACATTTTGCCTTTTTAAACTGGGGGGTGTAGCGATTCCTGAGTCATCTCAAATCTCCAGCCAGTACTTTGTTTTTCTCGCCTTAGCCCAAGCATAATCTATTATTTTCAAAGGTTCAGACAGCTCCCAGGAAAACCAGGGATTGTGGAGACCTTTAACTCTAAATTACAAGGTGGTGTAGCAGGCTCCAGCAGTAGCATAGGCCCGGTTATTTGACATTACCCTGAAGTTTACGCTTTAAAGCACGAAATGCAATCCTCCGAGTGCATGTGTCTCCACGGTCTCAAGGTAGGCGAGGGCCTTTATTGCCGCTTGCGTTTTTTATTTATTTTTTTTTATAATTTTTCTGTAAAATGATCCTCAATTTGACCCAGTAAACGTGCAACTAAAAGTCATTTTATTGGTCACAGACTTCAAGCCCGGCGAAAAAAATGTATTTGAAGTCGCCGAAAAAAAATACAAAAAAATGACTCAGTGGCGACCCCTAGAAAAGTCAAAATACATTGGGCCTAGGGAAAGTGAAAGTAAATTTTTCCAATGTAGAAATACAGAACTTGGTACATCCATAGGACACCTCAGGGCAAACAGAAAAGTCAATGACAGCCACACCCTAAACTCAACAGGAAGTCCGCCATGTGGGGTGAAACGCGCGACCACCAAAATCGCGCCCTTTGCGCAGAAAGATGCAAATCATTGTGTTTTAATCTAAATGGACCCAAATTTGGTGAGTATCATCTAGACACGTGTGCCAACCAAAGTTGTGACTTTGTTTATGATATCTTATCGGGTATGGGTGTGGCAAGCCTGTAACGAGGTGGCCATTTTTGTGAAAATAAAATGTCTCTAAACTCACAAACGCCTTCTCGGATCGAGTTGGACCCAAAAAGGAGTTTGTGCACATTCATGACCTGAACACAAAAATATGTAAATAAAAGGGTTATCTTTAGAAATGGCTCTCCAGCTCCCCCTACAAACTTATAATGGGACCCAAGAATTTAGTTTGTCATAGAGACATGAAATTTGGTACACACATCTCTAATGTCATGACGAGCATAAAAACCAATGACAACCACTCCCTATCTATAAATGTGTTGCCATAGCAACTAGCAAGGCTAGAGTCTTAGAAAACTCCTCAGAATCCTTTGGAACTTGTAACCTTGTACTTTTAGACAAGTAATATTTACATTTTGCCTTTTTAAACAGGTGGTGCAGCGATTCCTGAGTCATCTCAAATCTCCAGCCAGGACTTTGTTTTTCTTGCCTTAGCCCAAGCATAATCTATTATTTTCAAAGGTTCAGACAGCTCCCAGGAAAACCAAGGATTGTGGAGACCCTTAACTCTAAATTACAAGATGGTGTAGCAGGCCTGAGGTGATGAAGCAGGCTCCAGCCAGAAGAAGATTCAAGCAGTAGCACAGGCCCGGTTATTTGCTATTACCGTGAAGTTTGCGCTTTAAAGCACAAAATGCAATCCTCCAAGTACATGTGTCCCCGCGGTCTCAAGCCACACAACAAACCTTTTTAACCACCTCAAGAGAAAGCACCCGAAAGAATATGCAGAGAGTCTAATTTTAAAAGGACCCCACGCGAGTACATCACCAGGTACAACCAAGCAGCCAGAAACGACAAGGTTAAACAAACAACTCAAACGAAAGAAACATATCAGAAAGGAACTCCGTATGAGAGGAACGAGCAAGCGCTGGAAAGACGTAACTGATGCCGTGACATTTTACCTGACCAAAGACATGATTCCTATAAAGACTATGGAAAATGAGGGCTTTAAAAGACTGTTCAAAGTCGTAGATCCATGTTACGAAATACCCAGTCGCAAATATTTTTCCTCCACTGCCATTCCACGACTTTATTCAGAGTGCCGCAGCAAGATTCAAAATAAAATTCAAAACGTAAAGTTTTTTGCTACAACGGCTGATTTATGGTCTAGCCGTGCGTCAGAGCTGTATTTAAGTCTGACGATTCACTTATTCACTATTCATGAGTGGAAGTTGTGCAGTGCGTGTCTAGAAACTAGGGATGCACCGATACCGATACTGGTATCTGGTATCGGCCTCGATACCACATTTTCGAAAGTACTCGTACTCGTTATCGGTGCATCCCTACTAGAAACAACATATTTTCCACAAGACCACACAGGCGAGCTCATAGCACAAGGTCTTAGGGACGCGCTTGAATGTTGAGAAATGAAAGAAGCAAACATGACCTGTATGACGACAGATAGTGGGCCAATATGGTGAAGGCTTTGGAGCTCAACAGCTGGACTCGTCTGCAGTGTTTTGGGCACAGACTCCACCTAGCCAGCGGTAAGTGCAACTAAAAATAATAATGGTCTCCGATATTCAAGTGATTATATTCAGCTATTATAATAAATCATTGCAAATTACATTAGGAACTTTGAACATAGTAAAATCATGAGATTAGTTTGCTATAATAATTGCACTGGTATGAGTAAATGTTTTGTAAATGAAATGTTATATATACATTTTAACATTTTATATACATTTTTACATTGTGTTGTGCATTTGGTTAAATCTAATACATTGTTCTATTTTTTTTTTTTTTTAGAAAAAAGTGCCAAAGACCCTCGTGTTAAACGTGCAACATCTGTCTGCAAGAAAGTTGTCAGCACATTCTCCTTCAGCTGGAAGAAAAAGAGGGAACTAAGTAATGCTCAAGCTGAGCTAAAGCTACCTCAACAGAAGCTCATCACTGAGTCCCCAACGCAATGGGGTTCGAGGCTCAGCATGAATGAGCGAGTGCTTGACCAGGAAAAGGCGATTTCTCAGGTCCTGAAGGCAGACAAGAAGGTAAGGCATTTGGTCCCATCATGGCAAGATGTTGACGTGATGGAGTCTGTGGAAAAAGGCACTTAGTCCACTGAGAGACTTTACTGATGCACTCTCAGGTGAGGACTATGTGAGTGTATCTTATGTCAAGCCAGTGCTTTACATGTTGAAAGTCAACATTTTGAGCCTGAATGATGAAGACACTGAACTAAAAAAAACAATGAAGACAACCATTCTCAATTACCTCACTGACAAATATCAGGACCCCACCACTGATGACCTGCTGGATATGGCTTCACTTTTCGATCCCAGATTCAAAACACAATTCATTGCCAAAGACAAGGTAGAGGGAATACAAACCAGAGCTGTGGCTGAGCTGGAGTCTTTGATGACCATACACATACAGTATCCAAAATCAGATCAGCAGCCCACATCTACCTCAGCCTCCACATCACATCCTTGATGAGGATCAGACACCACCCAAGAAAACAAAGAAATCACTTTCCAGCTTTTTAAAAGCCTTCGGTGTTGCAAGTGCATCTGCAACCACATCAGTTTCCTCATCTGTGAAAGAGGCAATAGAAGGAGAATTGAAGGGATACTTGTCCACGCCAAATGCAGAAAGTGAGGTGGATCCGCTGGAATCGTGGAAAGTCCATGAGGCAAACTTTCCAAGAATTAGCCAGCTTGCTAGAAAGTATCTCTGCATTCCAGCCACAAGTGCTCCCTCGGAAAGGGCTTTCAGCACTGGTGGCAATATCGTCACCTGCCAAAGGGCATCTCTTAAGACTGAGAAAGTGAATCAGCTGGTCTTCCTTTCTAAGAATTTGTGATTGTGATTTGTCATACTTTGTAATCTTTAGAAATGTATATGTTCCAAAGCTGCTAAGTTTACAAGACTCAGGAATGAGTTCAGGAAATATTTTTGTATCTTTATTTATTTTTTTTTGTTTCTGAAACAAAAATCTATGGTACTTAACAAAGTACAAAAGGTTGCTTACAGTTTGTATGTTTATTTTTCTTTTCTAAGCCAATGTTTATTTTGGGAGTTATGCTAAAGTCTGTGCACTTGCATTGACAGTTAATATTTTTATTTAAACTTTATTTAACTTTGTAAAATAAATAAATAAGCCATTTACATTTTTAAGGTGTTGCTGAGGATCTATGTCTAATAAGCTGATTTGTAAGACTTGTTAAACAAAAATTTGTTAGATTTGTTAAACAAATGTTCATTTTGATGGTACAGTAATTGTAATGCAAGTCTTGTTGAATGTTCTTTCTTTGCAGAATAGCACTTGCATTAAATCTTCACTTGATTAAAATATTCTTAAACATACATGGTAAAAGTATATTTTGTATATGGGGATATTAGTTTGGTTGTATTGTACCTTTGTAATTTGCAAAATAGTCTTAAAAAAACAACTTGAAAAAGAATCGTGAATCGTGAATCGTGATATCCCCAGAAAAAATCGTGATATGATATTTTTTACATATCGCCCACCCCTAGTCTGAAGCAATTAAACTAGGATTACATTAACTTTGTGTTTGAGAGTCTGTTTACAAAACCTCGACCAAACTCCAGGTCTAAAACAGAATTTTCAGCTGGACCACCCCAAACAGACCACCTCAAGGTCAAGTCCCCGTCAACTAATTTCTCATCCAGACAATGGCAGTGCAGACAAAACACCTCTCACCTTTGAGGAGAACTTTATGTGAACTTCAGCCTCGTCTGCCAGACTCTTCTTCAGCTGGGCCCAGGCCTCCCCCAGTGTCCTGAGAACAGATTATTACAGTCAGTTCATATCAGACTCAGAGCACACAGAAAACACTCAGTGTGGGGAGAGAAACTGAAAAGGACTACAAGCACACTCCGAGAGTTCACCATTACAAAGACACTCACAGCTGGTCCTGTCCTTAAATTAAGGAGTATATCTTTTTAATTTGTGCATTACAATACTGCTCAATCTGCAAAACACAGAATAGATAATAATTGACATATTATATTGAATGTGAAAAAGTTAGTTAGCAGTAGTAGCATTAGTATAACCTGACTAGAGCTGCAACTAACGATTATTTTTTTCTGTCGACTAATCTAATAATTATTTTATTTGTATTCTTTTTTATTAAGCTAGTGTTTTTTATAAACTGCATAAAAAAAGAACACTAGATTAATGTATTTTAAAGAGAGTAGTAAATATGCATATTTTTAAATGAACTGAATGTGATTATTACAATGTTTAATGTGATTACTTTGATTTCAATTTTTTTCTGAAATTAAATTATTAATAACAGTAACTTGTAAAGCAAAATTAGTAAACTACACTACAACTACAACTTCTAATATACTATAACCAGTGGTGGACGAAGTACACAAACCAAGTAATTGAGTTAAAGTACAGATACACTAGGTAAAATATTACTTCAGTAAAATAAAAAATACTCCCTTTTAACTTTCACTTGAGTAAAAGTACAAAAGTATTTGCCTTCAAATGTACTTAAGTATCCAAGTACTATAATTTATTATGGCTATAATGCCCATATAGATTTTGTCAGTCTCTTGCCCCCTTTAGACTCCAGGGTTTATTTAAAAAATACAGATTTTTGAGATCCAAATTTCAAAAGGCTGTGGTTTGAAAATGATAAGAGATAGAGTCCTACTCTAAACTAGAAAAATGTCAGGTATGACCCAAAGCATATAAGTAAATACATTTTAAGCATCTAATTTGCATATAATTTGCATACCATGACATTATATATTGGTGGTTATGTTATTTACAGTACATACACACTAATGAACATATTATAATGAAATATTTTTTTTTTATAACAGTAATTTGTAAAAGCAACATTACCAAAAGTGTGGGACCTCTCATAAAGCACAGCACACAGCCATCACTTTTATTACGATCGCTGCTTTGATTAGCGCATTCTCGTTGACTGTGTCCCTGCCTCTCCCTCCTCGACTGGGTAAAGTGTCAGGATGAACAACACGTATTTGTCCCAAACAGCTGTCAATAGAAGCCGCATTATTCCCAAACATCCTGTCACTACCACGCCCACAGCAGTACACCCGCCCCGGCTTCTATCACCTGTGCTAAAGGTAAAGCTGCAGGTGCTACACGGCTTCCCTTCCCAACCTCCCCTTCACTACCGCGGCCAGAGCAACTTGTTTCCTCCCGTTTCTTTCACTGATGTTTGGCAAAATGTGGGAAAAACAGCGAGCAGCGGCGTCGCTGTCCAAGTTACACACGCACTCACTCTCGCTCATTCTCACTTTCACTCGGCTGAAAAGACTCTAAAAGGTAGATGTTCTCCCTCAGAATCAGAGTCAGCCATTACTAATACCAAAGCTTCATCACAGGTGTATTTTTTATTTGTTATTTTCATGTTTATCAGCTCGCGTGCAGAGAATGAGGCTTCTATTGAGCCGGTCCTGACACTCCCACTGAGACGCGTCTTTGAGGTCTGGCAACACAAGGAACGACTAATTTTGCAAAATGTAATTGAGTAAAAAGTAAGATATTTGACTTTGAAATGTAGTGAAATTAAAGTAAAAAGTATCCCCGAATGGAAATACTTAGTAAAGTACAGATACTGGAAAAAACTACTTAAGTACAGTAACGAATTACATTTTCTTCGTTACTGTCCACCACTGACCATAACTAGTAAAATGTATAAAAATAGATCTGAGAAATATATACACACGTGGACAAAAATGTTGGTACCCTTCGGTCAATGAAAGAAAAACTCACAATGGTCACAGAAAAAACTTTATTCTGACAAAAGTAATAATAAATAAAAATTCTATGAATGTTAACTAATGAAAGTCAGATATTGCTTTTCAACCATGCTTCAACGGAATTATTTTTAAAAATAAACTCATGGAACAGGCTTAGACAAAATTGTTGGTACCCCTAGAAAAGACTCTAAATAATGTGACCAAATGGACATGTTAATTCAAGGTGTGTGCACTACTTAGCATCACAGGTGTGTACAATCTTGGAATCAGTCAGTGGGCCTATTTATTAGGGCTTCAGGTAGTCACTGTTTTATTTTTTATTTAACCTTTATTTAACCAGGATAGTCCCACTGAGATTACAAATCTCTTTTGCAGGGGAGTCCTGGCCCCATGTGTGTTTGGGGGGGGAATATTGTACATGTTTTTGGTGGTAGGGGAAACCGGAGTACCCGGAGGAAACCTACGCAGACACAGGGAGAACATGCAAACTCCACACAGAAAGGCCCTGCCCTGGATGGGAATCGAACCCAGGACCTTCTTGCTGTGAGGCAGGAGCGCTAACCACTTTGCCACTGTGCCGCCACTGTGTTGTCTGGTGACATGGTGTGTACCACACTCAACATGGACCAGAGGAAGCGAAGGAAAGAGTTGTCGCAGGAGAATAGAAAGAAAATTATAGACAAGCATGATAAAGGTAAAGGCTATAAGACCATCTCCAAGCAGCTAGTTGTTCCTGTGACTACAGTTGCACATATTATTCAGAAATTTAAGATCCATGGGACTGTAGCCAACCTCCCTGGACGTGGCCGCAGGAGGAAAATTGATGAGAAATCAAAGAGACGAATAATCCAAATGGTAACAAAAGACCCCAGAAAGACTTCTAAAGAGATCCAAGGTGAACTCCATGCTCAAGGAACATCAGTGTCAGATCGCACCATCCGTCGTTGTTTGAGCCAAAGTGGACTACATGGGAGACGACCAAGGAGGACACCATTGTTGAAAACAAATCATAAAAAAGCTAGACTGGAATATGCCAAACTACATGTTGACAAGCCACAAAGCTTCTGGGAGAATGTCCTATGGACAGATGAGACAAAAATGGAACTTTTTGCCAAGGCACATCAGCTCTATGTTCACAGACGGAAAAATGAAGCATATCAAGAAAAGAACACTGTCCCTACTGTCAAACATGGAGGAGGCTCTGTTATGTTCTGGGGCTGCTTTGCTGCATCTGGCACAGGGTGTCTTGAATCTGTGCAGGGTACAATGAAATCTGAAAACTATCAAGGGATTCTAGAGAGAAATGTGCTGGCCAGTGTCAGACAGCTTGGTCTCAGTCGCA
Organism: Perccottus glenii; assembly: GCA_024416835.2. Lineage (NCBI taxonomy): Eukaryota > Metazoa > Chordata > Actinopteri > Gobiiformes > Odontobutidae > Perccottus > Perccottus glenii. The sequence continues at coordinate 4,207,797 of CM044566.2, read as the reverse complement.
GGTCATGGGTCTTACAACAGGACAATGACCCAAAACACACAGCTAAAAACACCCAAGAATGGTTAAGAGGAAAACATTGGACTATTCTAAAGTGGCCTTCTATGAGCCCTGACCTCAATCCTATTGAGCATCTTTTGAAGGAGCTGAAACATGCCATCTGGAAAAGACACCCTTCAAACCGGAAACAACTGGAGTAGTTTGCTCATGAGGAGTGGGCCAAAATACCTGCTGAGAGGTGCAGAAGTCTCATTTACAGTTACAGGAATCGTCTGATTGCAGTGATGGCCTCAAAAGGTTGTGCAACAAAATATTAAGTTAGTACCATCAATTTTGTCTAGGCCTGTTCCATGAGTTTATTTTTTAAAATAATTCCGTTGAAGCATGGTTGAAAAGCAATGTCTGACTTTCATTGGTTAACATTCATAGAATTTTTATTTATTATTACTTTTGTCAGGATAAAGTTTTTTTCTGTGACCATTGTGAGTTTTTCTTTCATTGACCGAAGGGTACCAACATTTTTGTCCACGTTGGTTGCATTAGCTTTATCTGTTCTTATCCAAATGGCATAGTTAGTAGTTTTTTAGAGTATGGAACCTCTCATAAAGCACAGCACACAGCCATCACTTTTATTATGATTGCTGCTTTGATTAGCGCATTTGCTCTGACTATGTTTACCCCTGCCTCTCCCTCATCTACTGGGTAAACTGTCAGGATGAAAAACATTTCTCCCACACGGCTGTCTCTGGAAGCTGCATTATTCCCAACCTCCATGTAACCGCGGCCACCTATCACCTGTGCTAAAGGTAAAGCAGCAGGTGCTACGCGCACACGGCTTCCCTTCCCAACCTCCCTGTCACTACCGGAGCAACTCGTTTCCTCCCGTTTCTTTCACTGATGTTGGACAAAGTGTGGGAAAAACGGACTGTGCTTTATGTTCACTGAGAGAGGCACCAGCAGCGCCGCCGCTGTCCAAGTCACACACGCACTCTCACTCTCGCTCATTCTCACTTTCACTCGGCTGAAAAAACTCTAAAGGCAGATGTTCTCCCTCGGAATCAGAGTCAGCCAGTCCTGACACTCCCACTGACGCGTCAACGCATTTTACGCACGTCGACTGACGTGTTGTGGCAGCACTAAACCTGACATTTGCAGTTTTTCACAAAGTATGTATTTTATAGGTTTCATATTATTTTATTTATTATCATTGAATATTTAACATCTTTATGACCTGTGACCTATGACCATCCTGTGACCTAAACATTAGCTCTCAGAATGTTAAAAGTAACAAAACTCTACTTTAAACACTGTTCTTGATTGACTGCTGATGCTTAGTTGTGCAAAAAATTATAATTGCAATTTTTTATTTAAATAACAGCCTACTAATTATTTAGTTATATGTATATAAACCTGTGATACGCAATAACCATGTTTAATATCAAGATGATGATATTGTATACCCTTTTCTAGAGTTCCATGGAACTGAGCAATGTAGGGCTCTGGACAAACTTCTACTGCTCACACAAATATAAAAGTAAAATTTGATCAAACTTTTCTATTTTGGTCAAATCAGTTTGACTGAAAGCAGCGCTCCGTAACTTTTAACCAATAGAGGGCGCAGATCTCTCTCTGTTTCTTTACAAGAAGAGATTATCCATTCAGCAACTTTGGAAGAAAGAACATTTCTTCTGAAACAGTTTTACATTATACATTTAAGTGTATTTTGTAAAAATAGGACTCTGTAGTGTCCAGTGTATTGGCCTTTTTTCTTTATTATATGCTTTGTGTATAGAACCGGTGACAGAAAAGGTCCATTGGAGGTTTGTGTCCTGCTGAGGGTACTGTGTAATTGAGATATAAATGATTCTACTGAGCTCATGACTAAAAACCATCAATATGATTTTGAGAATTCATATTTTTGGGCTAAAGGTTTGGCGGAGCTGCTTTAAGACGCTGATTGGAACACTTTCCTCTGTTTCCTCTGTTTTTTTATATATTTGCTGCTCTTTTATTACTTATATACTTATCTTATTTTTATTTTTAACTTACTTGTGTGACTTACTTGTGTGACTTTTTACTGTGGACGGCAAAGTAAGAATTTCATTGTACAGGGAAACATGCTTTCTGTCTGTACACATGACAATAAACACTTTGAATCTTGAATCTTGAATCTTAGAATTGCCCCAGAACAGATGCACATCAAAGCAGAGCGCTGGGGGGGAACTCTGTAGAAGACAGGCTTATTCTTCTTAAAACTAAAATCATGCACTGGTCATGGTCTGGCCTTGGACAGAATGCCGTATTGTGGCAGTCAATACACTGCAACATGGATTTGTGTGTCATAATCAAGAGAAACCCTAATCTTCATAAGCATTGGACTGTTGACTCTACGTATGTCACAAGGCCTTAGTCTTAGTCTGCCCTCGGGCTCTAAATGTTCCATTTTGTACAGAGTGGCCCAGACAACAATACTTTTGGAAAAGCTCTCTGTTTTGATACTACTCAAAACAATCGGTTTCACAATACGTGTATTATGCAATAGTAATAGACATTTGTTATGACTTAGACAAACATTTCACAATAGCTGACAGTAAAAGAATGACTATGGATCAGTCTCGCAGCAGGTCCCAGCCTCAGCTCCTGCTCCGGCTCTGACAGTCTTTATGGCTCAGCGGCTCGCTTCAAACAACAATCTGAATCAAAGACATGTGTGGAATCCTCTCCGACGCACATCCAACATTTCTAACACTGTCATAGGGAAGTCTAGCATCTGCAAGGCCACACAATACATTCAGACACACGTCAGTCAGAAGGAAGTTTTGTGCAAAGCCTAAATCACACAAACAACACATGAAACTCAGTGTGCACACTGCCCCGATCCAGAGCTCTGCTGACACAGCACACTGAGGACATCATGACATATGGCGCATAAAAGAATAAGTGTGGTCTGAAATGAAATACTTTATGATCAGCAGTGGTTTGTTTGGAACAGCCCTCATGACCCAGCTTGGGGAGAATAACTGGCTCTAGAATGCACCTTAAATGAACCCCATCTGTGTAGTATGACTTGAACCTACTGTTGCGCTGTTATCCTTTGCAATTATACACAATTACTACATGTCACACAGGCCACTTGCATCAGGTCCGAGCAGCGTATGATGCATGTCAGGCTGTGCAACTAGCCAAAATTTCCACTGGCCTTATATGCACTATTGGTAAATGTTGTATTGTATTTTGTAACTTGTTGGTAAAAAGACAAAAGTTGGTAAAAAAAATAACAATAAATAAAAAAAAAAAGACATTGAGATCACAATTAGAACAGGATCTAATTTAGTCAATTTAGTTTAAAAAACAAACTTGACGTGTAAGCACAGAATCTTCAACACCATATCTATAATCAATCTATTGTTTTGTACATTCTTCCTGCTCCTCTAATGTTAGAATATGCGTATGATCTGGTTGCAGACCATTGACCGAGTACCCAAATTCATGTGGGATATACTGGCCGAGAAGTGATTTGAACTCTTTATTCTTTGGAGTTTTCTTTATTACAGCGAGTGGTCGGACACATAATTGTACAGTTTATGTTCCAGAAAAGCAAACTCCTTAATTCTCTCACTTTATTAAAAGGTGTGAACATGAAAAGTGCTTTGCTCAATTCTGCCCACATCGCCAGTCAAACATACGTTTACTGAGACTGTTCTGTGGTCTTCCCGTGTTTTAACAGGAATGTAATGTTTTTGTGTTCAAAGACTATTTTATAGTTTCATGGTTCTTTCAGACTAAAACAAAAGTTCAGACTCTTTGTCCACATTGAAAACATATGCAATGGAATTTCTTTTTTCAGGCCTTGCAACACTCTACAAATTACACTTGTGTTGTATATCTCTGCATTACCGCAGTCCCCACAGAATGATAATCATTTGCCAACAAAATACAGTTTCCTTACTAAAATTCATTTCCTGCCATGTTTTCCCTCTAAAAGGCAGATAAAGTGAGTGAGTGATCGCCCGTCACATGCCTCATCGCTACATCTGGAGCAGACAAATGGTAAATTGAGAGAGAACTATCTGTTGCTGCTGAGTGGACAGAGCAACAGAGCAACAGAACAGCGATTGTCCCGGTGACAACGGAACGTCCAGACAGAGCAGAATGATAGTATTGTGTGGTGTTTTCTGGGCGTGGGCACTTGGAGCAGACTAGCATAATCTGGATTCTACATTGGCAATAAAAAGTATGTGAACCTTTTGGAATTTTATAGTTTTCCTAATAAATTTTATAAATGTGCTCTAATCTTGATCCATGTCAAGTGTATTGACAAACACAGTCTTTCTTAAACACACCCATTCAACATTCAAAATGGCAGTGGAAAATTTATTAAAAGCCAAATTTTCCTGCAGAATGGCTTTAGCTCTGTCATATTCTTTGGACGTCTCATGTGTTTGGCCCTCTTTAAGTCAATCCATAGCATCTCTGTTGGGTTGAGGGTCCAAAATGCAGATTTTGTTTTTCAGAAGTCATTCTGTTGTGGACTTGGACATTTTTAAATATTACGTTTGTTTATGCTGTATGAAAACTATTGTTTTACTCTGCAGTAAAAGCCGAAAAGCCCGGATGTAATTGCCATTTTATTGCCCTGTCATAACAACAATATCGGTGAATAGGGAAGCAATGGGCAGAAAACGTCCATATATTATACAGTCATTGGGTAATAGTGGGCTAGAAGCAAAGTACAGGGTGTCCTACATCTGGTGGAAGGGAGTGGAAACATAATTTAGCACTTAAAACGGACGTAGCGGCTGTTTCTTTCAGTTACGTTGTGTGTAACAATTTTGCAACTTTGCCGCTAAGAGGATTAAAGGTGGCAATACATGGTATTAAGAACTGGGGTATATATGTATTTGATCAGTTGATTGGGTAGTTTCTTTTGTCATTATGATTTTTTTAAAAAAAGTAAACAATTATTTGACAATAAACAACTTCACCCAACCAATAACTATGAGTGAAATAAAGTTTTTTGTGTTATCATTCATATTCATGACAAATTCTGCTTATGAGCACAACTGTCAGTTTGTATGGGGACAGTTTTGTACAGTTGTTACTTTTTCTTTGCAATTTTAGATAAAGCTTAGGATTTATTTTTTACTGGGGGAGAAATTTCTTTTTGTCACCATGGAGTTCCATTAGGGAATGTGTTAATAAAGATGAGTTTAATAATGCAGCCCCCTGTCTTTGCTGTCTCTGTGGGCTTCCTCTTCTTTAACTTTCCCTGATCCTGAGTCTGCTCTGGGACAAAGAGCTGCTCTCAGCTGGAAGCCCCTTTGGCTGTCACTCTGAACAAAACATCACTCACTACAAACTCATCCAGCACCAGCATCAGGTTTCCTACTTATTAGCAAAATTCATTTTCCTTGAGTTTTCCAAAACATTATGAGCAATATTCTAGAATAACTCATTTTACATTGTTTCCCACAGTTTTTTTGAGGTTTTCCAGGACACACCGTGAACCATGATCAATCCCCCGCCTCTCTTCGACTGCCAGTACCACTACTCCTATCTGATTGGCTGCCTCTTCACTGTACTGTTAATTCCTCTGTCTGCTGTTTGTTAATAGCGCGAGTACAAGATCAAAGCTAACAGTGATTTATATGAATTCATGCTGTTCATACTGACGGCCCCTGTGCATCAGACTCACACTGGGTCTATCCAGCTCACTGTCTGCATGAACACTCACTAATCAGTTCAATGTTCATATGATCTTCCTTAAGTTTAACTTGAGCACTTTCAAGTCCATTATAAACACAATCCTTCAAAACACAAACGTCTTGCTTTAGACCTGGTTCACTTCTAAATCGAGTCCAGATTTAGACCTGCGTTACCATTCAAATATCCTAGCTCATATTCATTCATTCATTCATTCATTTTCTACCGCTTTGTCCCGTTAGGGGTTGCGGGTGACTGGAGCCTATCCCAGCAGCTTTGGGCCTGAGGCGGGGTACACCCTGGACAGTGGCCAGTTAGTCGCAGGGCTCCTAGCTCATATTATCATTGCAAAATAAAATGTACACTTTTTATAAAATAAAAATCTTAATTCTAATGACATATTCAATATACAGTAATTGCTCTCTATCTTACTTGTATGGGAAATGGGTATTGTATGTTTTCATTGGGCAATAAACCACCACATATGCTATTGCACATTTTGCATAAACTTTGGAAGAATAAATCTCACAATGTCATTTTCAGCCTGCGTTTGCTCACAGGTGCTGCATAGTTTAAACCCCGGCAGATTGCACTGTTGTCGCTTTTTTAGATTTTTAGAGTTGCTTCACACCTTCCCTGACAGGCTTGTTCCCCACAGAATCCCACACTTACCCTTCCTCTTGACTTGCCAGAGAGATCTGCGAGAGCTTGGAGAGATTCTTGGCGTATTCTTCTTCTATCTTTATCCTAAAAAGGAAGTGGAGAAATGCGTTACCACACAGTTTTTACACAATCGTTTCCTGTTGAGCAAGGTGGTGATGTACATGAATGAGCAGAAACAGGAAGTGTTTAATGACAACAGAGTGGTTTTTATGGTAACCTCTTGTATAAATGTGTAAAACGACAAACACTGACACCTTTCCCGTATGAACTCGGCCATCTCTTTCTGCATCTGCTTTCCTTTCAGCTGTTTGTGCAGCATAACCTCGAAACCTGTGATGGTGCCAGTGCTCTGGGGATCCTTTTTATCAGCCTGCCACAAAAACACAACAACAAAAGAAAAAACTGAGCAACCAACAGGAGAGTCTCATGCCTGGACAAAGTGAAGGTCTGCAGAGCGAACATTTATATATAAGGACACAGTGCACTTAGGAGCGTTATGAATGTGTTCTGGGATAAGACAATTTTTTTGTTAGATGCATGAAAACAGGTAGTTTATGCTGGGAGACCAGACAATCAAACCTTACTCCAGATCAGTAAATGCATGGTAAACGTGGTTTAATACAATGATTGTAGTAATGATTGGTAAGTCATTTCAGTTGAATTACTCAGATGTTTATGAAGCTTAAGAGGCTTATTTCAATTTACATTAAAGATTTTGACCATTAATCCTTTGAGAGTTGTGGGGGATGGAGGGACACACCCTGGACAGTTAATTGAAAGTCACTGAGGGTGAGCTCACATTGGTATACCAGACCGATTTACGTTTTTTTAAAGGAGAACGGTCCCTTCTCTCTGTGATTTTGTGGACGGACCAATCACAAGCCGTTTGTCTGCAGCAGGGTGTGTTTTTCTGGCTACGTCATACACAAGTAACTTGGCTCGCGCGGTTAGTTCAAAACATTCAACATGGCGGACGCTGCTACCGAGAGGCCGTTTATTTCTGCTCTCGCCTTGGTTTCGCTCTACTGCTGGCCTTTGTTGACAAACGGCTGTGTGGTTTTTCACGTCACGTCCGGCGTTTCTCTGATTGGTTAACATTCCTCTTGTAAACCCCGCCCTTGAAAAGGAGTGCAAGCAACAGGGTTCCCGACTAACTTCTTGGTATAGAATTGGAAAATAGTTAGTTGTGGCTTGATAGGCTAGTAAGCTACGCTTGGTTCAGTTAAAACAAACTCTGCTTCAGTTGCTTTGTTTTAAATTAAAATACAATTCAAAAAAACTTTATTATCTTCAGATAAGCTGACTCAGACTTCCTCTTCCATAGACTGATTGATTGTAGAATCATATCAGACGGGAAAAAGGAGTACTTGTGATGTTCTGTCCTGCAGCTCACTGATCTCAGACTTCCGATGGCTGTTCTCTGTTGTTCAAAAGCTCAATGTTCCATGTTGTTCAGTTAAGCATCCCTCATGTTGTGTGTCTTTGCTCCACTGCTTAATCAGAGTTTCTAAACTTACACCTATAGTTGAACCAGCTCTCTCTGTTAGTTTTTCAAGTGCATCTGTATTTATGGACCAGTCCAGCTTGTTGTCCAGATGCAATTCCAGTGTGGAGTTTAATTAAAGGATGCTTAAAGGACCCTCGGCAGACATAAGACGTCTAATCGGACTAAACACAAGAGTCTGACAAGATGCAAGACTACAGTGAAGTGCTGGTACGAATGAACAGTGAGTTCTGAGGTTGTATGAATAAGGAACAGAATAAAGGTGGTTTTCACACTTGCCATGTTTGGTGCAGTTAAAATAAACTCTAGTGTGATTGCTGTTTGTTCAGTTTCACTTTTGAAAAGTGTGGAAGCTGCCACCAACCTTGCACTAAAACCACTTGACAGGCTAGTCTGCAGTTTCTTTGACATTCAAGATTCAAGATTCAAGATTTTTATTCGTCACATACAAAATTATATACAGCATATATAACCAGCAGTGAAATGTGAGTGGAACACAATCTAAGCGGAGCGACCTGGACGGCGGCCGGACACAGCGGCGCCATCTTGGCTAGAGTGACATATGAATGCCACTAAAATGGACTGTAAACGGGTAAACATGACAAGACGTGTCATTAAAAGCGTGTGACTTTATAGCTTCCTAAGAGCAATGAGAGCCATCTCTGTTAGAATAAACCAAAAGGAGAAGAGAGAAATTGTGAAGCAATGCAGATTAATGCACAAACCTGTTTTTTAGTTTATTTTATGGAAACATTAGACTTAAAATATTGAGTAACAGTGAAAAGGCTTTAACCTGGGATCAGACATGGGTCACTGTGTCCATGAGGTATACACACAAGGTGGTTAGTTTTATTGAGTGCACTTTAAAAGACAAAGTGCACTCAATATGCTCAATACTACTCAATACTCAAAGTGCATATATATATATATATATATATATATATATATATATATATATGTATAATTTGAACAGAAGAAGATGGAAAGATTGATTGGATATAATAATTACCTTTGTGCAGTTAGTGTTAGCGTCTTATTATTTCTAGAAACATGCTATTTAAAGACCAACATGTGCCTCTGGACTGGTGTCTGGGCTAAAAGTACAAAGTCAAATAGTATAGAAATAACATTTCTATGTATGTGTTTTTTTTTTGTTTTTTTTTTAAGTTCAAACGGAAAAAGATTCATTGTACACCAAGTGGAAAAAGTGACATGGAGAGGATGTTCAGTGTTGTTTAGTAAAGCATCCAACTAGCTTCACATGTGTTGCACCATCACAAAATACATCAACTGTTAGCAATGTGTTAAAAAGGATGTTCTACAGGATACTTATAGTTAAATCAATCCCTGGAGTAGATGATCGTCGACACCCCTACTTTGGAGAAGCAGACAGGAGCAATGACACAGATGCTATGTAGCGGATGGCTTTTAATAAAAACTACATTTTCTATTCTTTTCTTCAATTGGATAAATGAGGACTACGTTTTTCCCTCTATTTTTTTTCGTTGCTCCCTTACTCCACAACCTGTCTATGCGAGGTGGGCTTTTCAAGCATGACGGCTATAAAGACGAAAAAAAGAGAGAGACTTTTCTTTCTGTGTCTTTCTTCAATTCCTGTTAGAATATTAACTTTGTGTTTAACTCAACAGGCCCAGGTTTCAGTAAACTAAGTAAATTGAGACTAGATTTTTATTATATTAAAATAAATATATTCATTCATAAATAAATATAGTTTTTGTGCCATTTTTGTTTGGTGGTGTGCCTTGTGACTTTTCTAATGTAAAATGTGTCCCACGGCTCAAAAAAGTTTGGGAAAGACTGCCTTAAATTACATTGTGAGCTTTCATAATGAAAAATAAAAAGTGCTACAAGAACAGTCTGTGAAGGTTCTCAGTCATCCAGGACATCTTGAAAAAAAGGTTGAAGTAAAAGCATCTGAACTGGTAAGAGAGCTGAGCTTATATCTCTAGAGGGAGGAGTTTCCCCTGAAACCAAACCTGATGGACCAGGCTGTTCTGTTCTCACCGTCGTTAGCTCTGAAAGGAAAGTGGAACTCCTGAAGTGGGAGTCGTAAAGGCTCAGGAGAGTCGTTAGTGACACTGCTCCATTCGGGTGTTGTGTTTATTGTTCTAGGGTGCAACTCTTTTGTTTTAGGTTTCAAAACACTGTTGTAAATACTAGGCAACATGAATCTGAGGCCATCTCCTTTGTTCAAAGAAGGCTTTTCCATTTTCACAAAAATGGCTGCCTTCATCCCTCTCTCAAACCCTCTGGTCTCTCTGGCCAAAATTCAGACATTGGTGTCTAACAGGCTAACCATAACAATTGGGGTGTTTGTGAACTGAACAAATTTGTGAAAAATAAACAAAGTTTAAGTGTGATTTAGAATGATGGCAAACAAAAGCTGAATGGCAGTTTAAACTAATCATGAAGCTCCTATAAATATTTGTGGCTTTTGGTTTGTTTATTTTAGGCTTCTGTACTTAGACTGACCTCAAAGAGGTGCAGAACATTTTTACCATGTGGATAAAAGTTTAGACAGAAAAAAACAAAGCTCTACAGTGGTAAGGTTTACAGAACCCAAACCATTGTGGCATTCTCTCTACATTTTTACATTAACAGCCATAAAAGACTTGCTGCTTAAGTGACTAATAGTGGAAGCCTTTGCTGTAGGTGTACATGATTGTTTTTTTAAATAAACTTTTGTAGAGATATTGATTTAATGAAGTCTGGTGACATATAGCTGAATAACTGTTGAAATAAAATGATTAAGTCAGTTGGAGAATTACACTGGTGTCCTCATGTCTTGCTCGCTTTTTCTTGCCAATATGGCAGACAGAACTCACTGAGTCACATGCCATCTGATGTGGCAGCGGACGTGGAATGAAAAAAACACACACACAAAAATGACCATTTGTAAATACATGGAGGATTCTAGAGTGATTTCTGTTACCAAACAAACAAAATGTTAAGCCTCCATTCTTAACTAGGCTGCTATGATGGCAGAATATTTACAGCTCTGACTCACTGAGCAGCACTCAGCCTACACACCATGTGCTGGAAACACTGACCACATCAGGGTTTATCACTGCTGAACAACACTGACAGTTTATCACACACTGGTAAACCTGGTGTTTCCCCCACATTAGCTGTAGGTGTGGTCTCTAATCCCGTGGTAACTGTATCAGAGGTGACTCATGAGGTGGACTTACCCAGAAGTAGTCGCAGTAGCTCCACTCGTTGGGTTTGAGCAGCTGTTGCTCTGGCATGCAGGTGGGCGACGGGAAGGTCACACAGTTAACCTGAGAGAGACACAATACAGTCAAACCCCTGAGCTGCTGCTGCACAGGTCATTATTAATACTCTGTCCAACAGTGTGTTACATGGGCATTTATTTCTAATATGTGCATGAAAGTAGCTTGAGCCAAATCCGGTACAGCACATCTTTAATTTTGTGAAATGAATGTGTTTGTACATGGTCCCTAACAAATAAAGAATAAATTAAACTAATCTATAAGGTTTTGTTTAAAACAAGAAATGTCAGATGCGAGTTCAGTGGTTTAAAATTAAATGATGTACTTCCATCTCTATGAAAAAAACAACATTTACACTTGATAAAAAGACAAACATCAGTACAACTGCCCAAAGTTTAGGGTTCAAACATAAGTCAGATATGAAAAAGAAAATAGTTACCCGTTATCTTTTTAGACAGAAAAGATAAGACGCAAACAGAAACACAAAGGACATACTGTGTTTGGTTCAATCTTGTTTAAAGCACAAGCTTTATTTTTTACAGCTAGTCATCAAATAGACTAGTGTGAATGACTGAATACCAAGCTGGAAAAGTAAATTGAAGAAAATGCCCGCAGTTAATTTATATCTTGAATTAAGACACTGGGATCTGTGTTTCCTCACTGCTGCCGTCCTGAAGAGCTTTGGGGATTTGACCTGATTACCAGGTCCTATGACAGTGCTTCCAGTGCTTCAGGAAAAAGGCTGTATTCGCTTTCATCTCATTGTTAGAATTTGAATAGATATGACTGACAGTTTGGAAGTAAGGTTTGGTTTGGTCATAAAGGTATGTGGTGTGGAGGTATGTTACTGAGTAGGAGTTATTAGTTTTCTTACATTTGTACATTATATTTTCATATTTTATTTGTATTGCAGTTTATAACACCTCTAGCCTCTAATAAATCTACAAGGGCAGCTATGGAAAGTGTCTTGAAAGTTTGCTTTAAATACAATTTACATCCCCAAATTGTGTGGCACTTGAATGACATCACAATTTACCCAACATACACCAATTCTCCTGCAGCAGAACAGGATGTACAGTTTTGACCATTTTTTGAGAATATTAATGATAACACAAAAACTTTCTTTAACTTATAGTTAGTGGTTGGGTGCGGCCATTTATTGTCAAACAATTGTGTTTACTCTTTTTAAAATTATAATGACCCAAATGACCCTGATCAAAAGTATTATGTGTATTGTCAACTTTAACATCAATGACAGCTTTAAACCTTTTGTGGTAATTGTGGATGAGGCTCTTTATTTTCTCAGAAATAAAGCTAAGGTAAAGCTGTACATTGTTCTTGGCAAAAAACCTCCAGTTCCTGTAAATTCTTGGGCTGTCTTGCATGAACTGCACGTTTGAGATCTCCCCAGAGTGGCTCAATGATATTGAGGTCAGGAGACTGAGATGGCCAGTCCAGAACCTTCACTTTATGCTGCTGTAGCCAATGACAGGTCGACTTGGCCTTGTGCTTTGGATCATTGTCACATTGGAACGTTCAAGTACGTCCCATGTGCAGCTTCTGGGCTGATGAGTGCAAATTTTCCTCCAGTATTTTCTGGTAACAAGCTGCATTCATCTTTTCCTGTGTCTTTGTAGCTCACACATCCCCAATACATCAGTGATCCACCTCCATGTTTCACAGTAGGAATGGTGTCCCTTGTTGACTCCTCTCCAAAAGTAACGTTTATGGTTGTGGCCTAAATGTTCAATTTTGGTCTCATCACTCCAAATGACTTTGTTCCAGAAGTTCTGAGGCTTGTCTCTGTGCTGTTTGGCATATTGTAAGTGGGATGCTTTGTGGCATTTGCGTATTAATGGCTTTCTCGACCATGCAGCCCATTTTTCTTCAAGTGACTCCTTATTTTAGAAAGTCCTGTATTTCAGCTGAAGGTATTTGTGGGTTTTTATTTGCATCCGGAACTATTTTCCTGACAGTTGTGGCTGAAATGTTTGTTGGTCTACCTGACCTTGGTTTGGTTTCAACAGAATCCCTCATTTTTTATTAGAGTTTGAACACTGCTGATTGGCATTCTCACTTCCTTGGATATATATTTTATATCCCTTTCCTGTTTTATACAGTTCAATTACCTTTTCCCGCAGATCCTTTGACAATTCTTTCCTTTTCCCATGACTCAGACAGAAATGTAGCACTAGATGAAAGATGCAAGGGTCTGTCAGGAGTCCAGAATTCACTGACCTTTAATCCACACACACTGATTACAAGCAAACAGATCACAGGTGAGGATGGTTACCTTTAGTAGCCATTCAAACCTGTTTGTGTCAACTTGTGCATATTATCAGGCCAAAAATTACCAGGGTATGTAAACCTTTTATCAGGGTCATTTGGGTAGTTTCTGTTGTCATTAGGATTTAAAAAGAGTAAACACAGTTGTTTGACAATAAATGGCTTCACCCAACCACTAACTATTTTTTTGTGTGTGTTATTATTCCTATTCTCTGAAAAATGGCCAAGGAAAATCACAAATCGGCAGTGGCTCAGTGGTAGAGCGGTCGTCCTTCAACCGGAAGGTAGTGGGTTCGATTCCCGTTCTCCCCACAATTCAAACTGTCGTTGTGTCCTTGGGCAAGACACTTAACCCACCTTGCCTCGTATGAATGTGTAAGAATGTTGAGTGAATGTATGTGGTGATGGTCGGAGAGGCTGTAGGCGCAAAATGGCTGCCACGTCTCTGTCAGTCTGCCCCAGGGCAGGAGAAAAGCGCAATATAAATCCAATCCATTATTATTATTATTATTATTATTATTATTACAAATCTGTACCATGCTTAATGTTAAAAATCTGCTGCTTAAGGTTGAGTCAAAAAAAATTAGATGAGGTACTGGTAGAATTTCACATAGTACAATAGTTGTTAGTTGTTAATTCTTGCTTATGTCTAGGTGGTAGTTATGTTACCTGTGCATGGCCCACTCACCGTGACTGTGGTCTCCTTGCTCTGTTTCCTGGTGGGTGATGTAGATCCAGGGCTCTGCAGAAAAAGGAAGGACGCTCCGTTAAAACCTCCATTTTTAGCGTCAGACATGGCCACACTCAGACAACTCACACACACCGGCTTTAACATACACTAGAACCCTGCTGTGAGGGCAGGTATCCACTGTCTGATGCAGGAGCCACCAGTCAGTGTGACCGCTGCATGTGTGTCGGTGTGCAAAGTATACAGACCATACAGAGAAAAGCCAAGAGAAATGCTTCTCTGCCCCTTTAAAAATGTGGATATGTGTGTTGCAGTGAGAACTCTGCTACAAATCAGTGTTTACTGTAGATGTTACTGACAAATTTTATTATTATTTTTTTAATATAGCGCTTTTCCACCTACTGTAGTAGGCACTCAAAACGCTTTACACCACTGGAGGCAATGTAGGTTAAGTGTCTTGCCCAAGGACACAACAACAGTATGTGGGGGACAGCGGGATGTTATGATGTTTTGGGATGTTTCGAGCGGGGATCGAACCGCCCACCCGCTGGTCGAAGGATGGCCGCTCTACCCACTGATCTGCTGCCGCCCAAGTTTAAGTGTCTGACAAGATCTGGCAGATTTGTGAGGTGATGTAATGCTTGTCTGTCCGTCTGTGTCAAAGCAAAATATAATTTATAAGTAACACAGGAAGGATTATGGTTTAAGCAGCAACTCCACCCCTCACAAGTAAGGAGAATTCACAAGGTATTATTAGTAAACCAAAAGCATGCCTTCAGAAAAAAAAAAAAAAAAGTGGTTAGTAGCCTATAAACAATTAATGGAATAATTTCCCTACAAACACAGTCAGGCAAACTCAGACAGTCTGATAGATGGCATAAAAGCTAGTTTGGCAAAGCTAACCCCGAGTATTAAACCCTGGTGCCACTTAAGATTCTATTGAGCGCTTTTACTCTGCTTTTTGGGCTGCTTACATGACTCCAAAACCCAAACAAGGACCTATTTTGTGTATTGAAAAGAATCCGTGTTAAAAACACGTCCACCGCCAGGTCAACTGAACACCACTACAGTGAACACCTCAGTCATTTCAACTCAAAAGTAATGTCAGACTTTTAAAACTTGCCATTTGAGTTAAAAAATTGTCTCTTTGAAAACACTTGTACTTCTATGTAGGTTCTCCAAGATGGTACTGTGGAACAGACAAAGACCATTTGTCAATCCAGATTAGTTTTCAGGCAGGACTGATCATTCCTGATGCCTGAGTGTAGATGCCAGCTCTCTTCCACTGGGATCTATGGAGCTTTACATGTCAATTTGTCAAAGACCGAGTTATTTTGAGATTATACTCATAGTTGTCTATTTGTTTCAACTGTATACCACAACATTTTACACAATGCACCTAAAGTTCAGTGATCTGTGAATGTGCCGGCTGAAAACGAGAGGGGACCCGAGGACACGGAGTGAGCAAGTGAGTGGTGGGTGGATTGGAGATAACTGCCTAGTTAATTATGATCCAGGGAACAGATACTGTAGGAGGGATTAATCTGCTCAAAGTGCCATTAGCCTCCACGTTAATAATGAACAACGAGAGGACGGAGGATTGGATCACAGCCTCCATCGTTAGTTTATCATTATCCTCATTATTTTACAGTAAACACAGCCTGCCAGTCTGGTCCATGATGCAATGCAGTGGAGTGTTGTACAGGCTTTGTGCTGAGCAGGTTTTATGAGCTGCTGTGAAAACTTTACTGTTTAGCTTCAGTCTTGCGGCTCTAATCAGCGCTGTTCCACTCGCAGTGACTGTTTTCACAACAGAGACTACCTGTACTCAACCAGTCTGTAGAAAGCACACAGGCTATTAGTATCTGAATACTAATGAATAACATTTTTGAAAAATCCAAGTTGATAATCTCTACTGTGATATTTCTAAATGCAAAACACATCTGTAATGTCTCGTACTAATTAAAAGAACAATATGGGCCATAACACATCTTATGCCTTAGACCCTATTAGAACATCTTTATATTTGTTTGACAGGAGCTGAGAGGCCACAATAAAGTCCTGATGCATACTAGGCGGATGCTTATAAAATTTTAAATATATTTTACCACGCTACTACCATATTGTGATGAAAAATCGTCAATGTCAAAACTAGAGCTGCACCAAACCAACTCTGTACAGATACAAATATGGGTGCTGATACCAATTCCCTGTTCAAGCAAAATCTTGCTTAGCATATATATATAGAGAGAGAGATATAATTACCTACTGTGTTAGCTTGTTAAAAACAAAATGATTTAAATAATCATTTAATGATGAAAATATATATCTAATATAAAAATATATATTCTCAAAACCATGTTGATGGTTCTTTGTCATGAGAGCAGTAGAATAATACCTCAGCTGGACACAAACCTCCAATGTGTCAAAGTGGCCCTAAATAATACACTACAATGGATTTAATGTATGACGTTAAAGAGCTAAAGAAACTAAACAAGGAAAAAGACAAGAGAATAACGGCCTTGGAGTATCGTTTGGCAGACATGGAACAATACACAAGATTGAATGATCTAATAATAAAGGTGTTGCACTGTGGACAAAAATCTGAATGCCAAACTTGTGGACAACATGACTTTAGCAATTAATAATCTGTTTGAATGTGTCACGGTTGTATCATGGAAAAACACAAAAACATACTTGTTTCTTTCATCTATAAAGTGCCTGGTGATAACATAGAGTCATTCTTAGACAGTAACAAATCTACACAAATCAAAATCATTAGAATATTTTTATATGGGGATTTTCAACATAAATCTTATATTGTATATGTATATATATATATATATATATATATATAAATTCTCATATATATGTCATTCATATATATATATATTCTCATATATATGTCATTCATATATATATATATATATATATATATATATATATATATATATATATATATATATATATATATGTCATTCATATATATATATATATATATATATATATATATGACAAATAAAATTGTTTGGTTACAATACACCAAACAGCACAAAGACAAGCCTCAAGACTTCTGGAACAAAGTCATTTGGAGTGATTGATCTTTTTGGCCACAACCATAAACGTTACATTTGGAGAGGAGTCAACAAAGCCTATGATGAAAGGTACACATTCCTACTGTGAAACATGGAGGTGGATCACTGATGTTTTGAGGATGTGTGAGCTACAAAGGCACAGGAAAAGATGGATGCGGGACATACTTGGACGTTCTAAGATGACAACAATTACATGCACAAGGCCTGTCATTGGCACAATTGTTCCCAGCTCCCCTGTAACATTTAAAAAATGTTTATTAATTTAGAAGGGGGGTATAATCTAAGACGAGAGTATAATTTAAAGTGTGCTCAGAACACATTAAAGAGGCAGGTGCATTACTAGGAGTGGTGTGAGTTTTGTTAAATGTACTGGACAATTGTATAAAGGGTGCAACAACTTTACCAAAATTTTAAAAAACTATATCAAACTATATCATGTTTGTTGTATTGTAGGCCAATACACTGGACCCACAGACCTACCAGATTTAAGTTAAATATACTTAATGTGTATACATCCTTCTATGATGTCAGTGTAGCCATTCATACAAGCACATGCACATTATTTTAAACTGTTTTTAAACTGTTTTACTTGTGGCTCTGTGCTGCTCTTCCGAACCAGACTGCTGTTGGAGTGCTCCACATGATGCAAGGGGCTGCCACCAGAGTGAAATCCATTCACTGGACACACAAGAAAACCCATGTTATAAGATTTTCTCTTACCTGTTTTAATGCAATAAAAATGAGTTAGACTTTTCAATTGTTGATAAACTTCTGTGGCACACTAAAATAGTGGAAGAAGAAGAAGAAGAAGAAGAAGAATTTTTATTTTTTTTATTTTTAAACAGAACTTTATTGTCTTGAAAAACACATCATTGCAACTTTTAATCAACTCATACTATTTGCATGAAAAAATAAATAAATAAATAAAATAAAGTCAAACTAAAATAAAACACACAAAGCTGAGACTTCCTCCCTGGACAGAACACAGCACCCCCCCAAACCCCCACTGGGCCTCAAAACCACCTAGATCCCCATTCACCCGATAGAATTCAAAATCCACCACCAGTCTTGCCTTCACCATATTCAAAAACAAAATATTTCCATTAACATCACCTTGACCCTCCACCTTCTTTTTCCTGCTCATGTAAACAGCCATCTTGGCCTGACCAAGCAGGAAGTTTAAAATCTGCCCTTTTTCTTTCCTTTGGCGAGTGTAATTTAAACCACATATAAAGCAATGTGGGTCAAAAACTTCACCAAACTGTCTGAACACCTTACCCAACAGACCAAACAACTTTGTCAGACGCTGACACTCATAAAAACAGTGAAAAACAGTTTCCCTTACCCCACAGAACGGACACCCCACAGAAACAGTATTGTTTACATGATTTATAAAAGAATTTGTGGCAATGGCGCTGTGCAGTATCCTCCACTGCAGATCACCATTCTTTTTAGTCAGTGGAGGCTTGTAGAGGACATTCCAGGCAGGTTTGAATTTCTGGTCCAGCCCTAAATGGGTCCTCCAGACCGTGTCTGCCCGACCAGTCATTTTCTTATAGTTCAGGGCTTGGACCATAAGTTTATAAAAAACCTTCCCAGTTCCTTCCAGTGACACACTCACTGGGGTGAAGACAGTAGAACCTGGAGATTGTCCTAGGTCCGGACTCAAATAGATGTCAGGGAAAGGATCTCTGTTATCAGGGACCAGTGAACCGGCACTGAACTCACTCAGCAGGATCCTGGCCTGTCCTGTCAGCTGATGGTTCCAGTGAGCCAGTAACCTGTCCACTGTCCTAGAGGACTTCAGACCCAAGTGACCGGCTAATTCCACATAATTGTCCAACTGTGGCCCAGCCCGTTCTAGCAGCTGGCCTAAGGTGTAAATCCCACCAGCACTGAACCGCCCACACAGTGCCGGCCCCGCCCATGCAGGACAGGTGAAGCATCCATGCATGAGAGGCTCCTTCAGGAGCCAGCAGAGTGAGATGGTATTAGCCTTTCTCTGATTTTTAAGGACACTCCATACAGACATCAGCCCGCGATAGAAAGGTGGCAGTGATGTAGACACAAGTCTGCTGCTGTCTGTCAGGAACAGAGACAGGCCCAGCTCCCCGGCTCTCTGCAGAATAAAAACAGCCAGCGGTCTCCAAACCAGCACCTCAGGACCGTTGAGGAGCCGCTGGAGAAACTGCAGCCGGAAGGCTGCCCCTCTACTGGCCAGATGGATGAGTCCCTGTCCCCCCTCCTCCTTTGGCAGGAAAAGGATTCCCTGTGGTACCCAGTGCAACTTGTCCCAGAAGAAGTCCACCAGGAGCCTCTGGATGGTAGATAGGAGAGAGGCCGGTGGGTCAATGCACATTAATTTGTGCCAGAGAACAGAGGAGACCAAATTATTAACTACCAAAACCCGCCCCCTGTAGGACATCTTCGGTAACAACCACCTCCACTTATTTAGCCCTTTGACTCTTTCAACAGTGTCATCCCAGTTTTTTTGAACATAATGACAGTCACCCAGGAATACCCCCAAATATTTAAGTCCTCCCTTTTTCCATACCAACCCCCCCGGCAGGATGAGTCCTCTCAGGCCCTCTCCAACCAGTAAGGCTTCACTCTTTCCCCAGTTGACTTTGGCACTGGACACCAGCCTAAACTGCCCCACTTCATGGACTAAACAATCTATATCGGCCTGGGAGTCCACAATCACAATGACATCATCAGCATAAGCAGACATCTTGAAGCTGTCGTCACAGCCCGGTATGTGTACTCCTGTCAGTTGGGTTCTGAGTCTGTGAAGAAGAGGTTCTATGGCCAGGGCGTACAACATCCCTGAGAGAGAGCACCCCTGACGTATCCCTCTGCCCACAGAGAATGGAGCACTCAGGCCCCCATTGATTTTTAATAAACTCATGATGTCACTGTACAGAGTCCGAATGTGGGATATAAAGCCAGGGATGAACCCAAAAGCAGCCATGGTTTCCCACAAGTACCGGTGTTCAACCCTGTCAAAAGCCTTTTCCTGGTCTATTGAAATCAGACCCAGGTCAATGCCCAATGAACCAGAGACCTCCAAAACATCCCGAATTACAGTGACATTGTCACTTATAAGCCTGCCAGGCACACAGTAATTCTGGTCAGTGTGAACTACGGAGCCCATCACCTCTCGGAGTCGGGAGGCTAGTACCTTGGACAGGATCTTATAGTCCGTACAGAGCAACGACACTGGCCTCCAGTTCTTAAGCAGCTGCAGGTCTCCCTTTTTTGGCAGCAAGGTAACTACAGCCCTCCTGCAGCTCAAAGTGAGGCGGCCACTCAGCAGACTGTCTTTAATGACCTCCAATAGATCCTCCCCCAGAATATCCCAAAAAGCCTTATAAAAGTCAGCCGGAAGACCGTCAATACCAGGGGCTCTGCCTGTTTTCAGTTTCCCTACAGCAGTGGCCAGCTCGTTCAACGATACAGGGGCCTCCAGGCTTCTGTTCTGCTCAGCACCAACCTGAGGCAGGCCGTCGTGAAACAACCTGTCCAGGTCAGTGCCGTCACTGATTTCAGATGTGAAAAGATTTTTATAGAAGCTGGAGGCCAAAACTCCAATCTCGGAGGAGTCTGTAATTAAGCTGCCGCTGTCAGAGCGCAGAGACTGGATGATCTTCCTTTCTCTAAACTGAAGAAAAAATGGGACGGGGCATCCATTTGGCAAAGGTCCATGTGGCGTGACCGCACCAGAGCTCCCTGTGCACAGCTACCTAGCAGGTTGGTCAGAGAAGACCTTTTATATTTCAGGGATTGTAAACACCCTAAATTTTCTGTAGACTCTGCTAAAGAATGCAGTTCTTCTATTTGTATCTCCAGGTCTTTTACACATTGGACCCTGTCTCTAGTGACACCATGTGAGTACTGCTGACACAGCTGTTTGATTTGAACCTTCCCAAAATCCCACCACTGCTGAATACATGTAAAATGTGCTTTACAATTTCTGTGTGAGGACCACAACAACTCAAGTGCAGCTTTAAAAACTTTATCATGAATTAAAGTGCAATTAAAATGCCAATACGCACTGTTCACTTTAGTGTTAATAATATGTACAGAACTCTGTACAAGGGAATGGTCCGATGGGGCTCAGAATGGTTCCGGTCCAGCTGTGGCTGGACAGTGCAGTTCCAGTCCCCAGCCACAACCAGAAAGTCCACATCGCTGCAGCTCCTTATGGTGTCACACAGGGCGTCCATAACAGTTATCCTCTGTGCTCCTCTGATAGGCATGTAGACACATATGAAGACCAGGTAAGTCTTTTCAAACTGGGCCCTGACCTTCAGCAGGCGACCCGCTACAACCTCCTCTACTTCAGTGGAAACTGGCAGGAAGCTCCTAGAAAAGAGCAGTCCCACTCCTGCACTACAGCTGGTGTTATGGCTGAGGTGCACCTGTCCACTCCACTCCCTCATCCACTCACACTCCATGTCCGGTGTGCTGTGTGTCTCCTGTACTAACACCACATCCAGTTTTTTAATGTCTATCAAATGAAACAAACTGGCTCTCTTCACTAGGTCTCTGGCCCCATTCAGGTTTAAAGTACCCACTTTAAACTTACACATAAATAATGAGTGAGTTGAGAAACACAATACTAACCAAACAAAAACCTGAAGGTGACTAAATTCCAGCATTTTTGACACTTTTTTTAGGCGATAGACCTCCTGCTCTGTCAGGTCATCTTCTCCATTCCCTCCTGAGCTCTTCAAGATCACTCTGGCTGACTCTACAAACAATTTAAGGTCTGGAAACCATTTTTCAACTTTAACATTTCTAGCTCCTTTGGTCTCCTGCAAAAACATTTTTATTTCACCTGCAGGGTAAGCTGGCTGTGACAATTCTTGAGACATAGGCTCTCCCTCAGACTCTGTAAGGGTAATGCTCTTCATTTTAGTTACTTTGGAGGCTTTTTCATTGTTTTCGGGGTTTTCTGAGCTTTTCCTTTTTTGAGACATTTTCAGGAAGTCCTCTTCACCTATTTCTTCATCTTCACAAAACTCTTCACAAATGGAGCAGGTGCTATTATTACTGGCTGTAGGTTGAGACTGATTTGTGGTATCGGTCAGCTCTGGGGCCACCTGTTCTCCACAACTGGCAATGCCGTTATTAATACTGCCACTCATATTGCTGTCATTGCTGTTATTCACTTTTGTTAACCTGGGGAGGGGTGTGGGGGGAGACACGGAAGGCACCGCGTTTGAACCGTTCGAGTCTTTGATGTGAACGGGTGAATCTTCAACCAAAGGTGATACTGTGCCAACGGTTGGAGCGGGAGGCGCTGCGTCTGCCGCGGGGGGTTCCTTCGCGGGGAGACCGCGAGCTCCGGATGGAGCCTCCGCGGTGCTGTCGGTGTTTTTGGGGAGATTATCATTCTCTTTCCTTGGACAAGCTCTTATTAAATGACCCTCCACTCCACACGCAAAACACTTCATTGTTTCATTAGTGGCAAAAACCATATACGTAAAACCATCAATTTTGAAACTGAA
Organism: Perccottus glenii; assembly: GCA_024416835.2. Classification (NCBI taxonomy): domain Eukaryota; kingdom Metazoa; phylum Chordata; class Actinopteri; order Gobiiformes; family Odontobutidae; genus Perccottus; species Perccottus glenii. Next base: position 4,185,094 of record CM044566.2, on the reverse strand, counting down.
AGACAGATTAAGTTCAGTCGTGTTGTCCTTTAAAACCATATAGACCTGTCTACGGTGACACACTACGTGCTTTAGCAGCGGAGATTTACAAACACGAGGGATCATTTTAATAGGGGACACAAGCTGACCAAAACGTGACAGTTCAGTTGCAATTGTTTCATTTCTAATGAACGGAGGCGCATTGGAAATAATAACCCTTTAGCGGGACTCACCAGCGGAGAACAGGTGTAAAGGTGTTGAGGATGACCACCCCAGTCTCAACCACTTCAGCCACTTTTTCAGTGCTGGACAGAAAAATAACGATGGCTCCATTCATCCGCGAGGCAGACTTGATGTGATTATATCCCACCGCTTTTCCCACTGCAAGACTGGCCTCCTCCACGGAGCAGCTAACACTTGGCACTAGCTTGACAGCATGACGGCGTGTCAGCTGTTCAAACTCAGTGGTCCCGGCGAGCACGGGCATCGTGCCCCACCGCCCACCAGCGCACACCTGGACAGGTAAGTGACCACTGTACACTGTACCACAGAGAGAGATGTACGAAAAAAATCCACTTATATATTGCACAATTTGATTTTTTGGGAGAAACAAAAAACCCGGGCGCTACTTCAAACTCCTTCCTCGAAGAAGAAGAAGAAGAAGAAGAAGAAGAAGAAGAAGAAGAAGAAGAAGAAGAAGAAGAAGAAGAAGAAGAAGAAGAAGAAGAATATAGACCTTATAGAAGTGCTTGAACACTGGGTTGAGAACGTCACTGTTTCTGCAGCAGATGTTTTGCTGTGGACACAGCACAATGGAAATGCAAGCCTCTTAGGGGTTACCTGGACCAAAGGGAGCCAAACTGAGCTGACCTGTACTACTACTGCAAATATCTCATAAGCCCTGTTTCCACTGAGTACGTTGCAGTTTTGGTTGGTTCTTGTGCGTTTCTATTATCAAAAGAGGTCTAAAGCATCCATAAAAACCATGAACTATCCCTTTAAGTAGCCTTCCAGCCTTTGAGAACTTCTAAATTTGGAAAGCATCTTCTAAACCCCAGTGTCCCTCTGTCGGACGGCCTTCAGGCACAGCGCCAAAGACAAAAACACAAGGGCCTCAGTTCTGCTCCAAGGCCACAGATAAAATTAGTCACAGGAAGTCTCTGTCTTTGGTAAGCATGAGAGGCTGCTTTGTGCCATTTTGGAATTTTTTTGAAGAATTCACAGGCTCGGGGCAGAACGGAGGAGGTTGAAAAGATACAGAGGGCCTTTGGAGACAGAAGTGGTACCTGCTGGGAGAGAGTTCTTGTGTCGGTGCGAGATTTTGGGTGTCCCGGGAAGGCTGGACGGTCGCTCCCATGTGGTCTCTAAGGAAGAGGCAAAGACAGAGCGGAGCATTAGAAAAGCAGAAAAGTCAATTTAATCAACCTCACTGTGGTGACAAAAGCAGCATTAAAGGAAGTGTTTCTAAGAGTGATGCAAAATAAGAACTTTATCAGGCAGCAGTTACACAAACTATTGAGGACAGAAATTTACACATTTCTGGAAAATAAGCTTCTAAGCAACAAAATTCAACAACAACAAAAGTTTAAGGTTTCAACAGCAGACCAGTGAGTTATAAATGAATGAATAAGTATGATATATACATGATGAGCTGTGATCTATGTAACAATGAGAAATCCATTATACAAAAAACATATCCTAACTCAATTTGTTCATACTAAAGCTTCAAGTACCCCTTGTAATTGTCATTCCCTAATTTTCATCAGTTGTGTTGGTTTGTTTTATTTGTTTTTATCACTAGGAAGTTTAACATGTTTTTGTTGTAAATATAGCAAAAGCAAACAATGCTGCACCATTTAATGTAATTTATCCTTAAAGAAGAAAAAGCAACAACAAAAAAACACAAAAATGATATTAAACATATTGTTGCTACAGTATTTTACACACTGCACCCTTTACACACAACCTTTAACTTGACCACAATTTTATTAATGGTATATGCTTTTATTTTTCTTTGTGATTTTGTCACCACAATGTGAGCATACAATACATGGTATGTTGAATATGTTCAAATGTACCATATCCACATATTTTTGTAAGTGAGTTATTATTAATTGAAGTCACAAGTCAGGAGTTTTGTTTGGAAAGTTTTGAAGTTTGGAAATTGGGTGAAGAAAGGTTTCTAGAGACTGTGGGGGCCAAAGAAGGAAGTACACAGGGGCCCACATTACAAAATATTCATCATCAATCTGTTCACACTAAGGATTACAAATATACAACATTTTCTTATAAGGCAATATTGATTATTTTCATTCTTGCATATACATCTAAAACTAAAACAGTTTTTCATGTTGTTAGCCTAGTCATTTGGGAATATACGTATAGTAAAAAGTAGAAACAAAATGTGACTATCCATTTGCATTTGCAAACAAACATGTATAAACTCTTGTAAAAAATCTGGTGGGGCCCCATTTTTGTTTGGGGCCTTAAGCTGTTTTCTGGTATTGCAACATTTCTGCTGTTGTGAGTAGACGGACCATATGAATAAATACATGTTCTACATGATCTTAAACACTGAAATTAAGGTTCATGAAAACTTTTTGACCACACGTGCCTTCTACTGAAAACCCCAGAACATGACTAACAAAGCCCTGTTATAAGAGCCTCTTTGATTGTATCCATTCTCACCACAGCTCCAGCTCTCTCAGCCCCTTTCTTTCAGCGCTCACAGAGGACACAGAGACATGTAAAAAAGGCCCGCTCAGTTTGGCAGTGTTCGTGGAGGAGTCCGGCAAGCCAAGCCAATCAACTCAAATGAGACACATGAGGAGGATAAGTGGGCTGAGGAGAAAGGCTGATGTACGACACTCCCTCTGAGGCGCTAAATGCTCCAATCTGCCTCCGTTAGTCTGCCATAAACAAATCAATACTCAGAGAAAAATGGGTATTAATCCAGGAAAACAGAACATAATCCAGTTAGCAAGGGAAATGGTTTATTTGACTGTCGGCCTTCTTTAGCAGATGGCTGTCATCACTCAGCTAAAAATGGTTTATAAAGAAATGAGATTCAAAAAAGTATGAAGCAGGGTAAAGAGGTGTAAGTGTGTGCTCACAAATAGTAATCCTTATCTTTACTTTTAACTTTTAACCTTTTCTTTCACTCATAGTTAGTGGTTGGGTGAAGCCATTTATTGTCAAACAATTGAGATACTCTTTTTAAAATATAAAAACAACAGAAACTACTCAAATGACCCTGATCAAAAGTTTATTATATGGTAATACACAGTTCTTAATACTGTATTACCATCTTTAACATCAATAACAGCTTGAAGTCTTTTGTGGTAGTTGTGGATGAGGCTCTTTATTTTCTCAGATGGTAAAGCTGCCCATGCTTCTTGGCAAAAAACCTCCAGTTCCTGTAAATTCTTCCTGTAAATTCTTGGCTGTCTTGCATGAACTGCACGTTTGAGATCTCCCCAGAGTGGCTCAATGATATTAGACTGGCCAGGAGACTGAGATGGTCAGTCCAGAACCTTCACTTTATGCTGCTGTAGCCAATGACAGGTCGACTTGTCCTTGCCTTCCAGGCTGATGAGTTTTCCTCCAGTATTTTCTGATAACATGCTGCATTTATCTTTTCCTGTTCCTTTGTAGCTCACACATCCCCAATACATCAGTGATACACCTCCATGTTTCACAGTAGGAATGGTGTCCCTTGTTGACTTCTCTCCAAATGTAACGTTTATGGTTGTGGCCTAAATGTTAAATTTTGGTCTCATCACTCCAAATGACTTTGTTCCAGAAGTTCTGAGGCTTGTCTTGTGCTGTTTGGTGTATTGCGAGCCGGATGTTTGGTGTCATTTGCATAGTAATGGTTTTCTTTTGGCAACTCGATCATGCAGCCCATTTTTCTTCAGGTGCCTCCTTATTGTACATCTTGAAACAGCCACGTCACTTTTTTTCAGAGAGTCCTGTATTTCAGCTGAAGGTATTTATGGGTTTTCCAATGACTCAGAATACAAAAACATCAGTGCAGCACTGGACATAAAGATACAAGGGTCTGTCAGGAGCCCAGAAACACACTGACCTTTTATAAACACACACTGATTACAAACAAACAGATCACATGTGAGGAGGGTTACCTTTAGTAGCCATTCAAACCTGTGTGTGTAAACTTGTGCATGTTATCAGGCCAAAATCAACAGGGTATGTAAACTTTTTATCAGGGTCATTTGAGTAGTTTCTGTTGTCATTATGATTCAAAAAGAGTAAACACAGTTATTTGAAAGTAAATGGCTTCATCCAACCATAAAATTCTGCCAGTGTATGTAAACGTATGAGCACAACTGTATATTCAAACAAGAACTATACTGCTTGCCTGATACTTTCATCATATCTGGCATACACATGTGGACAAAAATGTTGGTACCCTTCGGTCAATGAAAGAAAAACTCCCAATGGTCACAGAAAAAACTTTATTCTGACAAAAGTAATAATAAATACAAATTCTATGAATGTTAACCAATGAAAGTCAGACATTGCTTTTCAACCATGCTTCAACTGAATTATTTAAAAAAATAAACTCATGGAACAGGCCTAGACAAAATTGATGGTACCCCTAGAAAAGACTGTAAATAATGTGACCAAATGGACATGTTAATTCAAGGTGTGTGCACTAATTAGCATTACAGGTGTGTACAATCTTGTAATCAGTCAGTGGGCCTATTTATAGGGCTTCAGGTAGTCACTGTGTTGTCTGGTGACATGGTGTGTACCACACTCAACATGGACCAGAGGAAGAGAAGGAAAGAGTTGTCGCAGGAGAATAGAAAGAAAATTATAGACAAGCATGATAAAGGTAAAGGCTATAAGACCATCTCTAAGCAGCTAGATGTTCCTGTGACTACAGTTGCACATATTATTCAGAAATTTAAGATCCATGGGACTGTAGCCAACCTCCTGGACGTGGCAGGAGGAAAATTGATGACAAATCAAAGAGACGGATAATCCGAATGGTAACAAAAGAACCCAGAAAGACTTCTAAAGAGATCCAAGGTGAACTCCATGCTCAAGGAACATCAGTATCAGATCGCACCATCCGTCGTTAAGTGGACTACATGGGAGACGAACAAGGAGGACACCATTGTTGAAAACAAATCATAAAAAAGCTAGACTAGAATATGCCAAACTACATGTTGACAAGCCACAAAGCTTCTGGGAGAATGTCCTATGGACAGATGAGACAAAAATGGAACTTTTTGCCAAGGCACATCAGCTCTATGTTCACAGACAAAAAAATGAAGCATATCAAGAAAAGAACACTGTCCCTACTGTCAAACATGGAGGAGGCTCTGTTATTTTCTGGGGCTGCTTTGCTGCATCTGGCACAGGGTGTCTTGAATCTGTGCAGGGTACAATGAAATCTGAAGACTATCAAGGGATTCTAGAGAGAAATGTGCTGGCCAGTGTCAGACAGCTTGGTCTCAGTCGCAGGTCATGGGTCTTGCAACAGGACAATGACCCAAAACACAGCTAAAACACCCAAGAATGGTTAAGAGGAAAACATTGGACTATTCTAAAGTGGCCTTCTATGAGCCCTGACCTCAATCCTATTGAGCATCTTTGGAAGGAGCTGAAACATGCCATCTGGAAAAGACACCCTTCAAACCGGAAACAACTGGAGCAGTTTGCTCATGAGGAGTGGGCCAAAATACCTGCTGAGAGGTGCAGAAGTCTCATTGACAGTTACAGGAATTGTCTGATTGCAGTGATAGCCTCAAAAGGTTGTTCAACAAAATATTAAGTTAGGGGTACCATCAATTTTGTTCAGGCCTGTTCCATGAGTTTATTTTTTTAAATAATTCTGTTGAAGCATGGTTGAAAAGCAATGTCTGACTTTCATTGGTTAACATTCATAGAATTTTTATTTATTATTACTTTTGTCAAAATAAAGTTTTTTCTGTGACCATTGTGAGTTTTTCTTTCATTGACCGAAGGGTACCAACATTTTTGTCCACGTGTGTAATTAGAAGCCTCAGACATAAAAGATGTTATGCTGAACAACATGGACCACCCACTGCACTGGGCTTTTGTACAAAGGAGAGCAGCCAGTGGATGTCTGAGATCATTGAGATGCTGGACAGAACACCTCAAGAACTCCCTCTTCCTCACTAACACAGTCTGTGGCAGATGAAGTCTGTTTCCCTTGATAAGCGATTCATAAAGTTGAATTGAATTTATTAACTTATTATAGGAGATCCTATTGTTATAGTAAGTGTCATCATTTTCTGTAAAGAAAAAAGTGTGTAAAATCTGTGTAAAATCTGTGTAAAAGAGTTGAATCAATAAGAGTAAATCAATGCATTTTTTTTCTCATCAGCCGCCTTCTGGAAATGGAAATAGAGTTGTCAATCAGCTCAAATTGCCTCCTTAGTTTTGATTGTGGCGTATGAATAGGAGTTACTTTCACATCTGTGAAGCGATTTATGGCTTTTGCAGAAGTCACAGTGCGGTGGATTTGGGGTAACACTGATTGTATGACACCTGCAGTGGCTCTGAGAAGTATGAATGAATACTTTCTGATTTCAGTTTGTTGATTCAGTGCCGAGGATGTATGAAGGCGCAAGATATATATCCAAAACCAAAAAGAAACAGATTATACTATAATGATGCAGAATAAACTGATGTGTCAAGGGTAAATGGCCTAGTTATCATTCACATAGCCATATTTTATTCATAACCATATGACACTGGTCCCTGATGCATTAGCTGCCTCCTGTCTCTGGGTTTTATCAATCACAACTACAACCTATTCACAGTAAAAGGAAAGCTTGGTGTCAGAAACAGCTTTGAACAATCAAACAATCATATCATCATAAAAAAGGGAAAAAAAACAAAGGTTCAGTGGGAGGTCAGTGTGTTCGACTGACAGATCACATGTCTTACTGTAAACATTTAGCTCTGACTTCAATTTTTTTCCTCCTTGTTAAACATTACCTGATTGAAGCCCATATTCTCCTCTATTAAATGACTTGATAGTGAAGCCTTGATGATGTTTTAAGGTCTGTTTTTTCACAGATAACTGTTACAATATGCTTTAAGGTGATTGAAAATCTTTATGTTACATGATCTACTGTATTATTTTTGTTATCAATTCATTAATTTTAATGTGTTTATTGTGTTTCATGTCAGCAGCAAAAGCCAGAGGATTGAGTTTTTAGAGAACGTTCTGTATGCTCTAACCCTTTTAATGGTAAATAGTTGCATAGTCTAAAATAAAGCTAGACCCAATAGTGGTTATTTTTAGCAGAGTGAAAATACCTCTCTAATGTGTGTACTGTGTCTGTGGCCCAACTGCAGCTTGTGGAACGGAACTGTCAGGAATTGGCTTTGGTCTGAGAAGACAGCTGGTACAAACCGCAGCAACCAGAAACAAGAAGGAAACCTCAGAAAAAAACTCAAGAGGGACAGGCTGCCTCACCCACGCATACCCCGCACTGTTACCATAGCAACGCAGAAACACAAATACACACAAAAATCACGGGACAATGTCTAATCAAACTGAACTTTAGCAGAAGGGGAGGCAGAGCAGAGACACTATAAAATGTATTGTTTCAAAAATGTTACCAGAGGACTTTGTGTGGAAACAGGAGCTGCATCTGTGGACATTTTAAGAACACAACCATATCTTTTCCAGATATTGGTTAATTTAAACAAATTAACCAAATAAAATATAGTTTGACCTCTTACAAATGCAGACAGCACCAAATATTTGGTTTATTCATTTTAGGCATTTAATGATACTCAATATACAACACATTGATGTAATAACTTGTGATTAGATAGATAGATAGATAGATAGATTGTTTATTTAGCCACACGACAATGCCGGTGGAATTTGTTTTCGGTACAGTATGTTCAAGCTCTGCATCATCGTACATTTACAAACAACAAATAGACAATATACGTCACAGACATGCAGCAATACAAGAAGCCTCTGCATGTAAAATGTCAATATCAAACACTGTGCATATTTAAAGTTAGAAGACTTGCTTTTATTTTTACATTTCATTGTGGGAAAATGTACTTTCGGCAGCCACCCCCAGGGATCACCCAGCATGTTTGGAAGTTGGTGGGGAAAACCGGCGTACCCAGAGGAGACCCACCCAAGCACGAGGAGAACATGCCAACTCCACAGAGAAAGGTCCCGGGAGTCGAACTCAGGACCTTTGTGCCGTCATAAATATAGATATATTCACACCTAAACCAACCAAATAGTTTGTTGCTCAGGTCTTATACACCGTACTGCCAGGCCTCTTTGTCAGTCGTGTCGTTGTTTGTGTGAATGTAGCATAACCCTCAGAAACTAACACTAAGAGATTATGTGTAATATTATCCCCACACTATCGGGATTATACAGTAGTTTCACCAGTTCACCCATGTCTTTGGACGGTGGGAGGATGCCAGAGTGCCCAATGAGTAAGAAGGGATTGTATTGATGGAGATAAATTTCCCCATGGCGATTTACAAAGTTTGATGTAACAATAGCGTGTACATACCATGTAAATTAAAATTTAAAAAGACTGAACACTGGGGAATTTATATTTTTTTCCAGCAGCTGCACCATTATGTGCACCCTCAAGTAAAGTTGATTACCTCTTAACCATTAATCTAATTTAAAAGTGTAGGTTTACACTTTTAAATTAGAGCATTAGAGAAACTGAAACAGAAAGAGACAGAGAGAATCAAGTTGTAAGCACTTTGAGGACATTTATTTGATTTTCCCTGGAGCCATGATTAGTTCCTTACAGCAGATGAAACATTTAGTGGTGGTCAAATAATAATGCCTCAAAGACAATAGCAGATGATGCAAACAGCTGCTGCTGACAGCCTCTGTCTCCGCTAACATACCCTTTACAGTTGGTTTAAATTATTGGAGCCTACAGTTCAGAGGGAACATACTTTTCTTTTTGAATCCGCTGAAGCAGATGCTGTTTGTGTTTCTGTGCAGTGAGGCAGATGTGGAGCGGATTTCTGTTCAGGATGGTTTTATTACTTGTTTATGTACACCTGTGTGCTATATCACTGATAACATGAGGGAACACGTATTATCTTGTCATTATGGCACAGGTCTACCAAGGAGAACCCAGAGTAGCAGTGAGCTGCAGGACAGAACGCCACAAGAACTCCTTCTTTCCGACTGCCACAAACCTGTCCAATCAATCAGTCTGAGGAAGTCTCAATCAATTCATTTGAAGAGACCTAACAACGACCCCTCCCTTCCCTTTTCCTTGGGTTATTAATAAAGTTGAATTGGAAGTGCCAACAACAATTTTGACAAGTTCTCACGCCTAGTTGGATAAACTTGGGAAAGGACTAGAATCTTGATTCTGACAATATAAAAACATATCACTGACCAAATTATTTAAGCCCTGACTTTAACTATTTATATCAATGTCAATCCAAATCAAATGAACAAACTTGTTTAGACTAAAAGATTATTTTAGGACCCTATTTACAACCCTATTTATTTTCAACATAAAGCACCTGGTTTGAACTAAACAAGGAAACGCCCCTGGTCTTGTGTTTGGGTGTAGTCCAGAGCTCAATTTAGAGCGCCCCAACCTGAACCGCTGACTACAACCACTGAAACCAGGATCAAAAGGATGTGAATGGCTCTGATTCTACTCTTTGCTCAGCCACATTCCCACACAATAGGTGGAAGGAGTCATACAGCCTTTATTAGATCCTGGAGTGGAGCTGCCTCAGTGCCAGAACCTAATATTAGCCTCATCCGTCAGGTTAACAACGCGCTCTGGGCCAGTAAACACCGAACAGAGGCCGTATTCACTGTCTGTGCCATTGTGCGAGTAAAGTTCTTGGACACTGAGGCGTTATTGTGTTGACAGAAACAGGCTCTATCCGCAGCATCAGCGCCGTTCGGTCTCTCCGGAACCATCATGGCCGCGCTCGCTACATTAAAAGCACATGGAAACGCTTAGGTTTCAACACAAGAATAACTCCACTGTGGATCATTGTCAGGTAAAATAATGCTCTGTGTTTATAACCCTGAAGTGGCTCTGGAGCAGCAAAAGCAACCATATTAGTGCAAAGCAATAAGATAAAACTAACAATTATAGTGCCACTGAAAAAGTCTTTCAAAGCAGTTGTTTGGTTGAACTAAGCTCACAGTGCCTTGGAAACAAAAAGCAAACTCCATACTAATTATTAAAAAACAACAAATAATGAAAAAAAATCTGATAAAATTGGTACAAAAAGAACATAGTCATTCTTTTTATTTAACTTCTGTCTTCTTAGCAGTTTCTCCGCACAGCTAAGTTTGCTCTTACTGCTTTCTAAGCCAAGCAGCACTAGAATAATTGTCATCATTCCAGTAGAAATGTGTTCATTTCGCTCATTCTACTGGACTAGATGGTGGAGAAAGTGCAAACTTTTGCAGTCTTGCCACGTTATTCATCATTTATACTGTATACAGAAGCCTTCGGCCGTGGTTTGCTAACAAGCCCATTTATAAAGACTTCTCATCGCGGGCCGTTCCTGTACAACACAAAAACATCACTTTTTATAGAATGCCAAGATCCAGTCAATGAAGCAATAAGGGCTAGTCTTTTGTGTCACTGGAGCATTCATGGGGCACAAGAGTGACTCAAGATGGGATTTTGGTGAAAGAAATTGAAAGAAATGAAAGAAACCAATATTAGAAGAAAAAGCATAAAAGGGTTGTATTCTGATAAGGGCCAGGACACTTCTCCCACTCTCACTATCGGGTGACAGTTTGAAGTCTAAGAGCTGTTCTAATGAGAACCAATGGTGGAAAAAGGTTGTTTATCATTTCTTTTAGTTATGTTCTTTGGTTAATGCTACCTTTTCTCAAATTAGATCACTAAACATTCATTCAAGAGTGGTAGGTATTCCAGCTTCACAGCAAGAAGGTTGTAGGATCACTTGAATGTGTTTATTATTGTAGGTTCTCTCATGTGTAAGTGAAGTAAATGAATATGAATATAAATATAAATGTCCCAGTGTTGGCACTGTGATAAGCTGTAGAAAATGTTTTATTAAATGTAGTTTGTTACTCAATAGCTATGATCAAAAACAGATTCTCAGAATGTAGACTAAACATTTACTAAAGAGACAAAATAATTCTGAGGTGAAATATTGACTAATAATAGCCTGAGCCATTAATAAAGTGATCTGCATGTGTTGCCAAGGTAGTTCCAGCTCTCATTATGACAAGCATAATGTCTGCTGGACAAATGAGACATTTTCTCTCACCGTTGTTTGTGGTGTTGACATAGTATTTTTGTCCTTGTGGAGACATGTAGCACCTCCAGTGAGGGGGCAGGGGGTCCCGCGGGTCTTCCACCGGCACCTGGCTCAGAGACGGCGTTTTCTAAAGAGAGAAGACAAACGGATTTAGAAGAGTCACATCCACAGCTCATAGTTTCTTCAACACAGTAAACAGGCTTCCTTTCTTTCTTATCCCTTCTGCTTTTGTGTTTTGACTTGTTGACTATATTCTAGATTTTACAGAATGACCATTAAACAATATGCTTCAGAAGAAATATTTGTTTGCAGAAGGGTGTGACATAAAGCATAACTAACGTAAAAAGCAGGCAACAGGAGAGTCCACTGACAAAGGTTAGCACTTGCTCAATTCAATAAGCTTCTCATTTCCTGAAAAATTTCCCATGCAGCGTGTAGTGACATCATCGTGGAGCAGTGAGCGGTGCCGCGGCCAAAGTCGGACGGACACAGGCCCGAGCTGCAGCTGGGTTCAGACAATATACAACACATCTGCAAATTATTACAACACAACAACGTGCAGAGGCCAGTGGAGCTCACTGCTCTGATGCTGGGACGGGGAGCACCAGATGAAATACCATATCCACCACAACGAGCTGGATTTAGAAAGGAACCCCAATCCAGGATCTGCACAAACAGGGATTTAAGAGGAAGAGGAAACCTTTGCATCATTTGTACAAACTCCTAATACCTTATCAAACGAGGCTGGTTAATGTTTATTGCCACATTATTGTTATTAATGTGATTATGACAGTTGCAAAGGCGTGTGGGCTGCACCAAAAACAGCAGCGTATAATGCACCACAGCAATCCACCATTTGTAAATATATGCATTTCCTCCATATTGTTGGTATGCATACTTTAGCCCACAAGATCATTTCTGATATCACCCACCCTGCACACTACGCCTTCCAGCTACTGCCCTCTGGGAGGCGTTACAGGACAATCGCCTCCAGAACAACTCGCTTCAAAAACAGTTTCATCCCAATAGCAATAAACATTTTGAACTCTGAACGCTGAGGACTGTGGTTTAGGCATGACTCCTTATACATTATCTGTATGTATGTATATGTACGTTATTTTATTTTATATGTTTATTGTTTGTTTAATGTAATGCTGGAACCTGTACCAAAGAGCTGTACTGAAAACAAATTCCACCAGCTTGGCTGTGTGGTCATTAAATTAAAATCATTATCATTATTATCTATTAAAGCTGAACATTGTTATCTATTAAAATCCTTGATAATAAAAGCTAGATGACCTCTTAAAGTCTTGTTTTTCACAGATGACTCCTGTTACAATCTGCTGTTAGATGATTAAACATAGCAAGCAAAAAAATACAAAATAAATGTCTGTCAAAGATCAATCATTTTAAATTGTTGGTTTCATATGTGTGCATATTATGCATATATGAAAAAAAAAAACATTACAATAAAAAAAAGCTAACATTGTATTTGACTCTGCACTTGATACATTCTACATCATTACGTACAATGTAACACACTGTTACAATCTGTATTAACATGTAAGTACATAGTACATACATATCCTAGTTTTCTTAGTTACTTTGAAAGCACATGACAGACATTACTGTGACCAATTAAAAAATAATCTTTGTCGATTGCAATATTTTATTCAGTTGTATCCCTACAATCTCCAAATGATCAATAACATTAGTGTTTTAGACCCACCACACCTCAGTCCAGGTCAGATCAGGTCTGATCCTATTCATAACTTGGTCTGTTTGTGTGCGCTCTTGACTGCATTTTTAAGATTTTTAAGAGAAAATATACTTTTGAGGATAAGAGAAAAGAACCAGGTAAGCAACTTTTTTTTTAAACTGGCAAACTGTTGACAGCTTAAATGTATTTCCAAATAAAAAAAGGATAAAGCACACTCTTCTTTTACAATGCAACACGTGTCACCTTGTGATTTATCAGACAAATGTTTACCCAAATAAAAGCTCCTTAGCGCTCGTAAACAGTGAATTTCCCTAAGTGTCTGCTAAAGACAAGGAAATGGACCGTCAGTGAGACGGACAGCCCTGAATGTGGATCATCTGCTCCAGAGACATGTTTGGTCTGTGGTGTGTGTGGGGTTAGACAAATTACACATCATTATGTGACACTTTCACCGAAGCAGAATCTCCCCTCAGAAATGTCTTTATATATTGTATGTACAATATTATAATAGCACTACATCAGACTTGTGTTTGCAACATTTTAATTGTGCAAGGTTCATATACTGCCCTCATTCCAACTTATCTTCAGTTTACTGTTGTTGCTACGAACTCAGTTCAGAGGCCAAAAGTCAAAAAACCTTCCCAAAATTTATCCCAAACTATCTAAGTTTCAAACAAAATGTACACTATACTTTATAGATAAAAAAAGCTTTTCCAGGAGAATTCACAATGTAGACAATTTATCTATTTTTGGGTCATTTCAACGACTTTCAAAATTTTAAGGTTTCTGGCAACCCTTGAAATACCTATTTAAACTGAAATCAAAAAGATCTCCTCTTCTTACCTTACGTCTTGCAGCAGTGAACTGGACAGTGAGGTCTAACATGAGAAACAAATAACACCACAATGGTAACTACTCATGCCAGTCTAGCATGAGCACAAACAGTGTAGCTCTTACAGTTAACCCCTGATGACCTCAGTGAAACCATGGACCAGACCAGTGGCTGGTTATTTTCACGTCATTATCAAAACTACATGCAATTATCCCTGACAAAAAATGAACAAAGTTTATCTATGCCTTGATGTTTCAATCTACCTTAAGATTAAATGATTGGTAAAATAACCATAAATCGTAATCTGAACTTTTTATTCTCACCATCCTACCAACCATCTTATAATTTCAAAGATGATCCAGCATAAAAGTCATAATTAAAGGCTGCATATTCCTGTACAATAAAGCCATCACACAATCAGACGCGCTCCCACAGGGCTGTAGCATTTCTCCCTCACCCCTGTGACTTATGACTGTATGTGATTAAAAGTGCCTGACAGCATCACACTCATGTATTTTCTCTCATGGTCTCGGTGGTTCTTGTTAAATTGATGTAGTGCGTTGTCTGGTCGTCTGGTCGTTTTCAGCCATGGTAGAAAGTTGTGGATGTGATACGTGGGAAGAGCGCAACAGGAAAAGAGTAATCTGTTCCATTTGTGGACATGACAGGAACAGCATTGGGTTAGTGCTGGAAATGAGAGGCGAAATCAATCAATAGAACGGACCAACAACAGATTTAGTTACAGCACACAACCGAGCCATGTACATGAGTGGTTCACTGTATCGATACCAGCTTTTTTTTACTTGCACTATTGGTTTCTGAATGTATGACAATCTGAGAGGCCTTTAAACAAGTGCACAACCTCAAGACATTTTTGTTAATGTAAAATATACCTCATTGTCATGTTCTGTCTAGATGTTAGATGTTATATTTATCTTTAAATAAAAAATAAAAAAAAGAATAATATTGTGACAGTTGTTTTCCCAAACACTAGTTTACAGATTGTTTGTGTCTTGTCTATTACTGTTTCTTATTTCCATTAGAAGACCTAAAGTTGCCACACAAAAGATTGAAAAGTGGCGGGGGCATCTCAATACTAACTTCCCCCTCACACCTGATGTCACCAGACAGCTTTTCACCTTGACCAGAAATCTTGTGAGATCACTATTTACTCTTTTTTATTCTTCTTCTGTTGCTGGAAATGTAGTGAATAAGCCATGACTGTTAACACAACTTTGCCATTTAATAACACAAAGCAAATTGTGGTTTGTATAAGATTCAGTCACTAGAATACAGGATTGTAGTTTTTTATCTACACAAGGATAGGAATAACCCACAGTTTATCTACGCTCATGGAAATGTGAAATTCCAAATCTTATCAAAACACCAACGGGGGGTCAATTAAGAAATTTTTGCTCAAGTGGTCTTTGTGCCAAGTCCATAGAAAGAAGCTGTACAATTAAAATATATTAACATATTTAAGGATGTTTCTAATCAGAGGAAACAATTAGAATCTCTGACATTGATTTTGAAAACTATGGGCTCTCAAAAATAAGTGGTCATGTGGCTCAACTTGCTCCAAGTAAGGGTTAAGTTGAGCCAGGTCAGGGGCTGAGTTGCACCCCCCAGAGAGTAAGCTGACCATCACCAACTACAACCCTTGAATATAGCATTTACATATAGCAGATAATGTTCTTATCTATAAAAACATATTTAAAATGTAAAGGAATAATTGATAACATGTTTTTTACAGTAAATGCCAATACATCTTAGATCTTTACTTCGGACCCATGGCCCACTGTGATGTTTAAATAATTATTTGCCAAGGAAAAAATGTTTCCCTGATCTAGATCTCTAATTTTGTTGTTAATTGTAAATGACTTTGGAAGAAAATGTGTAAAGAAGCAATTGTAAACGTGAAAGCCCTCACTTCTGTTCATTTTTCTTCAGACATAATTAGCCCATAATGTCAAACACAGCCTCTCCTGGTCATAATGAGGGAAACATTTGGTAGATTTGTTCCTGTCCAACTCAGGAC
Source organism: Perccottus glenii (assembly GCA_024416835.2). Taxonomy (NCBI): domain Eukaryota; kingdom Metazoa; phylum Chordata; class Actinopteri; order Gobiiformes; family Odontobutidae; genus Perccottus; species Perccottus glenii. Next base: position 4,169,239 of record CM044566.2, on the reverse strand, counting down.
TCTGAAACAGCCATGTGATAAACTAAAATGTTACATACTATAATACAAAACATTATTTTTGCTTTAGTTCCTCATGGTTTCTTAGGTTGGACTATTGGCTCAACCTCCCCCACCACATGTGGCTCACTTTAGCCCACAGCCACCATTTTAGACTTATTCAGGATAATATTTAGCTAAACCTTTTCCATGGTTTTATAGCTTGACACATAATCTACATGCATGATGACTAAAATGTAAAACCTAGTGCTGAAAATCAATAAAAAAGTTGAAGCACAGCTAATAAGTTTTGATTAATGCAATTAATCACAACTAATGTCCAGTGGACTCTATTAAGCGCAGTAAAAGTTGCTTCCTCCAAATCATTCTTGTCCTCAACAATATTAACAGGCCTGCAGTCTGTAGTTATCCATTTGGTGTTGATGAGGTTTGCTGTTGTTGTTTTAGTGGCATTTTTGCAGTTAGAAGGTTGCTCTGCTTCAAGTGCAGCTTGTTGACAATTTAGCATTAGCATCATTGCTAGCATCAGCAAAAAATCCTTTCCTCGAGGATGGAGTTACTCTATTATAACCCCCCACCTCCACACACACACAAACACACACTTCAGTGGTCAATAATGGCTCATTTAGGCGAATATTATAAGTTATAGACTAGATACTAATAAACCCACATGCAAAGAAGCAAATAATGACATTGTCAAGATTAACTTAAAAAGCTTTTCTTTTTCATAATTAGGGTTAGGTTCCTAATTACACTGGTAATACCGTTCATGGTAATACCAGTGTAATTTTGGTTAGCAATATGAAACTGAAATATTTCAATATAATTTGGTTGTTTTTATCTCAAACACATGGCGCATGAAGCATGGCATCAGTGGAGGCCGAAGAGAGCCGCACGCTAGCTGAAGCGGAGTTAGTTAGCAAAAGGGGTGCAACATCTGTTATACGGAATTGGTTTGGGTTTAGGCCATTGGATGTGCAGCAGAGCACAGTTATTTGCAAAACATGTAAGCGAGTCATCACAGCAAAAGGAGGAAAGACAACAAACTTGTTTAACCATTTGAAGCAAAAGCATTCATCGGAGTACAACTAAGCTATGAAATCAGCTTCAAGTGATGTGAGGCCAAAAAAAAACTCCTGACTCAGACAACAACTGCTGAAGCTTTTAATATCGGTACACCTTACAATAAAGGCAGCAAACGCTGGATTTACAAATTCAATAACATGTTGTTTGGCCTTGGACATGATGCCCATACAGACTGTAGAAAGAGAGGGGTTAACAAGAATGCTTAAAACGTTTGACCCCCATACTTGCCCCAAAAGAAATACTTGCCCATATTGTATGAAGAATGCTGTGGTAAAGTGTCAAAGGATCTATCTCTAGTAGAGTGTTAAGCATCTACCACGAGCAGGGGCGCAACTACCCAGTGCTGGAGGGGTATGCAGCATCAATTTTGGCGCCCCCCCCCAAAAAAAAAAATCAAAAAATGTTAGCTACGAAAGGTTTGCTACCACAAAATCTAGAGCGGTCTGTAGTTCATACCAGCCTGTATCATGAGCCATCTGTATTTTAACTACCTATACACATAGCTCAGTTGGTAAGCAGCAGGCCTTACATTTAGTATACCCAGGTTCGAATCTACCTTGGGAAACTATATATATTAGTTGTTTTCCACGTTTTTGTAATTTATTGATCATGGCATGCTGTCTTATATTTTCCAGTTTTCAGCTCAGTAACCTCATGTTTTGCATATAAAGCTAGCCTTAATTTAAACCCCATTTGGCTGCTGCATTCCCAGTGTTAGCAAACGCTAACGCTAAGTCTGTTAACATGAATATTGCAAGCCTCCAAGCACAGACGTCTCACTTTAAGTCCTACCTGTTGCTTTTCACTATCCACTTGTTTATCAGCTGTCCCATAGATTGACACCATCTCCTGCCATCTCCTTTTCCCTCTTTCTTTATTTTTTTTGTTTTATCCATCTTTTAAAGACAACTGTATGCATACTGTGACAACTAACACATAACGTTACCTGCTCGCTCAGCGCGCTCACGGCGCCCCGCCATGCCACGCCCACTCGTGATATTATATTAATTCTATTTATGGAATCTAATGAGGGCGTCTATTGAAGCCTGTTAGTCCTATAAAATGTTATAGTATTGAAGAAATACTGAAATGATTTAGAAACACACAACATTAGCTAAGCTACATTTAGGAAATACAAAAAAAAAAAATAATAAATAAATAAAAAGGTTTTTTTTTTGTACCATCGCTTTGGCGCCCCCCAAGGTGCTGCGCCCCTATGCGCCGCATATGCTGCATACCCCCTTTTTGCGCCACTGACCACGAGCATGTGGTCGAGCCGCACTTCAGACCCATGCATGAGCCTAACATTGCACTACGTGGACACAGACTGGAAGCTGCAAAATACTAGCCTAGAAACTATTCTTTTCCCCGAGGAACATACTGGGGAGAAAATCGCTAAAAGCTTTAAAGTATTCCTAAATTTGTGGAATCTGCCAGAAAAAAATAAACTAGAACTATACTCCCACACATTCATATCTAACAGGGTCCTAATGTTTGCTCTAATTAATAAACTATTATGTGTCTTTTTGATATGTGTCTTTTGGAAAGACCCAAGGATTGACAGAGCAGTTGGTGTGGGCAAGAAGATACTCGCTGTGTTTGGTCACAGCTGGAAGCGGCAGTGGGCTCTCCAGAATGCTCAAAAAGAATTGGGCCTCCCAGAACACAAACTCATAACTGAATGTTGCACACGTTTGGGTTCCAGGCAGAGAATGATCCAGCGGCTCTTAGAACTAAGAAAAAGCTATAGCACAGGTTTTGGCAGCAGATAAAACCACAAGGTATCTTATGTTACCATGGCAAGGTGCTTGACTCTGTCAGCAATGCATTAATGAGTCCACTTCTAGAGTTTACAGATGCATTTTCAGCTAAAGAATATGCAACCATATCATATTCTTCAGATTTTTAACAATGACCTTTTAAAAGTAAAAAATACTGATACTCTGCTCACAAAGGACATCAAGACAGCAATACTTGACTACATAAACGAAAGCTACAAAGACAAAGTCACAGAGAGACTTATAAACATGGCTACTATGCTTGAGCCACGCTTTTGCACTGAATTTCTTAGTGAGAGTGAGTGTGAAGCCTTCCAAGTTCAAGCTATTAGTGAACTTGAACACTAATACTTAAACAGCTCTTGTGTCAGAGCAGGATAGTGTAGCTGCAGATGAAGAAACCCCTCTTCCATCTTTAGAAGAACAGTTGAGTCAGGGAGCCTCAAGCAGCTGTGAATAGTTCACAGTTCACACTCAGACAGTGAGTGTGATCCTTGTGTGGTGGAAAAGTCATACAATAAACTTTCCCCACATTAGCAGATTATCTAAAAAGTACCTATGCATCCTAGCAACTAGCTCTGTATCTGAAAGCTTATTCAGCACTGGTGGCAATCTAGTCACTTGTCAAAAGTCATCTCTTAAGCCTACAACCATTAACATGTTAGTGTTTCTGACAAATAATCTTAAAGTTTGAACAAAGAGTTAAATAGTTACCTCATGTTTAATATCCTTATTCATCCATATTCTATTTTTATGTTTACTCAAGGGTTTGATCATTACATTACTTTGCACACTGCAGTATTATGTTGCAAAGCAACTTTACTAAAATAATTGTATTTGTATTTTGTGGATAGATTATGTCCAGGATTTTTCAGCCAAAGCAGGTTATTTTAAAATGTCTTTGATTACACAGACATTGTCAGTAAGCAATTTACATTTGGTGCACTGTTGATTTTGGTACACATTTGTACTTTAAAATGTAAGTTATTTGAAAACAAGGTTGTTCAAATGAAAATGTCCTATCTTGAATTCACACTAATAAAGTTGTGCAGTTGTGAAGTATTTTGTTTAGCAGCAATTATATTGTCAATTATATTGTTATTGCAAATTTTCTGATTTATATTGAGATATACATTTTAGGCCATATCGCCCTGCCCTATTGATAATGGTAAATACCTAAATAACTATTACTGTGCTTATCTGAATTTCCTTTGGTCTGTCTGACTTCATGTTGTATTTTTGCTTTTCTCAGAGATGTTGCCGACGCAGCCTCGGACAGATGGGAGTGGGCCGGCTGCGGTCAAACAGACACAGACACTATACAGTACAAGGATGTTATGGTTCTCTCCCAGTGATGCAATAAAAAGCCTTAATCTGGTGAGTTTTTGGATAGAGCTACAACATTTCTCTTCCCTGACAGACCTTTGTGAGAGAGAGCGGTGACAGTTCGATCTCAAAAATAAACAAAAAACCAACAGGAGTGATAGAACACCTTGGAGGAGGAAAGAAGTGTGAGGAATCAGAGAGCCAGCTTGTCTCGGCATATGCACTGTTCAATAATGCACTCTTCCAGATGGTTAACCTCCCAAACCCCAGACCGCTGATGGCTCCTCAGTCACATAAAGCCAAAAAGCCCCTGGCAAGGACCACAAGGACTGCCCCAACTACGAAGAGACCATAGACACTCCTGCCGTCTAGTTTAAAAAACGAGCCCTAAGTGAAATCACATTACTCATAATCCGCTCTCTTCAGTCGCTTAATTAAAAATGTCTTTATCTGATAATGAAACTTCTTATCTCCACTGCCTGCCATAGACCATAAATCACACAAACCATGACTCAGATTTAAAATACTGGGGAATGCAATATGTGAGCCATTATGGTGTAAACAAGCGGAACTATATACTCCGCTCTGGTATTCTGGGTTTCATAAACACATCCCATCGTTTTCTTTTTCTCAGATTACACCAAATTCCCACACAGCCCCAAAACATACGCAGCATCTTTTTATGGAAAGCTACATACCTTGCGGCTGTCCTGTGTGAGTGACACTGGCATCCCGCCTGGAGGAACTATTTGTTACATTCTTTTGGAAAATAACTCTAAAAAACTATCCCTACAGGTCAAAAGAAAAATGAGAGTAATAAACAAGGTGGATTGTTGCACTTGTCTCACTTAAATGGCAATAGTTGCTAATGTAAGATGTGGGAGGCTAAGAGCAGAAAAGCAAAATGTTTCTGGAAAGCCAACAGAACATGAGTACCAATAATATCATGCTTTATTAGAAATTACCGAGGTAACATACATTTGTGATTGGATAAAGAGCTAAATAAAATGAAACACAGTCAAAAACTCACTCAAAATTATATTTTTAGATATTTATGATTACCTTAAAGTAGCACAGGAATGGAAAAATAGACATTTAAAGCTCCATATAACCCAGTGGGTACTTCCTGTTCCTAACTGCTAAAGAGAGGACAAATTGAGCACGGCAGGAGGGAAGCACACTCGTTTTTCTTTATGAGCACATTCTTGCTGAAGGTTGAGAACATTTCTAAAAATTAAATCACCGTCAGAACGACTTCCACTGGGTTTGTGCATAGATTACAGCATGTCCCTGCAGAGCTACCATATCTGTTGCTTCTAAAAGAAGAAGTGTAAGGTATGGATTTCGAATCTGCACTTTTGCCCACCGGTTTTGCCATAAAGGCCAAAAACACACCCCACATATAAGGTAATTTTTCATTTTACAATTTAGGCTCATGCAAGACTGTATTTGTGATTCAAATAACATATTAGACTAGTGTATGTGCCTGTTAAATATACCACATACTGTATGTACGAGTTTTAATAAAGCCCATACAAACCCTTTACAAGTTTAGATCTCTGTAGTTGTCCACCATTATAGGTAAAAAGGAATTTTTGTGGTAATTCCTAAAAACTGTCAAAATTCCTGCTTACTTACACCATAACTAGCAAATGTTTTTCTGTCAGTTATATCTTGGTATTGTGAAATTTGCGCCAATTTCACAAAGATCTTTTATTTCTGACTGATATAAAAACAGAATGGAATTAAAACTGACAGACTGCCTTGTGCCGTCACCAATACATAGAGCTCAAGTTCTGGCAATAGAGTTATTTAAAGTTCCTCCGCTAACGTCACACAAACACTTATTTTTAGCTTATAGATCCAAATAACTCTCCAACACAGACGACCGAACAGCCATCCAGACAGACCCAGTGAACAACCCAGCATCAGACAGAAGTCCAGAAACAGGTGAGTCACTCAATGCCGCTGTCCCTAAACCCACTGCTCTGTGAACGGCTGAGTGTCTGGAGGAGGAGTTTCAACAGACACGATTAGTGGACCTCGTCACACACGTCTGACTCACCTGCTCAAAGCTCCTGATTTTTTTTTATTCATTTATTTTGATTGGGACAGTGCATGAATGGGACAGTGCATTAATGAACCGACATGAGACACAACCACATGCCAGATTGTAGCCTTAGGCTAATTTCCATCCGTTGTCCCAACAACACAGTCTCACACATTCATACACCAGTGCTGTGTCACTGTGTACCATTATTTAAGACAGAAACTTTGAGCAATATACAACATCAGACAGTTTCTGCTACATAAAGGCACAGTTAAGTAAAAAAGCTGACCTCTGCTGACCTCTGTGGAAACATCTGGATTTAAAGAGAAGTTTAAGGGGTCTGTGTCAGAAGTTGGACAGTTTACAGCTGTAGCAAGACAAATGACATAGAGTGTAAAAAGATAAAGAGCGTGGGTATTGGGCAATAAATGGAGGTCCCCAGGCGCTCAAACATTTCTGAGGCCCATTTTCAAGTGCAGTGATTTTCAGATTTCTGTTAAGTGTCTACACATAACTTGTTGATATAGATGAGATATACCTTATGCTCAAGAGTAAAATTTACTTGTCACAGCAGGACTCAGGAGCTTTATAGACATTATAGACTTTCATTTTCGTGTCCCATAGTTCATAGTACAGTGGGTGGTTGGGATTGTGGAGGATTGTGGAGACTGTCCAGTTCCAGTCCAACCACACTCAACAATGTCCAACAACAAGCCTTAATGTGACCTCCACAGCAACAACTGCAAACAACAATGCATTCACTCCACAAACTTGTCCAAATCCATTCATTGTTAATGTGAACCCCAAGACATTTTTGTAAGGGTCAGCAATCTCTTAATTTTCATTAAGAATGCTATCAGTGATTGGAGTTTGCCTGCTTTTCAGGGCTCTGAAATTTCTCCTGCACCTCAGATTATTGGGGATTTCACGTACCTTAAAGGACCTTTCTCAATATCTAACAGAAGCTACATATCATGATATATCAATATCAAGACAAAAATACATTGGCTGCTACGTACACAGACTTATGTATCACTCACTATTGTGGTGAATACATAATATGCCTCCCATTAAACTGTATTGTTTCTGTTCAATACACTTTTAATGCATTAAGAGTATTTACCACAGTTAGTTTGGCCATCAATAACGTACCATAGATGTTCTTCACGTTCTCGGTCAGAGTCTGGCTCAAACGCACTTTTTATTTAAACAAGAATGTTCACAGTCCCAAAACAAGTTAAAGTTTTGTACAACATATAGACTATGTAACCTATAGACTACAATAAAAGGCGATCTAAGGCAAAAATAGGGGCGGGACATGGACTGAACTCTGTTTAGTTAAAGGGCCGGTCCCCAAAACTGAGTGTATCAGAGGAGTGCTTCAGAGAGGGTTTCCCAGGGTCCTGTATGATCTAAACCTTGAGTTATTTTGATTGATTATGATCGAAACATGTAACATGCACTTCACTGGGAGCTCAAGAATAGCAGGTTTGTGAGCTAGCAGTCTCCTTTTATAAACAATGTCTGACCATGGAAATGCAGTTCTTCACTCAGAAATGAGCGGATCCCAACCGCTCTATTTGTACCAACCAGTATATAAGTGATGAAAGTTGAATCTTGTCCTCAGAATCTGCTGGTAAAATAATAAAATAAAAAACTTGGATAGCTGTTGCCTCTAGCTGCAGCCAAAATGAGGTCAAATCAAAAGAGGAAAAGTTATGTCCCATTAAAGAAACCTCTTTAACCCTGGAGAACCCAAGAACCCTTTTCTTATTTGGAAAATTATAAACTATCCATTAAATTACTGCTATACGTTCACTGAACACCAAAATATCCACTTTTTCAATTTTAACCCTTTATTCCCTAATTTAGGATTAGGGCCAAATTTGACCCATTGGGCTTTAAGGTGCGTTTACACCAAACGCGAATTAAGCGTCAAGCGCGAGTGATTTACATGTTAAGTCAATGCAAAGACGCGATTAGACGCGCGTGGAAGTCCTGCGTCGCGATTCGCGCGAATGAGGCGGCGCGAATGACGCGATTCGCGCGAATGACGCGATTCGCGCGAATGACGCGATTCGCGCGAATGACGCGATTCGCGCGAATGAGGCGGCGCGAATGAGGCGCGCGAATGAGGCGGCGCGAATGACGCCGATTCGCGCGAATGAGGCGCGCGAATAGCGCGAATTGAGCGTTGAGCTAAACGCGTCCAACGCTTCATTCGCAAGTTGAAAAATCTGAACTTTGGCGAAAATTTGCGCGTTAACCAATCAGGAGCTTGCTCTAGTAGTGGCGATGCTACAACGGAGGCGGACCGTAGAGGCAGAAATCCAAAACAACAATGGAGGACGGTTATCGGGCAGCCTGTGGAATACGAAAAATCTTCATCATTTTTCAGAGCCAGGAATCTTAAAAGTTCTTGCTCGAAGGAAAGTGAGTGAGGGGGTCGGAAACTCTGGTAAGTTGCAAAAACGCCTTTTAATTCTTTAGAGTCGTATATATTGAGCCAACTAGCTAGCTAAAGCCTGAGCTAATTTGCCGTACTTTATAACTAGTTTTCTACCGCCGAGTTTATAGAGGATATGTGTTGTTTGTGACTGGTGTAATGTTCAAATGTTAACTTGTACTATAATTTAATAATATAATCTGTATATTATATATATTGTCATGACAGAGCTGACTTTTGATGCCAATGAGCCTGGGCACCCCCCCTGCGAAATCCTGCTGCTGCAGCCTGCCCCATCCACATCTGCTGCTGTATCCACAGGTGTGTACAGGTAATAAATACATATCATATACAATCATTTACAGTAAGCCCTCATAGCCTCTTACATTCAGATACAAACACAACCCTGGTACTTTGTTAATGAGTAGATAATGTTTTTCTGCCTTTTTCATGTGTCATTTAATACAGAGCAACCAAAGAGAAGACCCCAGGAGAAGACCCAGTTCAGAAGCTCTCAGAACACATGCTGTAGCTCCAGGTTCAGAGGATCTTCTCTTGAGTCTGGTCCCTTCTCTGCAGAAGTTACTGTCTTGGACGAAACAATTTGTCAAATTTCAAATACATACATTAATCTATGAAAGCAGCACAGTTCTGCTTCATTTGGAACCCAGTGTATAGTTTTTAAAATGATGCAGCTGTCACAGCAGGAAATAAACCAGACTCTCTCTGTTCTCCTCTCCTTCACTTTAGGATTCTTTTATTCCTGCTCAGAAATAGTGCATTAAGTTTTGTGTATAGTTTCATTATTCCTTTTTTTTATAAAATAAATGTTTTATATAATGACCAAAGGTTTTGATGTGTTTGTCACAAACATTTCAATATTTCAGACTGATTTATTTAGAATAAATAGAAGAAAGTTTATAATGTTCAGTATTTAAGACTAGATTACTTATGGTAAACACTTGTTCATTTTTATTATATTCTATTGCAAACACATCTACAATAGTACAGTAAGAAAACAGTTATTTATGATTGGACCAGTGTTGTATTAATGAGAAACAAGCCATGAGTCAGAGATTCTTTTTGGAGGCTGGCTCCATTTATTAAAGAAATAAAAACAAATAAGAGATACAACACACTGTTATAAATACAATTCTAAATACGATTTTATAGACATAATACTATATTGACTGTAGGACTGATAACTGTGTTCAGAAGACTGTAGTTGTCCACATATTAATTACTCATAATCACATCAAATATTGACTGGAGACAGATGGACAGACTTGAATAGAGCGTCAGTAGTTGCTGTCCTGCGGAAATCCTCGCACCGACCGGGACAACAGGTCATCGAACTGGGGCCGGGTCAGTGGAAGTACCGCTGAAAGCGGCCGTCATCCAGGCGCAGCTCCTGGAGAAGTTTGTGAAACTTACGGAGCTGGGTCCGCCTCTGAAGCATCCGATGGACCCCCGCACAGCGCCGAACGGGTTCACGCCGTTTTTCAGTCCTCCAAAGTAAATAGAGCACTGCTACTTTCTCGACAAAACCCATCTCAACCATTCTTCAACAAGACCGGAAGACAATCCGCCTGGCAGAAGCCCCTCCTATGACGCGAATTCGCGTCTGTTGTTGAGTGAATTTCACGCGCGAATGAAGCGAATTTCACGCGCGAATAAAGCGAAATGTTCAGCGTCCAACTACGCGCGAATAGCGCGATTTATTCGCGCAATTCGCGTTTGGTGTAAACGCCCCATTAGGCGTATCATTTCAAAGAATCACAATAACAAACACTGTCAATGCAAACTACTTTAAATTTAGGAAAATAATCAGTCAACCACACAGCTACATTTAACAATGTTTTTTTTTTTTTTTTGCTTTATTTGTTGCATGTTAGAACTGGATATCAAATGTACAAACACTTTGGCCAATGGAAACAAGAACACAAGGCCAAAATCACGACGGAAAAAAAACGAACATCATGGGTCTTTGCTTATCCAAAAAGCTGTTCTGCTAGAGAGAGGAACTCAGACTAGACATTGTGGTAGTCTTTGAAACAATTTCTTTTTTTGTTGATGCAGAGAGGAACTGCACATTTTTCACAGTGCATTTCAGTTTTGAGGTCCTTGCACACAGCACATCGACAGCGATTTTCCTCCTTGACAGGCCAATGGGCGATTTGGTCGAAACGAACATCTGCACTCTGATAAACTCGAACAAATCTTGGTGCTGGCGGGGAGGAGGGGCCAGGAGTTGGTGGCCTACCCCGCTTTCTTGCTGTTCCAACTTCAACCAAGCCTTGAGCAACCAAACCCTGAAACTTGCGAAGTTTGAGTACTTTCGATCCAGTGATTCCCTGTGCCTTACAATCATGCTGGTAAAGAAGCCATGCGTTGATCACCGCAACAGACAAGAAATGCCAGAAAAGTATCATATACCAGCGACGGGTTCTGATGCGAAATTTACAGCGTGCAATCCAGCATGTCTACGCCTCCCATGGAAGCGTTGTACTCCTTGATGATATTCGGCTGATCAATGTTGGTGTACTCTTTTTTGGTCTTGTCCCAGCGCCGAGCTTTTCCCAAAGGCTCTGGTCCAGCATATGTTGACATCAAACTGACTGCTTTCGTGTCTTGCCATTTCAAACAAGCAGTGTTGGTGTTGGACTCGATTTGATAATCATAGGATCCACGACCTTTCTTGGACAGGTCTTTGTCCATTATCAGGTCACACTTCGACATGCGTTTTTTTCGCACAGTTCCTGTGTAGTAGATTCCCTTTGCCAATAATTTCTCAATGAGGGGCATCGAAGTGAAGAAATTGTCAGCGAAAATCAAGAAATGTACTTTCTCTGCAAGCGATTCGCATAGCTTCACCACAATGTCTCCACCAACTCCCAACTGACTCTTCTCTTTTTGTTCATTGCCACCACCTTTTCCCTGATATATGTCAAAGTCGTGCAGGAGTCCAGTGACACAGCAGCGCGCCCACGGATGTGGCTTCCCTTTGATGTACTGTCTTATGCCACCAAATTTCCCTTTGTATGGCACCATCATCTCATCGATGGACTGTTTTTGGCGAGGAGCTATAGTCAGACATTGTCTCCGAAAAGAATCCAAAAATGGTCTCAGTTTCCAAAGTCGATCCTTTTTTACTTCTTCACTGGCCATTTCGTTGTCTACAAAGTGGATGACAGAGAGTAGCAGGTTGAATCGGTTGCGACTTATTACGTCTGCCACAGGCCCATAACGAATTTCACTTTCCCAGTACTGACATACTCCAGCCATTTGGACTAATCCCATCCTGAGATACATTCCTATCTCCTTTACTGAAGTGTCTACACATTTCCCATGCTTTTGTACACTGTGTTGATTGGTATGCTCAACAATATTTTCCAACATATCAAGGGAAACAAAGCGTCGAAAGTAAACCAGTGGCGTGTCTGTCGTGGCATCCTGGTACGACTCAACCTGTTCACCTTGAAAGTTCACGTCAGGCAACTCAAAGCCTTTCTTTCGCCAACTGTACGTTTTTGCGGCACGATTTGGCTCCATCTGTGGGCTAGCAGTCTCGGCAGACGGCACATCTTCATCACTGGATGAGTCATTGGACGAGTCACTGTCTTGGGCAGAAGATTCACCACCATCACTTTCATGCGGTTGAAACAATTCATCAGAATCGGTATCGCTGTCCAATTCAGGGCCAAAGTCACTGTCATCAGCTTCAAGTAGCTCCAATACTTGTCTTACAGTGATCTTTCTCTGTTGCTTTCCCTTTCCTGAAATGGAAGCGGCCATACTCCCTGAAAAGATATACTACTTTATTAGTCTCTGGCCCTGTACTACTGAGGTAACTTAGTGAAATATATTGTACAAATGAATTTATTTCAAGCCAAATACAGGACTGTCACCATTCTCCATCAAAGTCACTCAAAGAACCAAAGGGTCATTTTTGACCCCACATTTTTTTAACACATACACCCAGAGGGTTATTTTTGGCCCATCGTTTTTTTAACTAGCTCAGAGTAGCTAATTTATCCAAAAATAATATAAAACATACTTCTAGGCATTCTGCAAGCTAATACTTAACAGATTAACAAAAAATACACAATTTTACTTACCGCTGGTTTGCTGAGAAGACAATTTTGTTTGGATAGGTTTCCAGCTCAACAAAACAGCATGTGGTCATCCATCTTGTTACTACCACTCTGGCACTTGTGAGTTTAATATTCATCCACTAGGTGTCTCTATGCAGGGGTCAGAAGTGGCACTCTGGGCTTTTGAAGTTAAATTTGACATTTTTTTTTTTTAATTATTATTTTGGGTAGCAGCAATTAACAGCAGCCGAAATGTGAAAGGTGGTCAAACTCCTTTTTGGTCCATTTGGTACATCATAACATTCCGCTCTCCTCCACATACTGTGGGCATCCTTGGGCAAGACACTTAACCCACTGTGCCTCCTCTCTCCCAATACACACATTGGGGGGGCCAGGACTCCCCCGCAAAAGAGATTTGTAATCTCAGTGTGACTTTCCTGGTTAAATAAAGGTTTATAAAAAATAAAATAAAAAATAAAAAAAACGTTTCTACATATGACAAATTGTGATTTTATTTTTATTTATTTTTTTGTTAAACCCACCCTGTGTAACATTTAGGTTACGTTAATGTTTTCAAAAATGTTCAAAGACAACATTTATTAGTTTGGTGAATAACCCATCTAACTAAGGCTTTTTTTTCTCTGTTTGACCTTTACTGTGTTCATCCTGATTTCTGACAGTGGTAAAGCGTTACAAACTACAGTATATGTAATGTTTTAGATAATATTGTCATACTATAATTAAAAAAATGTTGCTCTTTTCATTAAGAGATTCAGATGTTTACACAAATCTGATATTAAACTGAACCAGACCACTTGAAGTGACCCTGTGAATTATGTTCAGGCTGACATAAACAAATATTTTTTGAGACTGGTTTGAACATAGCCTAAAAGACCTCTAGTGGAAAAATGCTAATAAAAGGCTCCATGAAAATTTTCACAATTTATATCCCGTTCTCTTAAAACAGTTATTACAGTATTATAGGATTAATGTGCCCTAACTTACCTCTAATTAGTTTTCCAGAAAGAGAAATAAGAGGATATGAAGACATGATATACACTTCTGAACATGTTGGAGACAACGCAAACACATTCCAGCTGTATACATACTGGAGCCGAGCTGTAAACTGCCACAGACCACAAACACAAAGCACAAGGGGCCTTTTTCAGGATGAGTTACAGCACAACACAGCTCCAGTTGGCAGTTTGTACTGAAATAGTAGCACTACCTGTTTGTTTCTGCCTCGTCATGTTGGAACCAAGGTGTGACAGACAGAGGAAGTGTCTGTTTCCTATTATTCTCAATAAAACCTACACCTTCCTTTTCTGGAGCATCACAGTCATTAGGGTGCAGGCTGGGTTAGAAAGAGTTCACACTCAAACTCCACTGTGGACACACACCTCCAATCAACACGGTTGTCTCTACCCAATATACTACAGTACATACGCTTTATTCAGTGGAGGTTAAGCAGACTCCAATACATTTTTTTTAAACTCCAGTCCTAATAGGACTAAGATAATAAACTCAATTCTCTACATGAATGTGTCTGCACTGACTCACATTGGCAGAGAATGTCCCGTTTCACTGGTCTGAGTGCTCCTGGTTTTGCACATCACATTGGTACAGGTACAGTGAGCAGAAGTTGGCCCCAGCACGGCACATTTGTGTGTATACTAGCATCTGTGTATGATATTGACAGTGTGTAATCAATGGTAATCTACTTATTTTATTTGACCGGGAAGGTGCTAGATACACGCTTAACAAAAGCCAGGTCTGTTCCTCTTGATAAAAGCAACAGTTGACAATTCAAGTCATTAGTTTTAACTCTTAAAAGCTGGACTGATGCCATTATCCAAAATAAGCCTCATAGCTAGCACCCACAATAAGGTGACAACAACAGACACAAAATCATTCAATCAACCCCACACTGGAACAAAATATCCAATACGTAAATGTATTAATTGCAAATAAACACATGTCATTTACATGCTTTTATGTCCTTGTGGCCATTTGTTGTAGATAAACAAAAAGACAGTTAAAACATCAGAACAGGACTATGCCATTGCTACACACTATTCAGAAGCTAACCGCGGCTAACCCTCCTCTCTGAGATTGTATGGCATTGAGGGAGTTACAGTGACATTTTGAAGAAATTGTCCCAAAGACAGATGTTTTGGATCCACACCTTGAAGACTATGGTACCAACATTTTAAAGTTTCTTTTAATGGATACAGTATGTGACTCGTTTTTTATTGGTTGCATTAGTTACTCATTTGGATATTTTTAGTTCTATTTTTAATTGGTTAAAAGTGTATGTTGAGAAAATCTAAATATAAGCCAAGTGAGTGTGACCTGACCAAAGTCTGACTGTTGTTTGAGGAAAGATTTGTAAGTTATAAATAACTCCCTACGTTTTTCTTTGTTATTTTTATTTTTATTTTTTTCTGCTGATGGGAAAAACGAGGTTGTTTTTTTTTGGTCCAGTGTCCAGTTTAGAGTCCACATCCCAAATGCAGTCTCTCCACATGTCATTACCAGTGTTATCAAAGAGCCCCAGTGGAACACAGCACTGACCTCTGACCCTGTGAGATTAGTGTGCAGGCCCAAGCTTCGTGTGAGAATTAGAGCTGGGGGAGAAAAGTCTCACATGGTGGATGCTTCGGTAAACAATGTGAGGATCCAAAATGGCCAGGGCGGGGGAGAGAGAATGCGGCGATCCCTGCAGAGTCAGAACCAGCTGAAGAGCGAGACGGAGGCTGTGGAGCGTAGCTTTATTTGGGAGACTTTGTTTTGGTTTGGGCAGCTGTTGAGACTGAGGAGAAGCCACATTCCCCCGTTTTTGACACTTCAGACTCAGAAGAGGGGCATAGATCAATGAGAGTTTAAGCAGGCAGTCAGTTAGATTCTGACACAGTCTGACACAGAAACATTTTCTGAATAAACCTCTAAGCAGGTTATTAGGCCCGAGCCGGTGATGGCCGGGAGGGCCTATTGTTTTTGCTCGGATTTTTTTTTTTTTTTTTTTTTAACCCAATGATCCTAAATTTGACCCAGTGAACATGCACGAAAAGTCATTTTATTGGTCCCAGACTTCAAGCTCGGCAAAAAATTTATGTATTTGAAGTCCCCGAAAAAAAAAAATACGAAAAATGACTCAGTGGCGACCCCTACAAAATCAAAATACATTGGGCCTATGGAAAGTGAAAGTAACTTTTTTCCAACGTAGAAAAATGAAACTTGGTACATCCATAGGACACCTCAGGGCAAACAGAAAAGTCAATGACAGTCACACCCTAAACTTAACAGGAAGTCCGCCATGTGGGGTGAAAGGCGGCCACTAAATTCGCACTTTGCGCAGAAAGATGCAAATCATTGTGTTTTAATCTAAATGGCCCCAAATTTGGTGAGTATCATCTAGACACGTGTGCCAACCAAAGTTGTGACTTTGTTTTTGATATCTTATCGGGTATGGGTGTGGCAAGCCTGTAACGAGGTGGCCATTTTTGTGAAAATAAAACGTCTCTTAACTCTCAAACGCCTTCTCGGATCGAGTTGGACCCAAAAGGCGTTTGTGCACATTCATGACCTGAACAAAAAATATGTAAATAAAAGGGTTATCTTTAGAAATGGCTCTCCAGCGCCCCTACAAACTTATAATGGACCCAAGAATTTAGTTTGTCATAGAGACATAAAATTTTGTACACACATCTCTTATGTCATGACGAGCATAAAAGCCAATGACAACCACCCCTATCTATAAATGTGTTGCCATAGCAACGCCCCAAAAATGTGAAAAAGTCAATGGGAAGTGAAATTTTTAGTTTGTTGTAGGCAAATAAAACTTGGTACACACATCCACCATGGGCTTATGAACAAAAAGCCAATGGGGACCACACCCTATCACACATAGGAAGGCGGCCATTTTGAATTGAAAATGTGAACCGACTTAAAATACACCTCTTTTTTAAAAGTACACAGAAAAAAGCTGCTTCATTCCACAGACACCAAACTTGGGCAAAATGAGCTAAACACATGTATGTAAAAGAGACAAGTGTTTTTCTAGACTTTTTTGCTCGAGTTATATTTTTTTTTATTATAATTCGGTATATATACTTTTATTATAATTTTTCTGCAAAATGATCCTCAATTTAACCCAGTAAACGAACAACTAAAAGTCATTTTTATTGGTCCCAGACTTCAAGCCCGCAAAAATTTATGTATTTGAAGTCCCCGAAAAAAAAAATCCGAAAAATGACTCAGTGGCGGCCCCTAGAAAAGTCAAAATACATTGGGCCTATGGAAAGTGAAAGTAACTTTTTTCCATAATAGAAAAATGAAACTTGGTATATCCATAGGACACCTCAGGGCAAACAGAAAAGTCAATGACAGTCACACACTAAACTTAACAGGAAGTCCGCCATGTGGGGTGAAAGGCGCGCCACTAAATTCGCACCCCTTTGCGCAGAAAGATGCAAATCATTGTGTTTTAATAATGGCTCCCAAATTTGGTGAGTATCATTCAGACACATAAAGCCAACCAAAGTTGTGACTTTGTTGTTGATATCTTATCGGGTATGGGTGTGGCAAGCCTGTAACGAGGTGGCCATTTTTGTGAAAATAAACGTCTCTTAACTCTCAAACGGCTTCTCGGATCGAGTTGGACCTAAAAAGGCGTTTGTGCACATTCATGACCTGAACACAAAAATATGTAAATAAAAGGGTTATCTTTAGAAATGGCTCTCCAGCGCCCCCTACAAACTTATAATGGGACCCAAGAATTTAGTATGTCATAGAGACATAAAATTTGGTACACACATCTCTTATGTCATGACGAGCATAAAAGCCAATGACAACCACCCCTATCTATAAATGTGTTGCCATAGCAACGCCCCAAATATTTGGAAAAAGTCAATGGGAAGTGAAAATTTTAGTTTGTCGTAGGCAAATGAAACTTGGTACACACATCCAGCATGGGCTTATGAACAAAAAAGCCAATGGAGACCACACCCTATCACACACGGGAAGGCGGCCATTTTGAATTGAAAATGTGAACCGACTTAAAATACACCTCTTTTTTAAAAGAACTCAGAAAATAGCTGCTTCATTCCACAGACACCAAACTTGGGCAAAATGAGCTAAACACATGTATGTAAAATAGACAAGCGTTTTTCTAGACTTTTTGCTCGAGTTATATTTTATTTTATTATAATTTGGTATATTTTTTTTAATTATAATTTTTCTGCAAAATGATCCTCAATTTGACCCAGTAAACGTGCAACTAAAAGTCATTTTTATTGGTCCCAGACTTCAAGCTCAAAAATTTATGTATTTGAAGTCTAAAAAAATATGAAAATGACTCAGTGGCGAATACAAAAGTCAAAATACATTGGGCCTATGGAAAGTGAAAGTAACTTTTTCCAACGTAGAAAATGAAACTTGGTACATCCATAGGACACCTCAGGGCGAACAGAAAATGTATTACAGCCATATCGTAAACTCAACAGGAAATCTACTATGTTGGGTGTATGCGTGACCACCTAAATTGCACCCCTTGTGTCTAAAGGCTTTTCATCTAAACAGCTCCAAATTTGGTGAGTATCATCTAGACACGTGTGCAAAAAAAGTTATCAATTTGTTTTTTGATAGATTTGTGGCTGTGGTCGTAATGAGTCTGTGAAGAGGCAGCTATTGGGAAATAAATGCCATTTCCCAATTGCCAGGATCCTTCTCAACAGAAAATGTTGGGTGGAATACATGACCACCTAAATCGTACACTTTGTGCTAAAGGGTTTTCATCTAAACAGCTCCAAATTTGCTTTAAAGCACGACATGCAATCCTCCGAATATATGTGTCCCATGGTCTCAAGGGAGGCGAGGGCCTTTATCGCCGCTTGCGGCTTTAATTATTATTATTATTATTACATAAATTTTATATAGCGCTTTTCCGGGGACGCAAAGACACTTTACATAACAATTATTCATTCACTCCACAGTCACACACTGGTGGTAGTAAGTTACATCTGTAACCACAGCTGCCCTGGGGCAGACTGACAGAGACGTGGCAGCCATTCCGCCCCTACGGACTCTCTGACCAACACCAAATACATTCACTAAACATTCTTACACATTCACAGGTTACATGTTATAATTACTTACTATTAAGCATTAGTTGAGCATTGATCATTTACAAAACATTACTTCTACATTAACAATCACCATCACATTATAAACACTGATAAAGTCTGTTGGAAACCGAGTCCAGATGCTTGTACTTCAACCTTTTTCTATTATTACTATTACTACTACAGTGGTGGAAAAACGTTTTTGGACACCACAAATTCTGCATTAAGAGTTACTTTTCAAGTTTTCAAGCTTACTAAATATCAGAGATAGGACCAAGTCACACCTGTGCAAGACTCAAGTAAGTCTCAAGTCTGAACCTTCAAGTCTCAAGTAAGTCCCAAGTATTTTTTTCCTGGACAAGTAAAGTCACAGACTATGTCAAGTCAGGTCAAGTCAAGTGTATAAGTCGTTATTTATTTATTTTGCGCATAAAAACTATTCTCGTGGCTTCATAAAATGATTGTATAACCACTGTAGTGAGATGGGCTTTAGTGCCTTTATGGGTTTTGAGAGAGAAAACAACATTGATGTCAATGAAGGCCTGTGTGTGTGTGTGTGTGTGTGTGTGTGTGTGTGTGTGTGTGTGTGTGTGTGTGTGTGTGTGTGTGTGTGTGTGAGTGTGTGAGACTGTGTGTGTGTGTGTGTGTGTGTGTGTGTGTGTGTGTGTGTGAGACTGTGTGTGTGTGTGTGTGTGTGTGTGTGTGTGTGTGTGTGTGTGTGTGTGTGACTGTGTGTGTGTGTGTGTGTGTGTGTGTGTGTGTGTGTGTGTGTGTGTGTGTGTGTGTGTGTGTGTGTGTGTGAGTCTGGTACCACACGTTGTTGATCACAATGTTGATGTGATCTCTGATCTAAGTGGCCGTCATGACTGATGATAGCGTCGTGATCCAGTCATGACTATTCTCAGTAGAGAATAGTAGGCTATTCTCAGCCTGCGCTCCAGCTGGATCAACTTTATTTTTAAAATAATTTATATTATTATATTTGTACACGCCCTCAAAAAGTCCATCTCTGCCAAATACCTGCGTTTTTCGGGAAGATATGGCCCCTTATCTGATGAACAATCCTGCTTGTGTTCTCAGTATCTGACATAGCCACATATAAAACCACTGTTCAGCTTGCAACAGCAGTCTGATCTGTATCCACGTGGAACACATTAATACTAAAGCACACGAACCTCTCCCAAATCATGTTAAGCCTCTTTCAAACAGATGCAGCTGGGTGTGCAGTGTCAGTGTTTGCAGTCAAACACACTGCAGTGGTTACATTGATCTAGGCTGTTCCACCTGATCGGGATTTCCCCATTTACAGTCTAGACCAGACAAATCCAAATAATGAATCAGTAGCACCTCCAGGACTGAGGTCATCTGGAGAAACGGCTTGGAACTGATCAAGGTTGGAACCTACTGTATTTGCAAACTGAATATGGCAATATGAGGATTCTTGTTGAAGACAGGTTTCTACTGACACCAATGAAGTACCTAGTAAGGTAGAGATTACTACAGGACACTTACAGGACAGGAAAAACCTCACCTCGGACCATATTTGCCGTTTACTGCAGGTATGTTTGAACACTACTTATTTCCAGTTCAGAGGTAACTTCTACAGACAAAAACACAGTTGTGTCATAGGATCACGTGTCTCCTCGATTGTGGCTGACCTGTACATGGAGGAAGTGGAGAACAGAGCTCTGGTCTCTTTCCCAGGTGCACTGTCCAGTCACTGGTTCAGATATGTTGATGACTAGTGGGTCAAAATCAGAACCCAGGAAGTAGAAGCCTTCACAGAACACATCAACACAGTGGACAAGAACATTCACCCGTTCACCCGTGGAGATGCCATAGACAACCGCCTGGCTTTCTTAGACAGTGGTTATTTGTGAGGACAGGACTCTCCAAGTAGAGGTTTATAGGAAGCCAACGCACACAGATCAATATTTACTGTTTGATTCCCACCACCCTCTTCAGCACAAGCTGGAGTCAGGACTCTTCAGCACAGAGCACAAGAGGTGCCCACAACCTCAGATGGTTATGACGGTGAAACAAAACAACAGCTTCACAAGAGGATGTATCAGCACAGAAGAGCCAATCCTGGAGGACCTGAGTCTGCAGTCCACCTCCACCTCAAAGAGAAAGGGCAGTCCTTTGAGGACAGCAATGTCTGAATTCTGGCCAGAGAGGCCAGATGGTTCGAGAGAGGGCTGAAGACCTTTTTAACATTTCCTCTAACTAACTCTATGAACAGGAAGCAACATTTTGTTTTACTTTTGTGTTTTTGCTTTAGTGTAACTATGGTGCAACAGTCTAGTGTTGTTTCCTGTTGACAATCTTCCAGTTCCTTTTTGGTCAAGAACAGAGTAGTTTACACACAATTATCTTCTATCAGCAGTGCTTTCACTTTGTTTTAATCGGACAACTAATTTCCGGTTGGCGTTACATGACAACAAAGCCATGCTTGCTGCTTAAACACAACAGAAAGTGTTATTTTTTGAATTGAGATTGTGATACCCCTACGACTTAACTATCCATAAGCTGCCTTAGCCTGTAGCTCCAACTAATTGTCATTTCTTTGATTTTTGTATAACATTTTCTTCTATAACTCCAGTCTACTGATTTCCATAACTCCACCAGCACAGTTTACATTTACACAGCAACTTTGCAAAGGCCATTTGAGCATTAGACCTGCAGTTGCATGTCTCCTTTAATACTCCACCAACAACACTCAAACTCCTTCTTGTGTACGCTCACAAGCGAACACTACAGATGTGTGTCATGTGTGCTGCTGTTAAATCCTCCTCTGTGCTCCTCTTAATAGCCGTGACTGAATACAAGTTACTGAATGTTATTTTTACTTCTTAGATTCACACAGAGCACAACAGCAAAGTACTTCACGTGGTTAAAGTTCATTGTGGTGCCAGAGGAAAGTATGGGAAAATGAGACCCAAGTTGAAAATAACTGTAATTATTCTCTAATGCATTTAACTCAAAATAGCCACAAAGGAAAACAAGCAAGTTTTAAGGTTTGAACTACTTCTCTGTCTACCACCAGGACATAAAATTAGCAACCACTTAGTCCTATTATATGAATGATTTCTATGTTCGAGTGTATAAATATTGCTTTACTTTTTGCTGTAAGTTTTTTATGCTCTAATAGGGAAGTAACGACTAATCGTGAGCTGGTTGATAATCGATTCACATGTGATGTTTTCAGTCGGTTGAGATGTTCATTCAATCACGATTTATGTTTTGAACAACAAGGGCCGCTCTGTTTACTGCAAACTCACTTCCAACAAGTTTTTGAAGTTTGAGTTTAAGAGTTGTTTTGATAAAGTTCTACAGTTTTAGGGAAACAAGTGAGACCAGAGTTTATTATTGGGTTTGATCTAAAGAGGTTTTAGGTCTCATCTAAAGTTAATAAGAACTAATTAATTACCCAAAATAAAATTGAATCATGAGTTCAGTGAATTGTTACATCCCTATGCTTTAATAATAAACAGCAAAGTCACCATGCAACCTCAGTGAATGTTCTACTTGAAAGTGTGAAAAGCTACTCTCCTTAAGTGTTAAAACAAACACCAGCCACTGGTTTCACAGCTCTTATATGTATCTCACAACTCTCTCATGACAACAAGTCACTGAATATAGCTACATCTTAAAAGTAATCTCCTGCACAGAACCTATATAGAACAGAACCTCCTGCACACACTTATATATTTTTAAAAAGGTTGTAATGATGCGAGTATAAATTTAGGATAATTAAAATAAACTGAAAGTAAAACTTAGTAAAACTTTGTTGTGTGGCTCCGATTAATTATGACAGTTAAGTGACGACGTGTTGCCAGTCTGCGGGCTACTTTACCACAGTTGCAGCGGGCTGTTTTTCTCAGAGAGAGAAAGAGAGAGAGAGAGAGAGAGAGAGAGATTTGTTATTTAGTCATTATTTTTATCTTTTAAAGTCCATTTTGGGTAAAATTGATGACAAATCAAAGAGACGGATAATCCGAATGGTAACAAAAGAGCCCAGAAAGACTTCTAAAGAGATCCAAGGTGAACTCCATGCTCAAGGAACATCAGTGTCAGATCGCACCATCCGTCGTTGTTTGAGCCAAAGTGGACTACATGGGAGACGACCAAGGAGGACACCATTGTTGAAAACAAATCATAAAAAAGCTAGACTGGAATATGCCAAACTACATGTTGACAAGCCACAAAGCTTCTGGGAGAATGTCCTATGGACAGATGAGACAAAAATGGAACTTTTTGCCAAGGCACCATCAGCTCTATGTTCACAGATGGAAAAATGAAGCATATCAAGAAAAGAACACTGTCCCTACTGTCAAACATGGAGGAGGCTCTGTTATGTTCTGGGGCTGCTTTGCTGCATCTGGCACAGGGTGTCTTGAATCTGTGCAGGGTACAATGAAATCTGAAGACTATCAAGGGATTCTAGAGAGAAATGTGCTGGCCAGTGTCAGACAGCTTGGTCTCAGTCGCAGGTCATGGGTCTTGCAACAGGACAATGACCCAAAACGCACAGCTAAAAACACCCAAGAATGGTTAAGAGGAAAACATTGGACTATTCTAAAGTGGCCTTCTATGAGCCCTGACCTCAATCCTATTGAGCATCTTTGGAAGGAGCTGAAACATGTCGTCTGGAAAAGACACCCTTCAAACCGAAACAACTGGAGCAGTTTGCTCATGAGGAGTGGGCCAAAATACCTGCTGAGAGGTGCAGGTCTCATTGACAGTTACAGGAATCGTCTGATTGCAGTGATAGCCTCAAAAGGTTGTGCAACAAAATATTAAGTTAGGGGTACCAACAATTTTGTCCAGGCTTGTACCATGAGTTTATTTTTTTAAATAATTCCGTTGAAGCATGGTTGAAAAGCAATGTCTGACAGTGTTAATTTTGACACAAAATTTTAATTTAGTTTTAGTCTTAGGGGCTGTCTACACGGAGACACAAATCACTGTATCCATATACATTTTGTATCGTATTGGCCTTTCGTCCACACGGGTCCGGTGTTTTGGGAGACTGTATCCGCTATTTTTTGAAACAGGGTTCTAAAGTGGATAAATCTTTCGACAACACCTAGGTGACACCCTTGCGGTGTCGTGTGTACAGCCAATCCGTATATTTTGTGAAAACGATGATGTCATCGCATCACGTGTCGGCCTCGTCACACGTAACAGCAACAACAATAATGGCGGACTACATGATTGAGTTCGTGCTGCAGAAGCTACTAAGCCTACTAGCTTTATTACAGCAAAATCTATTGCTTCTATGCAGTTGTGGTGAGCAACAAGCGATAATGGACAACACCATACGCCACATGCTCTTAGATCCACGAGAGAACCAGGAGTGCAACCAGGAGAAAATGAATGGAGAGAGAATTTCCGCATGTCCAAAGCACTCAGAACTCAGTCCGTATATTGAAGAGCAAACAACAAACATGAGGGCACCAATTACTACACTCTAAATATATGACTGCAAAAATTTGAGAACTTGTTTTTATTAGAAAATAAATATTTAGGTCTTCGTCTTCTTCTGCAGCGCGCAAGGTTATGCATGCTCAAAGTCTTCTTCTCCGTATAGTGTATATCTGTGGCAGAATTACAGCGCCCCATACTGGTCGGGCATATATACTACATCGTTTTCAGCCGGCCGTGTGTACGCAGATATTTTCTTGAGAGGACGCCGTCTCAAGATCGGATAGGGGATGCACTGGCTTCGTGTGGACATAGCCTTAGTCTTTTGACTATAATTCTTTTTAGTTTTAGTCAAGTTTTAGTCATCTGATTTGTTTTAATTTTAGTCTTATTTTAGTCGACTAAAATTGCTTGTTATTTTAGTCAACTAAAATAAGACTAAAATCAATAACAGATTTACTAGACAATTTTTTACAATATTTTTTAAGTTTGGTATAGAAAATAAACTTAACCAAAATATATAAAACACAAATTCAACTTTATGTCAACACAACGGTGTCTTTATTTCAATTCAAAAGCTTTTATGCAGCAACAAACACTGTCATGGTAATGTAAACAATAACTAGCTGCCAATTCACCATCAATAATAGAAAAATAAAGTTAGGTCCAGGACCTTAAAGCTTACAGCTGAGCTGAACAATAAGTGCAAACATTTTTAATTTCGAATCTAAAGTGCACTGAATGACATTTTCTTCTTGCTACCACAATGCTGGCAATTCAACCACAGAATAGTAACACTTATTTACCTCTATTCATTTTCAAGAAAGCACTTCGTGCTAAAGTGACTTTTGCTCTGTTACGCTTTCCCCTGGTTAGGTCACCTGTGACATTTTGTCGCTCTTTGAATGCCGTCTTCCCGGGGGCTCAGTCAAATAAGTCAGTCTCTGATTGGTTCTCTTCTTCTCATGCAGTTTCGTTCTTCTTCTTCTCTAGTATTAATGGCGGGTCGCAACCAATTTTTTCGGTGCATACCGCCACCTACTGTACCGGAGTGTTTTCGCCTGTTCCGTTTTGCGGATTGGTTCTTTTGTTCATCTTTGTCTGCTAATTGGATTTTCGTCACAGTCTATTTTCGTCTCGTCCTTTATTCGTTGACGATAATGTCAATCAATTTAGTTATAGTTTTAGTCTCCATCAGTGACTTCATTTTTAGTTTTCGTTTCGTTTTTGTCCGCAAAAAAATATTCGTGACGAAAATAATGACGAAAATATTTCGTCAACGAAATTAACACTGATGTCTGACTTTCATTGGTTAACATTCATAGAATTTTTTATTTATTATTACTTTTGTCAGAATAAGTTTTTTCTGTGACCATTGTGAGTTTTTCTTTCATTGACCGAAGGGTACCAACAATTTTGTCCACGTGTGTACACAAACATTTCTAAAACTCTAAAAAATGTCTTTCTTTCTTTTTTTTTTAATTAAAACATTAAATAATTATTTTATGATAAACATACTGTCTTAAGTGCACCCCTTTATAATCATAAATTAAATAATAATAGATAGATAAATACATTCCAAAAATAAATACAATAGGCTTAATAATAATAATTTGCATGTGGGCTATTTAGAAGAAGAAAAGAGGAACAAAGAAATGAAAAGTCAGTCATACCCCAGGAGGGGGGGGGGGCGCCTCCTGGGGGCGCGGATCGTCTGCAGTCTAATATTGGGGGTTGCGGTTTTAAAAGTTTGGGAACCCCTGTTTAAGTATCCAGAGAACTTGACCATCATGCATTGTGTTTATGTGACTCCAAAGACCAGATTTATGCAGATCATTTGCATTTGAAATTTACTTCATAGTAATGTTTAGGCACAAAAATCTGG
Source organism: Perccottus glenii (assembly GCA_024416835.2). NCBI lineage: Eukaryota > Metazoa > Chordata > Actinopteri > Gobiiformes > Odontobutidae > Perccottus > Perccottus glenii. Next base: position 4,143,028 of record CM044566.2, on the reverse strand, counting down.
CATTTTATTGAAAAGTGCATTTTGATTTACAACTTTCAAAAAGGACCATATACTGTAGTGTCAAAATTGTGTACTAAAAGAAATGTGTCTAAATTATTTGTGCATCGCATGCACCGTTATGTTTGATAGTTTGTGAAAGTCCACAGTCCAACTGATCTTTTCAAAAATGTATCTTTGGGGGGGAAGGGCACCCCTAGCTTAATTTGTAGAGCTCTTGAAAACACGCAAGAACACAGGAGATTAGAATCTCGTCACCCCTCTTTCTCGCCCCATTTCCTGTCAACTTTACAGAGTCCATTATTCATTCACTCCACAGCCACACACTAGTGGTGGAGACTTGGCAGCCATGTTTGTGACTACAGCCACTCAAAACTACCACCAACACCAGTGTCACAGCTGGCCACCACTGGAGGCTAGTGAAGTTTCTTGTCCAAAGACACAAATACAGTATGAACTGGGGAGAGCAGGAATAAAACTGCCAACCTACCGGTTATATGTGCCCCGTTCATTGTGATTCTTGGGAGCTGTGTTTAAATGATGTGCAACAACATGACCCACTGTAGAGTAAATATATACTGTTTGTCAGAGTCTAGGCACATAGCTTTTTTGTAGATCTGACACTATATAGTCCACAATTGCACAGTTTCACCTTCTGCAAAGATTCACAACGTAGGCCCCAGATGTGATAAATACATCTGGCTCCATAACATTAGTCTAAAATTGCAACACAAAGGCCCATTGCCAGTTCATTTCGGGGACATCACAGTTTATTAGCCCAGTACATGACAATGATGTCAGCTCAGTAGGGCTGGTATAGTTTTCCCACTTTTTGGCGAAGCACTTGCTTGGGTCGTGTATCAGTTGTCTGACCTTCACATTCAACCAGGGGATTATATCAGGCTAAACCACCATTACACTTCTGTTTAACCCCTCCTTGCATCTCTAGGTTCATAATAATCACAGCTGACCCTTTAACAGGACCATTAGGACGAGAAAGTAGTTCTCCATAATTTATGGCATGCTGCATGTTGCTTAGAGTAGTTCTCCTGGATATACAAGAGCAACATATTAAGCCAAACTCTGATGAGACCAAATATAAAACTTTGGAAAATCAACATTACATTATGTGCCTTCACAAGCCTGGCCTCCTCAACTGGAAGAACACAGTCACACTCACGTGTACCTAGCAAACTGCACCAACTTTTCACCCGTATGTTAAAGAGAGGGGGGCGGGGGTTCCGTGCAGATGGCCCTGAGCAGTCCCAGCTGTAGGCCTTCCATTACATAAACTAAGTGTTGATATCCCAACACTTAATGGGGGATGATGATTTGTAATAGGAAAGTCCTGCGTAACCGCAGAACATGAGTGAGAGTGCCCTCGGAATGATCTTTAAAGGAAATAACCCAGAGCGTGTCAGCAATTCAATGGATCTAAATGCTTTTACTGATGCTTTTAACAAGACACAGGTTCTAATTTAATCCCACCAGGCCACCACCAAGGTCTAACTAGAGACATACTGTAACAAACAAAAAGAATAACACCTTTTCTGTAGACATAATTCTCTGCTTTACCAGTTTCTCCATTATGCAACTCAGAGTCAGGCACAGTACCATCTCTTGTGATCAACACCAAATCAACACTAACATTTTAAAGATACATAACGACATATGCCAGTCCATAACAAGGCTCAAATCCTGAAACGTTATGTAGTGTTGCTTTAAATTAAATACCCACTTAAGAGGGATTGTCCGCCACATGGAATAATATATTTGTGAATGTCAATGTCAATTTCTCATAGTAAACAGTCAGTGTCTAGTTCTAAGTGTTAACCCTACGATTAACTGGTGATTGTCCAGGGTGTACCCCGCCTCTGGCCCAAAACTGCTCTAGTCACCTGGTGTTTGTCATCCCTTGCTTTAATTATTTTAACCATTATTATTATATGGATAATGGTAGAAATGATTGGATTTTAAGTTATCTTGCTCTACCTTTCCATTTGTTACTTGTGATCATCCTTTCTGGAGTTTCTATTTGCATGAACTCAAAGTTCTTCCCATTTCTCTGATATGTTTTATTACATATTAGGCAGAGGAGTTACCGTGGGTTCTCTGACTTCCTCCCACCGTCCAAACACATGCATGTATAGGTCAATTAGAGTGACTGATGTCCGTCTCTAAATGTCAGCCCTGCAACTAACTGCCCATTGTCCAGGGTGTACCCCGCCTCAAGCCAAAAGCTGCTGGGATAGGCTCCTGTCAGGGGTCACACATGACTGAATCGATAGGGATCAAACTCACAACTTTCTTGCAGAAAATATTGGTTCAAAAACATAAAGAAATACACTCTATAATCATACATCTGTGGCAATAGTGCTAGTTCTGTATCAAAGTAATTCGGCTTGAGTTATGGGATAGCAGCAAGTAAACACCATAGACACATTTAAGTGTGTCAGTCAGAAATATGATTAACTGATAAGAGCATAAAAGGTCAAGTGATGTTCCAGTCTCACACTACAGCGTATGTTTTATTCAGAAGTGGTGGTTGGTATGAAAGACACCATAGCTGTTTTCAATTGCTGCATGAGCTCCAGTTGTAGTCTGTGTTTTTCCTGCTTTTTTGTGCACAGTTGGCATTAGTGCACTAAGTACTGATACAACACATTGTCATGAGTTATGACGCACTGACTGATTCACCATAGGAACTCCAATGTGTACACTAAATACAGAATATCTTTAATGATAATGTTTTCTTTTAAATTAATAGATGAATACATCAGTATGTATTACTTTAACAGTTCAGAATTCTAGACTAAAGCTGCTCAAAATAAAGCCAAGCGTGAATATTAAAATTTTTAGCAGTTTACATTAATCCATTTCCCAAACCAGAATTTATGAGCCATACAGTGTGAGCAGTGAAATGAAAAAAAAACACCAGTAAGTAATAATGAATTTGTCAGAGCAACAGGAACAGTCATTACAGGAATTTAGAAATAAAGAACTAATAGTTTTACTATGAGTGGCACGTCTGTTAAACCTGCAGCTGGCACCAAAAGAGAAGCCACACAGTACTGTATGTTGGAGGAACTCATTCAGCTTCAGCTGCGCTACATCAGACTTTCACTTGGCTACCTACCTTACTTTATGAGCTATAAAGAAGAGGTATTAAAAAAAACCTGAAAAGTTGACTAGCACCCATTGACTTCCATTCTAATGTTTTATGTATTAATCAATATTTATTTTTGGCCTAAAAGTTACATTCCTATGTAAACTGCTTGAATGTAGTGTTTTGTGTCCTTCACAGACTTATCACTTATTGCGATAAATAAAGTCCCCTTTTTAAAAAAAAACTGATACATTTTGACAAATTGCTACCAAAGTGCAGATAAGAAATTATTTTGTAGTCCTGCTTCCAAAAAAGACACACAGCCTTCTGCCTCAACTTTCCTCTTTGTTCCTGTAGAAAACAGTGGTGTAATGATTTCTTATACCACACCTACACAAGCTAACATAAGTTACTAGTGGAAATTACAAAAAAGTGGAGTGACTAATTATGACCTTCAGCTTAATCGCACCAACTACTACAATTGGAATTTTTTTTAATTGCATACAGATTTCTCCAGAAGGAAGTATTTTCTAAACTCAAAACCCTTATGTCCTCAGACCTTTTACAGTGTTTAAATGGGACTTATACAGCTACATCTCGGGGGAACAGCTAAAGCACCGGAGCAGCATTCATTTCCTCCTGCAGAGAATCAAAAGATGGGCATGTGGATGTGAAAGCACAGCACCACAAGTGTCAGCTCACCGCAGAAACCCCACTCTTCCTCAAGTGAAGCAAATGTACTGCTTCAGATGAGGCTCCAATCAGATAAAGCAGCTGTTTCTTAATTTAGCCGAGCTGTTAGTCTCCCATCAGTTGCCGGAACACCCAGCAGAAATTTAAATACAGTGTCACCTTCTTCTGTATCATAGCTACGAGGAAATAAAATATTATTATTGTTGTCACTTGTCATTGTCACTTGTCATATTGATTATGAGCTTGTATTTTTTGACTGACAAATTATTGGCAAATGCGTACAGTACAGTACACAATTTTTAGGCAGGTGTGGGTTTTCTTTGGTTACAAAATGCAAAGTAAAAGAACAGAAGATTGAGTGACTGTGCCTCAAAAACAGCAACAGTTTGTGTAGTTCCGCAGGATCTGGGCAGGTTCTGTTCAACTAGACCATGTGATCCCAGACAGAACCAGGCCCGACGGGACTGAACCAGACCATGTGATCCCAGACAGAACCAGGCCCGACGGGACTGAACCAGACCATGTGACCCCGGACAGAACCAGGCCAGACGGGACTGAACCAGACCATGTGACCCCGGAAAAAACCAGGCCAGACGGGACTGAACCAGACCATGTGATCCCAGAAAAAACCAGGCCCGACGGGACTGAACCAGACGATGTGACTCCGGACAGAACCAGGCCCGACGGGACTGAACCAGACCATGTGACCCCGGACAGAACCAGGCCAGATGGGACTGAACCAGACCATGTGATCCCAGAAAAAACCAGGCCCGATGGGACTGAACCAGACCATGTGATCGCGGACAGAACCAGGCCCGACGGGACTTAACCAGACCATGTGACCCCGGACAGAACCAGGCCAGACGGGACTGAACCAGACCATGTGACCCCGGACAGAACCAGGCCAGATGGGACTGAACCAGACCATGTGACCCCGGAAAAAACCAGGCCCGACGAGACTGAAACAGACCATGTGATCCCGGACAGAACCAGGCCCGACGAGACTGAAACAGACCATGTGATCCCGGACAGAACCAGGCCAGACGGGACTGAACCAGACCATGTGATCCCGGACAGAACCAGGCCCGACGGGACTGAACCAGACCATGTGATCCCAGAAAAAACCAGGCCCGACGGGACTGAACCAGACCATGTGATCCCAGAAAAAACCAGGCCCGACGGGACTGAACCAGACGATGTGACCCCGGACAGAACCAGGCCCGACGGGACTGAACCAGACCATGTGACCCCGGAAAAAAACAGGCCCGACGGGACTAAACCAGACCATGTGATCCCAGAAAAAACCAGGCCCGACGGGACTGAACCAGACAGTGGGATCCCAGAAAAAAACAGGCCCGATGGGACTGAACCAGACCATGTGATCGCGGACAGAACCAGGCCCGATGGGACTGAACCAGACCATGTGACCCCGGACAGAACCAGGCCAGATGGGACTGAACCAGACCATGTGACCCCGGAAAAAACCAGGCCCGACGAGACTGAAACAGACCATGTGATCCCAGACAGAACCAGGCCAGACGGGACTGAACCAGACCATGTGATCCCGGACAGAACCAGGCCCGACGGGACTGAACCAGACCATGTGATCCCGGACAGAACCAGGCCCGACGGGACTGAACCAGACCATGTGATCCCAGACAGAACCAGGCCAGACGGGACTGAACCAGACCATGTGATCCCAGAACCAGGCCCGACGGGACTTAACCAGACCATGTGATCCCGGACAGAACCAGGCCAGACGGGACTGAACCAGACCATGTGATCCCGGACAGAACCAGGCCCGACGGGACTGAACCAGACCATGTGATCCCGGACAGAACCAGGCCCGACGGGACTTAACCAGACCATGTGACCCCGGACAGAACCAGGCCCGACGGGACTGAACCAGACCATGTGACCCCGGACAGAACCAGGCCAGACGGGACTGAACCAGACCATGTGATCCCGGACAGAACCAGGCCCGCGGACTGAACCAGACCATGTGACCCCGGACAGAACCAGGCCCGACGGGACTGAACCAGACCATGTGACCCCGGACAGAACCAGGCCCGACGGGACTGAACCAGACCATGTGACCCCGGACAGAACCAGGCCCGAAGAGACTGAAACAGACCATGTGATCCCGGACAGAACCAGGCCAGACGGGACTGAACCAGACCATGTGACCCCGGACAGAACCAGGCCCGACGGGACTAAACCAGACCATGTGACCCCGGAAAAAACCAGGCCCGAAGAGACTGAAACAGACCATGTGATCCCGGACAGAACCAGGCCAGACGGGACTGAACCAGACCATGTGATCCCGGACAGAACCAGGCCCGACGGGACTAAACCAGACCATGTGATCCCGGACAGAACCAGGCCCGACGGGACTGAACCAGACTATGTGACCCCGGACAGAACCAGGCCAGACGGGACTGAACCAGACCATGTGACCCCGGAAAAAACCAGGCCCGACGGGACTGAACCAGACAGTGGGATCCCAGAAAAAAACAGGCCCGATGGGACTGAACCAGACCATGTGATCGCGGACAGAACCAGGCCCGATGGGACTGAACCAGACCATGTGACCCCGGACAGAACCAGGCCAGATGGGACTGAACCAGACCATGTGACCCCGGAAAAAACCAGGCCCGACGAGACTGAAACAGACCATGTGATCCCAGACAGAACCAGGCCAGACGGGACTGAACCAGACCATGTGATCCCGGACAGAACCAGGCCCGACGGGACTGAACCAGACCATGTGATCCCGGACAGAACCAGGCCCGACGGGACTTAACCAGACCATGTGATCCCGGACAGAACCAGGCCCGACGGGACTGAACCAGACCATGTGACCCCGGACAGAACCAGGCCAGACGGGACTGAACCAGATCATGTGATCCCGGACAGAACCAGGCCCGACGGGACTGAACCAGACCATGTGACCCCGGACAGAACCAGGCCCGACGGGACTGAACCAGACCATGTGATCCCGGACAGAACCAGGCCAGATGGGACTGAAACAGACCATGTGATCCCGGACAGAACCAGGCCAGACGGGACTGAACCAGACCATGTGACCCCGGACAGAACCAGGCCCGACGGGACTAAACCAGACCATGTGACCCCGGAAAAAACCAGGCCCGAAGAGACTGAAACAGACTATGTGACCCCGGACAGAACCAGGCCAGACGGGACTGAACCAGACCATGTGACCCCGGAAAAAACCAGGCCCGACGGGACTAAACCAGACCATGTGACCCCGGACAGAACCAGGCCCAACGGGACTAAACCAGACCATGTGATCGCAGACAGAACCAGGCCAGACTCCATGATGTAGGGAGAGTGTTCTGGTATCATTCTCAGTATTGAAGTTTTTTATCTGTTCACTATCTTTGCATTTTTTTAATTGATTTAAAAAAAAAGTTTTATTATTGACAGCATGACACATTTCACTGTAAAGAGCCTCACCATCTTTTCTGGGAAACTTCATATTTCCAAGTTGAAAGAAAAGAAAGTCCATGGTGCTCAGTACAAAACTACTTAATCATTTTACTGTCAGGCAAAAGACAACATGGAACTCCAGAAAACGCCATTGATTTTGCAAAGACAGCAACATGTTGCTTGGTTAAGTTTGATCTCACAATATGTTTTTTTTTTTTTCTGTGAACAACATTTGGCTAATAATAAATAAATCACTTTTCCAGAACAATAGTCAGTTTGTTACTTACTTAATTCCTCCAAAATGTGCATGACTTCAATATATGTATGCTGTACAACTATTATAAATCTGTATTTATACATAGCTGAAGTTGTGGTGTGAGTGTCAAAATCCTTATATTTGTAATGGCTTTTTGACATAAAAAAAAATATGCTTAGGTTTGATAAACTACATGTGAGAATGACATAACACAAAGGGAATAAATATAACATAGTTCTCCCAGAAGGCCTTGTTTCCACAGCTCAGTACAGTACATGCCCATCAGTACAGGTCCGTTTCCATTGTGCTTCATAAAAGACTTTTATACAGGACCACTTTGGTTACCCTTCACTTTTAGTTCCAACAGGGTGTGGTCCTCTTTTCAAAAGGACTAAAAACTACAGGCATACCTTCATATTTCAAGAAGAATGAGAAATGTTTTATTAGCTAAACAAAAACTAGCATGCATTATAAAAAGACATTTCTGGTTTTGAGCATTAGGGTTCTCGCTACTTGAATTAAATAGACATTGTGTCTACACATGAAAAAATGCATTGTGCAAAAATGAGATAATGACTAATAAGTACATAATGAGTCCCTAAAATGTAGGACACTGCTGCAGCCCCTGAATGTAAAAGCTGGGAATAAACCAGAAACTGCATACTGGCTACTTAAATTATACCTTCAGTTATGCACAAAATACACTCTTCTTTACTCAATTAATGGCTACACATTTAAGTTTAGAATACAGTTTATATCTCATAAAGAAACAGTAGTTGTTTTTGTATCATACACTGCTCTCCTGTGCAGAGTAACACAAGCCTCTTCAGGGTTTAGCTAAAACAAACTGTGCCGCAAAAAACAACCTGCATAAAAGTTTAGGCACATGCACCACTACTGCAGATTCAGTGTCTCCAAATATTTTTATACTGTGCACCCTTGAATGTTGTCATATTGTCTCATAGAGTTTTTATGAATCATATCTAAGACCTTTCTCGTGCCTGAACATGTCTGATGCACCCACGAGAGACCGAGGCGTTTTTCTCAGGTCATGAGACTTCATGTTTATTCCTTGTCACATCCAGACTGAAGAAGGCAGCACAAATGTCAGCACTGGATACAAACTGGAGACACACATGATACACACACGCCGAATGGTGTTACAGAATTAACGACAAACACCAAACTGCAGCCACACGTCTCCCAAATAGTTTGAGCTGAGGAGACAGGGCAGAAGAAGGGGGGGGGGTCCTGCCCCTCACCACAAAGAATCGACCTGAGAATGTGACAGGAATGTGTGGTGGAATGAGGAAGTGTGGCTTGGCCTAGGACAATACCAAGACTGCTGGGAAGGTTAGAGTTAATCTGAAAAAGGCAACACGCAAAAACTATTTATCAGAGTGTCCCTCAATGATGTCTTTATGCTCCAAATGTGCACGCACCCCACCCCTGCAGCACTGGGAGAGCCTATGAGGCGGAGAAAGTGACAGTGTGTGACAGTGTGAGGACAGAAAGTGCACTTTTCTCAGTGAATGCCACACTGGTTCTAATGTACAACCCATATGTGAGAGAATAAAGCCATTTGTACTGTTAAGGGGTCAGAACGCTTGACCCCTGAACCACATGGGTTTTCTGTTCCCCTCTAGTGGATTACTGAAACAATTCCATATCATTTGTATCTAATGTTAATCACCCTACTTAAACTATGTGACAGTTTAGTCCTAGGTACAAACAATGAATTCATTTTAATATTACATTATGTCAGACCAGACCATCAATGCAACAGCTTCAACGCAACATAAAAAGTGGTATTTAACCAGACAATTCTGCGGATTCTTCCAGACTTTAGTCACAAATGTGGCTTTACCTTGAAAATATTGAACATAAACAGCCTTTTCATCCTATTGTCAGAGCTCCAGAATCTCTCAGAATCTTCTGTTGAAATGTCACTCATCAAAGTTGTTCTGAACTTACCATAAAAGAAACAGTAAAAGAATATTTACGTTTCAACTTCTCAATCACTAATGCAACAGAGTTTCTGTCTGTGCGTAAAGACAAGGACATCAAAATGTGTATCAAAAAGTGAAATGCCATGCTTTTTGTTAAAGCTGACCTTTTGTTATGGTACTGTGAAGATAAATAGCTATGACTTACATCAACACAATTTAACACCTTTCACTGTTTATCGATTGTTCCCCTGTGTTATTCCTCCCTTCATAATTTAGACAGACACGTTCAGTAGCTATGCCAAACTTGGTCCAGCCCTGATTTGATGAGTGTAGCCCTACCTCCAGGACCTGCACGTAGCTGGAGGGGAACCAGCCCCGGGCCCCGTCCTTCTCGCCCTCCCACCAGCCTCCGGGCAGCGCCTGAACAACTTTGATGACATCCCCGGTGTCAAAGCTCAGTCCCTGCTGGTGCTGCTCCCCGCTGAACGGGTACAAACTTTTACAGTACGATCCCGACATGGTCAGCGCTGAGGACTCGCTGCTCGCTGTCCCCTCTCCTCCGGACATGAACTGAAGGAAAAAAAGTTGAGGAGTTGAATCCAGAAGTGGAGCTACAGAGAGAAGTGTCGGAGCGAGGCGCGAGGAGACCTGTGTCAAACTGCTGGAGGTGCTGCTCTTTACGCACTGACTGCTGCTGCCTCCCAGCTCTGTTTGGGGCTGAGTTGGAGGCGCACGACGCACACTCACCGAGAAAAAGTGCGCAGGAAACCAGATGGAGCCACTTTTCAAAATAAAAGCACGCTTCGTTTTCAAGATGCGTCACCAGCCAAGCTTAGCGATCTAAACTGCTTTTAGTTATTTTTGTTGCTAACTAACTAACACACTAACACATTACATCACACCGCAGTGTAGCGCTCACCTTATATTTTTGTCTCTGAGTTCAGCCTTGTCAAACAAAAAGCATTGTCAATATTTCTCCATGTTTCAGGGCTTTTGTTTCCCCGGCATGTGTTAGACATCCTTATCTATTAAAATTCTTAATTTAGCCTAGATAATGTATACTTTTTCTCAAATGCACGCAAAATACATGGTAATTTAACTTTTTAACTTAACTAATGTTAGCTTACACCATCTTCAACAATAAAAAAGTTATGAATAAAGAATAGACAACTTCTACTACTATTACGGTTGTTATTATTATTTAGTCTGGCAATAGGCTGACCTGTAGCTACTGTGCATTTCTAGTATTCCTGAAATGCCCATTGCATGGACCAAACCTTTAGAAAGTTTCTGTTCCTTCCATTTTTGTTTTACCTCTGGTTGTTCTTGAGATTTCTTGAGATTGCTTTGATTTCCCTCTCTCTCTCTCTCTGAATACTTTGTGTTGAAATGTAGCATACACACTTCCTGTCTTTTTTAATACATGTAAATCAGGACATGTAGAACTATCTTGTAACAGTGCTAGATCTAGTGGTGGCTTTGAACTGATGCACAGCACAAACAGGCACACTAAGGACATTCCTGTTGGGTTTATTTCTTTAAAAGTTCAAAGTCGAAAGTGTTGCCCAGAAGAAACTTCAGGTCTAGACATGAGGTAGACATATACCAATGTTTAGAGAGTTGTAGCAAGCTTGACTCTGGTTAGAGGGAGCCCTCTAGTGGTAGCTGTTCAACTGAATTCAGACAAACAGAGAGACAGATAGAAAAAAGTCCAAGTACGTCCCATGTGCAGCTTCCGGGCTATTTTCTGATAACATGCTGCATTCATCTTTTCCTGTTCCTTTGTAGCTCACACAAATACATCAGTAATCCACCTCCATGTTTCACAGTAGGAATGGTTTACATTTTTTCATAGGCTTTGTTGACTTCTCTCCAAAAGTAACGTTTATGGTTGTGGCCTAAATGTTCAATTTTGGTCTCATCACTCCAAATGACTTTGTTCTAGAAGTTCTGAGGCTTGTCTCTGTGCTGTTTGGCGTATTGTAAGTGGGATGATTAGTGGTATTTGCGTAGTAATGGCTTTCTTCTGGCAACTCGATCATGCAGCCCATTTTTCTTCAAGTACCTCCTTAATGTGCATCTTGAAACAGCCACACCACTTTTTTATAGACTCTTGTATTTCAGATGAAGTTATTTGTGGTTTTATCTTTCCTGGCAGTTGTGGCTGAAATTTTTGTTGGTCTACCTGACCTTGGTTTGGTTTCAACTTCTTAATTTGAGGTTATACACTGCTGATTGGCATTCTCAATCCCATGTCATTGCTGCACTGGATGATGCAAGGGTCCGTCACTGATCTTTTATTCACACACACTGATTACAAACAAACAGATCACAGGTGAGGATGTTTACCTTTAGTAGCCATTCAAACCTGTTTGTGTCACTTGTGCATGTTATCAGGTCAAAATTACATTTACATTACATTTACATTTATTCATTTAGCAGACGCTTTTATCCAAAGCGACTTACATTACATTACATTACCAGTGTTACAGTCACTGGAGGCAAGGTGGGTTAAGTGTCTTGCCCACTAGCCATTGAAGGACCTGTTTGTTCTACCGATTGAGCAGCTCTACCACTGCCGCCCCAAATTACCTGTTGTCATTAGGATTTAAAAAAGACTAAACACAATTGTTTGACAATAAATGGTTTCATCCAAACACTAACTATGAGTGAAATAAAGGTTTTTGTGTTATCATTCATATTCTCAGAAAAATGGCCCAAAATCACAAATTCTGCCAAGGCCAACTTATGAGCAAAAAATATTTTTATATTCTTTGCAACAAATTATTCACATGAGCCTAGGCTAGAGTTTGATTTCCAGGAGGAGGAACGGATAGATACAGATTAAACTACCTCTGAATATAATTGGATGCAACCAATCAAACTTCTGTGCTGCCACTTTCTAGATAAACAGCTGTGTAGGGTTGGTTGTATTAAACTCTATGTAGGTGGTGGTTAATGGGAGGAGTTTCATTCGGCAGCGCGGAAAAGTGACACAGTAAAATACGTTAACCCTGGTTAATACTTCTCCTTGAAGTCTTAACACTAATACTTGTACTGGGAGTTTCAGGTACAATACATGCTGTGGATTGTTGTTGTAGCTCCATAACAGACATGACATAAACATGTAGAAGAAAGAGTCAGAGCCTGTTCTGCACACCTCTTTATTTTGTAATAGTATTACTTCAAACAAATAATTTTGTCTTTTTTCTCTTTCCTAGTGCTAAGAAGTTGCATAAATCTTTAGAAAGTGAGTAACCAAGATCTACTCAGATTAAGCAGCCTGAAAGACAGGGAAGAAAAGGGAAAGAAAAGGGGAAAAAGGATCATTTTCTTTTTCCTGAACATATTTGCCCTAAAGAGATTATTTTAGGCATTTGGAATTAAAAAGAAATTGTAAAATAGGTGGACTCTACCTTTCCAAAATCTCTGCTCTTGGTTCTCAGTTTGTTGACTTGGGACTCTGCAATGTCCACTCGCTCCTGTGCTTCTTCCAGCTCATGCTGCACCTTTCTGAGCTTTGCAAGATGAGTGTTGGCCAGCTCCTCCTGTGACAACAAAAACACAGTCATAGGAATAACTCATAACATGATTCAGAATACTGTCACATTTCAATTACATTGCAATAACATCCTCTCACAGTTTCTTCATTCTGCCGTTTATAAGCCTTGACTTTAATCTGCAGCTTGTCCACCAGGTCCTGCAGTCTCAGGATGGTCTTCTTGTCCTCTTCAGTCTGGTAGCTCCGCTCCTTCACTCGCCTCTCATATTTACGAAGGCCTTTGATAGCTTCAGCACTTTTTTTCTGTTCAGTGTCCAACTCAGTCTCCAGCTCACGCACCTTAGGTACATTTAGTAAAAACACCACAGGGTTAGGTGCAATGGGGCAGATTTGTAGATTTGTCTGCTCCCATTTACAAAAACAAAAGACTGTTCATTTATCACATAATCTACTAATTCATTTAATTTCGCTAACTTTAACTGTATAAAGAGTTGTCACGTAGTGAAAACTTAGCTCTAGAGACCGGAGCCATCTTTTGTACCAGGCTGTAAACATGATTTTTACACTTGTAAAGTCGCCATTGGGTTTCTCCTTATATTTCTGCTTTTGGAGCCTGCCCTATGGTGGACGGCGGTATATCGCTGTATTTCGCTGTATATAGCCGTATGGCGGCGCCCTTACACAAGGACCGTTTAAGAGGTTCTATGAGACAGGCTTGGTAATGACTGCCAATAATGACCCTTACAGCTCTTATCTGTGAAAGGAAATTTGAACTGATATATGTTTTACCTGCACTTCCCCAAACTTCAACACAGTAGGTTAGGCTTGGATCAATCAATTATTTAAATTATTAAATATTTAAATAGTTATATTACATATTTAATGCTTTTTGATTTAATGAATCCTTAACCTTATAGTTTTTTTTTTTTTTTTTAGATTAGTTTATTTCTTTAGAACAGCGTACAATGTATATTGCAGTGGCTCAGTGGTAGAGCGGTAGTCCTTCAACCGGAAGGAAGGTGGTTCGATTCCCGCTCTCCCCAAAGTTCAAACTGTCGTTATGTCCTTGGGCAAGACACTAAACCCCCCTTGCCTCCAGTGGAGTTCGAGCTGTAACACTGGTGTAAGTGTAAGTCGCTGTAAATTAAGCCGGAGAAGAGATGCTTGTACCAGATTATAGCTTAACAGCTAATTTCCATCTGATGTCCTGTATATTGTATATAGGAAACCTACACATTTCTTTCTATTACTAAAATCATGAATTTGGTTTTGCTAAGATTTAACTATAATCTATTTATATCAAACTAGTTTTATTACTTCTTTTTTATTTTAAAAAAAATAAATTTTTTATAAAATTATTCTTAACTACTTTTAACAGGTTGTATCATCTTTGGCAATTTAGAGACCTGAACAATATCATTAATGTACACGAGAAACAGAATAGGACCACTGATCAAACCTTGTGGCATCCCACAATAATATTATACACGTTAGACTTTATATTATCCATTTCCACAAAAGGTTTTCCATCTTTTAAATAGCTTCTGGTCCACTAATGTGCCAGATTTGTTAAATTTGTTCAGTAATACTGTATGGTCCATTATATCAAAATTCTTTATTGAGATCGACAAAGATATCACCTGTATTTGTGAAGATGTTATCAAAAACAGTTGCACTGTGTTGTAATTCTTAATTAACGGAAACAGAGCCATACTGTAGAATTCATAAACTCATGTAGTGCCTTCAGTCCTGCTAAATTTTCTAGATCTATATTGAAATCCCCACACAATGTTTCTATATTGTATAAAGAACAACACTAAACAACACTCTTTATGACATTAACAGTGCTCGATTAATGAGCGGGATACCCGTGTTTCCAGTTTGTGCAGCTGCTTCTTGCCACCCTTCAGAGCCAGACTCTCGGCCTCCAGACGCTGCTGTAGTTCTTTGACAGAGGTCTCCAGGTTCTTCTTCATCCTTTCCAGGTGGCTGCTGGTGTCCTGCTCTTTCTTCAGCTCCTCTGCCATCATGGCCACCTAGAGTTACACAGCAAAACAGCAAAGGCCCATCACAATATCATGAATCAAGGTGTTTCAGCATTAGTGTTATTCACTTCAGTAATACAATCAGGCAATGTCATGTAACAAAAGAAAAATCACATCACATGTATATCAATTTAAATGAAAATAAAGTCACAATTTTACTTCTTTTTATTTTATTCTTTACATTGACCCAATAAAGCCCTATCACCCTCTGTCCTGGTTTAAATGACAATAAGAGAACTAGTTAGTATTTGCAGTTATTCCATGTTATAAGCAGATAATTATTATTTAGACGTGACTTACATCAGTGATTGGCTTCTTAGCTTTCTCCTCTCCATTGCGAGCCTCCTGTACAGCCACGTCCACCTCTCTCTGCAGCTGACAGACATCTGTGTCCAGCTTTCTCTTGGAGTTTAGGAGACTAGTATTCTGAGGCCCAATCATCATTAGTTGCCAGTTAAAGCACATTTAACTTATATTTGATTGTATTTAAAGTCACCTGAGAGTGCAGCAGGGCCACTCTCTCTGAGGCATCAGTCAGTTCTTGTTCTGCCAGTTTGCGGCTCCTCTCGGACTGTTCTAGAGCGGCTCTGAGCTCCTCCACCTCGGCCTGTATCAGACTGTTCCTGCGCTCCATGATGGCCACCTGCTCCTTCATCTCATCCTGGCTGCGCACAGCTTCGTCCAGATGGAGGGTTTGTTCCTACAGACATTCTCATCAACACATGTTTTTTTTTTCCTCACTCGTACCTCTACAAACATTTAAGATATGGAGTTTTTCAGTCATTCAGGTCATAATAAAAAAGTTATTTGAACATAATGTTTGAAGGTAGATGACTTTCAAACACTATGTCCAGATGACTTTCTAATTCTATACATGTTACATTATAAAATATAAATGGCACATTACACTGGACTTTGTATTTTTACTTTGAGGTGTGCCTGAATGTTCCTCAGATGTTTCTGGGCCTCAGTGGCCTGTCTGTTGGCGTGGCTCAGCTGGAGCTCCATCTCATTGAGATCAGTCTCCATCTTTTTTCGGATTCTCATGACATCGTTCTTCCTTCGAATTTCAGCGTCTAAGGCTGGCATGGCTTCAACAATATGCTGGTGATTGCATTTGATCTGCTCAAGCTCCTCGTCCTTGTCGGCCAGCCTATGGTCGACCTCGCTCTTAACCTGAGTCAGCTCCAGTTGTATACGGAGAATCTTAGACTCCTCGTGTTCCAGAGTAGCCTGAAGACAGGAACAAGGACTATACGTATAATAAAGAACTGGAACAACTGTACAAAAAGATTATCTATTATCATCACCTCAGCTTCTTCCAAAGCTGTTTGAATCTCTGTCTTCTCAGTCTCTGTTTGTTTCTTAGTTTTCTCTAGTTCATGGATAACTTTGCCATTCTCTCCGAGTTGTTCAGTCAGATCAGAGATTTCCTCTGAAAGAAAAAAAAATCTTCATACTGTATGTTTTGTGAGTGAAGATTATATTTGCCAGATTACTACAAAACGTCCTGCAGACAATGAATTGTTAGTTTAAAGTTTAGACTAGTTTAAAGTTTAGAATTTCATACGCTGTAGATTCTTAATCTCTCGTTTCAGGACCTCCAGATGTTCCAAAGCCTCTTCATAAGAGTTCTTGGTTTTAAAAAGCTCAGTTCTGAGAGAACGAGACTCTTTCTGTGATCCTTCCAGTTCAACCTGGCTCTCCTCAAACCTCTGCTTCCACTCAGACAGAATCTGGTTTGGACACAAAAAGCTTAACACCTTTACAACTTGTGCACTGATTACTGAGGTGTATTTCTGTATTTTTTTATTTAAAGAAAAACTAACTATTCAGATTATACACTCACTAGAAGACAAAACATCCTCATGGGACTGTTAACTGCTGAACTAGAGGTGTACTATAGTAGGTGAAATTCTATTTGGTGTTCTTCTTACTTTATCAAAGCTCCTCTGTTTTTTATCCAGACAAGCTGCCTGAGCATTGGCCCTCTCAACATCAGCCAGCAGGTCCTCCACCTCTCCCTGAAGTCGCTCTTTGGTCTTCTCCAAAGACAAGCATTTTGCATTGACTGCCTCGATGGTTTCCTCAGCCTCTTGTAGACGCTGGGCCAGTTTTTTCCTAAGTGTATAGACAAAAACTATTACCGACAATCCAAAAATTTTCACTTGAAACATAAAAGATTAAAACAGTTACTTGGCCTCCTCCAGTTCGCTGTTGCGTTGAATGGCATCAGTCTCATATTTGGTTCTCCACTGTGCCACCTCAGTGTTGGACTTAGACATTGCTCTCTGGAGCTCAGCCTTGGCCTCTTGCTCCTCCTCATACTGCTCCCTGAGCAGATCACAGTCATGACGAGCCGATTGTAGAGTGTGGGCAAGAGCGTTTTTAGTCTAAAAACAACAATCATATATTTCATTGAGTTTTTAGAAAAAATCTAACGAACAAACAAATTAACCCTTAATTATACCTTAGCACACTTATGTGTTTTTGACTTTTAGTTTCTGTTGTATTTTTTCATTTTTTTTGCCTATTGTTGTGCCTTTTTGCATGCTCTAACTTTTTTCATGGATTTAAAATTTTAGCCTATTGTAAACAACGTGGCGTGAAATATGAGCATTAACAGACCATTGCAGATAAATGTGTGCGTTGAAACTCATTCAAATCACTATTTTTTGATCCTGCTCAAACAGAAAGTATAAAACATGCATCTTCTCATTTCTCAACTTCATTTGAGGCCTGGGACTTTAAATGTGTGCCCTGAGAAATTTCCTTCATGATTACATAATCACATAATCACATGCTTTGAGACCTTAAGTCTGTGTGGGTGTGTAATGTGTGTGGCAATGTATGCATGTGAGTGTGCATGTGTGTGCACCTGCCTACAGTTTGTACATTGCATTATTGCATGACTGAATGCATTTGGGCAGATAGTTTTTATGTGACTGTTACATGTTCTCCGTTTTATGTTTATGTTTTAAATTTTTATGCAAATGTTCAAATGCTAATGGGGTCCAAGCTTGAGCCCAATCCCTAACCCATAGAGCACGACCATAGATTGTATATAAATGGATGTTGCATGCCCATTGCTCCTGCATTCACCGATATTGACCTTACCACAGGGCAATAAAATGACAATTACATCCGACTTTACTGACTACTGCGTATGTACAAAACTATATGTTTTCAGATAGCATAAACGGCCTTATTAATAAAAAATTAATAGTTGTCATGTAGTAAAAATTTAGCTCCAGACCGGAGCCATCTTTTGTACCAGGCTGTGAACATGATTTTTACACTTGTAAAGTTACCATTGGGTTTCTCCTTATATTTCTGCTTTTGGAGCCTGCCCTCTGGTGGACAGAGGTATACCGATGTATGGTCTCACTCACACATGAGGCCCTTATAAAGGGTTTGATTCGACCGGCTTATCTGAGGGTTAGGAAGGGGAGACTTCACCAGACCTGTCATGGATGTCCAAAAATGCAGACATCCACTGGGCACCCACAAATTTAGAGCTACACCACATTTTTATAGCTTGATCTTTGAGGCGCAGTGGCAGAGGTGGAAAGTAACGAATTACATTTACTCGCGTTACTGTAATTGAGTAGCTTTTTTGTGTACTTCTACTTTTTAAAGTAGTTTTTTAAATCTGTAATTTTACTTTTACTTAAGTATGATTTGTTTGAAGTATTGTACTTTGTTACATTTTAAATCATATCCGTTACTGAGTAAAAAATAAATTAATAAAAAATCAAAAGGGGAAAAATAAAATCGCGCTCCGAAACTACTTCACTGATTGGCGGAGAACAAACGCGGAGCACAAACGCGCTAAACTGACAGGAACGATGGAGACGGACAAAACAAATGAAGACCTAGCTGAAATCGATATGCCATCAACTTCTCATGAACCAAACCCCTGGCCATATTTAAGCCACCACTTTGATTTCAAGTGCAAGAAAGGCAACAGCCTTATTATGCAGTGTAAGCTGTGTTTGCCCAAGTCGACTGAACTGGCAGCTTATAAAAACTCTACATCAAACCTGCGCAAGCATGTTGAGGTAAGTTAATATTATTTGTATCTTTAGTTTACATAATTCAATTGTTGTACTGTTGTGTGATTGACATTATTAATGTTGGTTAGCACAAGGGTCGATACATTTATACATTTTAAGAAAAAAATTAAAATATTTAAGCAATTAACGCAGCATTCGTTTTTTTAATCATCTTTTGCCTAGCATTAGCTACGTTATGATCCCGCTCTTATTCATGCAAATGCTTTTAAAACACATTCCAGCGCGACAAGACGAAAGAGAAGCCACTGTCTGAATGTCCTGGGTGTGTCTCAAAAAGTTCCTAGGTGACTCAGAATATTGTGTAGCCTACATGAGTGTGGCGACTCCCTGATTAGTGCGCTGACTACTGCACTGGGGAGCTGATTGAGACGCAGCCCTTGTGTGAAAGATGCGCACCAGAATCAAGTTATTTTGCGCTTCAACGACACAATTCAATTTCAAGCGCAGTCTAAAATGAGTCTAAAATGATCTTTAAAAGAGTTATAGAGAAAATGACATGTGACAGCGTGTCAGATCTGCGTAGTGTTCGGCAGATATTAAAGGAAGATCAGCCACTTAATGTTCATCAAAGATAACGGAAAAATGTAGCTTAAATAAGCTTAATATTTTTGATAACTTAATTTTTAACCAACTATTCAATTTCTATATATTTCCTACCTGTTAGACTGGTAGGAAGGCCACAGGTAAATTTAAATGTTATTATAATGGGTTTATGTGAAGATTTATGTTTACTTAGAATTGTTTCATTGTACTGTAATGTTGAATGTCTATCATTAAAAAAATCCATCAGCAGAGGATTTTTTATTTTATTTATTTTTTGCTGTCTACATGCTCAGTGTATCTCTGTTCTTTAAAACGGGGAGAGTGCCAAGCACTGTCTGCTGCAGTAAATACATTGGCTAGGCATAAATACCTCTTGCATGCCAAACTATTGAACTATCCTATTTAATATGAATGAATATGACATTAAATTTAGTATAGACAATAGTTAATATTTTTCATACTCTTATCTTAATGTTCAGTGAGCAAGAATTCTGCATTATGAAATGTAAAGGACAAGTGTGTGTGTGGTAAATATTTTAAATTCAGCATGTTTAATGAACATGACATTGTTTTGGTTACAGAGAAAACATCCATCAAAGCTGAAGGCCTTCAGTGACTTTGTGGCAACACGGAAGCGAACCCTGGAACCACCTGAAACTTCAGGAAAGCAAGTAAAAATAAGTGACGTAATCACACTGGGTGCAAACAAACGTGTTTCACAAGCAAAGGTTGACAATCTAATGATAAACTTTATTTGTGAGGGTCTTCATCCATTTTCTATGGTTGAACAACCGGCATTTAAAGAGCTTTTACTTGCACTGAATCCTCAGTGCAAGGTAATATCAAGACCCACTCTCCGGACCAGAATTGACGAAGCTGCCACTCAGTTAAAGAAGATCTTGTTGTCACACCTCAGTAAAGCAAGGTATGTTGCCACCACTACTGACTGCTGGACTGCACACCAGCAAAGTTTCATAGGGATGACAGCTCATTGGATTGATGAGGAAACACTAGAGAGGAGATCTGCTGCACTTGCTTGCCAGAGATTAAAAGGCTCACATACCTTTGATGTCCTGGCAGGCACTCTTGATGACATTCATTGTCAGTATAGAATAAGAGGGAAAGTGGTAAGAACCACAACAGACAGTGGCTCAAATTTCATAAAGGCATTCAGTGTTTTTGGTGAGCAAAGCCAAACTGAGGAAGCAGAGTCTGAATCGGATCAAGACTCTTCTCAAGAGCCCAACGCTGATTATCTGGATGCATTCAGCATCTTGGAACAAGACAGTGGTCTTGAGTACCAGCTTCCTCCACATCAAAGGTGTGCATGCCACCTGTTAAATTTAGTTGCCACAACAGATGCTGCCTTGGCAGAAAAGAACAATGACGCTTACAAACGGCTATCACGAGCAGCCTTTGGGAAATGCCAAGCAATGTGGAACAAGACTGGTCGGTCATACATGGCAGCAGAAATTGTTGAAGATAAATGCAAGCTCCAGCTCATCCGGCCAAATCAGACAAGATGGAACTCTACATACATGGCTGTGGAGAGAATCATAAGGAGCATACAAGAGAAAGGCGAAGACGCTATCAGAAATGTCTGTGAAGAATTCAAAGTGAAAATGTGAGTTTTTATTTTATATAACTTCATAATATATGTGTGTGTGTGTGTGTGTGTGTGTGTGTGTGTGTGTGTGTGTGTGTGTGTGTGTGTGTGTGTGTGTGTGTGTGTGTGTGTGTGTGTGTGTGTGTGTGTGTGCGTGTGTGCGTGTGTGTGCCAAAATACATTTCCATACTTGGCTACACATTCCACACCTATTCCTGCAATACATTTAAGTTGCATATGTTTTATGTCTTACAGGCTGAGTCCAGCTGAAATTGTTTTCCTGACTGAGTATTGCACTGTTATGAGACCTGTTGTGAAGGCATTAAACATTCTTCAGTCTGAGACCAACACACACATGGGGTGGCTCCTGCCGGTGATCTTCCAGTTACAAGCTAAACTCAGCAGACTGGAGATGTCCTCCAAAATGTGTCTGCCCCTTATCAGAGCAGTTCAGGATGGTGTCCAAAAGCGCTTTGGTGGGATGATGCACGACCCTGAACTGATTGCTGCAGCAATCCTTCTGCCAAAGTTCAAGAACACCTGGACTGAGAGGACTGAAATCATAGAAGCAGGTATAATTTAATTTTTTTTTCATCGTGTAATCAGTTAATGTATTAACAGAAATATCAAATATGCATTTTGAAATTCAACAGGTCTGGTCTATGTAAGACAACACCTTGACCAGGTGGCAGAGGCAGCGGTGGAGCAAGATGAGCAACATTCATCAGATGAAGAAGATTTCTTCTCCTCAATGAAGTCCAGAAGGTCACAAGGTACAGGGGAGCTAGATGGGTACCTTGCTTGTATCTCAAACAAAATGGATCTGTTGAACTCATTTCCACACATCAAAACCTTTCGCTCAAACTCAACACTGGTCTTCCTGCCTCAGCTGCCTGTGAGCGTCTCTTCAGCAGTGCTGGTCTGTTATTCACTGCAAAGCGGTCGAGGATTAACTCTACTAACTTTGAAAACCAACTGCTACTCAAACTTAACAAAAGTTTAAAGAGTAAGGATGGACACTCAAACTGTAAAGGCATACAGAAGGGCAGGGCAATTTTTAAGAAAGGTTCCATGTTGTTCATTTGGCATTTTGTTATCCAACAGGTCTGTTACTGACAATGGCACAGTTTTGTCTTTAAATCCTAAGATCCCTTACCCAATTTAGATAAAAAATTTAAGAAAAGAGATTTAAAGTTTAAGAAAAGGATGCTCTACTGAATCCACAGTTCGTTCCATATTCAATGGTTGTAGTATTGTTTTATGGGATGATCTGCACTAAAATGCACTCACATTTTCCTAAATTAAAATGGTCTTTATTTATTTATTTTTTTTGTTATTGCACTTTAAATTGTAAAGGTGTTCCTTCAATTAAAAACAAATGGTTTGAGATTTATATTATCTTGTCTTTTTTTAACTACACTACCCCCACCCCAGCAAAAAAAAAAGTAACGCAGTAACTTTTACTCTGAGTAAATTTTTATTTTACTTGAGTAGATTTTTAGACTGGTAACTTTACTTTTACTTAAGTAAAATTTCAGTGAAGTAACAGTACTTCTACTTGAGTACAAAATTGTATTACTCTTTCCACCTCTGCGCAGTGGTTATATTGAAAAAATAATAATAATGCATATAAATAACCGTTGGTGCTAATCTTTCACATATACCAGGCTGCAATAAGCAAACCAGAAAAAAATCCAGTTTGCACAAAGTATTTTGAAAATAAATAATTTTTGTGTTTTTAGACCAAAAATAGACCTGCATTATGACAAACACTTGGCAATTTAAGGGTTAAACATTTAAAAATGATAAATATTTTATATGTATGTTGAGGACTGATGTAGGTTTAACAAATAATAAATAAATAAAAAATCACAACTTTCATAATATATGTATAGCTTGATATTTGATGCACACATTTAAGGTGTGTTAACATTAGTATTTTAAAGGGTTAAAATACTATAGTCCAACAAACCTTAGTCTCTTCTTCAACTTGCCTCTTCAGTTCTTCTATTTGCTGCGTGAATGCAAGCTTAGTCCTCACCATTTGGGTGAGCACTGCTTCTTTCTCTTCAAGA
Source organism: Perccottus glenii (assembly GCA_024416835.2). Lineage (NCBI taxonomy): Eukaryota > Metazoa > Chordata > Actinopteri > Gobiiformes > Odontobutidae > Perccottus > Perccottus glenii. Next base: position 4,119,730 of record CM044566.2, on the reverse strand, counting down.
AGCCGAGCAAACTCACCTGTACCACAATTTTAGAAAACAATATAAGAAAGAGGACAACTTTGGACTTTGGACAATGGTATGGAAAAAACATACCATTTTCTTTCTGAAGTTTGGCTCTTTGTGTGTTTAACTCAGAGATCAGATGGCTGTTCTCCTCCTGTTTTGTCTTGTATTCACTCAGCTGGTCTTCCAGAGAGTGACACATCTTCTCATAATTAGTCTGTTAAAGAATAGGATGATTGTACTTATTAAATGCCAAAGTAAAATATGTTTCATGAAGCTAATGCACAGACTAAATTAGCTCTTACCTTGGCCTTGGCCATGACCTCCACGTTGCTGCTGAGGTCATCAATTTCCATTTTGTATTCGCTCTTCTCTTTCTCCAGCCTTTGTTTGACTCTCTGTAGGTTGTCTATCTGCTCTCCCAGCTCAGCCACACTATGTGCGTGTTTCTTCCTCAGAGCTGCCATGGTGGCCTCATGGTGAAAAGTGCTGTCATCCAAGTCTCGTCTCACTTTCTGAAACTCTACTTCTCTCTTCTTGTTCATCGCCATCTGAGCAGCTGTGGCACCCCCAGCCTCCTCTAGACGTTTACTCTGTTGTTCCAGTTCCCAACACACGTCAGCCCATTGTTTTTCCACCTTTGCTCGAGCAACACGCTCCACTTTTATCTCCTCCTCTAGCTCTTCAGTTCGAGCCTTAAACAAAGAAAACTGTTAATCGTATTGAACCAAAAATGTATGTTCTGTTTATAATTGTACCTGAAGCTCTTTGATCCTTATCTGGGACTGCATTGCTGCACTTTGCTCATCTTCAAACTTTGCCAATAGTTGACTAAATTCAAACTCTTTCCTGTCATAGAACACCAAAAACATGTACCGAGAACAGGTTATTTTAAAGTGGTTTGACAAAAGTGAACCTACACATACGTTTTAAGGCGATCCTCCAGCTGCTGCTTGTCATTGTCTAAATCCATTATGCACTCTTGACTCAGTTTGAGATCTCCTTCAAGCTTCCTCTTGGCTCTCTCCACATTCATCCGGGCCTTCTTCTCTTGTTCCAGAGAGCCCTCAAGCTAAGACACAGACACAATTTTCATTTAAGTTTCTAGAACATCCTGAAAATACAAAAACATGATAAGTTTAGAGTTTGATCTTACGGTTGCTGTTTGTTGACATAAATATTTCATTTATAGAAACAGCCAATACTTCTTTATGGCAAAAGAATAAAGCTAGCCCATTAGACATTATTTGTGAATTGTTTTTTGTCTGTGTTTAACAAGTTGACGCTTACTTCGTCAACCTGTTGCTCCAGCTTGAGTTTGGCTTTGGTCAGAGAGTTGACCTTGTCCTCCTCTGCTTGTAGGTCATCTAGTGTCTGCTGGTGAGTGTCCTGCAGAGCCACCTTCTCCTTGGATAACCTGGCAATGGTGTCATCAAGGGTGGACAACTCCTCAGTCAGATTTTTCACCTAAATGTGTTGAATGTGAAAATAAACTGTTAACAAATACCGTAGGCGTCGATTAAACCATCCAGTGGACACACCTTGTTCTCAGTTGCATGTTTTTCCTTTTCCATTTTGGCCAGGGTCAACTCCAAGTCATCAATGTCCTTCTTGAGCTCAGAGCACTCATCCTCCTGCTTCCTCTTCTTGACTGTCAGCTCAGCGTTCAGCTCCTCCTCGTCTTCAAGTCTCTCACTCAGTTCTTTGCTTTTGGCCTCCAGCAGGATCTTGTTCTTTATTAAGCCCTCACACCTTTCCTCTGCATCTGCAAGGCTCTCACTTTCCTGTTCAATCAGAATCACTGTTTATATGTGCTATTACCATCTCATTTCAACTTCAATGTAAAATTTTAATGTATGGGCCTTTACAAGTCTTTATTCATGATGATCAAAGAAATAATAATTTAACAATGTTGTAAAGGAACAAAAGACCAATAAAATCCAACAAAACGCTTGCTATTATCCAAACATAACTTGTCTATTAAAATTTCCATTACTTTTCCTGTTTTTGAAATAACATTCCAGTGTGTATATACTTACAGACTGAATGTGCAGACAGAGGTCTTTCTCCTCCTGAAAAAGGGAGACCATTTTGGCTTCCAGTTCTTTTCTCTTAGCCTCAGATTTGGCTAAATCCTCTTTGCATTTGGCAAACTCCACCTTCATCATGGCCATTTCCTTCTCAGTCTCAGCACTTCTCAGGAGCGGCTTGATCTTGAAGTACAACTTCATCCACGGCCAGTGTTTGACGTTCATGAATGAGCGAATGTTGTACTGGATTTTATATATAGATTCTCTGAAAAGTGGTTCAGCATTTTAATAAACTCACAATTCTATAAATAATACATCTACATTTTAACACAGAAGTACCTTCTCTCCATCATTTTCTGAAACTGTCTGCGTCTGAGGAAGCCACGACACAAGGCCTGAGTGATAGTTATGAGAGAGGCCAGTTTGTCATCTCTCATCTCCTCAAGCAAACCCAGGAGCCCTGCTTTGAAGAACACCTCAAAAGACACAAAACTATTTTTTTACTTTACAGCTGGCTTTTTTTACAACACTGACAGTGGCTGTAGTGTGAGGAACACTTACCTTGGTATGTCCAAACCTGTATTGTGTGTGGTCCACCTCAATAGAACCTAAAAGCTTCTCTGCAGCTTTTTTGTTGTCAATGAACTGTCCTTCAGGGATCACACTGGCATTAAGTACTTTGTACCTGCACAGAAAAAAGCATGTGTACCACTGACATTAACTTGCAAACCAATGTTGTTTCTTGTTTGTTACCTTTGCTTGAAATCCCCATAAAGAATTCTGCTGGGAAAGCCCTTCCTGCAGATCCTAATTCCCTCCAACACACCGTTACATCGCAGCTGATGGATCACCAGATGATGTTCCATTATTCCTAAATGTCCGCAACAGCCATGAAATAACAGCATCAAATATATACCATAATAACCAAATTTATACCAAAGCATTAGGAGTTAAATACCTGCAGTCTTGGTCTCATTTGGAATTAAACACCGAACAAAATGAGGATGGGTGCTTTTCAGATTGGTCATGAGCTTTCCCAGGTTCTCCTGTTGATGATCACTTTCAAAACTTAACAAAAGCAGCTCTTTGTTATTTGTTCAAAACTATTTGTTCACTTTTATTTTTAGTGCGGTTACCCTGAAAAGAGCTGACACAGTCTGAAACGATGAGCCCTTCTTCTTTGCAGCTTTTTTTGCAGAACCGCCAGCTGTGTTTTCTAACAGAACATTTTTATTGTGGACATTATAAAAATCTTCAGGGGACTTGAATTGTTACTGAAGTACTTTTACCTTCAGAGGAAGAATAGGTCAGATACAGAGAGGCCAGGAGTTTGAGGCTGGCTTTCTGGTAGAGCTGCACCACTGTTTCATTCAAAGGGTCCTTGTTCTTGTCCAGCCAGCCGCTGATGCTGTAATCCACTGTGCCAGCATAGTGCACCAGGGAGAAGTGAGCCTCGGCCTTCCCTTTGACGGCCTTGGGCTTCTGAAAGTTGCTTGATTTTCCAAGGTGCTGGTCGTACAGCTTGTTTTTGAAGGTTGAGTCTGAAGCCTTGGGGAACATACACTCCTCTTCAAGGATGGAGAAAATGCCCATAGGCTAATTAAATAGAATATTACACATAATATTTAGAACTATGTCCAGGTAAATAATGTCCTTTCTGCGTCACAATACATTATACTGCTTATGTGTAACCTTTTCAATGAGTCCAATGCAGGCAGCGAGGTCCATCCCAAAGTCAATCAACTCCCACTCTATGCCTTCTTTTTTGTATTCCTCTTGCTCCAGCACAAACATATGATGATTGAAAAACTGTTGCAGCTTTTCATTGGTAAAATTAATGCACAACTGCTCCAGACTGTTATACTGCAAAACATGAAACTTATTCTAGATGACTGATGATCAATCCATATTAAATGTTAAGAGATAGAACGTTTACTTACATCAAATATTTCAAAGCCAGCAATGTCCAACACTCCAATAAAGAACTGCCTGGGCTGTTTGGTGTCCAGCATCTGATTAATGCGGAGGACCATCCACGTGAACATCTTCTCATATACTGATTTAGCTAATGCACCAATAGAATTATAGACCTGCAAAAGACATTTGGAAAAGAATTACAAGAAGAAACCTAGTATTGAAATGAAAGTATCATGATTTGAATATATTACACACTAACCTGCTGAACAGTTTGACTTTTGGTCACATACTCATTCCCCACTTTCACTCTTGGGTAACAAAGTGCTTTAGGCAAGTCTGCAGAGTTCAGACCCATTAGGTATGCTGCTTTGTCAGCCACTGACAAAAAAAACAATGTAAAAAGAAGACGAGACAAATAAAATATCTCAAACCTTTCATATGGAAAATAAAAAGTAGGAAAAATTAAACATCTAAAATGAAAGGTTATAAGAGAAGAAATCCCCTAAAGCAACCTACCCTCAGTTCCATCTGGCTCTGCCTGCTCCTCCCTCGGCTTTTGTTTGAACTTCATATTCCCATAATGCATCACAGCACCTGTTAGTTTGTAAATGCCAATCCTCTCTTCTCCAGTGAAGCCGAGGATGTCAATAGCAGTCTGAAAAGACACATCACAGTTGCTGCTCTTTTGGCAGAAAAAGAATAGTAATATGTATATTAACAGTATATAAAAGATTTGATCCTTACATCTGTGGCCAGCAGTTCCTCACTTTCATCAATACTGGCCACACTTATCTCCCCCTGGCTCACAAAGGGGTAGTCGTAGGGGTTGGTGGTGATGAGAAGAGTCTCTAGAAAGAAGGAATAAAACACAAATCAAATGTGATCTCACTTTACAGTTTGTATTCTGTCCTCAGTGCTTTCACTGCGTGTTACCGATCAGCTCAGGCTTCTTGTTGGACATTATCTGGTAGAAAATATGATAACTCCTCTCTGCAGACAGCTGAAAAGTTACTCGGGATTTTTCCAATAAGTCTACAAAAAACCACCAGTTGAAAAAACAATATTACAACAATAATGTCATATATCACTATTTACAGATATTTCTGTTGGATTACAAGTTTCAATGTCGGCAGAGGCCAGTTTTCCTGAGGTTCCAAAATGTATCCGTATAAATTTGCCCTAAAGCAAAAATAAATCAAAATAAAGGTGCGAAAAATCATAACCAAAAAGGACTTTAATGTATTGGTAATACATATTTACAAAACGTGAAGAGTTATCATTTCTGACAGTTTTGGCATTTCCAAAAGCCTCAAGCAGTGGGTTGGCAGAAATGATCTGATCCTCTAAATTTCCCTGCGACAAAACACACCAAAATGAGATAAGAAATACTATTAAGAAAAAAGCCATCTATAGGCTATAACTACCTGCAGTTTGCCAGACTGAGCAGCGTCTTTCTTCCTGTCGCCAGAACCTGCAATTGTTGCAAAGTACTGGATGACACGTTTGGTGTTGACAGTCTTCCCTGCACCAGATTCTCCACTAAACAAATAACAAAAAATAATACAGACATGCTTTAGGTTTCCTTAGTAAAAGAAGATGCTGCTTCTATTTGCATGCTACTTACGTGATAAGGATGGACTGGTTTTCTCGATCTAAAAGTACACAAAACAATCAATATAAAGGTTTTATATAATGTGTCTGTGTGAATACAGATTTTACCGGTGAGCATGAACTGATAAGCGTTGTCAGAGATGGAGAAGATGTGCGGTGGAGCTTCTTGACGCTTTTTGCCCCTGTAGGCCACCACTACCTCCTGATTGTACACTGGGAGCCACTTATATGGGTTCACGGTAACACAGAAAAGCCCAGAGTAGGTCTGAAGTAATAAGAAATAATGCAGTTAAGACAACTTCAGATAAATACAACAAAGCCAAATAATTTGTTCATTCTTTAACAATATTTTACTATTAATCTAATGAATACTTTTTACTTTTTAATACAATGGACCTTCCAAACATGTACTTTTGGAAACCAATTCTATTCAAAGCAGCTCCAAAGAATATACTGTTATATATTGTTAATTACATCTAAATAGAAACCGTACAAAAGAATTTACTAAAAGCTTGATCATTTAATAAAGTAAATATGACTAAGCTGGTTAGATAAAAGTTTGATAAAACAAAATGAACATGACTCACATAGATCATCCAGGCTGCGTAACGCTCTTTGAGGTTATACAGCACTGCTGCCTCATTAAGGTGGGTCATCATGGCCATGTCCTCGATCTTGTCAAATTTGTGTGGATTCATGGGGAAGAGCTGGTCTTCATTTACTGTTACAACCTGGAATTGTAAAAAAAAATAAAGTTTTTTTCTTTTTTCTTGCAATTCCTCTCAAGCTACTCAAAGTTTTTTTTTTACAACATTTTTACAATTGTTTATGACTGATGCACCTGGCCTGCACTGGTCTTAACAGTGGCTTTGGTCCCCTCTCTGGTTTGAATGATCCCTTTTACAAACAGCTCCTTGGGGTCGACCACAAACACTGCAGTTTTACCATCAAACGGCCTGTTTTGCGCTTCAATTCTCTCTCGTTCCGGTCTCCTGAGGAACGGAGCAGCCTCACCAAACACACTCATTTCAGTGTCTGAACTCATCTCTAAAACACAAGCAAAGACATACAGAGACAGATTGTCAGACTGGAGATAAAACGTCTTCAGAGGTTACTGCTACTTACTTATCATAGGCTAAAAAACAGCCATTCTCATCGGGAGATCACTTGCCCTAGAGAAGGGCACGGAGAACAACAATTCTGGTCTTTGACCCGCAATGCTTTTATAGAGCCCTCTTGGTTTCAGAACACAGTAAACCTATATTTAGGTAAAGCCCATGTGAATGTGGGTGGAGACAAGTAATTAGTTTGGCATCTCATATCATGGAAATGTCTCAGAGCGGCTCAGAGCTGTGTTGTTATAAATCCAAACACAGAGCAACTGCAGCTCAAGAAAGAATGAATACCCGAGGAGCCTGACCTCGGGCAAAAATGACATTCAATCAGAAATGTTGGGCAGCTTAACTGGCAGAGTGGATTAAAATGCAATCTATATTATTAACTTTGCGTCTGAAGATCTATCAGGTTCAAAAATATTTAGGATGAAAGTTAATTTAATCATTAAAACATCTGTCTTATCACACAGAAGAGATTAGGTTAATGTCGTTTCAACACTCTGACCTGATGTAATGTCCTGCGTGCCATGTGCATTACCCTTAATGGTAAACTCACACAGGCACTGTGGTTAGTTCTCTTATTTTATCAACTTGGTCCCCCTATTCTATTAGAAAATGAAAAAGGGGGCAAAGAATAAAACAACAACCACTATTTAAACCACATTTTGTACAATTTTCTTATAATCTTGTCACACATTTCTGATCACAGACTAAAAAGAAAAGTGTTACTAAAGCGTTGTTAATGGCATAAGCAGGGGGATGGGACATCACAGAGTGAACAGGTGCTTCATCTCCGAGTCTTCTCTCTGTCACTCCGAGTCATGAGAGGAGGATTGGATGGCTGTAAACTAACGAGAGGGGTGCTAAATCATGAACAAGCAGCCAATAGATCTGTGGATTACAAAGTGTCCATCTTCAATATGGGTTATTTAAGGGAATTAATCAAGAGTGAGATATTCTTAGAGACTGTCCTCAAACATACACTGACACTCTGCGTGAGGACAATGCGGATTACCGCTGCAGTCTTTCTGAGTGGGCACCAGGCGTCTATTGATTGAATAACTGCCCCCGTTGGACATTTTAAATATTACCCAAATCTCCCAAAAGCCAGTGGATTGAGAAAACACTTGACTTTAATCTTTAATGCAACAGATGGTAAAATCTTATGGATTATGAGTTAATGTCAAGTCAAGTTGAAGTTGTCTAAATAAAGGGTCACACAGTCTATTATCTGCCAGAAGCCTTGATTTAGTTTGATAGACAGCCTTTGTTTTAGAACATGCATAACATGCACTTTTATACTAGCTGTTGCAAGTTAAATTCAGGCTTTGCTTTATTTAAATAGAATAACACTTTCAAAAATCTAGTGACATCTTTTTAGTAATAGTATGACTTTACATTTTGCCATGAGGTTGCCAGCAATGCAGTTTATAAACATCATGACACTGGTACCTGGTAGAAAATTAAAGCCTTGTGACATTACTTTTATTTATTTCCTTAATTTCCATTAATGTCATTATTTTTTTCGGTTAGCTTTAGGTTGTTTAAGTTAGCATGCCAGCACATGTTTTAAATGGTTGATGCTAGAATGTCTGGGCCGTACAGATTGTCTGCTCAACTCTAATTAGTTATTTCAGCGAGTAAGGCTGGTTTAAATTATTGACCACAGTGATTGGTTTGTTGCCAATGTCAATCAACGTATGGCACTTCTTAAAATAATATACACTGCGCTTCCTAGCATTCTTTTTCAGCTTGATTGAAAAAATGTTACTGCAACTAAATTACAGACTATTTAAATTTTAAGATGCTGTTTTTAGAATGGCCTTTTATTGTGGTCAGCCTAAAGCTGCGAATCAACACACTAATCCCTATATAGTGCACTATGTAGTGATCACGCCATTTTGTATTGATGTTCGAATGTCTAGTGACTGAAATATAGTGCTGATGGAAATGCAGAATGTTGGTAAAGAGCGCCCACTAGTGGCGCTTCATAGTAGATGCACCCTTTAGTTAGAGCAGTTAGTTCAGCACAAGCCTCTCCCATGGAACCTCTTAAATGGTCCTTGAGTAAGGCGCCCGCCATACGGCGATATACAGCGAAATACAGCCATATACCGCCGTCCACCAGAGGGCAGGCTCCAAAAGCAGAAATATAAGGAGAAACCCAATGGCGACTTTACAAATATAAAACTCATGTTTACAGCCTGGTACAAAAGATGGCTCCGGTCTCTAGAGCTAAGTTTTTACTACGTGACAACTCTGAATTTTTGATTAATATGTCCGTTTATGCTATCTGAAAACTATTGTTTTACTATGGAGTAAAAGCCGAAAAGCCCGGATGTAACTGCCATTTTTTTGCCATTTTATAAACGAAAATATTGGTGAATAGGGTACCAGTTAGCGGATTACATCCATTTTTTTACAATCTATGGTTCAGCATAAGGGCTCTGGTGTGTAGCCATTGATCGGCAGCAAAAGTTGTGCGTTATTGAAAAGAAGAAAGTTTATTGCATCTCAAAATGCATGGACATTTGACAAGTTCACAGATACTGTATGGTTCTACAAATATCTAGATGTGCTGTTCAGGTTGTTAATTGTTATATCTGTATAGTTTTACCCTTAATAAGAGAGTTAGCTTACATGCTAATGCTATTTTCGGTGATGTATTTTGTTGTGTAGGTTACCTTAATTATACATTGATCATGTTCATTGCTTTACTTCTGTAAGTCTGCATATATATTGTATTATTTAGTCATTCTATGTTTATCCCGTTTGTTTAGTGTTATGCCGGGGCCTAGTTAGCGGCTGGAGGTCAGTGAGGTACCACGACCAATGACAGGCTGGACTCAAGGAGTTGACATATTCCACTGTTTTTATTTTTATTTTCCTTCTTTTTCAATAATTATCAAAGGTCTAGGTACACACACAGGTGTATGTATGTGTGTGTACCTAGGCACAAGTACAAGGGAGGCATGAGAAGCTCCGGCCTTTCCAACAGCAGCCCCCAAAATGAGGAAATGAGGCGCCTTAAATACTTTCCAACTAACTGGGTAATACCAAACCAACCCCACAGGTACATACATTAACATAAGCTTTTCCCCCAAACCATAAACCATATTTAAAACCCCAACAATTCACAAACCCTAAAACCAAACACCTAGACTTTTTTACAAACCACATAACCATAAAAACCACGTTTGGTTTCTCCCCTCTCCATTCCCCTACCTTGGTTTGGCCCGGAACCTTTTTAGTGTTGTTTGTTCCTCCGGGGACTCTTTTAGCTAGACACCTGGACACAAGGAACAGAGCGGTGAGTAAAACTCTAACACACAGCACCAAACACACAATTACACCTATCTATTGCACATTTCCCAATCTGTTCTAATTGTTGGTTCTCCCCGCAGACCGGCAGCCATCATCCAAAGCGCCAGCACCAGATCCGCAGGTGAAACTATAGAACAATCAGTAAATTATCTCTTAAAAACAATCGTGTTCAATGTCATTCTTTATGTGCAAATTTGCGTTTGTTTAAAGTGCAGCGTGCTATAAACGTGCAAAGTGTATTTATTTCTAAAGTGACAAGACAAGACATTTATTTTTGTAAAGTGTAAACGTATACCTATGATCAATCAGTCTCCAGACGTTTGGTGAAATAAATATGTTTTGAGTTTGCTTGAAAACTTCAACAGAGTCAGCTCGCCGCACTTCCGCCGGGAGCCCATTCCATAAAAATGGGGCTCTATAAGAAAAGGCTCTGTAGCCAGCAGACTTCTTCTTTACTCGAGGAAGTTGAAGGAGGCCAGCGTCCTGAGAGCGAAGGGTACGAGCTGGAGTATACCGGGTGATGAGCTCAGATAGGTAAGACGGCGCGCGTCCACAAAGGATTTTATATGTTAACAGGAGAACTTTGAAATCAGCTCTAACATGAATAGGAAGCCAATGTAATGAAGCCAGGACCGGAGTAATGTGATCAAACTTCCTGGTCTTTGTTAAAAGTCTGGCGGCTGTATTTTGGACCATTTGTAGTCTGTGAGTACTTTTCCTCGGCAGTCCAGAGAATAACGCATTGCAGTATTCCAGCCTGGATGTGACAAATGCATGAATGAAAATTTCAGCATCAACTAAAGAGAGGCAGGAGCGAATTTTTGAGATATTCCTCAAGTGAAAAAAGCCCAGTTTAGTGACCTCACTAATGTGCTGCTGCAAAGATAGTGTGGAGTCAAAAATGACACCAAGGTTCCTCACAGTGTTGCCGTGCTCCAACACACAATTGTTGATCGAGACAGTAAGATTGTTGAACTTGTGCCGATGACTGGCAGGACCAATTAACAAGAGCTCTGGTTTATCCGAGTTAAAATGGAGTAAGTTTTTAGACATCCATGTTTTAATTGAAACGAGGCAGGCCTCTAGACGCTTGATGTCAGTAGTATTATTCGCTTTTATTGGTAGATACAGCTGTGTATCATCGGCATAACTGTGGAAGTTTACTCCATAACTTCTGATGATTTGTCCCAATGGTGTAACATATAGTAAAAAAAGTATGGGACCAAGCACAGACCCTTGTGGCACACCGAATTTCACTGGTGCTGTGGAGGAGAAGGATTTATTAAAAGAGACAAAATGAGACCTATCACACAGATAGGATTCTAACCAAGCAAGAGCAGAGCCAGAGATGCCAAACACATTCTTTAGTCTGTTGATTAGCACTGCATGATCAATCGTATCAAATGGAGCGCTGAGATCTAGCAATAACAGTAGAGCCGATGAGTCCTCATTAATCTGAAGGAGGAGATCGTTAGTCACTTTAACTAAAGCTTTCAGTGGAATAAGAGGCCCTAAATGCAGACTGAAACGGCTCGAGGAGGTCATTTTCCGATAGATATAGAGTAAGTTGTTTTAACACAACTTTTTCGAGGACTTTAGATTGAAAAGGTAAATTGGAGACAGGACGGTAATTATTTAGGCATCCAGGATCCAGAGTAGGTTTTTTGAGTAGGGGTTTGACCACAGCCTGTTTGAAGAGGGAAGGAACGGTGCCAGTAGACAGGGACAAGTTTATAATGTTTAACATAATTTGCCCTACATAGGGTCACAGTTCTTTAAGCTGTTTTGCTGGCAGAATATCCAGAAGGCACGTAGTTGCTTTACATGAAGAAACCACCTTTGTCAGCTCATCGAGGAATTAAAGGATCTAGGACTGAGAGATGAGAGGTCAGTGGATCCATGTGAATGGGACCCGGAGCTGAGGAAGACAAAACCAAAATATAATCCCTGATATCTTCAATTTTATGTTTAAAAAAATCTAAAAAGTCTTGTGCACTAAAGGGAGAGGAGTCTTCAGTTGTTCTTGGTTGGATTAGTTTAGCAACTGTCCCAAATAGAAACCTTGGGTAATGCCGGTTTTCTCTGATTAGAGATGAGAAATAAGCTGTCTTTGCAGTGCTGAGGGCGTGCTATAGGTGTTTACACACAAACACCACTTTTGATAATTTAGATTAGTTTTTGACTTGCGTCATATGCGTTCAAAACAGGCCTGTTTTAAAGCCCGGGTTTCGTTTTACCATGGTGTAGGTTGTCTGGTTGGTCTGGGCTTTGTCCTGAGGGGTGCCACTGAGTCAGTGATGGCCGAGAGGTTTGCATGGACCTCCTTTGTGTAGGCTTCTATTGAGTTTCCAGGTGGAGTTAAATTAGGAAGAACATCTGTCAGCTGTGTGGCAAACATTTCCATTGCAGCCGCGCTAAAATTCTGTGTAGACACTACGCAATTGTCGGAATTTGAGGGGAGTCTATAACTTATCTCAAATTCCACCAGTGAGTGATCTGAAACAGCAGATGTAAGAGAGGAGACGAAGAGATGGGAAACATCTATTCCACGAGCCAAAACAAGATCCAGATAGTTTCCACTAATGTGTGTGGGCTCATGAACAAACTGGTTGAAAGACAGGGTTGTAAGCAGTGATTGAAATGCTCTGGCCAGAGGATCACACTCCTTATTTAGATGAATATTAAAGTCACCAACTAGAAGAATGTTATCAGCGTGGGTTATTAAGTCCGAGAGGAAAACTCCAAACTCATCCAAGAAAGAAGAGTAGGGACCCGGAGGGCGATAGACTACAGCTAAATAAAATGGCTTCCTTCCGTTAATTTGAGAAGAAATATGTTTGATGAGTAACACTTCGAATGAGTTAAATTTTGGCTGTGATGATGGACCTGTAAAGCAAAATGCAGCTTTATGAATGGCTGCAACACCACCACCCTGTTTCGACGTGAGACCTACCTGTGCATATGCATAATCAGTGGGAGAGGCTTCATTTAGTGGCAGAAAAACATTGGGCCTAAGCCAAGTTTCACAAAGACAAAGTAAATCCAAGCAATGAGAAGTAATAAGATCATTAATTAAGAGTGCTTTGGAGGATAGAGACCGCATATTCAGGAGACCAATCTTCAGTCTTGACGTAGAGCCTGCATTTGAGGGCTGGTCCAGTGGAGCGATAGTGACAGGAACAAGCTGTCGAGCTCTAACAGTTCTGCCGGGTTTAAAAGAATGCCTCTGAGTTATAATAACATGAGGACATGATGCTTTTGGGTCACTGACTCTGTGAGTTTTCAGATGTGGTTGAGGACTAAATTAATTCACCATATCTAATAGATTTGGGCAGTAGACATTGGATTGATACGACCTAACCAGACAACTGAAAGCTGCTACATTATCCAGTTCTACACCCGCACTATCAGGACTAGCAGGTTCTCTAATTCCTGCGACCTGCTGAGATTCCTTGTGTCAAATGCATTTAATGCCCCTGTCTATATTATATTCCAGTAGGATGCAGGCCGTCTGCCCACAGCAGGCCTGGGCGGCCCCAGAAAGAAGGCCAGTTATCCACAAAACCATAACCTTTGTTTGTAATGTATATTAAAAAAAACTTTGTCCTTCACCCTCCGCGGGTGGTCTCATCCTTCGAGCTCGGGTCCTCTACCAGAGGCCTGGGAGCTTGAGGGTTCTGCGCAGTATCTTTTCTGTTCCTAGTACTGCACTTTTCTGGACCGAGATGTCTGGTGTTCTTCCAGGGATCTGCTGTAGCCACTCTTCAGTTCAGTTTGGGGGTTACTGCCCCGAGTGCTCCGATGACCACAGGCACCACTGTCGCCTTCACCTTCCAAGCCTTTTCCAGCTCTTCTCTGAGCCCTTAGTATTTCTCTAGTTTCTCATGTTCCTTTTTCCTGATGTTGCAATCACTTGGTATTGCAACGTCAACCACAACGGCCTTCCTCTGCTGTTTGTCCACCACCACAATGTCTGGTTGGTTCGCCATTACCATTCTGTCAGTATGAATCTGGAAGTCCCACAGGATCTTGGCTCGGTCATTCTCTACCACCTTTGGGGGTGTTTCCCACTTTGACCTCGGGGTTTCCAGTCCATACTCCGTACAGATGTTCCTGTACACTATGCCAGCCACTTGGTTATGGCGCTCCATGTATGCTTTCCCTGCCAGCATCTTACACCCTGCAGTTAAGTGTTGGATTGTCTCAGGGGCCTGTTTGCACAGCCTACACCTTGGGTCTTGTCTGGTGTGGTAGATTTGGGCCTCTATTGCTCTGGTGTTCAGGGCCTGCTCCTGTGCAGCCATGATGAGTGCCTCTGTGCTGTCCTTCAGTCCGGCCCGTTCTAGCCATTGGTAGGATTTCTTGATATCAGCCACTTCAGTTATGTTCCGGTGGTACATCCCATGTAGGGGTTTATCCTCCCATGATGGTCCCTCCTCCAGCTTCTCTTCCTTTGTTCCCCATTGCCTGAGACATTCACTGAGCATGTCATCTTTTGGGGCCTTATCTTTGATGTACTTGTGGATCTTGGATGTTTTATCCTGGATAGTGGCTCTCACACTCACTAGTCCACGGCCGCCTTCTTTATGGCTAGCGTACAGTCTCAGGGTGCTGGATTTGGGGTGGAACCCTTCATGCGTGGTGAGGAGCTTTCGTGTCTTAACGTCTGTGATCTGTATCTCTTCCTTTGGCCACCTTATTATTCCCGCAGGGTATCTGATCACTGGCAGGGCGTAGCTGTTTATTGCCCGTGCCTTGCTCTTGCCATTGAGCTGACTTCTTAGGACTTGCCTTACTCGTTGGAGGTATTTGGCAGTTGCTGTTTTCCTTGTTACCTCTTCGAGGTTGCCATTTGCCTGTGGTATTCCAAGGTACTTGTAACCATCCTCAATGTCTGCTATTGTTCCTTCTGGGAGTGAGACCCCTTCTGTGTGGACTACCTTCCCTCTCTTCGTCACCATTCGACTACACTTCTCAAGCCCGAATGACATCCCAATGTCAGAGCTGTAGATCCTGGTGGTGTGGATCAGTGAGTCGATGTCCCGCTCACTCTTAGCTTATAGCTTGATGTCATCCATGTAGAGGAGGTGACTGATGGTGGCCCCATTCCTGAGTCGGTATCCATAGCCAGTCTTGTCGATTATTTGGCTGAGGGGGTTCAGGCATATGCAGAACAGCAGTGGGGATAGAGCATCTCCTTGGTATATGCCACATTTGATGGATACTTGTGCAAGTGGCTTGCCATTGGCCTCAAGGGTGGTTTTCCACAGCCTCATTGAGTTTGCAATGAAGTCTCTTAGAGTCCTGTTGATGTTGTACATCTCCAAGCATTTAGTGATCCATGTGTGTGGCATTGAGTCATATGTTTTCTTGTAATCAATCCAGGCAGTGCACAGGTTGGTGTGTCGGGTTCTGCAGTCTTGGGTGACTGTTCTGTCAACCAGGAGTTGGTGTTTAGCTCCTCTGGTTTCTTTGCCATGCCCTTCTGTGCTTTGCTCATGTATTGATCCATGTGCCCACTTATCTTAGCCGCAATGATGCCTGACATGAGCTTCCATGTTGTGGAGAGACAGGTTATTGGCCGATAGTTGGATGGGATTGTACGCCCTTCGGTAAGCCATTCAGGGTGCGTCCCATCCCTTAGCAGCTGGTTCATTTGTGCTGCAAGGCGCTCGTGGAGTGCAGTGAGCTTCTTTAGCCAGTAGGTGTGGATCCTGTCAGGGCCCGGTGCTGTCCAGTTTTCATACCTGAGTCTTTCTTGGATGTCTGCCGCTGTGATGGTAACTGGATTCTGTTCAGGGAGGTTGCTGTGGTCCTCTCTCAGAGCCACCAGCCACTGTGCATCGCTGTTGTGTGATGCCTCCCTCTCCCATATACTTTTCCAGTATTGTTCAGTTTCCAGCCTTGGAGGGTCTGCTCTGCTGTTATTACCCTGCCATTGAGCGTACACTTTTGCAGGTTGAGTTGCGAACAGCCGGTTTATTCTTCTGGCTTCGTTCTCTCTTGTGTACCTCGTTATGCGGCTGGCCAAGGCTTGGAGCCTTTGTTTGGCAGTTTCAAGTGCTTCAGGTATGGGCATCTGGTTGTACCTCTTGGGTACCTGTTTTCTCATTGCACCTTTCTTGGTGATGAAAAGTGTGGTTAAGAGGCAACACCACAAACCTTGTTCTCTAAGAACTATCTAAGAATCATTGATAACACAGAAAATGATGAGGTGATCCAAAATGGGACAAGATGGTCAGGTGTAGCTAGGGCGACAGACGTCACTCTCCAAGTCTTTTGGTGCTGCAGAGACTCTAGCCAGGTACAGAGGGAGAACATGTGGAGCTGTTGGCAACGTGTAGCACTGTCACAGAATTTTCCGTCTGTCTACTGGCCTAGGTATAGGTTTTTGTGCTGATGTTCAAGTAATGGGAGCTCCCTGCATTCTTAAAATTGTAAAATACATAAAATTGTAAAAAAAAATTACAAACATGAGTTTATATTTATTTTATATTTTATTGTTTCAGATTAAAATCATACAACCATTTAGTGTAGCCTGAAGCAGAAACTTGATAAAAATACTGTTTGTGATTCCGGCCAACCCAAAGACCTACCACAACCTCTTCATTCAACTAGGCCCATCAACCATTACACCGGTTGATGCTCAGCTAAACTTCACAAGTCATGTTGCCAGCATCACCCGGTCCTGTAGATTCATTCTCTACAACATTAGGAAAATTAAACCTTTCCTATCTGAGCACTCTACACAAATCCTAGTCCAGATTCTTGTCTTGTCCAAACTGGATTATTGCAACGCTCTACTGGCTGGACTCACTGCCTGCACAACTAAACCTCTACAGCTGATCCAGAATGCAGCGGCAAGAGTGGTCTTTAATGAACCGACGAGAGTGCACATAAATCCTCTCTTTATTAGGCTACACTGGCTCACGGTTGATGCCCGCATTAAGTTCAAAGCATGCTCTTGGCCTACAAACGCATCACCTGAAAACACATCTCTAACGTCAACACCTAACTGACAAACACTGAATTTTACTTACTTTGTATCTCTTTTATTTAAAAATAATAATAATAATCATATCCATACCTTTTTATACTGTGCTCGGCCTTAACAGACTAGTTTTTGGTAAACTTATGCATTTTGTTATCTTGATTAGTTATAATTACTTCCATTGTTTTCCTCAGTTTGTAAGTAACTTTGGATAAAAGCGTCTACTAAATGTAAATGCTATCAAATACCAAACCATCCATGAACCAATAAATGACGTCTCGATTGCACTTAATTTTATTGACCACTAGATGTCCAACTCAAGCGCACTGTGTCATTGAAGCCTCAAATAATGAACCATTTGAATGCTGTGTTGAAGCTTCAACAAAGCCTTGACCACCCATCACTACCAATCCGCCAATAAAATTGCCATTAGCAAAGGTCAGCACAGGACATGCGTGTGTGGCATTATCATACAATCTATGGGCATTATCGATCAAGTTAACATGTGCTCACGCTTATGTTGGGGCGGGGTTAGTCACGTGTCGTGAGTCGTTGTCATAGTAACCGTACAATGGTGACTGAGCTAACATTAGCTAAGCACCGGTGCGATTTAACCTACGTTTTATGATATACCAAGACTTAAAGTCATTGTAAATGTCAGATGTAGGCTCTGAGGAGTTGGATAATGAGCACAATCAACTTGGGGTGAGAAAATATTAACGCTAATTTTATACTTTCGACACTAGCTTCTTGCGTTAACGCCAGTTATTTAACACTGCGAATCTTTGTTTAATAGGAATATGAAGGAGATAGAAATGACGCGGGAGAAAGGCATGGTTATGGAAAAGCTGTGCTGCCCAACGGAGACATTTTTGAAGGACACTATCAGTTCGGCAAAAGACATGGGCAGGTAGCGTTAAAGCCCGTATGACTAACTAAACGAGGAGCACTGAGGAAAACAAAAATATGAACGTTAGTCATAAAATTTAAGTAATACTTTGACTGTTTTTATCCATCAGGGGATTTACGGCTTTAAGAATGGAGCAAGGTATGTGGGGTACTACTTCCAGAACATGAAACATGGGAAGGCACCTTCTATTACCCAGATGGCTCCAAATATGAAGGTTTGCCAAATTCAAAGTCTTTTTTTTGCATATTCATTTTAAGTGCATAAACATCTCTCATACTCTCATATGACCAAGTCATTGCCACCCCTTTTTTCATTGTTCGCCCAATTTTAATTGAGTCAGGATCATGGGCCGAGGACCTGAGACACAATCATGGTGTCTACACATATCCCAATGGAGACACATATGACGGACAATGGCATAAACACTTGAGGTAATATGATTAACTATACTTCTGCAATGGCAAGTATATGCAAATGTCTGTTTCTATAACAAAGTGTTTTTGCAAGTAATAGCTTAGCGTTTTGCATCAGCACTTTATACACACCTTGGCTAGCGTTTTATGTACTGTAACATACAGTCTGTAAAAATCATTTTTTTGTAATCATTTACTGTGTTGCATTTGTGTTGGAGGCCAAATAAATAACTGGATTCAATAGATAATGAAGTGAACACCTGGGTTGGATTCTGGGATGATTTGCCCAATGTCACTGCCCTCACTTTCACTCTGTTTCCAATCTATCTACTGTCTACTATCAAATAAAAGCAAAAAAGCCAAAATGAAGTGTATAAATTAATAAAATCTTGAAACCAAATCTTTGTCTAATGATCAAACGTTCTTATTTGAGTTGCCTTGTGAAAATAGGTTTAATTCTAAATGAAATTTACTTTATGTAGCCTACCACCAGTAGGCATGGAACGGTATGAAAAATATTCAAAATAATATTCAAATACAAACCAAAGTAAAAAATAAAAAATGAAAAAAGGAATATCATAGTTTTAGTTTAGATCACTCTAAACTAAAACTAAAAATAATGCTCATTTTATTTGAGTCCAGCACATAATCAAATGTAAGGTATTGGTGCTATTATGCTTTTGGTGTTATTTTGAAGGCCATTACAAAGTATGCACCCTCAGTCATACAGCTCCAAAATCAGGCTGGGATTTACCAGTGTATAGACAATATTTGACAGTTACCTTTCGTAGGCACGGCCAGGGCACTTACTACTATCACAGCACTGGCTCCAAGTACAAAGGCTCCTGGTTAAATGGCAAAATGGAGATTGATGGAGAGTACATTCACTCAAACCACAGATTCAAGGGCAGCTTCATCAACAATAATGTGAGTGCTGTTTTTACTCAAACATAGTTACAAAGCAGTAGGCTGTATTAATAATACAAAAAATGATGATTCTCTTTTCTGTGTCTTGTTTTGCAGCCGTCTGGCCCTGGGAAGTATGTGTTTGACAGTGGCTGTGAGCAGCATGGTGAATTCATACAAGTACAACAGGTATTTCAGCATCCACACTTGGTCTTTATGCTGACTGATTTTAAATAGCTATGGGTTCCCTTTAAGGTCTAATGAACCACAGATAAATAACAGTGGAAAACTTCCATTTCCACTGAAGCGATTCTGGGACAGGTTGGGTCAGTTTCCTGGGGTATGAAGCGTCCCAAATAAGTGTACAGTACCATTTTGGTAACCCCTCTGCTTTTAGTTCCAACAGTTACTAAAGCACTGCAGTCAGTTGATAGGACGACAAATCTTTTGGCTAAAAGAGAACAAAGAAAACAAAAGACAATGTTTTCTTAAATGAATAATATGTCTTCAAAAAACAAGCCATATTACAAGAAGAAGGAATGAGAAATGTTGGACTTTGGTGTGTAGGAATAGATGGAGCAGCCCTCTATTTTAATCCCATTAGACCCAGCGTCTATGAATGATTTTCCCGTTTTTGATTTAAAACACAAAAACAACTAAATGGTTTATATTTTTGTATTTCAATTTTTTATTTTTTTTAGACGGAATAACTAAAGAACAAATCATATACGGATTACATAAGTATTCACAGCCTTGGCTCAATACTTTGTTGAAGCACCTTTGAGTCTTTTTGAGTGTAATGCTACAAGCTTGGCACACTTATTTTTGGGCAGTTTCTCCCATTCTTCTTTGCAGAACCTCTCAAGCTCCATCAGGTTGGATGGTGAGCGTCAGTGCCAGTGCACAACCATTTTCAGATCTCTCCAGAGATGTTCAATTTGGTTCAAGTCTGGGCTCTGGCTGGGCTACTCAAGGACATTCACAGAGTTATCTTGTAGCCACTCCTTTGTTATCTTGGCTGTGTGCTTAGGGTTGTTGTCCTGTCAAAAGATGAACCTTGACTCAAGTCTGAGGTCCAGAGCGTCTCCCTGTTCCTGCCGCTCATTACTAGAGCGGTCGTCCTATAACCAGAAGGTTGGCGGTTTGAGTCCCGCTCTTCCCAAAGTTTATACTGTCGTTATGTCCTTGGGCAAGACACTTAACCCTCCTTGCCTCCAGTGACACAGCACTGGTGTATGAATATGTGAGAATGTTGGGACAACGGTTGGAAAATAGCCTAAGGCTACAATCTGGCATGTTTACATTCATGTGGCCGTGTCTCATGTATGTCTCATGTATCAACACTGTCCCAATCAAATAAATGAAACAATAATAATGCCTGCATCGCCATGCTTTACTGTAGGGATGTATTGAAACCAAAGAGGTTCATCTTTGTTTCATTAGACCACAGAATTTTGTTTCTCATGGTCTCAGAGTCCTTCAAGTGCCTTTTTACGGAGGTGTGTCTTCCATCTGGCCACAGGCCTGATTGGTGGAGTGCTGCAGAGATTTTTGTTCTTCTGGAAGGTTCTCCTCTCTCCACAGAGACACACTGGAGCTCGGTCAGAGTGACCATCGGGTTCTTGGTCACCTCTCTGACTAAGGATAAATTTGCGATATATTCCGCAGCCCCAATACAGTTCATTACGTAGGTGTAACTATGTTTAGTTTAAAAAGGTCACTATGTTATTCCAAGTCATCAAAAATATAACTAATAACTATCATTCATTCGTAATTATAGTTTTGCTCCTCTTGAACTGCAGCCAGCACATTTGGGGGAGTATGGTAAAGGTAGAAAAGCCCTGAAGTTACCTTACTCTGATACAGAGGAGGTGATGCCGCATATCTGCTCATGCTCTGTGTTTTTGCTGTGTGAGAACGTTTTGAGTGTATTTTTATAATGGAGTTGACTTGAGTTTTAGTCTGTTGTTGTTGCTTTAATTGAAATGCATGATCATTTGGATTTCTGAACCATCTGAAGAGCATTTTAAATTGCATGTCTTCTTTTGACCAGTATTTTACAAATACAATACATTTTAGACTGACAGTCCTGTATATATATATATATATATATATATATATATATATATATATATATATATATATATATATATATATATATATATATATATATAATATATATATATATATATATATATATATATATATATATATATATATATATATATATATATATATATATATATCCCTGTGACTAACTGGCCACTGTCCAGGGTGTACCCAGCCTCAGGCCCAAAGCTGCTGGGATAGGCTCCAGTCACCCGCGACCCCTAATGGGACAAAGCGGTAGAATGAATGAATGAGTCCTGTATATTATAACATTTTTTCTGGCCACTCCTTGCAGGAAAAAGCTGAAGGGGAGTGGGATGAGTTGGCCCAAAGCACCAATGTCAGGTGGATTCCAAAGTACATCACCGGGCCAACACAGAACACAACACTGAAGAACACTTTAGGTAACCTTTCATTGGGACATCTCCAGTTATTTCAACAAAAAAGAACAATTTGACTGTATTTGACTAATTCAGATAAATTAAGAGTTTAAAAAAATGATGTTTATAGGATCAGAAATCAATTGTGTATTTTGTTTTTTCCTTAGGTCTGGAGCGAGAGGTTGCTATAGCTTAATAGCCCACAAACCAGAAGCAAATTACAAGGTTTTAAAGCCATTACAAAAATGTAAAACTGTCTTGTTTATTAATTATTTCCTCTTGTATTTTGTTTTTAATAAATGTTGCCATAAAAGAGTATCAGAGGGTCTGTAAATTTCTTTCATATATACCATTTTGTTGCTAGTCAAAGAACACCACAAAATGAACTCATTATAAGCGACATGATTGTGGACTAATAGTCACAGTTGGGACATTGTTATGTTTATCCATTTTATTAGTTGTGTTTGTTTTTTTTTTTTTGTTTTGTTTTAAGTTTAATTTGCATTGCACATATTGAAATCTATATGGCCCTCTAAAACAATGAGGGGTCAAATACCCTCTGCCTGTACTTGACCATTTTCTTTTTTGTGTACATGGGGCAGACACTAATGATTCACAGAAGAAGAATGTACAAATACAGTATTTGACCGGTTGGTAGTGTTTATTCAAAAGCCAGGGTAAATGTTTTTGTGACCAAATTTTGATTATGTTTAAGAAAATTACAAGTGTGAAACATTACAGAGCAACAGCATTTAAATATACAATACAATTAGACAGTCATATAATCATACATATGCATATGCAGAAAGTTCCAAGTAGCTTTATAGCTATAGTATAGTAGAAATAGAAAAGACCAGAGAAGTTTCATATGTTGTACAAAGTGTGTACTCCTTTATTAATCCACTGAGATATGAAATTGGACAACCTTCCATCTAAAAACCATTTGGATTACAGTGTTTGCTGATGTTATACCAGACTCTAAATTCAAATTTTACACTTACACCTTTGATATTGACATAGTATCAAAGTTATTTCTATTCCTTCAGAAATAAAGGCAAATTTAGAGATTTTTTTTTTTGTGGGGGCTCTCACCCACAGAGGTAAATATTCAGCATGCTAAGACAGAGAGGCATAATTTGGACTAAATCTTCATCAAGTGTGGCAGTATCAGTGGGATCAGGAGACAAGGGGAAGACATTTATATTCAGGGGAGAGTGGGGACAGTTGCAATGTGTGGCAGTTGCAACATTTTTCAGGGTCTATTTAAATACAAATTACTTTCATATTCTCATATGTACACATGTTGCAACAGTATGGGCAAGTATGTGACATATATGGGTTTAATATATACATTTTTAGTCTTTCTAATACAAACAGTCGCTGAGAAACTGAAGTAAATGTAAAAGGTGTTGCAACCGCCCCCTACTCTCCCCCACTACAGAACAAGGTATGCAGTATAAGGTAAAAGGGAACGGAACAGATGGGATTACAAGGATAGGACACACCAATCTGCATAGCACTCTTCATAAAATAGGGAAACAACTGGACTATGTGACAACTGCCAGACCCCTGAAACAGTGGAGCACGTTGTCATGCATTGCAACATGTTTACTACGGAAAGAGAGAGGCTGATGGACCAAATGCCAAATAAAGATCAGAAAGGGTCTGACCTGAAGAACATATTGGAGCGGGGATCCAGCAGGAGCGGCCGAAAGGCGCATCTTATAAGAAAGCGGATTGTACACAGTGACTGTAAAAAAGGGCTTCTTCTACCGTCAATGTAAAGTAGAATGAGAATTTAAATCCAGCAGGTGGCAGTAATACAACTTTTTGGGTGTAAGCTGCCATAAAACTCCACAGAAGAAGAACTCTTGGTTGTGTTATGGTGTTATCTATAGGTTTTATGTCCTGTCACCGATACAGCACTTTAGACTTAAACACGCTGGCGTGACCGGATCACGTGAGGACGTTCACAGATAACCGGCTTCTGCTGCACATCTCTCCCTTAAAATATACAAAATGAGCAACACTTGTCAAACGGCGCCACTTTTTACCTACGGTGTGATCGCTGACATTCAGTATGCGGACATTGACGACGGCTTTAATTACGCCCGCACGCGGAAACGCTACTACCGCAATAGTCTCCAGCTGCTGAGAAACGCCCGGGAAAACTGGACCTCAGCCGTCCAGCCAGATTTCATCCTCCAGCTGGGGGACATCATCGACGGCTTCAACACGCAGCACGACGCGTCGGAGCGGGCTTTGGACACGGTGATGGGAGAATTCTGCTCCATGGATGTGCACCATGTATGGGGGAACCACGAGTTTTATAACTTCAGCAGAAAAGAACTGCTCGGCTCACGGCTCAACAGCACACTGCACGTTAAGAGAAGGCTGGCTGAGTCGCGGCCCGGTGCGGATATTTACGCCTACCACTTCAGTCCGGTCCCCGGCTTCACCTTCATTGTGCTGGACGCTTATGATGTAAGCCTCCTGGGCCAAGACGAGGACAGCGAACAGAACAGAACCGCACTCAGTTTAATAAGAAAGTACAACAGCAACGAAGACCTCAACGCACCCCCGGGTAATACACTTACTTTGTAAAATACACTTTAGGCAAGTAAAATGTATTAGTTTATGGGGCTAGCTTAAAGTGCACTTTAACTGCCATGGGCCTTCGTGTTGAGGATTTTGGAGAGCAATAAACTGGCCACGGATGAGTTCAGTTATATTAGAGTTTGTTCTCACCTGTAGCCCCGGAGTGACCCTCCTCTCTGTTTCTATCTGTATTATACTGTGTAGCTGATGATAAACTAAAATGAACATGTAAAGTGAGCAAGAAAAAGCCCTCATCTTAGCAGCGTCTCGAGAAATAGTCTGGTACCCAGGCTAATAAATTCCATTAGCTTATAATATTTAATGTGATTGTATATTACCTTGTTTATCTTCAATAGTTATGGGGATCATGTGATCCACTGATCCCCAAACCAAAGCTGAATATTACGAATTAACAAGGTCTATTATACACACCCCTGTTGTTTGGATTCCATTGCATATAATATTTTATGTGAATAGTTTATTGAAGCCCTTAAAAAGGTACAAAAAACATTCATAAATGGTTATTTAGAAATTTTAATGTGGTTCATTTTATAATTGATATTGAACCACTGAGAGGACATAAGTGCTGAGAATGCCCCTGTCATGAATATGCCACTTTAGTCATGTTTAATAAAATCTTCTGTGACATCATAGATAAGCATGCCCCGCTGAGAAGAGCTCTTGATTAGATTATTTTACTACCTAAACATTTTTTATTTTTAGTGTTTTTCTATTTCAATTTTGCTGTAATTTATGACGTGACCCCAGGCAGAAGCTAATGGGGATCCTACTAAATAAACAAACAAGCTTTAATTGGACTTTGGTCCATGTACTTTTGCGTTCATTTATTTTTGTATTTCAACACTGAAACCAAAATTAAAAAAGGAGGCTACTTTGTATTTTGACAAAACAGAAAACGGAACGGTTTTACTTTGGTTTGATATCTATAGTACTTTTATGATCAAAACAAGAATTTTGGACTACTTTTAAATTTAAACTTCAGGTTTTATTGTTCTGACTCAGATGTAGTCTAAACTTTTACGCCATTTTCCTTAGTTCTTACTGCAGTGAAGTTAGTAGGACATTGGGCTCCGTAGCCACAGCGGCTCGGTTTCCCGACTGTGTCCAGCCTTCAGTGACTCGGCAGCGAATGAGAATGACTTTTAGTGCAGGGGTCAGCAACATTTGGAGCCAAAAAGCAACTTTATGGCAAAAATATAAAATGTGCATCTGTTGGTAGCCAAAACCAATAAACATATTTCAGAAATTTACATTTTCACACTAAACTTGGTTTAAATTAGCCTTTTTAGGCTATTATCATGTATTAATAATTAATATATGCTGACTGATGTGTAATCACTGGCATAATAAATAAACACTGTTTAAAATGAGAGAAAAATTAAGACTGATCAATAAATACATGTTGCCAAGACCATAAAGGCTACACTTGGATGTTTCAATCAGTGATTCACAAAGCACTTAAATTTAACAAGACAAAACCTGGAGCTACGCTGATGAATAACAAATAACATTGTTCCAGAAGTTTTTGAGGCTTGTTTCTGTGCTGTTTGGCGTATTGTAAGTGAGATGCTATGTGGCATTTGCGTATTAATGGCTTTCTCGACCATGCAGCCCATTTTTCTTCAAGTGCCTCCTTATTGTGTATCTTGAAACAGCCAAACACTTTTTTCAGCGAGTCCTGTATTTCAGCCGAAGTTATTTCTGTGTTTATCTTTTCCCTTTCAGTTGTGGCTGAAATTTCTGTTGGTCTACCTGACCTTTTCATTTTACACTTTTTTATTAGAGTTTGAACACTGGTTATCGGCATTCTCAATTCCTTGGATATCTTTTTTATATACATTTCCTGTTTTATACACTTCAATTACCTTTTCCCGCAGATCCTTCGACAATTCTTTTGCTTTTCCTATCCTTAGAATACAGAAATGTTAGTGCAGCACTGAACTGAGTGTAAAAGTTTTTTATTCTCTGAAAAATGGCCAAAAAAATCACATTCTGACCAGGGTATGTAAACATGAGCACATATAACTGTATAAAACTAATATACATTTATTTTGTGTTAATGAAAGCTTTTTAAAAATCAACATTTTTGGACAGGAGGATCTTGTTGTAAGAACTTGTAGGCATGTGCTTAATGTCAAGTTTTTTTTTTCATTTTCAACAAAGTGCAATTTTGTTTAAACACAAAGTATTGTAAGTGATTCCAGTATGTTTTCATGACATTTCCAAACTGTAAGCATGATTTCATAATTATTGTGATAATATCCTTAATCGCAATTATTGTGGCCAGGATAATGTGACAAAGAAATTCTAATATCGTCACATGCATACCACCAACATCTAGTAGGATTTGTTAGAAACTACATTATGAGATCTGATCTCATTGATTTGTTTCTGTTGTAGCTTCGTGTTGCAGTTTATGGCAGAGGTTTGCTAAATTCAACGGGGGCTTTAGTAAGGAGCAGCTGGACTGGTTAGACTCTGTCCTGTCCTGGGCTGATGAGAAACAGGAAAAAGTCACAATTGTCAGTAAGTACAATCATTGATTTATTTTTATAATATAGTAAATATTGGGGTCTGAAGCATATTTTCACACTTAAGTCAAATTCTGTAAACGTCTTTGGATTAGTACACCTTTAGTGTTAAAAGCTGCAAACTAAATGAAAGAACAAAGTCTGACAATAAAAAATTATATACTGATGGCATGTAATTTTAACAGTATCCTATTTTGTTTCATAGACTTAACATTATGAGCAAGTAGAGGCACAAAACTAGTTTTCCACTTTGAAGTACAACAGTATCAGCAATGTTACTTACCCAGTGGAACAACATGGCTGGTCTCCCCATTTTAGCTGTGAAAAAAATATTTTAATCACTTCCCATCCTCCTCCTTTAGGTATGCAAAAAATGATCTTAATTGAACCAAGAACATTCTGTTCTGGTTAATTTGTTCTCTATTCAAAATCACAATCACAATTACATGTTCTTATTAAAAAAATTCACGTTCAAAGTAAAATTATGAACACAGAAAACCTAGAACAGTCCATCATTGTTCATGAACAGATTTATTTTTCCTGTCTTGAACGAATGTGCTGCCTGAGGGCTGTAACAAATCAAGGTGGACAGAGCCAGGCTTTATTTGGGTGAGCACACTTCTCAAAACCTAAATCCTGGCTCAGAAAAAAACGCATACCATTACAGCGGTTATTAACAGTCTTTGAAAATCTGGCATTTGTTCGCCACCGTCACCGTGCGTTCCCTGGAAAGGTGTGCTCCGCGTAATTTGATCCCTTTTACGCACCTAATGGACCCTGCTCTACACTAGGGCTGGGCCGTATGGTCTCAAACCATCAAATAAGATAAGCTGGGTCTTTATTAATCCCACATATTGTTCTTTTTAAATAAACTCCTCATCAAACCTCCATGGTATAAGCCCATTGCCTTCAAGTCAAAAAATCTGACTTGGGAATCCAGACGGTCTCCTGGAAGGTTTCTTATTTAGGTTCTAGTATTTACTGACAATGCTCTCTGGCTGACTCTCTTAAGTAAAGTTGCAGTCCAGAGCATAGAAAACCTTATTTCACATTCAGCAGCATATATAATAAGCTGAAGTCTCTCTCACCTAACTGTCTCTCTTCAGGTCACCTGCCTGTGCACCCAGACGCCACAGACCCTGTGTGTCTGGCCTGGAACTATAATGAACTTCTGGACATAGTCCGCTCCCACTGTAGTGTGGTGCTGTTAATGGCAGGACACGACCACGACGGAGGCTACTACTACGACGGAGAGTGCGAAGTGCACCACCTGACGCTAGAGGGGGTGATAGAGACTCCACCTCTCAGCAACGCCTTTGGGACTGTGTTTGTCTACGAGGACAGGATGGTCCTGAAAGGTCATGGCAGGATCACAGACAGAGTCTTTCACTTTCACTGAAGAACGAAAACAACAGAACAATACCTCATGAAAGTGCACTTTTGTAGGTTTTTATTTTTATAGGTCAATGGATTTAGACTGTATTTTTGTATGTGAAAGATTGGAGTGTTCTTTAACATTCTCTAGAGTTCAGGAAATCTATTGACTACAGCTACTTTGTTTTTCTTTGCTACAAAGACTATTCTTTTCTTTGAAGGATTAGTAAAAAGCCCAGCAAAGATACCCACGAGGTTCTGAAGTGAAAGCACTGTATTTATCCAAACTCCAACTTACCTCTTACTTTAACTACTACTACTGTGGAATTTCTTCAAAAGGCTTAAGAGAACATTTTCCTTTGAATGCAGTGTGTTTGTAGAGAGATTAATAAATAAATTGTTTTTAGTTTAATGAGATCAAAAATGTATATATTTTTATGTAGTGTTTTAAGATGATATTTATGACTTGTACAGCTCACATGACTGTAATTGCTGCCTAGTAAAGGCCAGTGATCATCAACTGGCGCATCCGGCCCCCCAGTCAGGACTTGAAACTTACACAATTAAACGTTGCACAATGGAAATGGTGATTTGTAAATCTCACTTACCGTCTGTGTTTCACCTGCTACACAGACCGGTCCCGGGCCGAGTCGGCTCTGCACGGACTTAAGAGTGGAGCTTAACAAGCGCACAACAGGCTGAGCTTTACTCTCTCCAAAATGGACACGAAGCGTAAATGTCCTGTCACCAGTGGAAAACTTTTTTGGTTTAAAAAAAAAAAAAACGCATTTGTTAATTTTACCCACACCGCTCCACCATCATTTTCGTTCCCTGTGGTTAACACGGCTGCAAACTTGTGCTAGCAACGGAAAACAAAAAAAGACACACTGCTAAATGGACTACGGAAGCGTAGTACTGTCAATGTGTTTTTCTGACTTTTTTTTTTTTTCGGGACTTAATTATCACGTTATTTCGTGATACCATCACGTTATTTTGTGATAATTTTTTTTTTTCCAATGCTTTATGGGAAGCAATGTACCACAAGCAAAGAGGAAGCATGGCATGGCGTCATGTCTGATCAAGTTTTACTTCAACCTTGGTCTAAAACATGGCGAGATATTAATGTTACTGAACACTGTAGACAATATTGTGATGAGTGTGAGCACCTTGAGACGTTTTTTGAAATGAATGAGATTGTATAGGCAGAAGGATCAGTCAGATCCATACATTTACATTTATTCATTTAGCAGACGCTTTTATCCAAAGCGACTTACATTACATTACCAGTGTTACAGTCACTGGAGGCAAGGTGGGTTAAGTGTCTTGCCCAAGGACACAACGACAGTATGAACTGTGTGGGAATCGAACCGCCTACCTTCCGGTTGAAAGACGACCGCTCTACCCACTGAGCTACTGCCGCCCGATCCGTTGGATGTTTCTTATTGATCAACTGGATGGACACAAAAAAAACGTACAGATATAAATTACATCATCTCAACTGTATACAGGCTGGCTTTGTCATGCTTTCTCTTTGCTTCCTCGCGTTGCTACGGAAGCGTAGTAGGCTACATAGTACGTTGCTTCCGATAAAGCATTGAAAAAAGAAGTTATCATGAAATAATGTGATAGTATCACGAAATAACGTCAAATTTATCACGAAATAATGTGATAGTATCACGAAATAATGTGAAAATTATCATGAAATAACGTGATGGTATCACGAAATAACGTGAAAATTATCATGAAATAACGTGATAGTATCACGAAATAACGTAAAAATTATCATGAAATATAGTGATACTATCACGTTATTTCATGATAAATTTTCACGTTATTTTGTGATACTTTCACGTTATTTCGAAATAACGTGATAATTAAGTCAGAAAAACAACATTGACAGTACTAAGCTTCCGTAATGGATAATTTTGCTTTAAGAGATTACCGAATGGTTCTCTGGAAAAGAGTAAAGTAATATACGTGATTTTTGATATACTTACACAGCTATTAAATAAGGGCACATGTTTTTTTCTAAATTGGTTTCGCTTTCATTGCCGCTCAGAAGGCAGGTATCTTCAGGAAAAAGACGTGCTAATGAAGCACAGCTCCTGAGACAGAGCAGATAAGGGAGGGGCTGGGAGTGGTAGCATAGAGTGAAATAAAACTTGGTGCACAGATCATTTTCGGGGCTGATGTCAGGAGAAGCACTCTGGTGAATTATGCGCTACATTTGATCTGTTTATTAAACTACATTGAACTTAAGCTACTGAATCATAGTGGTCCTTTGATCATTACTTCCAATCTGATCCTGGGGAGTGAAGTGAACGATTAGAATTCCTTCACAAAGTAAATGTATCGGTAATGCACTTTAAGTTAGTGTACTTTTACAACGGTTTCTTTCACCACAGCTCTGATGTGACTGTAGAAGTAAGTTTGGTGGTGGTTGGAGAAGGTTGTAAGCGCTATTTAACAATGAATATATCAAGTACAATAAATATGCAAAAGGTATGTATTTATATATTTCAGTTAGTAAGTCTGGCAGCACCATGAAGAAACAAGCTGCTCCTCAAGCAAATTTTGTTTATGACCCCCTGGTATATAGCCTGGTTCTACCAGACTCTCGTACATTTCATAGTACTGAAGCGAAATGAAATTGAGCGGAAGTACGTAGGGGGGCGTAGCCAGGCTACCTGGTATAGGCCATATTGCAAACTTTTTAAATATTTGTATTAGGCAATGCAGGCAATGATCAAGTGAAAGGAATTATGATTGCAGTGTATCAATAATAAAAAATTGGATTACCGCTTAAGATGAACATGCTTCTTTAGTGTGGTGTGTTCAGGTTACGGAGATAAGAGGATTTCCAGCGTTAAAAGAATACTCACTTATTTAAACAATATTAGATAGATATTTAGTTTTTCAGTTTAGATGTTATCAATTTGTTTACAAAAAAATTGCAAAAACATCTTTAGCATGCATGTGTAAAAAAAATGGGGGGGGCAATCTGATTGAACGACAATACAAACGGTGAGGGTAATGTCATTATTACGATTAATATTTGCAAAGAACGTGGAGAAAAAAACGGAAAACTCCATTTTTCTAGTGTTTTGGCCAGTCCCTGAACGCAGCCCCGGCACAGACGTGGCTGTGGTGCGGCGGCTGCGTTCAAGTGGCGCAGTGTCCCGTCTGGAGGGAAAGAGGGCGAACTTTACTCTCTGCATTGCAGCCTGAGCGCTGCTACCGGAATCCACCACAACAATGGCGACTCCCAGTCCCGACAGCAACTCCACAGGCTCCGGCAACAGTGGCGGCGTCTTGGGCTCCGCGTCGCACCAGTTCCAGAGCCAGAGCAGCAGCATGCAAGGTGGGCCCGCCGCCCCAATGTCACCGCAGCGCACAGCAAAGCACACGAAAGTACAGAAAAGAGAAGGTAGCAAGTAGCTTTACCAGAACCAGAAGCAACAGAGTTAATACAGTAACTGACAGCTAGTATAACCGTGCACTTCCTTCGCGCGTTGTCAAAATAAAATAATGTCAAGCCCATGTGCTGCATCCGTAAAATCAATACGATGTAACTTTTCAGGATATATTCTGTATTCAGGATTCTTGATACATATTTATTTAAATGGTTTTGTCAATTCAGTTTGATGTGGTTTTAGTAAGATTTGTGTAGCATGCCCAGCCACTTTTTGTCATTCCCGGAACAAGTAATTATCAAAGTACATTTTTAAGCCATTTTAATAGCTCATAAAATAGAAAATATCAAAGCTTTTAAAGCACACATAATAAGCTTCTCTGGTGAAGAGGTTAGTGCACCTGGTTTGAGATTGGGGGTTTGGCTCCCCTGAGGAGCAAGCAAGACCCCAGCCAGAGTCTATGTGCTGTCCCAATCCCAGGTAAATGGAAAGGGTTGCACCAGGAAGGACATCCGGCGTAAAAACACTGCCAAGTACTATATTGTATAGTACTAGTATGTATGGGTTTTGTTTTAAAGCTTTACTCCATTGGTAGTTCAAATGTAAATGTATCCAGAGTTTTCTTCATTATTCATTTATAATTCAGTATTTTGTTTTTAAGGACGCAGTAGTGTAGAGCTTAGACGTGAACGCGCATTGTTGCTTTTATTTTGAAGGCGGGGTGTCTGCGCGCGGTAACCGCCATGCCTTTTGTCGCGTGCCTTGACGTAGCTGTGGAACGTCCAGGCTAGTAGGTTAGCATTGTTGGCTATCCTTGTGCTGCTCAAACCAGGCCTGTGGTGCTATACCGAGATGTCTTTGTCTTATAAATTGTTTATGGCACTCTTCATGATGCAAACTAAATTCTTAATTCTCGCCATTGTTTATACGTGTGCAATAAAACACTTTACACGTATTCTTCCCACCAGGCTAAACGTAGCTTCCAGTAGGCCTGTATCAGTCTCCTCAGAGAAACATTCATGTTGTTCAGGGAAAAACACCAAATAAAATCCCTCAAAATAACTCTAGTAACATTCGCCCTGTCACTATTCGTTTTGAATTTTGTGGTGAATTCTGAATATAACATAAGGTTCTTAACAGTGGCAGAATAGACTGGTATTGTGCAAACTTGACTACCGTTTTTCCATTTCAGGGTGTATATTTACTGTGGTAGACAAGTCATTCACTGATTAAGAGTTCATTTAGCTTCCAGAAATGTTGAATGAAAAAGTCAGTATTGTCAGAAGTTCTGATAAATATGTGCCAAGTAGGGCTGCAACTATTATTGATATAATCAATCAATCTGACGATTATTCTATTGGATTAATTGAGTAATAATCGGATAGTGAAGCACTGATGGTGCACTGAGGTATGTTTATGAATATGTTCAGAATCAAATGTTTTATCTAAACCCCACAGAAACCAACAGCTGCTGGAGATGTCAGAATGAAACAGGTACTCACACTTATTTAATCAGGTTTTCTCTTCCAGGTTCATTTTAGGGTGACCAGACGTCCTGAAAAATTTGGGACAGTCCCGAAATCTAAACTGTTGTCCCGAATCCCGAATCTGGCCCTAATTGTCCCGAAAATTATACTAAAGCAAAAGCTTGAGAAGTTATTGTCTGATAAACATTAAAAATAATAATTATTTAATAAATTTAATTGAATAAAAACTGTCTGTGGAGGTTGAGCCGTCCTGCAACCATCCCCCGCCGCCGCCGGCTGCTCATTGACTGCAGCATTTTAAGTTTAAAAAAAATAGATATTGATAAGTTCATTTTCATTCATTCCGTTGACATGGCTGGTGTACCGGAACCCCAACATGCGGCTAAAAAGCAAAAACACCTCTGCAGGTACCGGGAGGAGTGGGTGGGGAAGTATCCATGGATTGCTACAGCCTTAAGCAATGAAAGTAAAGCGTTCTGCAAAGTGTGTAGGAAAGAGTTTACATTTACATTTACATTTATTCATTTAGCTGACGCTTTTATCCAAAGCGACTTACATTGTTCTAATGTAATTACCAGTGTTACAGTCACTGGGGGCAAGGTGGGTTAAGTGTCTTGCCCAAGGACACAATGACAGTATGAACTGTGGGCAGAGTGAGAATCGAACCGCCTACCTTCCGGTTGAATGACGACCACTCTACTAGGGATGGGCGATATGGCCAAAAATCCATATTGCGATATACATTGCAGCCTCTTGCGATAACGATATATATTGCGATATATAAATTATAATAGAATCATTTCAGAACAGGTTACATAGATCCTAAGGAAAGCCAAACTGCTAAATGTATTTTTTAATGTTATTCCTGTATTCCTGAAAAGGAACTCACAATCTTCTTGCATAAAGCAACAGCACGGTCAATTCGGGGATCTTTCACACTTTTTTCTGTTGACAAACGTGTAAGATTTTATATGTTAATTTAATCTATAATCTCTCTCGCGCTCTCTCTCTCTCTCGCCGCTCCCGCTCGCTCTCTCTCGCCGCTCTGCTCGCTTTGGCTGCATTGCCTGGCTATGCTAGCTCCGTGAAGTCTTCACGGAGGTAACACGACTAATCTGTTGTACTACCTCAAAACGAAACATGTTACTGAATACCAGCTTGCCAGCTCGGTGAAGTCTTCACGGAGCTGGCAAAGCTGGTATTCAGTAACATGTTTCGCTTTTGAGGTAGTACAACAGATTAGTCGTTACTCTCTTAGCCGAACTGTTGCCCCACACACTCTACAGAGTATAATTTGCTGCTGCACGTCAGACGGCTTAAATCCGAATTACGTCCAAATAATGGATGTTGCGTCTTTTTCACCAGCTCCTCCGTTTCGCTTTCAGCCATGTTTCAAGCTGCAGCTCGTGGCTGTAAATTTTGCGGGGAAATTGCGTCATCAACATGTATTATCGCGTAGTGCAATAGAATTAAAATCTCTATCGTATGCCAATTTTTTATCATTTATATCGCATATCGTTCATATCGCCCATTACTACACTCTACCCACTGAGCTACTGCCGCCAGTTTGGTGTTTCTCACGAAGGGGAGGCAGATGTTAGGCTGCATGCTAGCAGTAAATTACACTGTACCAACACCGCGACTGTACAGACTAACACGTTGGTCTCGTCCTTCTTTAAAGGCAAATACCCCGTCCCGAAATTCAGCCAATCTCATCTGGTCACCCTAGTTCATGTGTGTTTTTGTTCATAAACCACATTTGACCGAGGACATATAGGCCTACGTTAACTGTATCTTTTATACAACCCCATTTCCTGTGTTTGTTCTCACTTACCTTCACCTACTGCATGCTATCAGTTTTTGTTTCTGTCGTATTTTTTTGTTTATAAGTTTTAAGTTTTATATAAGCAGTAGACAGACCCCATTTAATGAGACCGCATCATGCAGCCCTCTGCAATTTAATGTAGCACAGTCCAAAGTTTGCTTTTAAATGAAGTGGTCCCACACCTGTTTAAATGACTGATGCCTTTTGAAATGGGCTTGTATAGTATTTGTGGATAGTCTTTTAACTTGGATGTGTCAATGTGTCTCTGAGTGTCAGAGAATATTACTAATGTAGGGTTTTCTAACTTCCAAACAAAGTCCAAATAAGTATAATCAAAATCAAGCTCCCATTCCAGTCCCCAGTATTTTGATTCCCATTAACATTAAAACAGAGAGCATATACATGTGTACTTGTGCTTTATTTAAAAAAAAACAAATCACTATCAACCTTTGCCAGTGGGTTTAAATTGAGCATGCACTATATCACTTCTAATGAGGAAGTCAATCATCCAATCAGAGAGCTATTTCAGAACTAGCAGGGGAGAAGAAAATAAACAAATTTGAGAATAAAACACCCAGAAACTACAATAATGACTTGACTATATTGCTGAATTTGATAATCAAAATATAACTTTATTCTGTTTTCAGATTGGCATTTTCCTGGTTTGCCAATATACAATCAAAAATCAAATCAATTCAACCTAAACAAGCCCTCAGAGGTTTTTAGTAATCTCTTCTCTCTGCCACAGGGTTTCAGATAAGCCTGTCCGGAGTTACTCAAAGTAAGCCCTAGAACATGCACAGCAGCGGCGTCTGTTCATCCGGGTGCACCTCAGTAGTCTAAAGCTGTTTCCTTTCACTTTCCTCTCTCTCGCTTTCTGGTTTTGGAGCCGACTGCTTTGGGGACTGGTCTTTTTTTTTTCTGTTGTGTTACACTTGGTAACAGTTCGATGGAGCAGGTGAAAGGAAGCCCCTGTACACTACTGATAACCATAAAGCAGCCTGTGTGGTTCTCTGGTCGCTGGGCAGTCTGTCCACTGCTATTGAAACGTGTTGGCCGAGATTTTGATGCATTTGGGTGTAAAGGTTCAAGGGTGGATTTGCACTGAAGAGCTGGTTGAACAGAGCATGGCAAAGACTACTTAACACTTACACCCAGCACTTTATTTAAAATATCTTTTCATAAGCTGTTATGGGAAAATGGTAACTGAACATAATTTGTTAGCTATTCCATTTTAAAATAAAGTTCTGATAGTGTTATTACTCGAGGATCAGGTTTGAGTTGATATTTAAGTGTTTTAGACTGGGTTCCCACTATATCAGCATCCCCAAGTTATTGTAATCTTTCTGATTGTACTGTTGCTAAAAGAACTGGGGTACACTTGTCTGAGCACTTTGCTTGTGTCCAAATTGCAGTTTGTGCCCAAATGTAGTGGGAGAAAAAAATATATATATATATATATTTAAATGACACCACTTTTTTTTTTTTTTTCAGAAAGGTTTGCATCATAGGTCTGTTCATCATTTATATTTGCAGTCATCTGAAAAAGTTTACTGTAATTTATTAAATTCTATGGGTTGTGTAAAAAAAGAATTTCCTTATCATAGTGGGTCTTACTGTTGTGTAACACAACTTGGACAATCACTTGTATCACCTTTCCATCATCCATTTATGTAACAGAAAAATAATAATACTGTGCAAAAACAAAGAACCCTATACATCAACGTATGTACATGTAAATCCACATTTAGCAGCTATAAATATCAGTCTCCAGATTTTTGATAATGTCTTCTTAAGATATTCTTGAAGATATTGCTTTTGTTGATGGGCTTTCACATATGCACACTTCTCGCAAGGTTCTGCTATACCAGTTGATCCGGGTTGAGCTTTGAACAGGCTTTAAAGTACCTGAAGTCCAGGAGAATATTCATAAATAAGTTAGTATCTTTAGAAAAATATATTTATTGACCTAATATGCCAACATACTAGTAAGTATGCCATACATACTACCTCTGAATTGTACAGTTAAAATGTGTACTTGATTATTCCTTGTAAATTGGGAACAATACTCACTGGTGCCAAGTCCAAGATAACTTGTTCAAACAAGTGAAATTTATTTTTTTGGACTTGAGGTGCTCTATTGATTGAGATTTGCTGTTGTGTAACTGTTACAGTCCAGTTACACTACCCCAAAGACCCACTGTGATAATCTTTGTTGATAACGTTTTTAGTTTTTAGGCCAAAAAGTTCTGAGAGGGTTAACTATAACTTCTTTCACATGACTGTATTAATATTCCTAATTGCTAAATGTATTGGCTTAGACACTGAGCTAAGATAAGCTTTTATTACGAAGCGTCTTGCATTTGTTCATCCAGAATGTTCAGTTTGCCCTGGCTGGTTTAATTCAGAAAAAGGAGAAAGGTGACTTTGTCTTTGTTTTTAAGACCTCTTTGTCTCATGGAGTGTCACATTGAGAAGTTTCATGAAGTCTGGGTTTCCTGTCCACACTAAAGCACATGAATTTTAAAACAATGGTGTCATGTTTGAGTGTGAACAGACAAAAGTTGTCCTGAAAACAATGACTTTTTGATTGGCTGTTTCAAGAAATCAATATAGTATCCTTGACAACCATTGAATATCATTTTTTGTTATAATTAATAATAATGTAATATTAGCCTGAATGTAGCCACAGATGACAAAGAGGCTGACATTTAAAACATTTCCTCCAAAGAGCTCTAAGCTAAGCACACAGTTCTCTGTTTGAACCATGTGATGCTCCATGAGTCATGTGACCACCTGTGTGTTAACAGCTTGTGTGTGGTGCATGCAGTGGGAATTGGATCTGTTTTGTGTTTGTTGTGGCAGGTAAACGTAAGGCGCTGAAGCTAAACTTTGCCAACCCCCCAGTGAAGCCCACCTCCAGGCTCCCACTCCACCCCACAGCCCCCAGCTTCCAGAACCCCCACATGTGAGTACACACCAGAGCGTGGGAAGATGAAGTCTACAGTAGTTAATTATTTAATTAATTGGCATTTATTCCAGACCAAGTAAAAAACAAGACCAAAATTATGGCACTGTCCTTTACTGAAGGACCTTTACTGTGTAACCTTTAGCCAGTAGAGTGCGCAGAACTGGCAAGTTTGAAAGAAAAGAGATTTCATGTCTAAGAATTAACATGATTTTGGGCTGTTTACACACCTGTCACTATTATGTTGCTATGGTCGGTGAAGCAGTCAGTGAACATTGTGTAGCCTATGTTGGAGTGTCTTTGTGTGAGAAAACCTGAGGAAGCTCCAATAAAGTTCGAAAGGTTGTTAACAATGAACATGCAGTTATGTGGCGTTAGTGTGGAGGCGTGAACTCCATTTCTGTATGTGAACCAAGTCCCTGGTGATGTGCCTATAACTGCAATATTTATCACAAGAATAATGTGGTCTGTTGTGACCAGAAGTCTCAAGTCTTACTACATAAATATGCAGTGGTGAAAAAACTCTCACAATCATGACATTTTTGTGGAAAAATCTTTTTTTGTGTTTTAAAAAGTGTGGTAGCGGTTTAATAGAAATTTACGATGGATTACGTTTTCACAGAAAGTCAAACTTGTGCCATCTGGGCGATATGGCCTCAAAATTATATCACAATATAAGCTATCAAGAAAACAATAACAATATAAGTGACAATATAAAAATACTGAGAAATACTATAATTTTTGTCTATTTAAATAAATATAGACTATATTTTTATTTTAAATGATTAGCTAAATGTATGTATTTAAAATAGCAGCCTTCTAGACCATTATCAAACTTCATTTAAGTAAATGATTTTGAGTAAAGATCATTTACTTACTAAAAGGCTACAAAACCTCCATAAACTGTCAGTTACATGTTATTAGCTTTAGCTCGCTGCAAAAACATGATACTTTTCGAACAACAATACACTTTAACTGTGGATAAACGGGTTAACATACCCGCTTAAACCTCTCCTGCCTTATATTCATTTATTAGTTCTGCTCTGCTTTAGTCACATGTGCACACAGCTCCCTGTTCTGTGTCTGTCCCTGCTCTGGCACAATTCTCTGTCTGTGCGGTCAGAGCAGAGAGGTTGTGCAACACATAGCTCTCTATTAAAGAGGCAGTAATGTTACACATCACAAAATACTTCTGTCAGTCTGTTTTACCTTATCCCCTGTATTTTACCAATAAAATGGTAAATATCTCACTGCGTGGGGCAGAGCCTGGTTTATTTAAAGTAGAGAGTTACACCGGCGCGGCCAAGACTCAGGTGTGGAGAACTATTTTGTTCAAATGAAAGCAGCAGAAATGATGAAGCTGTTTATGAGCAAATAGAGACAATAGTTTAGGCTGTATGTTGACTCTATTACAAGTGCAGTTAGAGAATTTGCAGAGTGGAGCGTAGTTTTCATTAATGACTGCTTCATTAGGCCTAATTGTTGCCGCTATTTGTCTGCTATAACGTGATATTGTGACATGATGGATATTATCACCAGAAAAAAATATAACGGTGTAATCGTGAGCCATATGGTATGGCACTGCCCTACTTGTGCCTCTAACTCGTTTCATTCAAACCTGTTCATTGTTCAGTTTAAAGACATGTCACAATTGCACTGCTCTCCTCAGACAATTCGCAAAGAATTATGGTCTATTTTGACTCTCTAGTGACCATCGCTGCTCACTACTTTGACTAATGCATTGTGGGAAGCTTTGAGTGCACTACATTTTAGT